>CANTUR010000377.1:20000-1220000 GCA_947683625.1 Mallotus nudiflorus | reverse complement strand
ATTAATTTTGTGGTACGTCATATGTTACAAAAGGTCTTATTTTGCTTACTTTATGTATGATATAGATTTCATAAAGATTTTGAGTATCTTTGTTTTTTATTTTCCCTTTATATCTCTCTCTTTTCTTTTTGCTTTTGACAAAGGGGGAGAAATATATTTGATTTTGTTATTCATTACTATACATGTGTATAATATTTTATTATTGTGTTTATACATGCATAATTCATGTATAATTTCTTTTTAGGAATGGTTTTTATCTTTGATAAGGTATAAAAATCTTCTTAGGAATGGTTTTTATCTTTGATAAGGCATGAATATCTTCTTAGAAATGATTTTTATCTTTGATAAGGCATGAATATCTTCTTAGGAATTGTTTTTATCTTTTAATAAAGCATGAATATTTTTAAAAGGATTTGGTATATCTTTGTTTTATTCCTATAGGAAGTGATGCATTTTAGTAGGACTATATACATATATGTTTGAAATTATTTTCTCACATTGCCTAACATTTATTTAAATGATCATGATATCATATTTTATGTTTTTAATACATTTGTCATAAGAATGTCATGTTTTTATCTCTCCTACTATATTTTATGTTGTTTATATTTTTTTGTCAAGGGGAATAATCTAAAATTTATATTTCTTATCATATCCATATTTTTAGGGGGAGAAATAAAGAAATATATTTTATTACATTCGGTATCATTATTATCATAAATATTATCACACATTTTACTTTGTATTAATTTTTAATCAAACTCAATATAAGTTTGTCAAACTAAAAAAGGGGGAAATTGTTGACCTAAGCAATAATCAATCTTAATTTGATCTTAAAAAAATTAATTCTGAGCATTTAATTTGTTTATTTAAGTGTGTATAAGTTAGGACTCTATTGAAAGTTAAAATGAACTATAATTATCTTGAGCTGATTGGACCTTTGAGATTTAAGGAGGCTTTTGACATCCTTAGAGCATTATAATAAGAAAGTTATCTCCTTCACATTTGAATTAGACATATTGAACTTTCTGAATTGGGCTTTTTTATCAAAATCCAAGTTCATTTGGTTACGAAAATTTTGAGTAGAAATCCACGTATACGTCTGCCATCTCAGACTGCACATCTCTTAGTATTTTGTACATATCTTGAGTTACATAAGTCCAATTTAGGTCATTAAAAATGATATGGAAAGATAAGTCAAATATATACAACTTTTATGAAGAAATTATGGGCAAATTCAAATTTATTCAGGAGAAAATCATGGTTTCAACTTTTATATAGCTATCTGATAGTATTTTGCATTTCAAATTGCACAACTCTTAGTATTTTGGACATATATTGAGCTACAGATATCCAATTTAGGTGATTAAAAATGATATGGAAATCTAATTCAAATATCTACAGCTTCTATGAAGAAATTGTGGGCAAATTAAAATGTATTGAGTAGCCAATCATGGTTTAAATCCATGAATAAATACCTCTAGAGCTGACAATATCACTTTCAAAAATTCAAAATATAGACTTTGGACACATCATTTGCACCTCCAAGAGCTATATTTTTAAGTATAAATACCTCTAGAGCTGAATGGAAGTTAAGAAACTTGTTTATCATTCATTCTTTCTTAAGCATTCATTGAGCTCTCAAATTCTCTTAAGCAATTCTTTGTTTGTATAACTCTTATGAGAGTTGGGTGTGTGTTAGAAATGGAATTTCTCTTCATCTTAAATCTTGGGTTAGATTAAAAGGGAAGTTAGATTTATTTCTAAAGGAATTGGTTTAAGTGTTGTCCAATGAAACACTTGGGTTTTGGTTTTTTGAATGAGCCTTAAAAACTCATATTGTAAGGTTATAAGAGTGAGCCATAAAAATCTTATGTAATCTCAATCTTGTGAATAAGATTGTGAGTGATTAAAAATCCTAACTTGGGGATAAGTTAGGTGGAGACGTAGGATTGTTGTTGAATCCAAACTTCTTAAATCTTTGTGTTCTTCATTCTCCCTTCTCAACTTCCATTCAATTCTTACAAAGAATTCTTTTAATTTCTCATTTTTATTTGATAGTCCTATTCACCCCCCCCCCCTCTAGGACTCTTTTCAAGGTATATTATAAAGTTTAATGATGTTACACATAAAGTTTTAGGAGTAAATACTTAAATATAAGATTAGTTATAAAATTAATTTTTGTTGTCATATTTTTGTAGTTATAATAAGATTAGTTTTTAAAATTATTATATTAGTATTAGAGTATATATAGTAGTGTTTTAGTTGAAAAATAATATTAAATAATTATTATATTATTGTACCATTAATTTTAAAAAATTAATGGTTTGAAAAAAATAATTTAAGGTAGAAAAATACTTAGTGTATAAATAGCTTTAGAATTTGAATAGTATTGAAATATGTATAATAGTATTTTAGTTAAAAAATAATACTAAATAAATATGGTAAATATTTTATTTTTAATAAAAATATTAGGATTTTTAATAATTTGACACATTAGTTTTTAGAATGAATACTCAAATATAAAGATAAACACTTGTCAAATTTTTTGTTTAATAACTTTAGGGCTCAGGATTATATATATATATATATATATATATATATATATATATATATATATATATATATATATATATATATATAATGTTTTATTTTTTATTTTTAATATGTGTGTGTTGTACACACTCGATGGAGAGATAGAATGTGGGTTTAGGTGACCCATTTTAGGTAAATATTAGGTTAAATTGTCAAAAAAAGTCATTTTAGGCCAAATTAAACTATTATGAAAAGTTTAAAAGGCAAATCAAACTTTATTCCTTTTAGTTTTTCACCTTATATGATACCCCATATTCATATTTCTATCTTAATAAAGATCATTGCCCTTAAAAAAAATGGAATCTATATCCTCAAATAGGAAGGAAGCTATGTCATTCTCAATTAAGAAGATTACTTCATAAATAAAGTATATTCTCTCCTAAATAATGCAATACTACAAGTATAAGGAAACCTATTCCTAAGAGGTTTATGCATAATCTTTTCCCTATAAATATGTCTCATGACATCTAATGTCATTTATTCTCTCATCCCCTTATTCTCATCATTCAATAACATCAAGACGTCACTCTACATCAAGTCATGGCTCTATCATCTCATAAACACTCATCCAATGTTGATTCTATTCGACTTTGCTCTCTATTATTATTTTTCCTCATACTATTACTAACTTAAGTCTTAGAGTGTTTATGGGGGAAACTCTACCCCTTCACTAATTCTTTTTGTTAATGCAGGTTCCATGGCAAAATATCAATTTTGAAGTTATTAAGTGGAGCCATTTGTGGGGAAAACCTAGCTTGTTTTTACTTGCTTAAGATAATCAAGAGCTAGGCACAACCAAATTAAATTTTGAGTTATTTAATTACTTAGAACCTAGGTGTATGACTCAAATATTCAACCAAACTAACTCTTTCCTTTTATAACCATGAAAAGTAACGAGATTAATGAAGAAATAAAAATTCTTACAGCTGAGAAATTTTGGAACGCAATGCATGGATTTAAGTTGAAATAAAATGACAAATCATGAATGATGGTTGCGGTCTGCATGCATATATGGAATTCGAACTGTTATGAGTCAAGAATCAGGGCAGATTTAGAGTTTATTATAGAAGATCATAAAGGGATTCTTTATCCTAAAATTAGATGGATTTATCGCTAATAATACAAAGAATAGCTCCTACATCAATCCAATAAAATCAAAGCTCCTTGCAATAATTTTGGGCAAATAAAAAAGCCTAATTTAATTGCTTCATACTGATATTTATGATTTTTAGCAAATAATAAAAGAAGAGAATTGCTTGAAAATGGTTAAACACAAGAATTTGCATCTAATTAATCCTTAAAATAATTCAAAGCATGAGTTTAGCTACCACTCAGGTCATGAATGGAAACTTAAAAGATCTAGGATGTTAATGAAACTCTTGCTCAAGTTAATGAAGCACTAAGGTGCAAAAATTCAAAACTAAGAATCGAGGGAAGTACGCTAGCATCTTTAAACCTCCAAACTATCATCCATATTTTTTGTATCTTTAATGGTCATCTGAATTTTATTATTATTCACTCTTCTCAAGATGAGAGTTGGGCATAACATATGAAATTTATTCAATAGCCAGAAAGAGGAGGATTGACCAAGCAATGAGCACCAAGAAATTGGCCATTTGGAATCATTATCAGTGAGTCTCATATTAAGTTAACTTCATTCTTAAAGCACTTAGTCCATGGAGCACCTGATTCTACTTGTCAAATTAGGGTTTTGTTATCAATATAAGTTTAATACCCGAACAAGTCCTTATGAGATCGTTAAGATGAGTTGACATCTCACTAATTTGAACTGATCATCAACAAAGCAAAGTTATAGCATTCACAGCCTATCCATCTACAATCACAACATTAATGAGCTTGAAGATCCCTTGCATCACCAGCAGAGTTACAATGGCATTCCTATCGACTGACTTGCTGAATGGCCTTCAATAATGATGAAAAAAGAGTTAAGGTTGACTACTGCCTAAAATGTGAAAGGTTTAAAGGAACATGCTTGTTCCAGTTCAGAATTAGAGACAAATTAGAGCAAAGGATTTTAATTTTGACAAGATCGTTGTTGCCTCTAATGACTTCTCTATAAAGAACAAGATCAGAAAAAGTAGATTTTAGGATAGTAGGAACACAAACGTAAAACAACAAACTTTGAAATGACTAACATAAAAATGCAACATGTCAAAGCACCAAATTGATCAATAGATTTTAATGGATTACTAACTACACAAGATACAAAGCTTGGAATGGGAACAAATATAAAGTTACAACATCATCGTTCACAACATCCGTTGTTATGAACATCCATCAATTTCCAAATGATAAGCTCTAAAGCATTAAGGTATAAAGATAATCAGGCTTCCAAGTTCGAACATCAAAGAGTTTGAGCATCAAGAGTTTGGATCACAACATTAAAGCCTATCAACTCTTAAACATCTGAGTCTTTGTTATCATAGCCATGAACATCCAAACAAGCATCCACAAAGTTCTAAGTACTAAGCAACAAAATTCAAAGACAATTCATCAGTTAGGTTTGTCATTCTCAAGCTTGAGGGATTTTTATGAGAACTCAACTCTCAGAATAGTCTATCTTCGAGCGTCTAGTTCTATCTCTTGCCAAATTTTGTTCCTATTCTTCTAATGTCGAGTTTGATAGATAGGCAAGTTGATTAGGGTTCATTAAAATTGCTACCCACCTTCATTTTAACTTAGCATTACCTGATGTAGTAACAAATTAATGATTATACAATAAGCATCTGCTAAAATTCGGTAAGATCACAATTATGCCAATCAACCAAAGATTGGATGCTCTAATTTTCAAACTTTATAAAGTTTTGGAATATCGAGTACAATGAGTGATGCTCCAGAATAAATTCTGTGCTTATGAAGATACTTGAAAAAAGTCTTTAAGATTGACTATCGGATCAAGTGCATAAACTGAGCTCCAAGTCACTGAACATCCAAGTAACAAAAACATTTTTAAGTTTTGAATGTCGAGCATCGAAGCCTCAAATATCTGAGCATCAACTCTAAATTAACATTCGCTATCGAACACCAACTTCCCCAGATTCCAGAATCCAATAAGCAACAAGTCCTAGTTAATCAAAGGCATATGGGCTCCAAGCTATAAGGCTATAAAACTTGGCCTAAAATGAACATAAATGCATTATAGTACGCATCCTAACTAAATCTGAGTCCATCATTGGAGTTAAGTCTGAGAATTAGACACTCAGACATATCCGACTATAAACAAATGACTTTTGGATCATATGTTATACTTTCTTAGCTACATCACTTGACCACAAGTCCAAGAGCTGGATATGATAATTAGTCTTAAATTAATTGAAGATCTAATTTGAAGTCCTTGGTCTTCTTTATAATACTCGACAATAATTAAACTGATAACGAATATAAATATCCATTACTTCAAGAGGCAAGACAATAGCACTACCACCACATATAAGAATTCTTTCTCAAACATTTATTTTCAATAATTTACTTTCATCTTATTCTTATATAAATATCTATAGCTTGTCATATAAATGTCCTTACCCATCTACCCATAGATGTTCGTTCAACAAATTATAGGATATTAGGATTTTGTAATCGATCTCACTAGATGGTCAGTTTTCATGTAACATATATATATATATATATATATATATATATATATATATATATATATATATATATATATATATATATATATATGTTACATGAAAACTGACCATCTAGTGAGATCGATTACAAAATCCTAAAATTGTTACTCTTTTGTCTATCACTACAAATAAGGAAAATGTACTTACTAAATATGCTACTTTAAGCACTAATCAATCCAAGTAATAAGACATTTTGATCATCTCACTTGGCATCAACATGCAAAAATTGTTAAATGACATCAGACATAATGTAAAGCAATATAATGTAAATAAGCACTCATTTATACTCAAACAACAAAGGTGGTTCCCACTCAAAGCCTAACCAAATAACACTCAGGAAAATCTTACTCTACAGTAGATCCTTGTTCATGAAAATTTAAAAGAAAATTTAACAAAGGAAAATTCAAGGGTGGAAGTCAAGTATATCTACTACACAATCAAATAAGTTAAAGTGCAATTCAAAAATAACCTAACTAGCATCACAGAGTATCTTCTATTTAAGAAGCGGTACAACCTTAGCTTTTCACCCAAACAACAAAGCTTATCTCCTAACTCAGATTGGGCAAACCTAAATTTGGTGCCCATATTCTATCATTTTAAAAACCCTAACTAAATTACTATCCCATTTTATGGAGCTTAGATTGAAAGGGCTTAGACTCACTACTAAGATCACAATATCCTTCCTTTTGTGAAAACAATACAAACAACAATGCTCGAAAAAATTAAACATTAATAACAATAATGTCCAAACTCAACACCAATCATTATTCTGACTAGGTAGCTATCATCAACAAAGTTATTAAAGTTCATAAACTGAGCAACATCTTTATTACCCTCATGTCGCTTTAATAGTACTAAGGTTCGACACTCGAGCCATGCTTTTAATGCACCAAGAATCTAAGTCCAATGACTAAAGCTAGTGCCCTCAGGTCACTTGGATAGTACTGAGGTTCAACACTCAGGCTGCATTTCTAATGCACCAAGAATCTAAGTCCAGTGACTAAAACTAGCACCTTCTGGTTGCTTTGATAGTACTGAGGTTCGAAACTCGAGCCACACTTCTAATACACCGAGAATCTAAGTCCAGTGACTGAAGCTAGCACCTTAAGATCACTTCGATAGTACTGAGATTTGGCACTCGGTCCATGCTTCTAATGCACCTAGAATCTATGTCCAGTGACTGAAATTGGCACCCTTACTGAGGTTCATCACTTGAGTCGTGCTTTTAATGCACCAAGCATTAAAAATCCAACTATGACTAGTCCCGTCAGGTTGTTTCTATAATACTGACAGGTTAATCCCTCAAGTTATTTTTATAACACTAAGCATCTTTTATTCCAGGTTCTGCGGCATCTAAGTTCAGCTGGCACTTCATGATTATGATATTCTATTACTGTGATTCTAAGACTTAGTATACAGAGCATCTCAATGTTTAATGACTAAGGCTAGTCACCTCTAGTCATCTTTCAATAACACATGAGATTTCAAGTAAGGTTCTTATCTCAGTGCATCAATCATCTTCATGTGATTCTTGGAAATCCAAAAATCTTGGACATAAATATCCAAATAGACTTTTAGGGGGGGCTCTTGATACCCTGTATTCATATTCCTATCTTAATAAGGATCCTTGCCCATTAAGACAAAGGAATCCATATCCTCAAATAGGAAAGAAGCTATGTCATTCTCAATTAAGAAGATTACTCTATAAAGGAAGTATATTCTCTCATAAACAAGACAATTCTACAAGTACAAGGAAACCTATTCCTAAGAGGTTTATGCATAATTTTTTCCATAGATATACATCTCATGTCATTCATTCACTCATCCCCTCATTCTCATCATTCAATAACATCAAGACATCACTCTACATCAAGCCATGGCCCCATCATCTCATAAACACTCATCCAATGTTCGTTTTATTCGACATTGCTCTCTATTATTATTTTTCCTCATACTATTACTGACTTAACCTTCAAAGTGTTTATGGGGGAAATCCCGCCCCTTCACCAATTATTCTTGTCGATGCAAGTTCCATGGTAAAATATCAATTTGAAGTTATCACTATACTTATTATAAAAGATCAAATTACCAATATTTAAAAGTTTTTTTTTTATCATTTTAATACAATTAAATAACAACTTAATTATATTTTACGTTTCTCATTAATAATCATTTAATAAATTAAATAAATTTAAAACTAATATTTTTATTCTTTTTTAAACATATTAGTTTAAAGGTAAAGGTAAAATTATCTCTTAGTTCATATTAGTAAATTTTATTATTTCATTATTAATAGGTAAATATTTATTATTCATAATTGTTATGTGATAAAATATAATTTAAACGTAATAAAAATTTAATAAAAATATTAAATTTTAAATATGAATATTTAAAAATATTTTATTATACTTTACTATATTTGACATACTTAATAAAGTATAAACAAATTTTAATTAAGTATAAAATGTCCAATATAATGGCGAAATTTTACTTTACAAAATGGAAGTCTTGATTTTGATACCCTTTCTTTCTATCCTTAAATATTGAATATGAACTTTTTGATATTCATTATAAAAAATAAGTAGAGCAAATTACATTTACCTCCCAAAAGTTTGATCTAATTCTAACTCTTCTCCCTCTTGTTTGAAAATCAAATATTTACCTCTCTCAAATTTAATTCTATCAACATTTAAGTCCCTCTATTAACTTTTCCGTTAGATTTTTTATATCAAAATACATTTAGCTCCCTCTATTTATAAACATAAAATAGTTTAATCCCTAAGTTCTAATAAAATAAATTAATTTAGTTCTTCAACTTTTTAATAGATAAAATTTAAAATTTCAATACTAACTAAATTTTAAACATGCACATATATCTTTATCAATATATTTTTTTGAATTATACAAAATACACACTAACTCAAAAGTCAAGTTGTAATTTTAATAAATCTATAAGCATTCACAAATCTATTTTATATTCATTTTTTTACTTAATTTTATCAATTTTTGCTCAATTTAAAATTAGTATTATCTAAAACTAAAGTAATAAATAAATTGAATTACTTTAAAAGAAGGTAAAATTAATGAAACCGAACATAAAAAATAAACATAAAATAAAATTGATAACAATTAATGAATTTATTAAATATATATTTTAAATTTTAAATTTTAAAATATTGATAAGTACATGTGTAACCATTAAAAATTTAGTAAAAATTGTGATTTTAAATTAAAGAACAACAATTTTTATTTTATTAAAATAAAAAGGTTTAAAGGGTTAGTTTTTGCAAAACTTAGAGAGTAAAATGTTTAGTTTGTATAAAATGGAGGGAGTAAAATGTCCTATTCATTAAGATACTAACAAAAAATTTAACAAAAAAACTAAAGTGTTAACGGAACTAAAATTGAGAAATGCAAAAATTTGATTTTCAAATAAGGAGGAGAAAACTGTGAATTAGGTAAGTTCAATATAATTTGCTCAAATAAGTATGACTAACTACAACATTGAATAAAATATTTCAATACTAATAATTAGAAATTACAATAAGAAATACTGACAAGTATAAAAATAATTGAAAATTCAAATTTGACTCACCATTAACCAATTTTTTAAGCAAACCACATATAAAAAATATAAAAATATTATATTAATTTGAAAATTTTTAATTTTGATTTTTTAAATAAATTTTTAAACAAACTTTAACACTATTTTCAATTATTACTAAAAATATTCTCTAACATACAAATAATTAAAGTTTTTTATTAATTAGAAAAATATATATTTTATATTTTAAATGCATTAAGAATAAAATATTAATTTTAATTGATTGAACTATTTTTAATAACAATTATATAATTTTTTTTGAATTGGTATTTAACTGGACTAAATTGACAAAAAAAATACTTAAATGGAGCTATTTGATTTTGTGAAAACAAATTTATGAACGAAAATTTTTTAAAAGGTCCTTAATGTGTGCAAATATAAAAATATAAGAGTCTAGTGCAACACAATGAAAATTTTAAGATCCAATATTATAAAAAGTGAAAATTTAAGTGCCTGAAAATGGAAAAAAAAAAGTAATAGGAGCAAATTTAAAAGGCTTTCTTGCCATCAAAGACACTTGGATTTTTCCATAAAACGAATTGGCTTTCTTGCCATCAAATGGAAAAATGATTGAAGAAGGACTATGCTAAATTTCTGTATGTTGGATGTCACGGGCTTCATCAGCCTCGTCAAGCAATAATTCAATGGCTGTGTCATGACCATTAAGGGATTAGCTATGATAGGCATATCTCAGTTTAGGTTTTGTTTTTTGTTTGTACAGGCGCTTGCCTCCTTCCCAATTAAAAAAGAGAGGTCAAAGTTCTTACAATATTCATATGTATAGTCAATTGATCAAGAACAATTCTTTTCTGGGATTCTTGAATCCTTAAAGTTGATGCTTGTGTTTAATTTTCTGTATGTCCATAGATTTTGTGAAATAAGTGGTACAGAAAAAAGAATAAAAAATATATATACACATACACACACGTACACGCCAGTCTATAGAAAAGGCCACGAAAACTACAACGCCAGCTTGACAAGACAAAAGAAAGTTCAAAAAACTACAGCGCCAGCTTTAGCGTGCACAAAAGAAGCATGAAATGTATAGGCCAGACTTGCTGAAGCTGCACTCTGTATGGTGGAACTGCCAATTGTCAAACAACCATAAATAAAAGTTCACAACTTCTGATTCCATCTTGTTCAACAAAATCGAACACTGTCTCTCTGCACATTGGAAAACTGACTATACCGTGTCAATTTAAAAATGCCGTGCCCTGCTGGAAAATTGCTGGAAAGCTCTACAGGCTCCCTCAAAAAATGTAAACTTGGAATTTCAGTAAAGATTTTGAAACAATGAACAAGACATTTAGATTAGATCTAGTTCCTAGCTGCTAGATTGAGCTTGAATGACCAATGGATGCTAAAGGGAGAAGGAATTCTCTTCCACTGCTTTCCTATAGAGAAAAATTGTGACTTCACTTCAGCATACAGGTTCAAGGCAGCATTACATTTAATTATCAGCCGAGAATACAACAAACCGAGTATTGCTTGGAAAAAAGAAAAAGGATTCATTGTTACAACATTGTTAATTTGTAAAGCTTGCTGGTTTTGAGTGCCCAAAACTGTAGATAACTTCATCTGTGCACGCATTTTCCAACATAAATCCATTAACTATAAACAGTTTTTCATGCCCATGATGAAGGCTTTATTGAGAATTTCACGTTTCTTTTTCCCAAGTATCCAATGAATACATGATATCAACCACCAAGTTATAAACAAACAAATGTATACATGAAGATGCATCAAGCTTTGACTTCCAGTCATATGATTTCAAGTGTAAGGTCTGCACAGCCAACCCGTGATTTATGCCTTTCAAATAGATCTCTAAGTGCTGCTGCGAACTGATCATGTACTTCTGCAACCTGCAATGACCAGTCAAAATATATATATACATAGACATATAAAAGAACAGTTGCGTGATACCACATGCAGGTCAAATAGATATTAGTCCCTTGCAATTGTTTAAGAGTGTCCTCAGTTGCCCAAGGCAGTAAATGCACTAAATTTATATAAGTCAGCATATCAGTTGCAGATTCATAGGCGATAGCTTGAAAAAATAAAGACTTGTCTATTGTTCCAAAATTGGTGGCTTAAAGCACCCTAGACAAAACTGTGAAGGCTTGGAAGATCTATGTAGAGCAAAAACTCATCAATTAAGTTTGACCTCTACGTAATCCCACTGAGCATTTTAGACAGAATAAGAAAATAATGTATTGAATTATGTCATATAAGCATTTCTAGGCTTCAAGCATAAGCTCCAGTTTAGATGATAATAGCTAATAAACTACACCACAAATTGTAAAAGGATTCATACCTCTTCTGCAGTAGGGTGTGGATTTTGCTTCAGTTCAATGGGTCTACCCACAACAACATTCATTGGATGTCGAAAGGGTACTGGAGATCTGAAAAGAGAAAAATCATTACGAAGTGTACATGACATATTCGTAGCAGAATTATACCATAGAACAGATTTTCTAATTCCCACCACAAAAATTCCAAACAAATCCTAAAATGACAATTAAAAGGCTACATATTTTAAACTCGTAACTAATTCTTTCATACATACTTTAAACTACTTTTTTATCATACATATTGCATGTAATACACACACACACACATATATACATATCTATGTTGAGCTCCAAAAACATTTCATCAAATTTTTTATAAGTTTCCTCACTTTTCACTCTTAAAACTTGATCTGTAAGACTATTAAAAATTCTAATATTTAAAAAAATTAAAAAATTATTTAAACTTAATATGTTTCAAGATTCTATAACCTATTTTGTTTTATATTTAACTTAAAACTTTTTTTTATGTTTCATAATAAATAATAAATAAATAAGATTTAAAGAAATGATGTAGATGTTTTAACAATAAATTTGTCCCTTAATTGAAGTTATTATAATTTAAAAAACTTTGGCAACAAAAATTTTAAAAAAAATAATATGAAATGTGTTATTTTTAGTTTATTTATGATCTTTATTCTATTAAAATTATTTATTTCATTATTTTATATATATATATATATATATATATATATATATATATATATATATTTATGCTTTAAAAATGTAAATATTACTAATCACTCAAATAATACAATTCCAGTTGGAAAAATTTATAAAATTATAAGAATTATAATTGTTACATTATCATACTCCATAGGTTGCACCTATCCCAATCAAACAATAACAAAATAAATAAAATCACATAAAATTTTGAGAAAAAAAAAAATCCTTTTTCAATTTCCGAATTTACTTCTGATACTATGCAATTGGATTCTTTATTTGATAGACATATATATTTATTGCTTTCTCTGCACTCTAACAAATCAAAATGATGCTATCATTTATATTTACTTTGAGTTTAGCACTTTCAAAGTGATCATATATTTTCCAGTATTATTTATACTATATTTAATCCGGTTAGATTTACAATTATATATAATATAAATTACCAAAACTTATATTTACCCAATAACTCCCCAAAAGATAATTGGAGCGAACTTCAAAGCTCTGGCTACTTTCATATATAACTTGCAATCAGGTTTCCACCACTTGTACACGTTCGACTGTTGCAAGAAAAAGAGAAGCATTAACTAATTTTGGGCAATCCAAAGTGTATAATCGGCTAAAAAAAATGTCAATTTACATAATATCAGTGGATTTAAACAACAGTGACATCATTGTGAGTGTTTTGCAATTCAACAATCAAGTAAAAGAACAACAGTGCAAGGTAAACAAATAATGATAAAAAAAAAAAAAACCATATTGCCAACAAATGAGAAGAAAAAAAAAAAAGGAAAGAACCATACTTGACCAAAGCAGAAAACCGGAACCAAGGGTTTTCCCATTTCCATAGCAAGTCGAACAAATCCTCTTCTTGACCTAAGGAAAACAATCTGCAAAGCAAGAAACAAGCAGGATAAACAACTAAGCTGCTTAGCTAATTATCATCAGCAGTAGCATAGCATTTAACACCACTGTTACTGAAGGTGCCAGCCCAGGGGTGATGAATCAAAAAGAAGCCATGATAGGAAGATGTTATGAGGAACCTATGGTTGATGGGAACAAGAGATCAGGATTTTAAATAAAGCGAACTGGAAGATAAAGCAGGAGTGAAATGCTTTTATTTCACAAATTTCAGTCCATTTTAAGCCGTTTTCACATATAAAAGAAAAAAGAACATAAATTGGTGGGGCTCTGGCATGGCTATAGATGAAAACTGGCACATTAATAGGCACATGAGATTGTAGTAGTAATTACAGTAGCATCTGAGAATTGGATCAGTGGCAGTAATCGGGAAAAAGAATGCAATAAGGATATGTGAACTAGTATAAAGTGAATAATAAGGGGGGAACGAAAAGAGGAAGGGTGGGAAGTGAGGAAGAGAAACCTCAGAACCATGCTTCATATATACAGTCTCTTGGACTCCACCAGGAATGACAATGCAACTATAGCCAGAAGCGAGGAGGGAAGTCAACTTTTTCCTAGTTGCGGGTGTAAGACCACACCATGTCCATATATGTCTTAAAAATGGTGTGTGGAACACCTGAAACAATTTATAATTAAAAATTAACTTAACAAATAAGAGGAGAAAGTGAAATTAAATAGGGAGAAAGAGAGGGAATATATACAGAAACAAAAAATTAAATAGGGAGAAAGAGAGGGAATATATACAGAAACAAAAAGTGGAAGTTCTTACAGCGCTACTTGCAAGGACCTTCAATTTAGTAAGAGGCATGAAACCAAAATGATCAGAAAGTGCAGCGACACCAAGGGGAAAAACTGAATGTGGCTCATAACCAAAAACTGGAGGAGGAAGAGGAGGCTAGGTGAAGGGGATGTTAAAGAATAAATGCATCAATCATAGCATTAAGATAAGGGGGGATTCCATAATTGCAAGAATCAAATAGGAGGAAGTTTCAGAAGATCACAATATATAACACAAGTAAATTGGATTGAATTATCCCGAAAAATAAAAGAAGAACTGAATTATTGAAGTAAATAAAATGATTAGTGAAAGGGAAGATGATTAAAGAGTTGAAATTTGAAGTGAAGAATAAAGAAGACAATAATCAAATGCAGAGAAAGGCATCTAATCCTATCCTATGCTATAGTATTTTTTATTTATTATTATTATTATGAATGAATCCAAAATTCAATCAATGAATCAAAATAAATAAGAATTGAATTAATTTAGGAAGTGAAACAAACCGTAAGCACGATCATCACGAAAAGAATTGAAGTCTTCAATATGAAGGGTTACCGGAAAATGACTGCAAGCATGTTTTATTACATACCTATATATATATTTCAGGAAAAAGAAGAAGAGAAGATTAAATTATAAAAAAGAAAGAAATGTTTGAGTAAGAAGAAGAGGAGAAGAAAGTAGAAAACCTGCACAAGCGACGGCCAGAGTGACTGTTTTCGTTGACGGGAATGAGCATTAAGAACAAAAGGAATCCAACATACCTGAAGACAAAATCAGTTAAATTAAATTAAATATATGAAGAATTGAGAGTAAAAGAAGAAGGTACTTACAGGAGGAAATTGGAAAAAGAAAGGAAGAGAAAGGAGAAGATGAGTGAGAAGAGGATGAAATGGAAAGAGCCCATCCATATGCTCAACGCCAGTATAGAGTGAAGCACGTTTGTGGGATATGCCTCTCGAGCATTTATCACCTTAATCTTCACCTCTTCTTCTGCTTTTGCTTCTCCATTGGAATGAATAGTATTATTACTATTCCTGTGGGTGTGCTCTTCCACCACCATGTTTTTTATTTTTTTTGGTTTTGTTTTCAATCTTGTTCTTGTTCTTCTGCTCACACAAGAATTTGAGTTTCGTGACAGAGAGATAGTATTAGAGAAGAGAAGACGATTCCAAATCTGACTTCACAACCAAAAGCAAAAGAAATTCATCCATCCATCCATCAATTGTGGACTCGGACTTGGACTGCCATTGCGTTCGCAAATGAATAAAAAAAAAAAAAACTGAAGCAGAAATCGAGGCATTTGTTTTGCTGGTCCCACTCATCTTTTTATTATTATTATTATTATTATTTATTTTGTTTATTTGTTCTCTTCGCTACTCTTCTCCTTCTCTCTAGGGCCTTCTCGCTGCTCTCATCAAAATTCAAATCATCATCCCTTCCTCTAACGCAATTGCCACTGTTTCCATATTTAGTACATATCTAACTCAAAACATTAATTTTTACGTTAAAAAAAAATATTTTTTAAATATTTTTTTATATTTTTTATTATTTATTGCAATCTTAATTTTTATTAATTTTACAAATCACACTAATAATTTTATTTTTTATATATTCATTTAAATGAAATATTTTTAATAATTATTTATAAATAATCTATAACTAAATATTATATTTATTTTAATCATAATTTAGTTTAATAATTAATTGTCTTAATTCAAATTGCAATATAAGTGCAACAAAAATTTTGTAATTAATAATTTAAGTAATTGTAGGCGGTGAGGCTTAGCGCGCCCAAGTGTTTAGCGACCACAGTACTATATGAGCTCGAGGTCCATTAGAAAATTCGATATAGGTCTTGGACCTATTCGAAGATGGAGTCGTCATCCGGATAAAAACCGAGACACACTGTACAACAATTGGATCCCACGGAAATTCCCATAAGTTGTCATCAGATATTGGGTTTGGAAATTGGATATGAGCATTTGAATGCTCACCCAACCTTGCGGTTGGCCTCCGTTTGTGTTTTGCGTTTTATTACCATTTAATTATTTCCTTATTTACATTCAAAATTACACTTGCCTTCATTCACATTCCAAGTTTTATAGTTAAGTCCAAGTTTGCACATTAATCCAATTTCATGCTTTTGAGTCCCAACGTTCAATAGAAATAAAATAAATAATAATTTACAACCATACATTCGAAATTACATGGGAGAAGGGATTAGAAATTACAACGCTTTTAGGCAAAATAAAATAATAAAATACAGAAAGTAAACTAAACATAAACCGAAAGTAAATCGACGAATAACATAAATGCAATAATATAAAAGGGATAGCTAACAAAGGTGACTACTCAATGATGAAAATCATCAAGTAATTCCTGCAATAAACACACAGTTAGTTCCTTCTTTCAAAGCACAAAATTGTATATGACAATACTTACAAAGGAATATTCTAAAAAGAGGGTTTTCATATTATAAACTAAAGAAATCATCAAGTGATCAAAGTGAACGTCACCATGCAATGAAATAACTATGCCTGAAGTCAGAAAGAACATGTTAAGTAAACATCATGGCAAGCATCAATAGAAAAAGTAAAGCTAGAGGCGGGCCATCCTATCAATGTGGTGATTGCCTCTTTAATGAGGCGTCGCCTCATCAACAAAGGCCCTGGAAGTATTTAAGGCGAAAGAATCATGCAAAACATATAAACAAAGGAGACAAACTCCTTGGAGGCCTGTTAATGTGGCGATTGCCTCTGTGAAGAGGTGTCGCTTGATTGGCAGGCTGGTTTGACTCTCAAAATGATTAGACTTCTGCTTTAAACAAATGATACATGCATATATGCGTTCAACAAGTACCAAATCACAACTACATGCAATATTCTAAAGGATCACATCAATGAAATGAGACATTAAGCAAAATAATCTAAAAAAATACCTAAATTATATTAACAACTTAGTTACACACAAGCAAAAAACACATAAAATGATGAATATGTTGAGTTTAAGTGCAAGTTTTTACTAAAAATGAGAGGCCCTCAGAGATGTATCCTTGATTGTAATCCTCACTAAGATGTGATTTCTACCTTAACATAAGCTTCCTCCTTCTTCTCCTAAGAAAAGTGGACTTCCTTTAGCTTGAGTCTACCTTTTAAGGACGTTTTTTCTTTGCATCCTTGTTCTTTTTTTCTAGAGCTCCCTTCCCTCTCTTTTTTTTCCTTTCTCAATAATCCTCTTCCCCCTTTCTTTTTCTCTCTCATTTTCTTTTATTCCCTAGCTTCCCCATGCCCCTAAGCCCTTTAGCTCATCATGAGCCTCCATAGCCTTTTTCTCTTCCCTAAAAAACTCTTCCTCACGTAAACTCAAGTCTAGGTATGGGGCCTACCCCACTTGGCCACCATGATTACAGCTGCATTAAATGCAGCTGCAAGTGGTCAGCCATAGAGGCGGCACCTCTTCAATGAGGCGATTGCCTCTTTGGCATGAGCCTATGTTGGGCTAGGCAGGCTTAGGCCAATTATAGATAATTGGGCTAATTTTGGGGCTTTTTAGGCTTTAGGTTTTTAAGTCCACTTTCCATTAAAGATTTAGGTTTCATTCTCATATCTAATTTTCACATTCTCATCATTGGGCTTAACAACGAGCCGGTCAAACCAAGCATCTATAATTCGTCCCCTAACACAGGTTGATCGAATCGAGTGTCTACAGTTTGCCCCTTAATTTTTTGAAAAATCAAATGCATGCAATGACCATTTTTTGAAAAATCACATGCACAATAACAAATAAATAAAAAGATGAACAATATACCTGACTCTCGGGCCTCACTCAAGGGATGAATCCTTCATTCTGAAACGTGATCGTGATCCTCGAGTTTTCTTAGCCTAATCAGTCACTTATTAATATTTGATAAAGGTATTTAAAGACTATTAACCTCAAGTTTTCCTAGCCCGATTACTGTCTTTTTGGGGATAGATTATGGGTTTTCTTGGCCCAACCATCAGTTACCTGAAACATTATTCTCAAGTTTTTCTGGCCTAATCATCACCACACCTAAAACATGATTCACAGGTTTTCCTGGCCTGATCATCACAACACTGAAACTCGATTCTTGGGTTTTCATGGCCCGATCATCACTTAACCTTGACTTTGGTTCTTAAGTTTTCTTGGCTTGATCACTAATGGGGATGTGGTTTTCAAATTTTCCTAGTCTAATTATCACTCCTCCAGGGATATAGACTTCTAAGTTTTCCTAACCCATCCGTCCTTTACTTTTGACTTTGGGGATACTACCTGAACAGTCATCTCGATCTTTAAGCTTCGGGGATTCAAAGTCGAACAACCCTTTCTTTAAGCTTTGGGATTCAAACTTGAACAACCCTATCCTTGACCTTTAGGGATTCAAACCCGAACATCCCTTCTTTGAGCTTTAGGGATTCAAACCCGAATAACCCTTTTGAAAAGAGTCCTAGAGGGGGGGTGAATAGGACTATCAAATAAAAATGAGAAATTAAAAGAATTCTTTGCAAGAATTAAATAGAAGTTGAGAAGGAAGAATGAAGAACACAAAGATTTAAGGAGTTCGGATTCAATAACAATCCTACGTCTCCACCTAACTTATCCCCAAGTTAGGATTTTCAATCACCCACAATCTTATTCACAGGATTAAGATTATGCAAGAGTTTTATGGCTCACTCTTATAACCTTACAACATGAGTTTTCAAGGCTCACTCAAAAAAATAAAACCCAAGTGTTTCAATGGATAACACTTAAACCAATTCCTTTAGAAATAAATCTCACTTCCCTTCTAATCTAACCTAAGATTTAAGATGAAGAGAAATTCTATTTCTAACACACACCCAACTCTCACAAGATTTATACAAATAAAGAATTATTTAAGAGAATTTGAGAGCTTAATGAAAGCTTAAAAGATAATAAAAATGATAAAAAAAGTTACTTCACTTCCATTCAGCTCTAAAGGTATTTATACTAAAAAATATAGCTGTTGGAGGTGCAAATGATGTGTCCAACGTGTATATTTTGAATTATTGAGACTGATGCTGTCAGACAGCTATTCATGGATTGAAACCGTAATTGGCTCCTCAGGACGTTTGAATTTTCCCATACTTTCTTCATAAAATCTGTAGATATTTGAATTATCTTTCGATATCAACTTGAATCACCTAAATTGGACTTCTTTAGCTTAAGATATGTCCAAAATACTAAGGGTTGTGCAATCTGTAATACAGACTACGATCAGACAGCTATACCCAAATTGAAGTCGTGATTTGATCCT
This sequence comes from Mallotus nudiflorus, assembly GCA_947683625.1. Lineage (NCBI taxonomy): Eukaryota > Viridiplantae > Streptophyta > Magnoliopsida > Malpighiales > Euphorbiaceae > Mallotus > Mallotus nudiflorus. The sequence goes on along the minus strand of CANTUR010000377.1, from coordinate 1,200,142 downwards.
GAAGAAATTTGAATTTGCTCATACTTTCTTCATTAAAGATGTATATATTTGAATTATATTTCTATTAATTTTGAATCACCTAAATTTTACTTCTTTAGCTCGGGATATGTCCAAATTACTGAGGATTATGCAATATGAAATGCAGAATACTGTCAGACAGCTATATACAAGTTGAAGCCGTGATATGCGCCTGAAGAAATTCGAATTTGCCCATATTTTCTTCATTAAAGTTGTATATCTTTGAATTATATTTTCATATAATTTTGAATAACCTTAATTGGACTTCTGTAACTCAAGATATGTCCAAAATACTAAGAGATGTGCAGTCTGAGATGGCAGACGTATACGTGAATTTCAACTCAAAATTTGCATAACCAAATGAACTTGGATTTTCTCAAAAAAGCTCAATTCAGAAAGCTCAAGATGTTTTCTTCAAATTTTAAGAATCCCATTTTCTCATTTAAGAGCTCTAAATATGTCAAAAGCCTTCTTTAATCTCAGAGGTTCAATCAGCCCGAAAACTCACTATAAGTCCAAAAGTGTATATGCTTGGTATATGTTTCGTATATAATTCCCTACACACTTAATTAAAATTATTAGTATAAAAATTGTTTGTCAAAGTCCAAAATTAGGAGTTTGATCATGCAAATGGTCAACACCTTTCTTTGAGCTTCGGGGATTCAAACCCGAATAGCCCTGTCCTTGAGCTTCAGGGATTCAAACTCGAACAGCCCTTTCTTTGAGCTTTGGGGATTCAAACCCGAATAACCCTATCTTTGATCTTCAGGGATTCAAACCTGAACAACCCTATCCTTGAGCTTTGAGGATTCAAACTCGAACAGCCCTTTCTTTGAGCTTCGGGGATTCAAACCCGAACAGCCCTTTCTTTGAGCTTTGGGGATTCAAACCCGAACAACCCTATTTTTTTGTGGCATGGGTTTTCCTGGCCCACTCTTCTTAAAACTTTATTTAAATAACCTATATCCCTAAATTTCATCTTCTTAACATATGATAATAACCCTCCACTGCCTTTTTTTTATTTAAAACCCAAAACTTCTGCTCACTATAAAAAGTAACCTCGCTTTTATCTTCCTCTCCTTTCACTTTTATCACTTTTCTCTTTTCTTCTCTCTTTTTTCCCTGCACTTTCTGTTCCTTTCTTCTTTTCATAGATAATGGAGAATGAGAGAACACCTTCTGTACCTGAGTAAGATCATATCCCACCTTTTGTTAGTGCTTCTAGGAGTCTGAGACTAACACGAGGAGGCTCGATTCCCCTCCTGGTAGATTTAGGGTCCCATATCTGTTCGTCTGCATCTGGAGAGGTTAGTACTCCAAATTTTCTTGCAAAATCATATTGGGTTAGTGATTATTCTTGCGTATTTATCATTCTAGAGCATTATTTGATTAAACAATCATTAAATTTGCCATTTTAATTGCCAAAAATTGAGAACCATCATTGTCTGCGTTTCATAGAGGCGATCACCTCTTCGATGAGGTGATCACTTCATCGATGAGATGATGGGCTTCTTGTAAACAGTCAATAGCCATTCTTGTTTATCAAAAGGCTATCACCTTTTCAAAGAGCCGATCACCTCTATGATGGGGCAATCACTTCATCAACAAGGCAACCTATGTTATTTACATGGTTGTTTATTCTGAATTTGTTTATAACAATAAGATGCATAAATTTCACTTCCCTATTTCTTTTCTTCTAGCATGATGCTCAGACATTTAAGGGCGCCGAGAATTTCCATAGAGCCTGAGTTTTCTACGGCGAGTTAACTAGAGACCAGAGGGATCAGATTCAGGAGACTGGATTCGAGGACTTCATACTCTCGCTTCCTTCTGAGCAGAGACGCACAAATTATCAGCCATTGCACACTCTGATGGAGAGGTGGTTTGACACGACTCACACTTTCCATCTCCTATTCAGTGAGCTTACTCTGGACCCAATGTCATTCGCCACCATCATAGGGATTGCTTACGCTAGAGACCCCATCCCTTTTGACATGAGCCTACACCAGTTATCTCCTAAGGCTGCGTATATCGAGCAACTTTTGGGCATGACTCCCGACATGAAGGGGACACATACCTTTAAGCTAAACTCGAGTAGGAGCTTCTACACCCGAGAGCAAGTTATGACGATGATCATGCCTCGTAAGGTTGATCAGGTGGTGAGGGCCTTCTTGCTCTACTTGCTTGGCACCACCTTCTTTGCTGACACCGCCAACTCTATCAACTTGATATTCCTGCCAGCTCTTCGGGACCTTGATCGGGTACCTACATTCGACTGGGGTAGCTATGCTCTGGCATATTTGTACCGGAGTATGGACAAGGTGGTCCGAGGGGCTAGGAGACTTTGTGGCTTCTAGCACGCTGTTTTAGTAAGTTGCGATCCTTCCTTTCATTATCTTGTTCCAACCTTTGCTTGTTTATATTAGTTTCTCAGCTTCTCCTGTTTTCTTTTCCTTAGGTCTAGGCTCTAGAACTAGAGCTGCTTGTGGGCGTGACATGAGTGGGGGATCACTTCCCAGCCCTTGGCAGATGGGGTGCCAGTCATGTCATAAAAAGGCATCTTGCATGAGTTCAGATCCACATATAGCACTTGAACTCTCTAACACAGGACGCGGTACCTACAAAACATAATATTTCTTATTAGTAAATTATGCATATTCAATTTACTTACCTATTGACATCTCCACTTTTATAAGTTTGGAACGACTTATGGGGGCTTGAGGATAGCTATACTATTGAGATGACTCACTCTAAGCCCTTAGCCCAAAAGAGAGTACTTCTCTACGGTCTTGGATATCGATCTTGGTATCTGGGCGAGCGGGTCTTGAACTAGAGGGTAAGCGTTAGAGCGAGACGGGTTCCTAGTTCTCCTCCTGACAATATGCTTTGGGCTCATGAGCTGGAGGGCGATGACCTTGCACAGGCTGTTGTAGGCTCACCAATTGTAGATCACACGGTTCATGTGAAGAGCCAATATATGGAGTTTTTTTAAACCCACCTTCTGCTGACAATTCCTTTCCATGCTGATTCTACCTCTCAAGTATATCCTTGTCAGCTTTCCTCACGTTGAGAATTGATTGCGTTCTCACATGTTTCTCCTATCTTGCCTTTAAGCTACACCCGTTAGGCCTGTGGCCCCGGTTAGATCCTGAGTGTGAGAGAGAGAGCCCCTGAGGCGATGATTGGATCTAGGCAGGGAGGAGACCTCTACGGCTGGCGAGCAGGTCAAGCTGACCACTGCCCCCAATTCTGAGTTTATCCCATACAGTTTTATTCATGTCCCCAACCCTCTAGCTCGATGTTGGGTTCCTCCTAGAGAGTTGTCCCGTCAGTTCTTGACCCTAGACGAGGACCTAACTCCTGTATGCACCCCTGGTGGTGCTACTCATGTAAGCATTTTTTTCCTAACCTTCTTTCATTATGATTTTCAAACTAACCGTTAGTTTTAAAATTCATTTCAATAATGCAGATTCCTCTGGAGCAAGGCCTATATATGTACCGTATGATAAAGGCCTAGAGAGACTACATGTTGGAGATCACTCAGCAGTGGAGGGTAAGAATCTCTTTATTTCCTACATGTATGCATGCTCACATGGTTTACTAACCTGTGATTTGTCTGAACAGGATTGGGATGAAGCTAACAAGGTGAGGATCGCCACTCTTAAGTGTCAGATCGATGTGTTTCAGATTGACGAGGATGAAGACAAGAGTGGCAACGACGCTGGAGGAGGGGATGGCCCTAAGGGTACCGAATCAAATGCTTGATGTACCGAGGTCAACACTCAAGCAATATTTGAAAAATGAACACATATATATCTTTTTTTGTTATTGATTTATTAGTAGATTGTTATAGAACTCATCATTCTCCTTAACTAAAATATTTTTATTTCTTACATGCGAACTAGTTTCAATGATTACATGTGTGTCTACCTCATTACATTATGATTTGCACCTGTTAAGATTGCACAATTCAAAGAAACATAACAACCAACACTGCTGATGAAGCAATCACCTCATTGACCTCTGATGAAAAGGCGATCACCCCATGCTGCTGAGGCAGCGCCTCATCGATGAGGCGATTACCTCAGCAACAGGTGACCCTGCCCCTTTAAAAATCCACATCCTTCTGTTCAACCTACTTTTCGAGTTCCCTTCTTCTCTAACCTCTTATTTTTCTCTCTCTAGGCACCTCTAAAAATCCATAATCATGACATAACAGAGTTTGAGGCCACTTTAATCGATCTTGAAAGGTTTAAATAATAAATCTTGGACTAGGTTGGAGCCTTTTCACCTTTCGGTCTTCAAATCACTCCATACTAGGAGGATCAACTTCCCTTTCCTCCATGCCATGGTTCAATTTTGGGATCCCCATAAACATGTTTTCTGATTCAATACAATAGAAAAATGTCCTTCATTAAAGGAATTCGAAGCAATTCTCAGTCATCACGTGGATTCCACTTGCCAACTTGCGGTTCCTGACCTTGAAAGCCTAAATCCTTACTCCATTCAATAATAAATGGTGCATATGTTCAACCTTCCACCCCAGTCCTCTTTTCACTGCTTCCTTGGTTCAAAAATCATACTAGAGTCCTTCCTCGAGGTCACTATAGATGTAGATAAAGAAGAAACTTATTGGCCCTACATGATGGCTCTCTGCTTGTATGCTTAATTTCTACTTATTTCTCCCTCCGGACACTGTGATTCGAAAGTCCTTTCCCTTCTTGATCAGTTGGAAATAGGGTTCAATCCCTTCCCTCTCATCTTAGTAGAAACTATCATTGGATTAGATGACTTCACAAAAACACGACGATTCTCAAGAAACTCATTCTTGCTGGAGGTAAGTTCCCCGTTGTCCATCCCTGACTTCCAATTGCCCTATTATTTACATCTAATCATTTGCAAACCTGTAGATGTGGTTTTATGAAAAGTTGGGTTTGCTCGAACCTCCTCAAGACATCAAACGTTACAAAGCCAAGCATTACCGAACAAGGAAGCCAGATCCTATTCTTGTAGATATCCACAGCTGGCTATCAACATTCCCTGATACTCTGATCTGCAGGATGTGCCCCTGGTGGGGATTGCAGCATGTGACCATTCAGTCCTACACATATTTCATCCCGATTATTGGTCTTTATTTTGTCATATTTTACAATCTAGCCCACCTCTACCGCCAATACAGTCATAAATAACTAATTATAGAGCTATTTCATAAGTTCGAACTAGGGCCCCTTTTTCAAAACTTCCTGGACCACTTGGTGGCAACTTGGCCTCAAAGAGTCATCAAAAGAAATTTAAGCTACGATGGAGATCAGACTACTGATGATCATTATAAAGCATGGGTTTATTTGCAACAGACAGAAAGAGACAAATTTATTAAATACAAAACGACAAGAGAGTTATAAATGTTGAGCTTTCAAGGTAAGCAACAAAAGAGAAGAAAACAAAATTAGCTCATGAAATTAAGTCATTATTTCCCTTTTTGTTAAATGTAATTTTCCTTTTTATTAGTTAAAGGACTTGTAATAGACATATCATGCAATATTTAAAAATAATTAAAGCAATCTGTTTCATTTAGTTTAAGCATAAAACGCATATACATTTTGCTTCTGACACATCTCATGTTATTAACTGGCTTACCCTTGCAAGTTTTCTAACTAACCATTTTGTATCTCTCTCTCTCTCCTTTTACATGTCCTTAATTTTTGTTTAGACTGCCTCTTTTAAGGTTTTCAATCTAGTAGGACCTTTTCTTTTTTTTTTAGTCTCTACCTTTTGCCTAGATAGCCTCTTTGCGAGGTTTTCTCCCTAGCAAGACTTTTCACATAAAGTATTTCTTGAGTTTATCTAGGTTAATGGGCTCTTTGAACTCATTTCCCTCCATGTCAGACAAAATGGCGGCACCTTTCAAAAATAACTTCTTTACCAGGTATGGTCCCTCCCAATTGGGCTTAAATTTCCCCCAAGGCTCAGTCATAATTGATTTTGTAAGTTTTAGCACCAAATCCCCTTCTCGAATCTTCCTCAGCTTGATCTTCTTATTATAGGCATGGGCTATTCTTTTCTGATAAAAATGAGAATGGTACATAGCTTTCATCCTCTTTTGATCTAGCAATGTCAACTGAACCAATTGACTTTCCACCCATTGGTACTCAAGGAGTTTAGAATCCAAAAGGACTCTCAATAACCTTATCTCAACCTCCACTAGCAAAATGGCCTCACACCCATAAACTAAAGAGTATGGAGTGACCCCTGTCAAAGTTCTAGCAGTGGTTTGGTACCCCTATAATGCAAATTGTAAGTATTCCGCCCAATCTCGGTAACTTTCCAGCTTCTTGGCTAGGATCTTTTTCACATTCTTATTGGTTGCTTCCACTGCCCCATTTGCCTATGGCCTATACAAAGATGACCTATGGTGCTCAATCTTATAGTCTTTCAGTAGCATGGCTATCTCTGCTCGAAAGTGAATGCCATTGTTTGTAACTATGTGGTGCGGCAAACCATATCTATAGATTATATTTTTCTAGATGAACCTCATCATCTTTTTTGACCTGACAGTAGCATAAGATTCAACCTCAACCCACTTAGAGAAATAGTCAATAGCCATAATAATATATCGATGACCGTTAGTCGCTCTTGGCCTTACCTCTCCTATGATATCAATCCCCCATACAGCAAATGGCTAAGGAGAAGTCATTCCCTAAAGCTCCATAGATGGTAGGTGGATAACATCACCATAAGTTTGGCAATTATGACATTTCTTCATAAATCTAACACAATCTGCTTCCATGGTGAGCCAAAAGTACCCCTGTGCCAAGACTATCCCATTCATGTGTGGCCCGCATAACCCTTCATGAATCGCTTCCATAAGCTTTCGGGATTCATCCTTATTAATACACCTGGGGTGTACCCCGGCTGACACTCTTTTGTATAACATCCCATTATGACTTATGAACTGTCAAGACAACATTTACAAGGATATCCTTTCTTTCCTATCAACGTCATCCGAACACTGCCCAGTTTCTAGGTACCTTTGCAAATCATAGAACTAAGGTTTCTTAATAGCATCAACTAGTGTCACCCTCACCTCCTTGTAACAGGGAACTCGAGATTTTGTAAGAATTAAGGGCCTAGCTTCTGGTTGTTTCCTACTTTCCCACATGGAGGCCAATGTGGCTAAGGCATCAACTACTTGATTTCCTTCCCTCGACAAGTGGACAAACTTACACTGAGTAAATGAGCACAAGATAATGGCCAAGTACTCCCAGTACAAACGCAATCTATCTTCCTTTATCTCCCATTCTTTGGTGGCTTATTTTATGACTAACATGGAATCCCCATAAATAATAACATTCTCTGCCCCCATGTTGTGTAATGCCTCTAGACCAAAAATGCAAGCCTCATATTTTGCTTGGTTATTAGTTGCTTCAAACTCAAGTCTTTTTTCCATCGAGATCATTTCTCCCTCTGGCGTAACCAAAATCATCCCTATTCTAACACCTTTGTTGTTGATAACTCCATCAAAGTACATTTCCCAACCTTGTATCTCTATCGCCCTTAGATGTTCATCAGGAAACTCCAACTTTCATTCTTGGTCATCATCCACAGGGCTTTATGCTAAGAAGCCTGCTATTGCTCTTCCCTTTATCGCCTTTTTGGCTATATACTCTACGTCAAACTCTGTGAGTAGAACGAGCCACCTAGCCAGTTTTCCTATAAGAGACGGGGTCTGTTGGAGATACCTAAGGGGATCATGTTTAGAAATTGCCTGCACTTTGTAAGACTAAAAATAGTATTAGAGTTTTTTCGTTGCCCAAATCATTGCTAGACATGTTTTCTCCACCAGGCTATAAGTAGTTTCATAAGGTAGAAGCTTCTTACTAACATGCTCTACTTTATTTTCACCTTCCTATGCCAACATTGCCCCTATTGCATCTTTCTCAATTGCCAGATACAAGATCAAGGCTTTACCCAGTCTCGGCATTATAAAATAGGAGGATTCATAAGATAATTATTGATAGCTTTGAAGGCTTGTTGACACCTTTCATCCTACATAATGGATTGATCTTTCTTTAAAAGCCTAAAAATGGGATTGCAGACATCTATCAATTTAGCTATAAATCTGCTGATATACTATAAATGCCCAGAAACCTCTCGGACCTCTTTTTCATTCTTTGGTGCAGGCATATCCCTAATTTCCCTGATTTTATTTGAATTAACCTCTATTCCCTTCTAGTTGACAATGTGTCCCAATAATTTCCTAGATGTAACCCCAAAAACACACTTCTTTGGGTTTAGTATGAGATTATACTTTTTTGCCCTTGCCAGAACTTATCTAGTGCTTGGAAATGCCCTTCCCTGGTTACAGACTTCACCAGCATATCATCCACATGTACTTTTACCTCCATATGGATCATGTCGTGCAGTAAGGCGGTAGCCATCCTCTGGTAAATGGCTCCTACATTCTTCAACCCAAAAGGCATCACTTAGTAATAGTACACACCCCATTTAGTGATGAAGGATGTCTTCAATCTATCTGTTACTACCATTATGATATGGTTGTACCCTAAAAATCCATCCATGAAAGAGTACATTGCATTAGAAGTCGCACTATCAATTAATGTATCAATATGTGGTAGTGGAAAGTTGTCCTTGGGCAAGCTTTGTTCAAATCTCGGTAGTCCACACACATTCTGACCCTTCCATCCTTTTTAGGAAAAGGAACTATGTTTTCCAACCACTAGGTGTCCTTTACCACATCTAGAAACCTTGCCTTCAACTGTTTTTTGACCTTTTCCTTAACTAAGAGAGCCCATTCTGGCCTCAACATCCTTTGCTTTTACTTTATTGACACTATGTGAGGGTATGTGGGGATCCTGTGTTCTGAGATCTCCCTGTTGATTTTGGGCATGTCTTTATAACTCTAAGCAAATACTTTCTATCTCTTTTTTAAGATTTCTTTCATTTTTTCTCTTTCATCATGAGTTAAACTAGAAGCAAGCAATATATTTTTAGGATTATCATCTGTGCCTAAATTAAATGACTCAGTTTGTATGGAATTAATGTCAAATATATGCATAAAATTATCATCATAAACAAAATAACCATTAGGAAACACATCACACAAATAAGTAAATTCAAACTTCATTGAATTCACTTTTGAAAAGAAAAGATCATTAGTCTCAAATAGAGAAGCAAAAGAAACATCATAGTCATTATAAAAGGTATCTATGATGGAGTTGAGAATGTAGGTTTCAAAATCAAGTTCTTTGCTTTGATCATCAACACCTTTATGCTCCTAGGTAGCTTTATCCTCTTTAAACTCCTCTTCAGCTAGTAGCAACTCCGCAATAGGGGCTTCTTCAACAGCAACACCCCTGGCTTTATCCATAAATTTAGCAAAGATTTCAAACCCTGGGATAACTTCCCCAGCCATCAGGAGAGGTTCTGGAGTCCCGCTGTATGGGTACCCGGTGCCTTCTTTTGTAAAGATCTCCCACAAAGTTTTCTTTTCAGTTATGGCTTCCTTTTCCTTTTATTCAGACTAGCTATCTCTTTCTCAACTCTGTCAGCCTCTTTGAACCCTAGCCTGTGCTTTAAAATAGGCACCTTGTTTTCCATAAACTTTGAAGGTCCACTTTGATTTTTCCCCAACCCCATGCCGAGTAGAAACTTCATGCTGCACATCATTTTCAGAACCTTTTCATCCATCTCATCCTCCTAAATTACACAGACCTAGAAACTGGGATTAATGGAGATCTCTTTAGGGATTAACTTCAGTGCAATTACAACAACTTTAGTTTCAGCTAAGATGGTGACAACCCTTCCATCATGAGGGAATTTAATTTTTTGATGGACAATGGATGGGATGCTGCTTAGAGGGTGAAAACATGGCCTTCCTAATAAAATGGCAAATGTCATAAGGATATCAATTACGTGCAAGTCAACCCAGACTTTTATAGGTCCTGTTTTAACCAGTGCCCTGAATATTCCTTCCACAACCCTTTTAGTGTCATCATAAGCTTTGATAACTACCTCAGAAGGCTTTAAGTCGACCACCATCAACCCTAACTTTGGTAGAATCTTCAATGGACACACATTGATGGCAGAACCATTGTTGACCATTACATCGCATGTCATTTTTTATGTTACCTCAGCCTTGATGAATAGAGCTTTATGGTGATCCCTCCCCTCTAGAGGCAAATCATCATTAGAAAATGTCATCATGCCTTGAGGGGTTTCCATTGGTGACTGGACCATTTGCTTCAGAGTAGACTTAGTGGAAATCTTTTTATGATCTAGCGCCAAAACCAGGGCCTTCCTGTGATCCTTAGAATGCATAAGCAATTCCTAAACACTAGTAATAGTCTCATTGCTTTTCTCTATTTCCTTCCCTTTTTCTAAACTTCCTACCTTTTTGAGCTCAGACTTGGCAACCTCGGGTTCCTCTTTCTTTTCTTTAACCTTTCCCATAGATCAACTTGGTTCACTTCCCTCGTTGTTCCACAAGTCAACTTATTCTTCACCTTCATCATCGGAACTCCATATGTCCAAGATGTGCACCTACAATTCCATGGGCTATCTGCTTGGTTTTAAGTTCTCAGGTTTGATTTTTAGGGTATTGTAGGAGACATCAACGAAAGAGTTTAGGACTTGCTCTTTCGTTAGACCAGAGTTAACCATCAAAACAGGTGCATTTGGTGGTGGTACATTTTGGTAATTAGTTAAGGGGTTGGTTTGTATATTTGGTTTTCTGGTTTCTGGGTCAGTAATTTTGCCTGAGCCTATTAGGTCTTGGATTTCATGCTTTAACCAAGCACAACTGTTTGTATCATGTTCAATGGTTTGATAAAATTTACAGAAAAATTTTAAGTTGGCACCAGGTAAGGGTTATTGTGAAGGTAAAGGTCATAGTAGATTCTTTTTAATGAGTTTGTCAAGGACCTTAGACATAGGACATCCCAAATTTGAAAATCTCTGAGGCTGTCTAACTATATTGACCTGCATATTATTACTTGGTGGTCGAATGGCATGAATTTGAATGTTACTGCTTGAATTGGCTCCCTCTTTGCCCCTAGATCCTCTTCCGAAGAACTTCTTCCCTTGAGCCAAATCTGACTCTTTTTAGACCCCAAAATCTATACAATTCTTTAAAGTTTCTAATTCCTAGATCCCTTAGCTTTCTAGACAGCGTTAGGACACACCCTTCTATTGCTAGGACTAACTGATATGACTCAACAGGCCTATGCCTCATTAAAGATAACTTTCCTCTCTAACGAGTCAGGTAGTCAGCAAAAGACTCATTAAAGTTCTGCTTGGTATTCTACAGATCTCTTAAGGACACCTCTAATTGAACATTGAGATTGTATTGCTTGATAAAAGCACCACACAATTCCTTCTAATCTAATTGAACATGGGATTCCAATGTGTAGTACCAATGAATTGGCGCTCCCTCCAATGAAATAGGGAATTGCTTGATGATTTGGCTCTCAGTCAGCTTGGTAGCCTTCATGCAAATCACATACTGCTTCAAATGCAAATGGGGGTCCTAGGCACCAATGTATTTCTTCATATCAAGGAATTTAAACTTACAAGGCAATGGTTCTTCTTCCTTTTCCAAATTCAGATCATAATCCAGAGGAGCGATAGTACTTTTCTCCTTTATCATCATCTGCATTTGGTTCATTGCCTTAGTCATGCTATTAGCCCACTTGATTTGACCCACATCTTTAGCTGGATTCACATTTCTTCAATTTGACGGATTGGCCAACACTGTCACATCATCTTCTTCCCTACCTCTAATTAGGATTTCCTCATCAAGATCCACCAGATTGATTGGTGGTGCATTAGATGGCTATGTCGGTTGGTTCTCCCTAATGATCTTAGTAATTTCTCTCATCATTTATCTTATCATAGATTGGGTTTCTGCCATTACTTCATCTTTTAACTGTGCCCTAAATGCTTCTAGATTGAAGCCTCTTGCCATTCTTATTTCTGAATTTTTGACCAGATGACCTGAGCTAGTTCGGACCCACCCTACTGAGCTTAAAGGATCTATAGTGCTGCAAAACTGTTGGTTAGAAAGATGCATGATGTGTATGCATGATGTGTATGCATGATATGCAAGTCTTTTTTATTTTAAGAAAATTTAAGGAACAAATAATCACAAAAAAATACATAAGACCAAAACATGAAGCTTAGACATGCAAACTTTCGCCCTTATTTCTCCCACACGCGTATTCAATAGCGAGTATCTTGTCCTAGGATTTTTGGCCTGGGTTTTAATTATCAATGGGGGATAATAAAATCGACATATGCAAGATAACCCTCAAAATGATTTAGACAAGTAATGGGTCCTTTAAATAGCGTAATACACATGCAAATGGGAAAATTCCTAAGGAATGGGTCACAAATAGGCATGAGAGGCACTTGTTGACTAGCTTATTTATAATGGGCTTTAGTTGGACATGTGGACCCATTTCATTTTGGACTGCTTAGTGATGGGCTCAAGATTTATGTTAAGGGTCCATTATATAGCATAATACATATGCAAATGGGAAAATTCCTAAGAATAGTTGCTAAGTCATTACATAGGCTTGAGTCTTAGGTAAAAAGGCTTCGACTCCTACAATGATATACATCCATATACATCTCCCTACTCAAGGGTCAAACAATGCAGATTAGTACATTTCGTGAATGATAATAATCAAATATTCCACCACTAGGTTTGAGTGAAACGTAGGTAGTGAAGTACTGACTATTATCTAGTTAATTAGGGACTAAAGTGCTCATTATGTGAAAAATGCGTAGCAAATGCATAAATGAAGGAAGAAATAAGAAAATAAATAAAGACGATAAAATGCAAAACACTAGAATCAGTTTCTCTATCCCCAGTGGAGTCGCCACTGTAGGCGGCAGGGTTTAGCACACGCCTAAGTGTTTGGCGACCATGGCACTGTGTGGGCTCAAGGCCCACTAGAAAATATGATATAGGTCTTGGGCCTATTCAGAGATGGAGTCACCACCTGGATAAAAGTTGGAACATACTATTCAGCAACTGGATCCCACGGAGGTTCCCAGACGCCATCATCAAAGATTGGGTTCAGAAATTGGGTATAAGCATTTGAATGCTCACCCAACCTTACAGTTGGCCTCCGTTTGTGTTTTGTGTTTTATTACCATTTAATTATTTAATTATTTCCTCATTTACATTCAAAATTGCACTTGCCTTCATTCACTTTCCAAGTTTTATAGTTAAGTCCAAGTTTGCATATTAATCCAATTTCATGCTTTTGAGTCCCAACGTTCAACAGAAATAAAATAAATAATAATTTACAACCATACATTGAAATTAAATAGGGGAAGGGATTAGGGATTACAATGCTTTTAGGAAAAATAAAAGAATAATATACAGAAAATAAACTAAACATAAACGGAAAGTAAACTGACGAATAACATAAATGCAATGATATAAAAGGGATAGCTAACAAAGGTGACTACTCAATGATGAAAATCATTAAGTAATTCCTGCAATAAACACACAATTAGTTCCTTTTTTAAAAGCACAAAATTGTATATGACAATACTTATAAAGGAATATTCTAAAAAGAGGGTTTTCATATTATGAACTAAACAAATCATCAAGTGATCAAAGTGAACGTCACCATGCAATGAAATAACTATGCCTAAAGTTAGAAAGAAAAATGTTAAGTAAACATCACAGCAAGCATCAATAGAAAAAGTAAAGCTAGAGGCGAGCCATCCTGTCAATGTGGCAATCGCCTCATTGACATGAGGCAACACCTCTGTGATGAGGCATTACCTCATCATAGAGGCCCTGGAAGTATTTAAGGCAAAAGAATCATACAAAACATATAAACAAAGGAGACAAACTCCTTAGAGGCCTGTTAATGTGGCGATCACCTCTGTGAAGAGGCATCACCTGATTGGCAAATTCGTTTGACTCTCAAAACGATTAGACTTTTACTTTAAGCAAACGATACATGCATATATACATTCAACAAGTATGAAATCATAACTACTTGTAATATTCTAAAGGATCACATCAATGAAATGAGACATTAAGCAAAATAATCTAAAAAAATACCTAAAGTATACTAATAACTTAGTTACACACAAGCAAAAAACACATAAAATGATGAATATGTTGAGTTTAAATGCAAGTTTTCATAAAAAAAATGAGAGGCCCTCAGAGATGTATCCTTGATTGTAATCCTCACTAAAATGTGATTTCTACCTTGACATAAGCTTCCTCCTTCTTCTCCTAGGAAAAGTGGACTTCCTTTAGCTTGAATTTACCTTTTTTCTTAAGTACATTTTTTCTTTGCATCCTTGTTCTTTTTTTTTCCAAAGCCCCCTTCCCTCTTTTTATTTCCTTTCTCAATAATCCTCTTCCCCCTTTCTTTTTCTCTCTCCCTTTCTTTTATTCCGTAGCTTCCCCATGCCCCTAAGTCCTCTAGCTCATCATGAGCCTCTATAGCCTTTTTCTCTTCTCCAAAAAACTCTTCCTCACGTAAACTCAGGTCTTGGGTGTAGGGCCTACCCCACTTGGCCATCATGATTGCAGATACATTAAATGTAGTTGTAAGTAGTCAACCATCGAGGCAGCGCCTTTTCGATGAGGAGTTCGCGTCATTGGCAGCTGCCAAAGAGGCGATCATCTCATTGCACTGATACCAATAATATCCTTTTAGGTAGAGAATGAGGGTTATTTATGAAAAACTGCACAAGTGTAATACCATTAATATCCTTTCAAAGAATTTTAAATGAAAGACCACCGCCATTTATTACTACACACTAATTAAAAAAACTCTTGAAAATAAAAAAAAACAGATAACAGAAAAAAAGAATAACAAATTAGTAATTTATCATTTAGATTAGGGGTAAAAGGTGGTTGTTTGGCAGATTTTGAGAGCCTCACAGGTGCAATCAACACCTTCCCACCTACATTCATGATTCATCCTTGCTAACCACATGTATTTAAAGGTAAAGAATAACAAATTGACCAGTTTACAAAATCTTTGGCATTGGTTCAACATTTGTTTCTTCGGCTATGCATCTCTTGTAGCGGTAGTTGTAGCTCCAAAGCTAATCACGATAGATTCAAAGAAAAAGAAAAGAAAAGAAAATTAAAAATATCAAATTATAATTATAATTTTTCTTTTTACTCTTCCCTCCTCTGATTGGCTCCAACCCAAAAAAAAATGGCTAGCTATACTTCTTTGTGTGTATATATAATTTACTTAATTACAACATATAAACATATATTAAAATAATTTATACATTTAGACAATAACTTTACATTTTCAAATGAAAAAATAAAAAACTTATTGCAAATTCAACTTGCACCATTGTACTAGCTAAAAAGTTTTATTTTGCTAAGTTTTAATTGTTATCTTTCATTTTTAGGGAATTTTTTCATAAATAGCCAAAAAAATAAAAAATAATATCAAAAGCCACATTGACCAAAAGTATTTTCAAAAATAGCTTTAAGGACATTTTTTTTTCAAAAATAGACCATATATAAGCTTACCTTTTTCAGTTAAAAGACAAATGTTCCAAAACAAGAAAAAAACCATTTCCTAAAGAACCATTGATTCCTAAAAAAATTGCAATAATCTCAATGAATCTTCCTCATCAATCAATTAGCTCAAGCGTCTTCTCTAATCAATTTTACTTTTTTCTTCAATCCATCAAAGTCACGATCAACTCAAACCTGAATCTTATTTCTCCATTTTTTTTTTGCTTTTTTCTTCTCATTTTTGTGGTCATCTCCAAACTCCAGTTTCTCGATCTATAAAAGCTACATCTCAAATATTTATTAAACAAATAAAAAAAATCAACATTCAAACAATAATCAAAATAACATTAAATATTAAAAGCAATAATCATTCAAAAAATAGGTACGCAACTCATAAACATATCATATATGTTTTTTTTCTTTTTTTTTCAAAAAAAAACACTAAATCATGATAAAAAAAAACATTGAAAGTTTATTTAAACAATATAAATGTTGTTTCCATGGTTACAAACATTAAGAACAATATTGCATGTTAGTTTCTTAAAAAAAAAAACAAAAAGCAACACATAGCAATAAGAAATAATAAAAGCTTAAGCATAAGAGAAATGATATTCAACGTCAGTTTCTTAGAAATAAAAAACAAAAACAAAAAGCAACATGAAGCAATAAGAAACAAAAAAAAAGCTTAGACATGAAAGAAAAAAATAACATAAAGAAACAAGAAGCAACAAAAACTTGAAAACATGAGAAAAAAGAAACAAGAAGAAACAATAAGCAACAACAAGAGACAATGTTTTAAATTGATAAATGACCAACTGAGTTCTTTGATTTTTTTATTACAAGTACAATGGAAGTCATACTTGTTTTCATTCATCACAATGGGAACTGGAATAAAGCAATGGATTACGTTAATTTTATAGTGACAGGAATTACAATACAACCAAACTATAACTTTAATGAAATATTGAAAATAATATTAGTGCAGCTTTGAATTGAAACTGATTTTCAACAAATGGTCATATAGTACAAAGTCAGAGAAAATTATCCACTTTTAAAAATAGAAGACAATAAAACTTTCTTTTTTTATTTGCAACTAAAGAAAAAAGAGCCTGATTCCACCAAATTCACTATATACAATATTATAGATAAGGTGGAATTTCTAGAAACAAGCTTCAATAATAACATGATGCAATAAAAATCAACAAGTCAAATAGATCTGGTATTACTTTTTGAATGTAGCTCAATAAACATAAAAGTAAACAACCAAAATTCAGATCTTCTGGATTATGCAAAAAAAATAACGGACATGCTTGTACTAGAAGATAAGAGTGAAGAGTCATCAAAAATCTGCAACAAGGAAGAAATAGAACCTAAATAAGGTGTAATGTACAACAACAAAGAAGAATTCAAAAAGCATTAAGACTTAATGTTGTTAAGAACCACTTCTAATACATAACTGTTTAAACAAACACTATTAACTTTGTTGCTAAATGCTTGGATAAGAAGTGCAACTGGGTGATTTCAAAAAATAGAAAGTGGATAAATTTATTATTAGAAAGTTCAACAATATCCACACATACAGCATGGAGATCAGATTAACAGACTAAAGATAAGCAACAACAACTCTGATGGCTAACTGTATAAAATCAAACTACCAAACTGTTAAAACTATATACTCACTAGCAAATATAATGAGAGACCTAAAAGAAGAGTATGGTGTCAATATAAACTACCTAAAAGTATGGAGATTAAACAAAAACGCACTTCAAATGCTAAAAGGTAAACTAGATGAATCTTATGCACTTTTACTAAGTTTCCTATACATATTGAAGACAATAAATCTAAGATCAATTATTGAACTCAATATGAAAGAAGACTTATTATTCCTCTATGTGTTCATGGCACTTAGTGCATCAATAAAAGGGTAGAAATATTGTAGACCTGTTATAGTAGTTACTGGCACATTTCTGATAGGAACATATGGTGGCATGTTGCTTTTAGCAATAACATAGATGCTGGTGGTAAAATCTTTTCTCTTAATTTCTATATTGTTGACTCTAAAAATGATGAATCTTGGGAATGATTCTTCAAAAAAATTAGACAAGCTTTTGGGTGTAGAGAAGGAATTTTTATAATTTATGATACACATGAAAGTAAAAAAAAAATCAGTACAAGAAATATACCTTGAAGCAACCCATGGTATTTTTATATACCATCTTTTAAAAAACTTAAAAAACACTTCAAAAAGCACTCAAAAAGCATTACGAATTCTTATTTTCAAGCAGCAAAAACTTACACTATTAAAGAGTTTGAGTACCATATAAATGACTTAGAAAAGATTGATCAAAGGATAACCCCATATCTAAAAAACATCAGGTATCATAAATGGGCTAGACCTTTCTCAATCAATAACAAATACTCAGCAATGACTTCAAATATAGTTGAATTATTGAATGCTGTGATTAAGAAAGCTAAAGACCTATTGATAACAACATTGTTACAGTACCTGTATACTTTAGTGCAAGAATGGACCTATAAAAATAGGAACATTGCAAATAAACATTCAACAGCCTTGCAAAAAGACCACAAGATATGATTAATGACAACTACATGAAAAGTATAAAGCTACAAGTAATACTATTACTTCTTTACTTAATATTTCACAAGTTGTTGTTTTTTGTTGTTGTTGCATTTGTTTCTTATCCTACAATTATTTTTCATTTGATTTTTATTTTTAAAATTATTGATATTGTATTTAATGTTGCATTTCATATTATAGCAATAAAAAGCAATAACAAAGAAACAAAAAGCAACAAGTGACACTATTGTGTTTTTATTTCTATTTTCCTTATTTTTTATCTTAATGCAAGTTAAACCTTTAATAGAAGAAATATTCACTACCTATGACTTGAATACAACATTCATTGTCAAAATGGAAGAATGAAATGCACATGCAATAGGTTCCAAATTGATAAGCTACCATGTTTACATATACTTGCAATATTGAAGAAAATGAATCAAGATGCATACAGATATTGCTCATATTTTTACACAAAAGAGGGACTATTAGAAACTTACAAATAAATAATACATCCAATTCTAAATCAAGCAACATGGAAAACACCACATGAACAACAACAAATACAATTAAATCCATTGCAAAGTAAAATAAAAGCTGGAAGACCAAAGAAAAGAAGAAGAAAAGCACCATAGGAGAATGGAAATAAAAATAAATGTAGGAAGTGTGGACAACTTTGGCACAATAGAAAGACATGCAAAAATCCACCTAAAAAAATTGAAAAAGAATCCATTTCTTTATTACAAAAAAAAAAATTTATCATTCTTATTGTAAGAATTCACATATTTCATTAATTTCATTGTTGCTACCTTCCATATTATTTTTATTGTTTTTTTCTTTATTTGGAGATTTCAATATCACTAACAATGATAATTAAAAAGAGCAACAAACAGCAACAAAAAGAAACAAGAAGCAACAACGCAGAAACAACACAAAGCAATAATAAATCACAAAAAATAATGTAAAAAAATAAAATATCAACAATAAGAAATAGAAAGAAAAACATGCAACAATAAGCAACAATAAAAAAAATCAGCATTAACACCCAAAATAATTCATAAAAAACTTTAAAACTTATAATGTGCATTACACGAATTTAAACCGAATGTACTAACAAACAAATTATAGTACAAAAGAAAAGAAATATACAAAAAAAAAACTAAACAACACTAAACAAACAAATAACCCCTAAGTATCATTTCTTTAGCTTCTTTCTCCTTTTAATCTTTGTAATTTGCTCTGAATCACTAATTACTTCACCACGGACCTTCCTTATACCATATCAATACAGCGACAATACAAGCCTCAATCTATAAACTTCAACATCAAAATTTTTGGGAATCTCCTTGCCATGATTAAAATAATCAACATATGCACAAACAAAAGCCCCATGGTCACTGAAAAACAATAAAACTATGAAATTAATAAAGAAAAAAGAAAAAAAATGAAATCCTTACGTAATAGTCTAAAAAGGCAAATCAAAAACAAGTTCAACACATGAATGTCTTTTTTATCAATGACAATACATTTAGGAAAAATCCCACTCTCTTTTAAAAAAATTGGCAGCATCATGTTGTAACACTTGATCATCTCAATAGCATAAGCATTATCATGAGAACTTTTCAAATAATTATAAACATAAATGCATTAATCATTCATGCTAAACCTTGCAAGAATCCAATGCTACTGAGAATCAATATGAATAGGAAATAGAACATTCTCAACATCAGCCCATGGTATTGACTTCTACATAACATCTCCTACAATATACTCGACAACAGTATGTTGAAAAGAAAACTTAAAATCATTATTCAACATACGAACATAAGCTTTCTGCAAACTTCCATCAAATAATGTATATGTTGTTATAAAAGATACATTACAACTTCTAGAAGATTTCTCCCACTTTCTAAAATAATAAAAAAATCACATCAAGGTGCTGAAAAAAAAAACAATAATAAGAATAAAAATAAAAAAAATAAAAGGCAATAAATAATTAAAAAAGAAACATACATTACACGTGATCAACTCTCCATGATAAAATAAGGTATCAAACCATATTTTTGAAAAAAATTATACCAACATTAAAGTTAAATCTAGGATTTAACACCTTCAATCTCTCAAAATACATGATCATTAACATACAAGAATAAAAAATAATATCCAAAATAAATAATGTATGCAAATCAAATATATAAAAAAATAAAATAATTACTTTTTGCACTTATAAACTCCTTCATCAATCCAATTGTTAAAAACTAGAAAGCTCTTCCAAATCAAGATGCTTATCAACGTAATCATCAAAAGGCCAAGGAGCATAATAAGAAACATCCTTTAAGCTTGCTCCTGAATCAAACTCCTTAACAAGTGGAAACTTCACTTGCACACTTAAATTAATAGCCCTTTCTAAAAGTTTCAAACTTTTAGGAGAAACAACCACTGATATAGGTCGAACATATCTATATTGAACATTTGGAACTATAGCTCTAATAAGATTAGTAGATAAATCAATAGATGGATTAACAATTCTTTTGTAGCTTCCTACAAAAAAAACATAGTTAAAAAATATAAAAATACATAAAAAAAACAAGAAATAAAAGTAAAAAAACAACAAAAAAACAGTAAGGACTAAAAAAAAAGCAATAAAAAGAAACAAAAATAAACAATAACAAATTTACCCTTCTCTATTTGAAACTCTTCACAATAGCATCTACATTGTTAAAAAAATCATGGTTAGTATAATAAGAAGAAGAATCACATTCCTCAACAATATCAATATTTTTCTTCTGCTCGTCAACATTTATCTTCAAGTCCTCTTCATTTTCTTTGTCCTCTTTTTCACTTTCCTTCTCTTCTTCATTTCCCTTCTCTTCTTTTTCATTTCTTCTATTGTGTTCATCAGCACTATTTTTCTCTTCATCAAATTCACTTTTCTCTTGACCCAAAGAAATAGCATCCAAAAGAACATCAAAATTATCATTTCTCTCATTTACACCATCCTTATCATTTTTACTATTAGAACCAACTTCATCATATTTCTCATCTTCTTCATTCTTTTCAACATTAAAAGAAAGAGAAAAAAAATTTTGTCGAATAACTATGTCTAACTTCCCCTCTAAAATAGAAAATCTCTCCTCAATAAAAATTCTCAAAGAAGAAATTTCTTCATTAAACCTTTTATCTAAATCATCAATTTTCTTTATCAGCATACAGTCCCTATCACCAATAGTAAGACGAATGCTTGAATGCTCTTTATAACCGCTAGACTTAACCTTTTTAGATTTTGTGGAGTAGGTGATTTGAAACCATCTCCATTGTCCAATTTTTCATCATGACCAGGAGATACATTAATTTTCTCAACTTTTGGTTTCCTAAAAAAACCATTCAAATCCAATGACTCCTCTTCAGCATGATTAGGAATAATATTTTTCAATTTCAACTACAAAAATAATAAATTAACAAATAAGCAATAAAAAAAAACAAACAGTAACAAGAATAACAAAACTTGAAAAAATGAGAAAAAGAGCAATTACTAGAGAAGAATATAAATTCAAAATCCATGAATTCAACTACTTAAAATTCAGTAAAATAGAATCATGTAAATTCAACAAACGAGGATTCAAAGAACCATTATAAACAACAAACACACTATTACAATAACTGCAACATTCATAAAACCAAATTTGTAAAGCCAATGGAAAGCCAACGAGACAGTAAAAATAATAATGGTCGTCTTTCTCTCAGCCCCCATAAATCTTCCCCTTAAACAATCCAAAGTAAAAGTAAAAGTATCTTTTTACCAAGGATACTGATTATACAAATTAGCATTAACAATATGACAAAATATTTATTAAAAAATTCTCCTTAGGACCATAAATCAAAAAATTACTAACAAAATAAAGAATAGCCAATTTCATAGCATCCTCATCACAATCAAACTCTATAGAAAGAAAAAAATCTTCAATATCACTCCTATTTACATTTGAAGAACCATTAAAAAATTTATCAACCAAATTATTTTTCATAGATTTCCCAATCTTATTTCTCTCAAAATCACCAACAAAAAACTTTAAAAGAACACCAAAAATATTAAACCAAATTTCATCAAATTTAGAATGACTTACTTCCCTTAAAAAGAAGCAATGAATAACCTGAAGCTATAATTTAACATCCTTCATATCCAAAAAAAATAATAAAAACAAGTTTTTCTAAACAAATCCAATTAACTTTCAATCAATTTCTTCTTTAGCTTTGAAATAACATTCTCATTTATACAACTAAAAGTCATACTCTTAAAACATTCCTTTGGTTTAACAAAATACTCCCATTTTTGAAATAAATAATAAAAATTACATTAAAAAATCAAAATAAGCAATAAAAACCAGAAAACCTAAAACAACATATACAATAACAAAAAGCAACAACAAAAAACAATAAAAAGTAACAATAAATAATAAAATAAATAACAACTTAATAAGAAAAATAACAAATTCAGAAAATAAAAATTAAAAAAAAGCAAACATACCTCAAAGCAAGTTTTAGATTTTTTAGGAGAGCTTTCACTAAAGGACAACTTCTTCTTTCTCTTAGCAATAGTGTCAACCTTCTAAGATTTACCGTCATTCTTCCTCTTTTTAGAAACAGTATCACTCTTCTTTATTACATATGATGGAAAATCCATATCCTTCTTTTTTTAGACAAAGGAGAATATTGTGCAACACCATCACTTAAACGAGTAGAAATTCTCCTAAACACAATCTCACTACTATCTTTCACTATTACTACTAACTTACAACTCAAATTAACAAGAAAATACTGGTTATAAAAAAATAAAAAATTGTTAAGATGAAGAAACAAAAGAAAGAGAAAACACAAAATCCTAAGAAAATAAAACGATGACAATGGACATGCAAAAGAAAGTTAAATGAAGCAAAAAAAAACCACTGCTCAATAAAGAAGACGAGAAATGAAAATAAAAAACACACTAGGCTAGAAATGAAAACACAAAAGCCAAATCTAAAATAATAAAATGGGCCAGACCATAAAAGAAACAAGGATGGTTAAACAACCTTATTATTGAAAAAACTTAACTTTTAGCAGAACCTATCCCGATCCAATGTTCCAAGCAAGACACTACTCGGGACATGGTAGTCCCAACCAAGATATTGATATATCGACCGAGACCAAAGTGTAGGTCAATGCTCATCTTGACAAAATGTAGGTCAAAAAGTTCAAATTTCATTCAAATGGACTTTATTTTTATTAAGAAAGAAATTATTGCCTCCAACAGCTATAATTGAATTACTCAAGTATAAATATGACCTTTGAAGATTATTTTAAGGTTAAGGAGCTTGTTTACTCATTCTATAATTTCAAGCATTTAATTAAGCTCTCTAAACTCTTTCAAAATTCATTTTATTGTTGTATACTCTTACAATATAAAAATTCTTATTCTTCTATTTTCTAGGGTTAAAAAAACATGAAGTAAGATCCTATTCTAAAGGAATTGGTTTAAGTGTTTAGCCATTAAAACACTTAGGAATTTGGCTTTAGTGTGAGCCTTGAAAACACTTATGAATTGGTTTTTGAGTAAGCCTTGAAAACTCAAGTTCTAAGGTTTGAGTTGAGCCTAAAACTCAAGTTATAAAAATCAATCTAGGGAAATAGATTGTAGTGATTCCAAATTCTAACTTGGGGATAAGTTAGGTGGAGATGTAGGATTGTTGAGAATCTGAACTCTTTAAATTCTAATGTAAAAAAATGGGGAGTAAATCTCAAAATATGTCTTTACATAGACCATTCTTTTATAGAAGTGATTATCCTCATTAGAAGTTCAAAATGGAACTATATCTAGATTGTGATTCCATTAGACTTTAGCAAGTTGTTCTTAAAGGTTGGAAATTGCCAAAAATATCATTAATGGTGTACAAACTACTCTTTTAAAAAGTAATTGGAGCAATGATGAAAAGGAAGAAAACTAAAAAAATAAGAAAGCTATGATCACTCTACGCTCTTCCATAATAAGAGAAGGAGGAGACAAGCTTCAACAGTACATCTCAGCCAAGGAAATGTGGGAGACCTTGGAAAATCATTATGAAGGCAATGTATAAGTTAAAAGTAAGAAGGTTCAACTTCATATGTATGAATATGAACTCTTCAAGATGAAGCCTTAAGAGTCAATCACAGAGATGATAAATAAACTCAATGCTCTTCTCACAACCCTCAAGAAACTTGGTGAACATTTCACCAAGGAAGAAGTAAACAACAATATTCTAAGAATCCTACCTAAGAAGGATTAGGAATCTAGAGTTACTTCAATTGAGGAAGCTCAAGACCTCTCTACTCTCTCAATCAATGTGCTTATTGGAAAGCTCCTAACACATGAACTTACAATCAAACAAAGAGGTGAAGAGTAAAAAAAGAAGAAAGAAAAGAAAAAGAGCATAACACTAAAAGCTCTTTAAAATGATAGTAAAGAGGAAAGCATTAAAGATTTTAGTGACAATAATGATGATATTACCATGCTCACTAGGAACTTTAAGAAGGTTTTTAGAAAGAAAATTTTCTCAAGAGCAAGGGACTTTAACAAGAAGTTTGAAGGAGATGGTAAGAAGAAAACCAAAGAAGTTACTTGCTATGAATGCAAAAAATAGAGAAACATTCAAAGTGACTGCCCCAAACTCAAATTCAAGAACAAGGGGGCTAAAGATAAGAAGAAGGCCTTCAAAGTTACTTGGGATGACTTCTTCGAATCAAAAAAGGAAAAGGAACAACAAAAAGTAGTCAATCTTTACTTCATGGCTCTTGAAGATAAAAAAAAAGAGGTACCATTTACTTCTAACTCTTCTTGTGATGAATATTATATTGATGATGAATATGATGATGATGATGATGATGATGATGATGATGATAAGAGTTCTATTATGAACAAACTCTTATTTAAATGCAAAAGCTTGCTTTCTAGAAAGAAGCATTATAAGCATGAGTTAAATAGCTTGACCAGAGAATTTGAGAAGTTAAAAATTGAATTTTCTAGTCTTGTTAAATCAAATGATAAACTTGCTAGTGATTTAAAATATTATAATTCCTTGGAATAGCAACTCAAGAAAGCTAGTTATGACAATCATAAACTTTCTAATGGGATAGTTGAGTTAAAAAATTCCATATCAAAATTTCAAAGAGGAAAAGAGAGTTTAGATAATTTAATTGACTCTCAAGAATTTTATGGAAATACTTATGGAATTGGATATACTAATGAAATGGTCTCATCTTCATTATCATCACATTTTAAATTTATTAAAGCATCATAAAATTTCGTTCATTCTACCTCTAAACTGATTGAGACTCAAGCTTTCAAAGCTAATAAGTCTCATGTGTCAAATATTAAAGGAAAGTCTCTTAAGACTCAATCTTATATGACATAAAGAGGTAAGGCTCAAAATAGAAAACCTCAACCCAAGCATGCTTATATGTACACTAGACACAATCACATTAGGCATGCTGCACAATACAATGCACATAAACATATTGCATAAACCTATCAAAATACACACTGTCATTGTCAATATATGCCTCACACAATGACTCAAAAGAGGCACACAACAACACAACATGAATGACATGCTTCACACACTAGAAAAAATCATCATATGAGAAATAAATTTAAAAATGTCATATGTTCATATTTCATGATCAAAGGACATACCAATATTGTGCTCTTCTATAGATACTAGACATGAATTTGCTTCCTCTGAATTATCTTAAAACTAACCAACCTATACCAAGAAAGGTTTGGGTTCAAAAGAAAACTTAAATTATTTTGTGTAGGTATGCTTGAAATCCACAAGAACAAAAAGCAAGTGATATCTTGATAATGGATGTTCAAGGCACATGATGGGAGATAAAGAGCAATTCAACAAGCTTGATGCTAAGGATGGAGGACATGTTACATTCAAAGACAATGCAAAAGGAAAAATTATTGGCATTGGAGAAATTAGTAATCCTCAATCTTTAGCTATACATTATATATTATTTATTAATAGTCTTAAAAATAATTTGCAAAGTATAAGTCAATCATGTGACATGGGAAATAAGGTGGCTTTCTATCCTAGAAATTACTTTATTAGTAGCCTTGATAAAAACAAAGTAATTTTTAGTGGCAAAAGAGTAGATAATGTTTATACTATTCATTTAAATAAGATTGATAATAAAGACATCAAATGCTTAATGTCTATTTTCCATGATATATGGGCATGGCATAAAAGATTAGGACATACAAATTTTAAGCTTTTGAATGATTTTTGTAAACATTAACTTGTAATTGGTTTACCTTTTGAATTCACTAAGGATAAACCTTATAATGCTTATTAAAAGGGAAAACAATCCAAGTCTTCATTTAAGTTTAAAAATATAGTGTCTACTTTTAGACTACTTGAAACTTATACATATGGATTTATTTAAACTTACTAGAGTTACTAATCTCGATGGAATGCACTATGCATATGTATTGGTTGATGACTACTTTAAATTTACTTGGCTATAGTTTTTTGCTCATAAGAATAATGCATTTAAAGCTTTTGAAAATTTTGCTAAAAGAGTTTGAAAAGAAAAAGGATTTTATATTTCATCCTTTAGAAATGATTAGGGAATCGAATTTGAAAATGAATTTTTAAAACCTTCTGTAAAGAAAATGGTATTTCATATACATTTTCATCTCTTAGAACTCCTCAACAAAATAGGGTAGTTGGAAGAAAAAATAGAACTCTTATGGAAATGGCTAGAACAATGCTTCATGAGTATAATTTGCCTATATACTTTTAGGCAGAAGCCATTAACACATTTTGTTATATTGCAAATAGAGTTTTCAAAAGAATAATTTTAAATAAAACTTCTTATGAGCTATGGAACAATAAAAAAACCCAAAATCTTATATCTAAGAGTATTTTGATGCAAGTGCTTTATATTGAACACTAAGGATAATCTTAGGAAATTTGATTCCAAAGTTAATGAAAGAATTTTTCTAGGCTGCTCTATTTCTAGTAAAGTATATAGAGTTTTTAATAAGAGAACTCTAGTAGTTGAAGAGAAAATGCATATTGTATTTAATGAATCAAACTCACTTGATCCTAGAAGATATTTTTGTATTATTAATAATCTTGTAGGTGACAATGAGATTATGGATTCTCAATAAGAAAATGCTAGTAAGCCTTTGGAACTTAAAGGTTCAAGTAAGGAGGATAATGAAGAGACATCTCAACCTACCTTAAAGGATGAACTTCTAATGGATTGGCAATTCAAAAAAGCTCATCCTCTAGATTTCATCATAGGTGACACTATAAAAGGTGTAACTACTCGATCTAAATTAAAGTCTATTATTAATCTAGCCTTCATTTCTCAAATTGAACCTAAAAATGTTAAAGATACATTAAGTGATGAATTTTGGGTCCTTGCTATGCAAAAAGAATTAAATCAATTTGAAAGAAATAAGGTTTATACCTTGGTTCCTAAACCTAAACATCATCCTATTATAAGCACCAAATGGGTGTTTAGAAATAAGATGAATGAACAAGGTGTCATAACTAGGAATAAAGCTAGACTGGTAGCTAAACGTTATAATCAAGAAGAAGGCATTGATTATGATGAAACCTTTGTCCCCCTTGCAAGGTTAGAAGCTATTAGAATGCTACTTGCATTTGCATCATTCATGGATTTAAAACTTTATCAAATGGGTGTTAAAAGTGCATTTTTAAATGGATTCATTAAAGAGGAGGTATATGTTGAGCAACCTCCGAGTTTTGAAAATTTTGATTCTCCAAAACATGTTTTTAAATTATCAAAAGCATTATATGGGTTGAAACAAGCTCCAAGAGCTTAGTATGAAAGATTGAACAACTTTTTACTAGAGAAAGGGTTCTCTAAAGGAAAAGTTAACACAACTCTTTTCATAAAGAAATCCAAGCATGATTTATTAATTGTTCAAATATATGTTAATGATATTATTTTTGGTGTTGCTAACCATTGCTTATACAAGGAATTTTCCAAGCTAATGCATGGAGAATTTGAGATGAGTATGATGGGAGAACTAAATTTGTTTCTCATATTACAAATCAAGTAATGCAAAGATGGGATTTTCACCAATCAAACCAAATATGCAAGAGATATTCTCAGAAAGTTAGGCATGGATGGAACTAAGATAAGCAAAACTCCAATGAACACCATAACCAAACTCAACAAGGATGAGAATGGCAAACCAATTGATGAAAAGTAATTTAGAGGTATGATCGGATCCCTTCTTTATTTAATTGCTAGTAGACCTGATATTATGTTTGCTACTTGCTTATGTACTAGATTTCATTCAATTCCTAAAGAGTCTCATTTGAGTGCTATTAAAAGAATTTTCAAATATCTTTATTGTACAATGTATTTAGGACTTAGTATCCTATCCTTTGACTTGATTAGTTATTTTGATGTGGAATTTGCCGATAGCTTACTAGATAGAAAGAGTACTTTTGGAACTTGTCAATTTTTAGGATAATGTTTAGTTTCTTGGTTTAGTAAGAAACAAGTTTCAGTTGCCTTGTCCACTATTGATGCTTAAATATATTGCAACAAGTCTTTGTTGTTCATAAGTCTTATGGCAAACACAATAATTGTTGGACTATGGTATACAAATTAATAACATTCCTATCAAATGTGATAATACAAGTGCAATAAACCTTAATAAGAATCCTATTCAACAATTCTAGAACTAAACATATAGACATTCAACAAAAATTTTCGTATGATCATATTCAAATTGGTGATATCTCACTTGATTTTATTGATACAAATAATCATCTTGCTAATATCTTCACCAAACCTCTCAATGAAGAGAGATTGAATTTCTTTAAACATGAACTTTGCATGATTGATGTTTATAGTTTGTCTTGATTTTGATGGTCCTTTAAGTTTTCTTTATAATTATTTTTAGGATACAATACTTGTTCACTAGATATTTTTTATATATTTTTTTAAAATCTTAATTCTCTTATAAAAACACTTGGTGTTTATTTAAATTACTTTAATCTTCTTAAATTTGATTTTTCTTAAATTTGATTTTTCTTAAATTTGATTTTTCTTAAATATTTTTTTATGAAAATTTTATTTTAATTCTTCCTATTTTGCAAAATCAACAATTAATTAATGAAACCTTCATTCAATTAATTATTTTAATTTTTGCAAAATATATCCTTCCTTAAATTATTTTATTTCAATTATTCATTTAAATCTTTAAAAAATCCTCTTTCAAAATAAATGTAATTAAATTCACAAAGACTTAATTGTAAGATGTTTCGAACTTAATTGCAAACAATCTGCAAAATTTTATTGCCAGGACATTGGTCCCGCCCGAGACCAAATCATGTCCTGATCAGGACATCATCTGTTAATTATGTGCTTTTACATAGAACTGATCCCGATCGGGATATCACTCAGGATATCATGTCCTAATTGGGATGAGAGCATACCTAGACTCGGGGATTGATCCTGATAGCATTAGGATTTCAAAATCCTTTTAACCCTTTAACTCTCCAATAAAAATCAGGAACGATTTTTAAGGTTCCTTTTTAATTCAAATTCAAATTTTAAAACTATTTCCAACACTAATCTCTTGCCTATAAATACCACTTTATTCCTCCTATATTTTTCATCTCAATTAAAATTTTCTTTTCTCTATAAATTCTTCATTTATTCTTCTTTTCTTTCATAATGGCTCCTAAGAAACTAAGCAAGGTTCCTTCATCTTCTTAAAATCATTTTTATAAAAAGGATAAACCCAAGAGAACAAACTCTCCATTCTACTATTCTAATCAAGAAATTAAGAAAAGAAATTCTTAATTTCAAAATAGAGCTTTCATTCCTTCAAGATTCATGGATGAACCTACTCTTAAAGCAATTGATTGCTATAATGATGTCAAAGATCTTCTTCTCAAAGGTGGGATATATGATTTTGCTTTCTCACCTTTTCAATTTTATCCTTCTCTCATTATTAAGTTTCTTTCTTCACATACTCTTCATTCCATCAAATTTAATGATGTTAATCCCTTCTTCTCCATGAGATTCAAATTAGGAGGAAGAGATTGTTTCATGACTTATCAAGAGTTTAATACTCTTTTTGGCTTTTCTCAAGAGGGACACATTCAAGTTAATCCTCATTGGCTTGCTTTTTCAATTTTGGATGAAATTAAACCTCCTAATGCTCCTTAATTCTTTACCAAACATACTAAAGTCTCACATATTAAATTCAAAGAATTTTGGTATGTTCATCGATTCATTACCTACTCTATTAATATATAGCTCATTCTAATAAAGCTTTTTCCCTTAATGACGTTTTCATTCATTATTGTCTTCATCATAATGAAAAGATTGCTTTGGGAAGATTTTTACAATGGAAAATGTGGCTAATTAGTGATAATAACACCGGTGCAATTTTCATTGGTGGAATTATCATAAAGTTAGCTAAATTTTACAATATTAATCTTAACTCTACCCTCTACCAAACCCATACTTCTTGATGAGTCCTTCATTAGAAATTCCAAATAATTCACCTCTATTAATGGAGTTTGGATTTGGAAACATGACCTTAGAGCTAGTGAAAATATTGAAGCTATATTGCAAGAATTGGAAGAGCAAGAAGGTCAAGACCTTGGGGAAAAAGAACAAGAACCTCAACCTCATGCTGCTCCTCCAAGGAAAGGAACAAGAAGTAAAGGTACATTGACTCAAAGTGCTCAAGCTCAAAATAATGAACCTTATTAGGTAGGATAAATCTTTGAACATAAGTCCTTGATGGAATCCAACTTCAATTCTCGCTTTGATAAAGTTAAATCTAATTTCAATGTGCATTTCACTCAAATTGATGGCAACATTGCTCATCTTCAACATGATGTCCATCATATTTATGAGCAACAATGCTACACTTGCACCTATCCTCCTCCTCCTTCATCCCCTCCTCTAGAATAGATATTATATGTATTTTTTATTTATTTTATTTTCAGTATATATTTGGTTTATTTTTTGTATATAAGCCTCTAGCTATTTGTTTGTTTTTAGACTCATTTTATACTTGTTTATGTTTGTTTTATTTTCAGTATTTTATCTTTGTATAGGATGCATTTTTCTTATTAATGAAATTTTCCCTTCTTTAAAATATAAATTTCTCTAGTATTCATCATTTTTTATTTTTGACAAAAGGAGAGAAATATTTGAGTTTGCATTAAAATTAAAAGGAATTTTTAATAATTTTAACCTATATGATAGTGTGTCCTTAATATTAAATTTGTAATTATTTCTCCTTCTTCTATTTTATTATTTATTCTAGGGGGAGAGACAATTATTTGAATATTATTTTTATATATGCCATATAATTTCATAAAGATTTGGTGTACCTTTATTTTTTATTGTTTTGTTTCGTGATCTTTTATTCCTCTATTTTTTAGCCTTTAATAGAGCGGTAGAAGAAGCTATGTGATATTTGTGTCTAGTGTTTATGTTTGTAATATGCTACATGCCACATGAACAATTAGCTAGCTAAGCTTTATATGATCATTTGAGATCATCCTATATGTACTATTTTTGTGAGGCATTATATGCATATATGTTTGAAACTATTTCCTTTATACTATCAAACATTCTTTTTATGTTTTTAATATATTTGTTATGTTAGGCCATAATTTTCTCATGATATATTTTTGTCATGGAGAATGAATTATAAATTTATATTTCTTATCATGTCCATATTCATAGTAGGAGAAATAAAGAAATATATTTTATTTTATTTGATATCATCATTATATCACAATTGTTATCTATCACACACTTTCCCTTATTATTTTTATCAAATTCAAAATAAGATTTTCAAAATCAAAAAGGGGAGATTGTTAATGTTAGCAAGTTATCAATCTTGATTTTGATCTTAACAAACTTAATTTTGGGCAACTAATGTGTTTGCTTCAAGTGTATATAACTTATGAGTAATTTGGAAGTCAAAATAATGATGAATTATTAATGAAAAATCATTCCAAAAAGTCATCATAAGTGCTATCTCAATCGGACTCATCACAAGGACTAAATTGCATAAAAAGTCCTTACCAGCACCAAATCAGTCCCAAGCAGGACCAAAGAGAGCAAAAATTGGCAAACTAGACAGTGCCTATCCCGATCGAATGTCCCGATTGGGACATTGCTTGGGACAGGGCAATTAGCCATCCTGATCAGGATTAAGGTAGTTTTTTTAAACACAATGACTTATAATGGCTATTTGATACTAGTCCCGTCTAGGACTGATGAGTCTAGTCAATGAGTTTGTCCAGCTATTTGATAACTTGTTAGCAAGTTATCAACTTTTTGTGCAATTTAGTCCATATAATGAGTCCTATTGAGATAATACATGTAATGGCTTTTCAGAATTATTTTTCTTCAATAATTCATTATAATCTTATTTTCCAAATTATTCCTAACTTATACACACTTGAAGTAAACACATTAGTTGCTCAAAATTAAGTTTGTTAAAATCAAATCAAGATTGCTAACTTGGTAAGGTTAACAATTTCTCCTTTTTTAAATTGGACAAACTTATTTTGAATTAAATAAAAATATAAAGTAGAGTCTGTGAACAATTTATGATAATAATGAATACATGAAATGAGAACACATATATTTATTTATTTCCCCCCTTATGTATAAAGACATGATAAGAAATATAAATTTAATCATTTATTCCCCCTTTTTGACAAAAATAAAATTTAACATAAGGAATAAAAAAATAGCCTAACATAACAAATGTGTTAAAAAAAAACATGATGATAACATGATCATTAAAATAAATTGTTACTTAATTTGAAGGAAATAATTTCAAACATATATAATGCATCACAAAATAGTACAAACATGATCATATAAAGCTTAGCTAGTTAATTAATCATGTGGCACTTAGCATATTACAATCATGAACATTAAGCATAAATATCATATTGCTTTTTCTCCCCCTTTTATTAAACAATAGAGGAAACAAAAGACCATGAACTAAAATAATGAAAAAGTAAAGATACATAAAATCTTTATGAAATTAAAATGTCATTTAAGCAAATTTTCTCCCCTTAAAATAATGAGAAAACAATTTGATATTAAGGACACACTATCACATAGTTATGTCACTTATGCATACACATCTTTTAAAAGGAAATTAACTAAGTATACATCCAATTCCTAAGAAGAATTGTTTACAAAAAAGGATTTTCCATGTATAGATAATAATAATAATAATAATAATAATAATAATGATGATGATGATGATGATGATGATGATGATGATGCTTCCCCTTTGTCAAAAATCAAAAAGAATAAACTCAAATCCCATAACTAAAAAAAAAGAGAAATTTAATTGATAAAAGGATGCAGTACATGGATAATACTTAAAATAAACTAAACATAAACTAAACATAAACACGATATTATGAGCCTAAAATTTTAAACTAACAGTTAGAGGGTCATATACTGAAAATAACCAAATATAAACTAAATATAAAACAAACAAAAAATACAAATATGGTTTATTCTTGAGGAGGGAAAGGAGGAGGATAAATGCATGTGTAGCCTTGTTGCTCATAGATGTGATGTACATCATGTTGAATGAGCGATATTATCATCAATTTGATTAAAGTGCATATTAAAGTTAGATTCAACTTCATCAAAGTGAGAACTAAAGTTGGATTCCATGAGAGACATGCACTCAAAAATTTGCCTAACCCACGAAGGTTCATCCTCTTCCTTTTAAGCTTGAGCACCTTGACTTGAAGTTGTTTCACTTCTTGTTCTCTTTCTTGGAGGGGCAACTTAAGGTTGAGTCTTTTGTTCTTCTTCCCCTTGACCTTCCTATTCTTCTAACTCTTGGAACATAGCTTCAATATTCTCACTAGCTCTAAGATTATATTTCAAACCCAAATGCCATTGATAGACGTGAATTTTTTGGAGTTTGAATAATGATAGAATTAAGAAGCAAAGGTTTTGTAGAGGGTAGAGAACTAAGATTAACATTAAAGAATTGAGCTAATTTTGTAATAATCCCACTAATACAAATAGCAATAATTTGACTATCACTAATTAGCCAAATTCTCGATTGTAAAATCATCTTAAAGTAATACTCTCATTGTTATGATGATAATAGAGAATAAAAATATCATCAAGAGAGATTGCTTCATTAAAGAGAGCTCTACCATTAATATAATAAGTGAGAAAATGATGAACATACTAAAGTGCTT
Source organism: Mallotus nudiflorus (assembly GCA_947683625.1). Classification (NCBI taxonomy): domain Eukaryota; kingdom Viridiplantae; phylum Streptophyta; class Magnoliopsida; order Malpighiales; family Euphorbiaceae; genus Mallotus; species Mallotus nudiflorus. The sequence continues at coordinate 1,165,713 of CANTUR010000377.1, read as the reverse complement.
TGGATTTGATAAAGGAATCTTTGGTGTGTCTAGTGTTGAATTGAGGTGCATTTGGAGCCTTGATACAATCCCAATAAGAGGAGGAAATCCAATAAGGGTCAACTTGAATGTATCCCTCTTGAGAGAATCCGAAAAGAGTATTAAATTTTAATAAGTCATAAATCGATCTCTCCCTCCTAATTTAAATCTCATTAAGAAATAAGGGTTATCATCATCAAATTTTATAGAGTGAAGAGTGAAAGATAAAAGAAACTCAAAGATGAGAGAAGAATAGGATAGGAAAGGAGTGAAAGCAAAGTTAAAAATTCCACTTTTGAGGAGAAGATCTTGGACTTCATCACAGCGTCCTATAGCCTTGAGTGTTGGTTCTTGCATAAAGTGTGAGAGAATGAAGGTCCTTTTTTAAAAAAGAGACATTTTTTTTCTTAATCTCTTGAGAGCAATAAGAAAAAGGAGAATGTGATCTCTTGGATTTATCCTTCTTAAAAGGAGGAGGAGCTTAAGAAGATAAAGGAGCTTTACTAGGTTTCTTCGGAGCCATAAAGAGAGAATAAATGAAGAAATATATAAAGAGAAAGAATTTTTTTTGAGATGAAAATTAATTATGAATAAAGTGGTATTTATAGACATGAGATTAGGGTTGGAAATAGTGTAGAATTTGAATTTAAATTGAATAGGAACCTAAAAATTCATTCTTGTTTTTTATTAGAAAGTCAAAAAAGTGGAAAAAATTTGAATTCCTTATCCTATCCCGGTTAGGACATGCTTCCATCCCGATCGAGACGTCCATTCGGGATGAGTTCTGTGTAAAATCACAAAATTCCAAGAATAATGTCCCAATCAGGACATGATCTGGTCCAGGGCGAAATCAAGGTCCCTTTTCAAGAAGTTTTAAAAAATGTTACAAATAGGTCCAAAATGATTTACAATTAAGTCTTTGCAAAATGAACTTGCATAAATTGAACTAAATTGACTATTTTTGAAAGAAATAAATGATTGAATAAAATAAACTCATTTTTAAAAAGGATATATTTTGCTAATAAATAATTAACTTAATGAAAATTTCATTAATTAATTATTAATTTTACAAAATAGGAGAAATAATAAAAATCAAATAAGTAGGTAGCATATACCAAAAATAAACATAAAATAAACTTAAGGTTCTATCAAAATCAAGATAAACTAGAACCATCGATCATTCCAAGCTCATGTTTAATGAAGTTCAATCTCTCTTCCTTGAGAGGTTTTATGAAGATATCAACAAGTTAATTATTTGTATCAATAAAATCAAATGTGATATCACCAATTTAAACATGATCACGCAATAAATGATGTCTAATGTCAATATGCTTAGTTCTAGAGTATTGAATGGGATTTTTGCTAAAGTTAATAGTACTTGTATTATCACATTTTATAGGAATGTGATTAATTTTTATACCATAGTCCATCAATTATTGTTTTTGCCATAAGACTTATGAATAATAAAGACTTGCTGCAATATATTCAGCTTCAGTAATGGACAAGGCAATCGAAAATTTTTTTTACTAAACCAAGAAACTAGACATTATCCTAAGAATTGACAAGTTCCAAAAGTGCTCTTTCTATCTAGTAAACTACCGACAAAGTCTACATCCGAATAACTAATTAAGTCAAAGGAAGAATTTCTAGGATACCAAAGTCTTAATTGCATTGTACCACAAAGATATTTGAAAATTCTTTTGATAGCATTTAAATGAGACTCTCTAAGACTTGATTGGAATCTAGCACACAAGCAAGTAGCAAACATAATATTGGGTCTACTAACAGTTAAATAAAAAAGGGATCTAATCATACCTCTAAATCACTTTTCATCAACTGGTTTTTCATTCTCATCCCTATTAAGTTTGGTTGTGGTGCTCATTAGATTTTTGCTTGTTTTAGTTCCATTCATTCGAAACTTCTTAAGAATGTCTCTTGCGTATTTTGTTTGATTGATTAAAATCCCATCTTTGCATTGCTTGATTTGTTATACGAGAAAGAATTTGAGTTCTCCCACCATACTCATTTCAAATTCTCCCTGCATTTATTTAGAGAATTCCTCACACAAGCAGTGGTTAGTAGCATCAAAAATAATATCATCAACATATATTTGCACAATTAACAAATCATTTTTAGATTTCTTTATAAAAAGAGTTTTGTCAACTTTTCCTCTAGAAAAACCTTTCTCTAGTAAAAAGTTATTCAATCTTTCATACCAAGCTCTTAGAGCATGTTTTAATCCATATAAAGCTTTCGAAAGTTTAAAAACATGATTTGGAGAGTCAAAATTTTCAAAACTTGGAGGTTATTCAACTTATGCCTCTCTTTAATAAAACCATTTAAAAAACATCCATTTGATAAATTTCAAAATCCATGAATGATGCAAATGTAAGTGGCATTCTAATAACTTCTAACCTTGAAACTGGGGCAAAAGTTTCATCATAATCATTGTCTTTCTTTTGATTATAACCTTTAGCAACTAGTCTAGCTTTATTCCTAGTTATGACACCTTATTCATTCATCTTATTTCTAAACACCCATTTGGTGCCTATAATAAGATGATATTTAGGTCTAGGAACTAAGGTCCAAACCTTATTTCTCTCAAATTGATTTAACTCTCGTACATAACAAGGACTCAAAATTCATCACTCAATGCATCATCAATAATTTTAGGCTCAATTTGAGAAATGAAGGCTAAATTAATAATAAACTTTAGTTTAGATCTAGTAGTTACCCTTTTTGTAGTGTTACGTATAATGAGATCTTAAGGATGAGCTTTTTTGAATTGCCAATCCTTTGGAAGTTCATCATTCAAAGTAGGTTGAGATGTCTCTTTATTTTTCTTTTTGCTTTAATCTTTAAGTTCTAAAAGCTTATTAGCATTTTCTTCTTGTGTATCCACATTCTCATTTTCATTTATAAGATTATCAACACTACAAACATCCTTTTTTGGATCAAGTGAGTTTGATTCATTAAATACAACATGCATTGACTCTTCAACTACTAGAGTTCTATTTTTAAACACTTTATATGCTTTACTAGAAATAGAATAGCCTAGAAAAATTCCTTCATCAGCTTTTGAATTAAATTTTCTAAGATTATCCTTGGTGTTCAATATAAAGAATTTGCATCCAAATACTCTTAGATATGATATTTTGAGTTTTCTTTTATTCTATAGCTCATAAGATGTTTTATTTAAAATTGGTCTTTTGAAAACTTGATTTGAAATGTAACAAGATTTATTAATGGCTTTTGCCCAAAAGTATAGAGGTAAATTATACTTATGAAGCATTGTTCTAGCCATTTCCATAAGAGTTCTATTTTTCCTTTTAACTACCCCATTTTATTGAGGAGTTCTAGGAGAAGAAAATGTATATAAAATACCATCTTCATTGCAATAAATTTTAAAAAACTCATTTTCAAATTTGATTCCATAATCACTTCTAATGGATGAAATACAAAAATCTTTTTCTTTTTGAACTCTTTTAGTAAAATTTTCAAAAGCTTTAAAAGCATCATTCTTATAAGCAAGAAAACACACCCAAGTAAATCTAGAGTAATCATCAACCAATACATATACATAGTGCATTCCACCAAGACTACCAACTCTAGTTGGTCCAAATAAATCCATATGTATAAGTTCAAGTGGTCTAGAAGTGGACACTACATTTTTAAGCTTAAATGAGGACTTGGATTGTTTTCCTTTTTGAAAAGCATCTCAAGGCTTATCCTTAGTGAATTCAAGCTTAAGCAAACCAATCACAAGTTCATGTTTACAAAGATCATTCAAAAGCTCAAAGTTTACATGTCCTAACCTTCTATGTCATGTCCATGTGTCATGAGAAATAGACATTAAGAATTTGACGTCCTTGTTATCAATTTTATTAAAATCAATGACATAAACATTATTTACTCTTTCACCACTAAAAATATTTTTTTTTTATCAAGACTACTAACAAAGTAATTTCTAGGATAGACAATTACCTTATTTCCTATGTCACATAATTGACTTATACTAAGCAAATTATGTTTAAGACCATTAACAAGTAACACGCGATGTATCTATAAGGATTGAGGATTATCTATTTCTTTAATGCTAATAATTTTTCCTTTTACATTGTCTTCAAATGTAACATGTCCTGCATCCTTAGCATCAAGCTTGTTGAATTGCTCCTTGTCTCCTGTCATGTGCTTTGAACATCCACTATTGAGATACCATTTTCTTTTTATTCTTATGGATTTTAAGCACACCTATGAGAAATAACTTAAGTGTTCTTTTGAACCCAAACCTTTCTTGGTCTAGGTTGGTAAGTTTCAAGATAATCTGAAGAAAGTAAATTCATATGTAGTCTTTTATAAGTAAATTCATATGTAGTCTTTTATAAGTAAATTCATATGTAGTCTTTTATAAAAATATACATTATTAGTATGTCCTTTGATCATGCAATATGAGCATACAACATTTTCAAATTTATTTCTCCTAGGATATTATGCTTTTCTAGTATGTGAAATATGCCTTGTGTGTTGTAGCAGTGTGTGTATTCTATTCTATTGAGTTATGGTGTGAGACATACATTAATAATGATAGTGTGTATTTTGATAAGATTGTGCAATATATTTATATGCATTGTGTTGTGTAGCATGCCTAATGTAATTGTGTCTAGTGTACATATAAGCATGATTGGGTTGATGTGCTTTAGTTTGAGCATTACCTCTTTATGTTAATAAAGGATGAGTCTTATGAGACTTTCCCTTGTTGTTTAATATGTGAGATCTTTTACCTTTGAAAGCTTAAGTTTTATTTGGTTTAGAAATAGAATAAGTGGAGTCATGTGAGGCTTTAATAAAATTAATATGTGATGATGATAATGAAGGCATTCCATATTTATACCCAATTCCATGGGTATCTCCATGAAATTTTTTAGAGTTAAGAAGACTATCTAAAGTTTCTTTTCCTCTCTTGAATTTAGCTATGGAATTATTTAATTCTAATACCTCCTTAAAAAGCTTATAATTTTCATCATTTGCTTTATTAAGTTAATCTTCCAAAGAATTTAAAGATTTAGCATTACTAATAAGTTTTTTGTTTGAAATAACAAGTTTAGTAAAGTCATTTTTTAAACTTTTAAATTCTTTAGTTAAGCTAGCTAACTCATACTTATATTGTTTCTTCTTAAATAATAAACTTTTATATTTAACTAATAATTTTCTCATAATAGAATTTTCATTATCATCACAATAATCATCAAAGGAAGAATGAGAAGTGCATGGTACCTCATTTTCATTTTCAAGAGTCGTGAAGTAAAGATTGGCCACTTCTTGTTATTCCTCTTCCTCTTTGGATTTAAAGGAATCATCCTAAGTAGCTTTAAATGCCTTCTTCTTATCTTTTGCTCCTTTTTTCTTGAATTTAAGTTTAGGCACTCACTTTTAATGTGTCCCGATTTCTTACATTCATAATAAGTAACCTCTTTGGTTTTCTTCTTCCCATATCCTTCGAACTTCTTATTGAAGTCTCTTTCTTGAAAAGTTTTTCTTTTTTAAAAACTTCTTAAAGTTCCTAATGAGCATGACAATGTCACCATCTTCATCACTAAAGTCTTTGATGCTTTCTTTTTCACTATCTTCTTGAAGAGCTTTTAGAGTTGTGCACTTTTTCTTTTCTTATTTCTCTTATTATTCTTCACCTCTTTGCTTAATGGTGAGCTCATATGTCAAGAGCTTACCAATGAGCATATGGATTGATAGAGTGGAGAGGTCTTGAGCTTCCTTAATTAAAGTAACTCAAGATTCCCAATCCTTCTTAAGTAGGATTCTTAGAACCTTATTGTTTACCTATTCCTTGGTGAAATATTTACCAAGTTTCTTGAGGGTTGTAAGAAGAGCATTGAGTCAATTAGTCATCTCTGTGATTAACTCTTGAGGCTTCATCTTGAAGAGTTTATATTCATACATGCGAAGTTAAACTTTTTTGCTTCTCATTTGTATGTTCCCCTCATAATGATTTTCCAATGTCTCCCACATTTCCTTAGCTGACATATAATGTTGAAGTTTGGATCCTTCTTCTCTTGTCATGGAGGAAACTAGAGTAATCATAGCCTTTTTATTTTATAATTTTCTTCCTTTTGATTAATGCTCCATTGTTTTCTTGAAAAAGTGGTTACTACACCATCTATGATAGTTGTAGGTGGTTCTCAACCTCTTAGGATAATGTCCCAAAGTTTAATAGAATCACAATTGAGGTATAGCAGATCTTTAACTTCTAATGAGGATAATCACTATCATCAAAGAATGGTCTAAGTGAAGAAATATTTTGAGATTCACTCCCCATGATCTTGTATTCTAACAATAAAGTTCCTGAAATTCAAGTTTTAATACCAATTGAAAGAGTCCTATTCACCTCCCTCTAGGACTCTTAAGAAAAATTAAGAAATTAAACAGTTTGAATAAGAATTAAAAAAAGTGTTGAGAAGGAAGAATGAAAAACACAAAGATTTAAGGAGATCGAATTCAATAACAATCCTACATCTCCACCTAACTTATCCTCAAGTCAGGATTTTTAATCACCCACAATCTTATTTACAAGATTGATAATACACAAGAATTTTATGGCTCTCTCTTATAACCTTACAACTTGAGTTTTTTAGGCTCACACAAAAATTGAATTACAAGTGTTTTCAAGGATCACACTAAAACCAAAATCCCAAGTGTTTTGATAGCTAAACACTTAAACCAATTCCTTTATAATAGAATCTCACTTCCTATTTTCTAATCCTAGAAAATAAAAAAAGAATAATATCTATTCTATTACTCACCAACTCTCATAAGAGTATACAATATCAAAAATTGAATTAAAGAAGAATTTTTGAGAGCTTAATTGATTGCTTGAATATATACAATGAATGGACAAGTTTCTCAACTCAAAACAATCTTCAGAGGTCTTATTTATACTTTAGCAATCCAATTATAGTTATTGGAAGCAATAATTTCATTCCCAACATTATCCAAGTCCATTTGAATGAAAATTTAAACTTTTGAGCTATATTTTATTAGGTCCCAATTGGGATAACATTAGTCCCGGTCGGGACTAGTATCAAATAGCCTTTACAAGTCGTTATGTTTAAAAAACTGCCTTAATTCTGATCGGGATGACCTTGTCCCGATCAAAACTGCCCTAATTTCGATTGGGATGGGTACTGCCTATTTTGCCAATGTTTGCTCTCTTTAATCCTGTTAGGGACTACTTTGGTCCTGATTAGGACTTCAGTCCAAATTGTAACTTTTTATGTAATTTAGTCCCTCTAATGAGTCCAGTCGAGAAAGTACTTGTAATGGCTTTTCGAAATCATTTTTCTTTAATAATTCATTATTATCTTGAATTCCAAATTATTCCTAACTTATATACATTAGTTGCTCAAAATTAAGTTTATTAAGATCAAAATCAAGATTGCTAACTTGTTAAGGTCAACTAGTTATTTTTTCTTGAACAGTTAAGTTTCATCTAATCTATCATTCTCTTTTATTTACAGGACGCTAAGAAAGTGTATGCCATGACCCGAAGTCAGAGGTATGTGACCGGCACTAAAGAATGAAAAATGCAATCAAAACCCATAATAAGCCTTGAAAATTTTCATAAATAAATAACAATCACTTAACAATAATACCATGGATAAAATCATTTACTTTAATATAAAACTTTAGTACAAAATCATATAAATTTATTTTTTTAGCCAAAAATCTAGCAGAACACCTAAACCATCAAATTAATAGCCACTTGGCTCACTTATTCCAATTGACTATCGGTCTTAGAGAGCAAGCTTGACCAGGATCTAGCAATAATCGGTCTCTTATTCCAAATGACCATTGACACCCAGAGAGCATGCTTGATCAAGGTCTAACCAATATCATACCTCTACCCAAAAAGCAAGCTCAATCAAGGCTCAGCAATAACCACACATCTGCCCAGAAAGCAAAGCTCACATTTTCACAAATCTTGCATAGAGAGCAAAGCTCAACCAGGGCTCACAAATTAATCAATGGCCATATAAATAATTATTACTAGTGTGCATGCAATCCTGGTGACACCACCAGGTAATATGTTATATCATTATTTCCAAATCATTTAAATCATAATAAATAAAATAAAATAAATAAATAAATAAAGCGAAATAAAACAAACTCCATAAAACATTCTTTAATTACTATTCATGATAAATAAAGAAATAATCACGCATGTAGCAATATAAATAAATTCATAAATAATTCATATAATCATTTCATTATTATTTAAAAAATATGAAAATATAATCAAAATCGTCATAACACACATTCTATAAAATCAACTCACAGGTTGAGCGTGCTGGGCAACATATTTTTTGCTGTCCAAATGCTACAGCTCTAGTCTCGGAATTCTCTAAAATAAATAATATTTATTTAAAATATGATAATATAAATAAATTCATAAAATTGTCAAAATTTAATAAAATCATGAGATGATAAGGTTGACTCAATCTAAAACACAATACTATACAGACTCAGAATTAACACATACCAATATTACATTTTATGAGAAATTTACCAAAAATTCGACAGAGTTTTCTCTGTAAAACGGACGTCTCTACTAAAGTAGAACCGTTCCTACATAAAAACAACACTTCTAATAGTCTCACAACTCAACAACTCAAATTAGACCTCACACTACACTAATACCCAACCGAGAACCACAATTCACATATATATATATATATATATATATATATATATATATATATATATATATATATATATATAATTTATCTCAAATCACTAATAATTCATAAGAATTTAGTTAACTAATGCAAATTTATTTATTTATATAAAATAAAAATATAAGGGAAATTTATTTCCAAGTAACTAATAAAATTTCTAATTTATAACAAAATCTCAATAATAAAATCTATTTTCCATATTTACTACTAAATTAGCATAAATTATAAATAGCTATTTAAATTACTCAAATAATTCATAAAAATCATAAAAAAATAATAAATTATTCATTTAAGCTTAAAAATAATAAATAAATTCATTACTCATTTATTTTCCCAAAATTACTACTAGTTAACTAATAATTGAAAATTAATTAAGAAATTATTTTTATACTTTTATTATTTAAAAATCTATCTAAAATAGAATAAGTAACAATAAATTCAATTAAAATTAAACAATTCACCAATTTCTAATAATTTTCCAAAAATACATATTAATACATAAAATTTAAAAATTCATATCTTAAATTCTAAAATTAATCTCACAAAACTTCCTTCACAAGGTTTAACCTACATCATTTATAGAATTTAATAAAAATATACACACATTCTGGGTTCAGAACAATGCCATGAACGGTAACCGAGACCCAAAATTCAACTTTCTTGAAAATTGCAAATCATACATCAAAAGAAAGCTCTCAACCTCAATTTCAATAATATAAACTCGATTAGACCTAAATCAATCTAATTGAAGCTCAATTTAACAAATAAACTAAAATGATCTAAGTTTGAATTACTTAAAATAAGGGGTTTACCGAATTTGAAAACTAAAATTGACGAAGGGCTTTTGAAGCCCAGAGGATAAGGATCAATTTGAGACTGATGCTGAGCCTTGGGGTGGCAGGAGGCGGTGCCGGTGTGCCTCTGTCCTCACTGGTACTTAAGAAGGCTGAGAGGGAGAGAGAGAAGGTGACAGCAGGAAGAGGAGGAGGAAGAGCTGGTGATCTGTCATAGCAACGACAAGGCTAATGTGGTGGTGATGGTGGCTTTAATAGTGGCGGTAGTGGCAGCATCGAGTGAGAGGAAGAAAAGAGGGAACAAGAAAGGAAAGAAAAAAATTATGTCTTTTTTTATTGTACAAAATACAAATTTTAATATTTAAAAAATTAAAATATCTCCTCTCTCAAGTATACAACGCGCACGTACACATATATATATATACTCTTAAAAATTAATAAAATTTTATTAACAATACATTTAACACTAATTAAATAAAATAATAATTAAACTTAATAATTCACATTTAATAGTAATAATTAAAAATTCAAGTCATTACAGTGTGTCTAGAGAAATAAATCACGTAAGGAATTATGGAATAAAATGGATAAAAATGTAAAAGAAAATAAAAACATGGAAAGAAATAAATTATGTAATGCTCCAATAATACAAAAAGAGAAAATAAAAATTCTAAAAAAAAAGAAAAAGAAAAAATGAGACAAATAAAAATAAAGAGAAAATAAAAATTTTAAAATAAAGAGAACAATGAACCAAAAGAAGAAAAAGAGAAAATAAAAAATAAAGAAGAGAATGAGGAAAAAATAAAGTAAAAGAATGGAAGGGGTAGGCTTATAGATAAAGGATATATACTTTTAAATAAATTGGGTTAATTTTATAATTAATAAAAATATTAGTATTTTAGTTGAAAACATTTCAAAAGTGACTTCTAAAAAAAATCTTTCAATTGAAACTTTTGATTTTGGCATCTCTTTGCACAAATTTAGAAGAAGAGAGAATATATATTATATAATTTTTTATTGTTATTTTATAGGCATATAGTAATATATCTCTAAATTCGAGTGTCAAAAAATTAAATTCACATAAAAAAAAAAGGTTTTTTAGTAGCATTTATAGATAAAGTCATAGCCAAAAAAATTTGTAAATTTATCCAAACTAAATATAGATCCCTAAGCTGTCCAACCTTTTAGCTTTAAGCTCTTTAAATATATATATACATATATATGCCCTCAATCTTCACTGCTTGGAACTTGTCATCCCATTACTACCACAAGATACAACATAACTATATTTCTTTGACAGTGTTGAATTTACTATTGAAAAATAATTTTTTATATATATATTTAGCTATTTGCATGTCAGAAAAAGCAACCCTCTTCTATTACTTATGTTGAGATTGGTTTATCTATACAATGTGAATGCCATCCACCACTCTGCCTGCACCATGCTCTTATATATACATATATATATATATATATATATATACATATATATATATGATCAGATATTGATAATGATATGGTATGGCCTCACTGCACATTCCTTCCTGCCAATCAATTTCTTTTTTTTTTTTTAATTATATTCAAACATGGCCAATGGCCATTTGCAATTTAATGTATTTACTATTATTAATAACATTTTATTATAGAGATATTAGTTGAATATCAACTACCGTAATGACTCATTATCATAAATAAATATATCTATCTAAAATAGCTGCAGCAGCCACCTGCCATAGTATTAATATTTTTTAAACAACCATTTGTTAGTATGTTAGAAGCCACCTGTAATAGTACTAATATTGTTAATATAGATATGTATAAATATAAGCTGAGCTAATAATTAATTCATTGGTGTAGTGAGGTCCTGTGCAGTCCTACGCTTTGCTGGATCCACATTTTAACTGACATTTAAAAAAAATGGTTGCTTAATTGCAGTATTAATTTCAGAATCCGTATATTTTGTGGCAACTATGTTGAGTATTGTCCACTAAATTATTTTTATCTAGAAATAAAAGTCGCGACAAGTATAATGTCATTGCGGAGGGTGAAATTTCCGAAATCAACCCTTTCAGTTAATAACTCCCTTAATTGGCAAACAGTGCATTCATCTACGCCAAATGTTAATTAACGGCCTATCCAGTCTTACCATAATTGGCAAGGGAGAAGCAGATTCCTGCTTTTCCTCTTGTTAAACCCTCATCTAATTTAAACAATCCAAATCTATCCTCAATTCACTTTCTATATTCTGACATACATTGCATTGCATTACATTAACCTGCAACGTTCAGTAATCTGCTCTCCCATTGTACATTGCAATTTGCAAGCAACCTGCGCCACCTTCATTGCTTCTTCTCATAGTTCCATCAACATCTTTTCTTCTTTATCTTCTTCTCTACCTTAGTGCTTCTTTAATATTAGTAACAGATTACCAAAGACATTTCCGTGCAATTTGGATAACTAATAGTATAATCGTCCTAAAATCGCCTCTAATTTGGGATGTGTTTCATGTGATGCCAGAGGCCAATTCTTTAGTCATACCTTCGAATGCAAGTTGGACGCCCTTTTTTTTTTCCTAAGACTTCTAAAGTACAAATCTCATTCAAATAACTATAAGAATCAAAAGAAAAAGCAGGGCTTGGGAGTTGCTGCTTACTTGAGAATATTTATGTAAACCCCACAATTACATGTACATCAGACAACACCATTTTCACTAATATACAAGCATTCAGCAGCCTAACCATATTCGCCAACTATCATTAGCTTTGGTTTTTTATACCCAAAAAAAAAAAAAATTAAGCAGTTATTCTTCCATACATACTACTTATTGCCATGACGATGCAAGTACTCTATATATTTCATTAACCCTGCAACTAATTTGTTGCCTTTAAAAGCTCTTAGTTATCGTCACCGTCAAATGGCTTAAGCAACCCATAAGTGACTGCCATGGCAATCCAACCACCAGCTAACACTCTTACTGCAGACATCCTAATTGGTGAACCGCCCAGATAAGCTCCCAAGCCTCCAAACAGAACTAAAGCTATTGATGTGACCCCCACAATCACCATAATCCTGCTTGCATTATGACTAACAAGAATGGCAGGCACCAACGGCACAGATGACCCAAACAAAAATGATACAGCTGATGCAGCTGCAGCCTTGTAGGGGTTTGTAATCAGCACTTCTTCTCTGTCATCCCCCTGCAATATATCAGAACCTTCCCTTGCATCTTCCTTGAGAATTTTCAAGATGGGTGACCTTCCAGGAGTAAGCAAAAGAGGCAACCTCGGCTCAAGTCCAATACCTGGAGACACTTTCTCTCTTGGTTCAGAGCTGAGATTGCCGTGCTGAATATTTTCCAACCGGGTAGCGGCTAAGTTGGTCTCTTCGAGCTTTGCTGCTTCTTCAATACTAGCAGGAATGGGAATATTATTTAGGTTAACGGAGGATGCACCATGTCCTCCATCTTTTGAATTATGGTCAGAAACAGTTGCCTTTTCGATGTCTCTCTGGGTCGAGACAGAAACAAATTCCCCAACAGCCATACTACACGCACCCGCAAGACTTCCGGCTAGTCCAGATAGAACCATGGATCGTCCATTTTCTTGTGCTGCACCTATACCAAGCATTAGAGATGTAGTGGAAAGCAAACCATCACTAGCCCCTAAAATGGCTGCCCGGAGCCACTGAGCTCGTCGAAGTCTTTCAGCCTTTTGATAGTTATCATCAGCCTCTGCAATGTTATGCTGAGCACAAGCTTCTGACATTTGAGGGGAAATCATGAGAATAAAAGATGAAAGATGTAAGTGTAGGAGCAGAACTGAAGGAGTGTGGCATCAAGACTAAACACACGCTTGGGCACGTGGAGTGGATCTATTTACCGTAATGGCATGGATATTTAAGTATGTTAGAAGGGTGTACTGTACGTACAGAAACTGACAGAAATTCACTCCTACTTAATTGGATTTCTTTGAGAATCACGAATGTAATTAGATACTTGGGTGATACCGCGAAGTTCTATAAACAAGGCTAAAAAGCGTTGAAGTCTAAGAGATGCAGGCGTCTCTTTTGATTCGTCAACATCTCTGACACACACCTTCCTAAACCTTAAAAATATGATTCCTCTATTAAAGAAATTCCTCCAACTCACTTACTTCCAAGATTCTCACAGTAGAAATTCCTCCAAGTCACTTACTTCCAAGATTCTCACAATGTTTTTTCCTCCCAAAGGGAGACCGAAATTCTACTCCAACTGACGCCAACTTACTAGCAGTTGCACTTTTAAATGCTACTGCAATCAGAAACCTCCTCTTTAATTAATTTCGATACATCCCCGGTTAATATTGATGTAGGGAAATTCTCATTGTTCCATGTCATTTGATTGATTGTGATCGGTCAGGGCATAGGACCATTGCCACCTGTTAGAGTGCCGAATCTATAAATTTTTTCTTCTGAGGAGTTGGAGACTTGGAGATGCGCGTGAATCTTTATATTGTGCCAATTCAAATGCTCGACAGAAATAAATTACATAACCTACTTGAAAATAAACAATGGCAGAAACAGAGTGAAAAATAGAATTAAACATTAAACTAATTATGAGTTCATGCAGCAATTTCCTCTTGTGGGAAACTAATCAGTGTGCAATTAACATGTACATATTGCCTTGTAGGCATTCATGCTTCAGAATTCCCATTCTTGAAATGCACAGTATTTGAGATGATATTCACTAATCATGGTACTCATTTTTTCTGTTTTAAAAAAAAAGTTTCAGTCTGCTAGCAAGACAAGAGTAAAATGAACCAAACTTTAGGTATCTCTCAAGATTATTATTATTATTATTATTATTATTATTATTATTATTACAGAATGAAAACAATGCAAATCTCTACATATAAAGACAAATATCTCTACAACCCAAGCATATATGTCCAACTAGACATTTGTTGCTGTTCAAAGCAAGCATTCATAAGATCAGGTACAGGCACTCTCAGGTAAGCCGTAACATTCCTCAAGAAACTTGGGTAAAACTGATCTATGAACAATTGGCAAAGCTAGATAATGGCTCATTGCTCCAACTCATCCCAAATTTGTGAAATTTACAGAATGCTAAACAGCATCTATCTAAGTAAATTTGAGAATAGAATTCTGTAATATACAAAAGAATCTGCAGCATGAGATATACCTTGTCTATTTTTTCTCACGTCGTATACTTGTTCTGTTTTCCTATTTTCTTCTTCCTATTGAGCATCAGAGTGCTTTGCTCATTGATGGTTTTGTTCAATGGGTTAGGACCTTTCCACAGCATACATGCGTACAGCAACGTAATTGACAGTTGGAAGTGAGAATTTTACATGTAACAGTTGGATTCAATAGAAATTACAGCTATATAAATTAAATATGCAATGTTGTAGAGACAGAGTAATAGGTCTTTGATCATACTTCACAGTAAAAAATATATCCCTTCGCATAACCTTTGTAGTTACTAAATAGAAGCATATATAGCCAACTCACTTTACATATGTGTTCTTCTACACACAACACAAAAGAAAGAAGCAGGTCAAAATAGGTTAGACATGCCCCAATAGTGCTGCAAAATGCAAATATTCTCGAGTCCAAGAGTAAATTAATCAAAAGGGTTCTCTAAGCTAGTTGTTGTATTCACGAGTTCGTGCATAATAATGAGCGAGCTAAGAAATTCACATGGCTGCACAAAATATGTAACAGAACAGAAGCAAAATTGAGGAAAGGTACTGAGGATGATGTTCTTCTTGATGGTAGTTTTGACTTTAAAGATACCCGTCCCTCCTGTCTTGCTCCTCAGCCTCTTTATTAGCAACTTGAACTGATTTGAACCACAAAAATGCCTGCAAACAATTGAGCAAAGCTATGAGCTTCATATGTATCCATAGGTTGTATGTATATATATATATATATATATATATATATATATTATGGCAGTTTGAAAAATGAAAAATACTTACGGAAGTAGGAATGCCGGTGAATACAAAGAATCCAAGCAGTGGAGCATACAAGATGCTGTCGGAGTTCAGAACTCCAAAAACAGGATTCTTATTGGCATACTCAAACACAGAACCTATCTGCATTCATCCAACCATAATCAATGTGATTCTGTCTAATTACCATTTTTTATGTATGGAAAAGAAGAAGAAAAAGAAGAAGAGGAAATGGGAAACCGACCGCTGCAATTGCAGTGACTGCTGAGGCAAGTAAATAGACAAAGAAAGGAAGCTCGATGGTGGTGGGTTTGGCTGAGTTGGCGTCGGGTTCATCCCGAGCCCAGGGAGGGGGCTCATCGGAGTCCGGTTTAGCCCAAGATGGGATATTTTCTTGGGATTTGGTAGAGTCCGCAGAACCTTCAGTTGTGGCAAACACCATCAATCTTTGACACAGTTTCTTGTGGTTGTGGGTGGTTCCATTAGTTCTCCCGGCGGGTATCCTCCGCCTGGGGCTAGCACCCACGAATAATGAGACATTGATTATGTTTGAATTGCATGAACATATCAAGGCTGCAGCCATGCTTTCTTTCTCCTGCTACAACTACAAAGGAGTGTGAAGCTAATGACCACTGCTGAAGCTCCGCTTCCTCAGCCACAACTAAGCTTATCCTCTCAAAATGTTCCCCGTAGCTTTCGGAGGGGAAAATTATCCCAAATAATAATAATAACGGAAATTATTTCTGCAGCGGGCTAATTAAAAAAAAATAAAATAAAAAGGGATGGGAATTTGAATGATCAAAAAACCAACATCAAAAGTAATTGCCTCCCATGTAGGAGGGGGCAATTCAGTAAAAAAAAAAAAATTAATAACAAATACAGATCGTGGCTCGCCAAGTGTATCTGCGCTCTAATAATAATAACGGACGGAATAGGTGTCGCGGTAGCTCAAATGCAAATTTTGCCCTTTTACAATTTTTTTTTATTTTTTATTTTTCAAAATTCAGTTTTAAATTTTTTTAATTTAAAACTTAAATTATATACGGGTGAACCTATTGTATAAGAATTTAAACACTCATAATTTATAAATTTTTTTAAAAAAATTAAAATCTAAATTACATACGGTTAAATTAATCATATAAGAATTTAAATATTCGTAATGTATAAAATCTAATTTGTAAATATTAAAATATAAGTTGTACACAGGTAAATCAATCGTGTAAATATTTGAACATTGGTAATCTATAAAAAAATTTTAATAATTATATATATATATATATATTGAATCTAAAACTTAACGGATGAACCCGTCGTAAATACTTAAACTTGTAAAATTGATTTTTAAATAATCTAAAGAAAAAAAAATTAAACTACTAGCAAAAAGGTAATTATATTGTGAGTTGCAATGCACCGTAGCATCATAACTTAACAACACAAATCATTTCCCATAATAATAACAATTACAAATGTTTTTGCTATAGCAAGAGCCAATAATAATAATAATAATAATAAGGGAATCCAATTACCAATTCAATCATATTTTAAAAATCATTTCAATTTGTTCTTCCAACTTTATGAATTGTATCAATTCTATATAATTTTATATGAAGGACTTAGTTTTATTTTTTTTTAAATTACTTTTAGGTCTGTATAAAATAAATTTGACACTTATTAAATTTTTTATCCTTTTTTTCCTATAAAAAATAAAATGTAAGAAGTTGTTTTTAAATTCTAATTTTTTCACTCTTGACATAAATTTAAAAATTGATTTGTATATATTTTCATAAATTTTCAATTTTTCACTAAATCCTTAAATTTTAACTATTTTAAAATTTACTTCTCAACTTTTAATCATATTATTTAGAAATTTTTCTAATAGAGGTCAAATAAAAAAAAATATTAGATAAAAAACAAAGAATTTTGAGATACTAAAAAGATTAATCAATAATATAAAAAAATAGTTTATCTAAAAAATATGAAAAAATTTAAAAATTAAAATTTCATTATTATTTATAATGATAGTTAAAAGTTCTTACTTTATTCATTTTTATTTTTTAATATTAGTCTATATAATAAATTGATTCACAAGTTATCACTTTTTTTTATTATTATTTTTAATTAATACATAAGAAGTTAAAATTTTATGCAAAAATTTAAAAATTAAATTTTAAATTTTTTTCAAAAACTGTTAAAGTTAAAACTTAAAAATATTTTTAAAATTTAGTTTTTCTTAAAAAGGAAAAAAAAAATTGGATAACTATCAAATTTATTTTACAGGAATTTAAAAATAATTTTTATAACTTACAATTAGATCATATAAATAAAATTGGATAGAATTGCAATAGTTTATAAAATTGAGGGAGCAAATTAAAATGACTTTTATAGTCATATTTAATTAATAATTGACCTAAAATTGATGATATAACATATAATTTTTCCGGCTCTTATAACGGTACAAATATTTTTATCTATACAAACGACATTAAGACCGTTAGATTACTTTTTTTTTAATTATAATAATTAATTATTTTTGTGTACTGATACCCATAATGTGCATCATTGGTTATTATTTAATAAACATTAATCTAATTGTTATAATTTTATCTGTATACATGCACATACACATATTTGTACCAAAGAATTACTCTTCCCTAATAATATGAATAATAATAATAATAACAACAATAAAATACTAATAAGCCCTTAATCTTGTCATAAAAATACATTTAAGCTCATAATGATCACTCTGGCCTAATTAGACCCTCAATCTTCCTCAAATGGGCGCCTCGTCACACAAGGAAAAATTTTTTAAGAAAAAAGTTAACTAATTAAATAATAAAAAAAACAAAAATAGTTAAAGTTGGAATACTCTTTCACTCTCATCCCTCTCAAACCCTAAATTAGAACTTCTAATATCAGTTTCCAAAATCACTAAAATTCTGAACTATCTATTAAACTATATTTTTTTTCTTTTTTCTTTAATTATCGCTTTCAATTTTTTGTTGACTATCATTTTTTTTTTTAATTTCCAATTCTCTTTTCACCATCGACCAATTTCACTTTGCCCTCCACTATCGTCTTCTGCTGCACTGCTCCACCCTCGACCGCCATCATGCCACCCTCACCTCATCCTTTTGTCACTGATTCCACCTCATCTTATGTTCTCTATTACACAGCCTCGCCTCATTTTCTCGTATGCCCTCTCTTTCTTACGAGTGATTTTGTTTTTCATTCTCCATATGATAAATAATATTTGTATTATCTCTATATATATTTTTTCTTTCTCTATTGTTGAGCATTTCTAAATATTTTTAATTAATGTTGTTTATTACCAATTGATGGAGAAAGATGTTTATAGAAAAAAAATAAAAAAATAGAAGAGTGTTGCTCTTGATACAAGAAAAAAGTTCAATTCTTTATTTCAATTTTTTTTAATATTTTTAACTTTGAATTTTTGGGTTTGAAGGGTGTTCTGATTTTGGTTAAAACACTCAATGCTTGTCTTCTCCAGCAATTTGAAAATGCTAAAAATCCTGAAGTTCTTTTTTTTTTAATCAACGGTTTTGGTGCTTTGTTTTGTTACTTGTTGGTGGTTACAGAGCTTTAGTGGAGTTATTTTTTTTTTTCTTTGCCAGTGTAAACAATTATCTATTTTTTCTTCGGGAAAAATGGTAGAATTTGTTTTATATTTATTTATTGTTAATGAAGTTTTTTATTGATTTTAAATAATATTTTAGAGTTAGCTCACTTGCTGCTTTGAGCATGTAAAGTACACTCTCTCAATCAAGGATTTTCAAGTTAAATAGGCCAACTAGTTCCGGGGGTGAATTGACACTTTAGCCCTACTAAATCCTTATCACTAACATCAGGGTTTTTTTTCAATTTATGAGAAAATTTTTAAAATTTTACCATACTTAAAAAAAATTACCATTTTATAGTGGAATGAAAATAATTATTAATTTGTGGTCATTTTTTGTTGAGATAGCATATGTGTTGACTTATAATTTTGACTCACATACCACCTAAGTAAAAATAGAGAGATTTTTTTTTTATTTCACCAGGAAATTTTTATAAAAAATATCATAAGTTGATATAATTTTTAAGTTTTTACCATAAATTAACAAAAATTACCTAACATCATTGGTATTTCCATTAATAACCGCTTACTCCTCCACTTTTATTTTTCTGGTTAAATAAAATAATCAATATAAAATTTAATAAAAAATAGGCTCCAATAATAATAATAATAATATTATTATTATTACTATTATTATTATTAATTCCTTCTCATAATTGCAGTGCTTATAAACTTTTGCTCTAATAGTCTTATTTATGAAAAGTTATACATCTTAATTAATACAATAAAATTTCTTTAGGAATTTTAGTTTGAAATTTATTACGACTTTAAGGTTCATATTAAGTGTGGACAATCTCAGTTTGATTGGTCTGTGATAAAAGTTTAATAATGAGAAAGTTCAAGTTTTAAATGCAAGGAGAGCACGAGACCTCTCTAAAATCGACTCTGAAAGTCCACAGATACCATATCCAAGCCCACAAATACCATATCCAAACCCAAAAATAAGAGCCAAAACCTAAGCCCATCGTCTTTTGACCCAAGGGCCCTGACCTGGACCAAGTAAAAAGGGGATCGCCTCAGCGAAGAGGCGTCACCTCTTCACTCCAGGAATTAATGAGGCAACGCCTAATCAAAGAGGCGCCGCCCATCACACCCATACTTCGCAATATTAAATGTCATTAATGACAATAGTTGGAAGCTCACCTACTGAGTATTTGGTCATTTTTGGACGTAAAGGAAATAAAAAAAGGCAAAAAAGAGCCTAGGGAATGAAAAAAGGCAATGGGAGATTGTGAGAATGGGTTTTTGGCAATTTGAAAAAGGGAGAAAATAAGAGAGGCTTTAAAAGAAAATGTGGAAGGCAAAAGGAGAGGAGAGGGGGGGCTAATTGTGAGAAAAAAACGCTTGAAAAAAAAAACTCAGAGAGAGAGAAAGAAAAAAAAGAGAAAAGAAAGAAAGGAAGAAAAAGGGGGGAGACTTTGAAGATTAAGAGATTTGATTCTTAAGAAGAAGAGGGAGCCTACTTACATTTAAAGCCACTCCTTCATCAACCAAGCTCTGAGGGCTTAGTTAGGAGTATCAAGCACGTCTAAGTCAATAAGTCTCTTTATTTTTAAACTTTAAGTTTTTATCTTCATTAAAAGCCTGATTTATTGTTATGTTGTGTGTTTTCTTAAGCTAAATTACTTATTTGAAGTTATAGAGAAGTATGGTTACATAAAATATTGAATGTTGATACTTGTATATTTGCGTCTATTTCTCATTTATATGCTTGATTATCGCGTTTCTTGAGATTTAAAAAATGTAGAGTGTTCCTACCTCTGCTGAAGAGGCAACATCTCTTTATAGAGGTGTCGCCCCTTCACGATAAGGCGATGGAGGCATCGCCTCTTGGTCAGGAGGTGACGCCTCTTTGACAAAACTCTACCTTTTTATGCCTTGATCTTCAACTAGTATTTTGCATGTTTAACATGATTTCCTTGTTTAATTTATTATATTTCTTGCAATTACATATGATTCATATGTTGATCAATATTGTTTCTATATTTTTTTTCCTTTTTTGTGTTATTTAGTGGATTGTTTTATAAGCTTGTTTTCATTTCTTTTTATGAATACTATGTGTTGATGATTTATAAATATTATTGTTGTTATTGTATGGAATTAACTTGTATGTGTTGTAGGAATTATTTGGTGATTTTTAATCACTAGATGTTTGCTTTATCTATCATTTTTTAGAGTATTAATTTGTATAATTAATTAGTTTATTTTTTGTTTATATATGGTTTATTTTTTTAGTATTTTTATATTTATTTACACCAAAAAATTGCAATCCTTAATCTCTTTCCTCTTTTATTTGGAATGAATGGTTGTAAATTATTTTTACTTGTTTTATTTATTTATTTGTGATTGAATGTCAGGAATTTAAGCATAAAATGGGACTAATGTGCAAACTTGGAATAAAATATAAAATTAGAAATCATTCATGATTTGTATGCTAATAAGGAAATAATTTAATAGTCAAAGGTAATAAAATACAAAACACACACAGAGGCCAACCACAAGGTTGGGTGGGCATTCCAAAAGTCCATACCCAGTTTCCGAACCTGATCTCTGATGACAGCTCCTGGGAATCTCTATGGAATCCATTTGCTATATAGTGTGTTCCAACTTTCATCCGAGTGGTGAGTCCATCTTCATTTTGGACCCCAAACCCAATATGTATTTCCTAATGAGTCCCGAGTACGCACAATGCTGTGGTCATTAACACTTAGGTGCGCGACTAAAACTGCTGCCTACACTAAGGGTTTTTTTTTTTTTTGAACTTCATATTAAGGTTATTGGTAGAAGAAAATAAAATTAAAAAAAATGAATGAGAATGGATGAAGAAAAGATGAAAGAAAGAAAAATAAATATTTTTCATTTGGTTTTGGTAAATGTTATATTTTTTTAATTTTGATTTTGGATTAAAACTAACTTTTTTTTTTAATTTAAACGTTATTGAAACTTTTAGAAGTTTTTCAATAAAAGTTAGAAATTTTTTAGATCGTTAATCTTTTTACTTGATTTCTTAAAATTACAGAATATAAAACTTGTCTCTTATTATGTTACAAATATATGTATGTATTAAAAATTGTTAGATTATTTTTTATTAATTATAATAATTTTTTATTAATTATTAATTATAATTATTGATGTATATAACTTGTGCTAATATATATTAATGGTTATAATTAAGGCTCTGACTATAATCCATATTTGTGTGATTTAGAGCATCTCTAATGGTACTTTTTAAAATAAAAAATATATTTTAGGTAATAAGAGTATCTTAAAATATAAAAAGCAAACAATTTTATTTAAATTCAATAGATTATTTATATTTCACTATTCATTTTTTATTATCCAATAGACATTTAATTTTAATTTTTCCCTCCTCTTTTTTCTATCCAATACACTCTTTACAAGAAATTAAAGAAACCAACAGAAAACAAGAATATTTTTGAAAAAGAGATGTCTATTAATTAACCCTTAGAGAGCCAAACTCACTATTTAATCTATAATTTATATTTAGAGATTGGATTGAAGTCATGTTTTTTACAATCACTATTTATAATAAAGAGTTTAGGTTAAATAAAGACTGGATAAGAAATATTCTTATATAAATAAAATAAAATGGTTAAACTAATTCTTATTTAATTATAATAACTAATTACTTTTTGTGTATCTGTTAGCACAACTCTGTAAGTGTATGGATCATAAAAAGTAATAACGTGATAAGTAGAGTACCATTCCCATAAGGAAAGGGTACTAAGCACTAACTGTTAATCAATTTTCCTTAGCTAGCACAAATCAATATAAATTGCAAGAATTAAATTAAATAAATTAAAATAAACTATCTACTCTAATTAATCTAATTAAATAAATGGGGAGAAAATAGATATTGGGTTTGTTTCACTAGTTAGGACTTGAATTACGTAACTAAGTTAATTTATTTCATTGATCACAATTAAGAGTAAACCATTCAAATTACCTAAAGTCTTTTTCAAGATCATCTAAGAATACTAAAGTTAATTACAGTCTATTTTCATGGTCACGTCAATTAATTAAGGCTCATTAAATTTCTTAGCAATTTATTGATCCTCAAAGGATTTGTCTACTTTTATGATTAAGGTTTCTAAGCTTTACAAGTCTAGAAGCTGATAAATCATGCAACTTTTGTTGTATCTAATCTATCCATATACATGCAAATAATTGGGCCCTTAATTGAATACAAGACATTAAACACAACTTATAAAATTGACTGAAAATCAAATCATTAATAAGAAATAAAAATCTCAACAAGTATTAACTAGCTACTTCAAAACCAAACTCTAATTAATTTAGCTATTTATAGGAAAAGAAGAAGAAAAAAAATAAAACTCGTTGAAAACACACTTTAATCTTCAATCCTTGTTAAGCTCTTTAATTCCATACTTTTCCTCCCTTGGCGGCAATGTTCCCCCCATTGGCTCCTTTATATCCCTTTTTATAGGAAAAGTTTAATGGAAAACCTACTTACACTTGAATTCCCAAGTATCCACCAAAAAAGAATATTTTTCTGCTCGACATGGGCTAAGCATGGCCATGTCACGTCCTCACTTTTATGACACAACTTCAAGCATGGTTGTGCTTAAGCTATGCTAATCTTCTCGTATTTTTTCAATTTGCATCGAAGAGGGCACATTTTTTAGCATGACCATGCTCCATCCCGTGTTGTAACTCCTTCAATTCTCATGGTTGACATGGCTTCTAGTATGGTCGTGCTTAAGCCATGCTGCCTTGATTCTTCTCCTAGAACATGACATTGGCACAAGCACGCCTATGTCATGGCCATGTTCAGCATTCCTTGACTATTTAGGCTTCCTTTTCAATCTTTCCTATAAAAAGGGGAAACTCTTATTAATATCAATTAAAAACTCCTAAATAAACTAAAAACAAATAGGAAACTAAAATGAAAGTCCAAGTTAAACAAATTCCTAATTAAGCCTAATTTTTTCCTAATTATTACTAATTATTTATTCAAAATTCATTAAAATTCAACTCAAGAACATGTGTAAAATTACACATAACAAATTCCCCCCCCCCCCCACTTGAGCTTTGCTTATCCTTAAGCAAAAATCAAATTTAAAATTCAACCCAAGTCAACAACATCGAAATTGAAAAATATTTACTAAAGAAGATAATCAAACAAAAGTACATCATATATGAACAATTTACTAATCACAACCCAAGCACATGACCTATTTGAAATCTAATGAACATAACCTAAGGAGAAAAACAAAATTGGCTATGAATGCGTTTTACGCTTCATTTCACAACATCTTTTCTTTTATTTGATGAGTGCATTTTACACTCTATCTTATCATTTTTTCTCTCTAATAAAATCTTTCCACTTTTAGTAATCCCCCGCCATCTCCGCACTACTAAGCATGGATACCACCAAGTGGATCTTTTAGATATTTTTACTCTAATTAGAGCATTGGAGTAAAATTAGAGCATGTAAAAATTTAGAATTAAGCATTACTCTTACTTAAGAAAAGAGAGATTTTTAAAAAAAAAATTCGTTTAATCTCCTAATTTCATGCGCAAACTCAATCTTTTACTTCATGTTTAAGTCATAAGAGTTAAATTTCTCACACATAATGACCATGTTCAACTATCTTATTTAATAAACCACTCAATATTTCAATAATTGAATCAAAAGTGCACATTTATACACTGTCGCCCCTTAATCGCAATTAAACTTCAATTTTGCACAAAACCAAAAAAAAAAAGTTTTAAGGACAAACATCACAACAAATATGGAGAAATCGAGTTGAAAGTTAATGAATCTTATCACATTTTTTTTAAAAAAAAATTCTTTTCTTAATTTAACTAATACACATACAAAAATAAATAAAAACACGCATACATAAAACACACAAACCTAAAACATAAAAACATTATCCTAACACCTCCCTCCACACTTATCTATGGCATTGTAAATGACACAAATATTAAAATAAGGAAAAGAAAACAAGGACTTCCCTAGTAAGCATTTATCTTCTTTTTATGCTCACTCCAAATGTTGGATGACCTATAAAATAAAATAACAAAAACTAATAAAAATAAAAGAAAAAAATAAACTAATAATAAACTTAAACAAAAGAAATAAATCAAAAGACATTGGGTTGTCTCCCAATAAGAGAAAATTTTAGGTCATTAGTTTGATCCCTTAAATGTGTAATATCATGGGTGCAACCGAACATGAGGAAGTGTTCTTGAAAATATCTTCCTTTTTTTGCTTTTGCTAGACTCCCTTATGCCCAGGTAATAACGTGTAGACTCCATATGCCAAATTTCTTGTTCTAAAATTACTTGAAGAATGTAAGGCTTTTCATGCGGGTTCTTAAACAGTCCAACACCTTCCATAGATTCCTCGTATATGACCGTAATATTCATGGAACATATGCATTGTCAGTTATAGATGAGTCATCTTCATCCCTTATAGCTTCAAGAATTGTTACAATTTTGTCATCCAACTCATTTTTAAGTTGAGTTAAGTGACTTTGTACTGCGTCATCCTTGATGTCTACAAATTGATTCTAACACTTGGAGACTTCTTTTATTTCCTTAGTGATAATCTTTTCTTGCTCATCATGGTAAACCTTAAAAGTTTCTTCATCATTTTGACTTAAAGTGCTCTCATAATCCTATATACTTTCTCCTTGTGCTGGTTGTATTGAGCAATTCATGGGTGCACACATTTGAAGTTTTTAAAAGCATGTAATTTAACTTTATGAAATTTGCCAAAAATGCTCCTTATGTCTCCTTAGATTTTCTTAAACCATTTGCATTGCTTTGTTTTGTGACTGAATGATTTATTTAAATTATCTTACAAGTATTGTTATTCAATCTTTTTTATTTCTTGAATGAAATGTCTAAACATTATCTGAAGATTCGACGTAGGTTTATGTTGATTACTCCAAGTGTGATCCATACAACTACTCTAAAATAGGTTATAACAAGGTGATGGAGGTGAATATAAATAATATGGATAATGTGCCCCATTGTGGTTCTCTCCACACCAATTACAAACCTAAAAATAAGATAAAAATAATTAAATTACATATGTTCTACATTATATACATGATCACATGTATTAGATCTCAAAAATTGATAAGAAAAATCATCATTATCCATGACAAATTATTTATCAATAAAACAAATAAAAATAAAACATAGTGCTAGTCTAACGAAAAAGAAAAACGTGTTAATATTAGTAATGCCAATTCCCTGGAAACGGCGCCAAAAACTTATTAGCACAACTTTGTAAGTGTACAAATCATGGCAAGAAATAAAGTTGTCACGATCGAAACTGAGAGTCATGACTGGTGCTAGGAAACGAGAATTTTTTTGAATCCAGAATCCGTAGCAAGCCTTAGAAAATAAAAACATGCAATAAATAAATAAAACACACCAGAATAAAAATCTTAAATCAATATAATAATAAAAACTTATGTCATATCATATAATAAAAATATTTCATACAATATTCAAAGAAAGGCCTTTGAAATGACAACCAACATTCTACAAATACAAGATATGACTACTACTGCAGCTTTCTAGAGTACAATAAAAATCAAGTATTTTACATAGATAAGTCGGGGCAGAAGAAGTCCGGTAGATGGGCCTACTATTGAGGTCTGAGGAAGAAGAATCTCCTGAAAAATCAATAACTGAGGGGAGTCAGACCTCATTGAATAAATTATTATATTATATATACATGCATCTCCTAATGTCATATGAAATCAATCATCATTATATATAATATATATATACAGGCATTTCACACAGATGCTGAAATCACTTTATATATAAATGTTGGAAAACATTCGTTTTATTGAAAGATCAAATAGAACCCTATTTAATTGCAACCTCAAACAAAAACATCACTTTAGTCATACAGGTTCACTTAATTCTAAATTAATTCAGTTATTCCATTATGGATAGTAAATTGGCCCCGAGACACTAAGTCAACCAAGCTCCAACAGTCTGACTGTCAGTGTGATTGGCCTCGAGACACTAAGTTAACCGAGCTCAAACAACCACACTATTCAATCACCTCAATCTCAAATTAATAAATCAAACATATAACACCTCAAGTGATTCACAACTCAACCCTAAATCTATCGCACTGATACGTACACAGTCCTAATGATGCCAATTAGGTAGCACGCTCTATTGATATCCTTAAATTAAAATTAAACATACATATGGGAAAATAAATAATGCATAATAACATTCGTAATAACAAAATAAATCATATATATACCAGAAATATACCTAAAATAAACTAAGTATATTTCAAGTATATATATGCTAAATAAATTTGAAATCAACAATAAAAATATGTCAAATAAAAACTGATAACATACCAAAAACGTGCTAAGTATATATCAAAAATATAACATGTATTTATTTTGAAATATATCAAAAATATACTAAAAATATATCTAACACATACTAAACGTTTAATAAAACAATTCATAAATAAATACATATTAAAACATGAATATTCTAAATCATGCATCCTAAAGGCGATGTATATATAGTATAATAATTCACATGTTTGCGCTCCTTGAGACTGACTGGACGGGTCTGGTTTGATAGGCCTCGGTCTTGGCGCAACTAGAAAAATAAATCAGAATAAATTTCTAATTTTATGCTTCTAAGATTACTATAGAAAGACTCGATCAAAATTCCAAAATTAGACTCAGACCGGTTGTCACGTTTTACGAGAAATCTACTAAAAATTTGGCAGAGTCTCCTTAATAAAACGAACGTCTCCTTACAAAAGTAGGGTCGATCTTACACAAAAAATACACTTCTAAAATCACAAAGCTCACCACCTCGAGTTTGGATCCCTAAATTATAAAAATTTCCAACCGAGGTTCACAAATCACAATAATAATAAATAGTAAAATAATAAAAATCCATAAAAATATTAAAAAAAAAAACCTTTATTTTCCAACTAAGACATAAAATTCTAGTTTTTAAATAATATTTGATAATAAAATTCATAAATAAAATAAAATTCCCATTTTACAATTAAATTAACATAAATTGCAAATAATTATTAAAATCACAATTTAACATCATAAAAAATAATAAAATACTCATTTAAGCTCAAAATAATAAAAAAATTTATTATTTACATAATATTCCAAAATTATCACAAATTAACTAATAAAATCTCAAATATTGTACAATATTAATAAAAACCAATTTCTCAAATAATTGACCTAAAATAGTTAAATTCACAATTAACTACGTAAGTAGTTTAATTATATAATAAAACTAGTTTAAAACCCATTTTATCCCAAAATAGTAAATAATCTACTATTTGAATATAATTTTCAAAAATTAGTATTAATTAGTTGAAAATAGTAAATAATTTGTAAAAATCATTTTAATACCAATTATTATTTCAAAATCATTTAAAACATATAATTTAACCACAATTTCAACAAAAACTCATAATTAACCTACATAATCAATAATGGCATAATAGTAATTAATTTCCTAAAAAATTATATAAAATCACTAAAATAATTTTATCAACACATATTATTCTAACATTATTTAAAACATATAAGAAGGAAGGCAAAGTGATGGTTATGGTTGAGAGGAAGAAGCTGGGGAGGGAGATAGTGTTTACAGTGTTTTTGTTCTTTCTTCTTTTATATATATATATATATATATATATATATATATAAACTTTACTTTAATTATATATCCCACACTAAAATATACCCATGTATATATACAAATATATATAACATACACACTAATAATATAAAATTAACAATTGAAAATAATAATATTAATAATACTAGTGAAATAATTTAATAATAAAAATAATGCTCACAATAATATCAAACAACAAAAATAATAATAAGGTACTTAAAATAATAATATTAAAAATAACACCAATAATATTAAACCTAATATTTAAATAATAAACTTCTAAAAAATATATATTTTACGTAAAAAATATATTTAACATAAAATGACAATCGTTAATCATAAATAATAATAAATAAATAAAACTTTTAAATTTTATTAATACTGTAAATCTCGAATATATTTTGAAAAAATAAAAAAATACCGGGTCATAACAAAAGTGATAAGTAGAGTATCGTTCCCATGAGGAAAGGGTAGTAAGCACTAACTGTCAATTGATTTTCCCTAGCTAACACAAATCAATATAAATTGCAAGAATTAAATTAAAAAATTAAAATAAACTATCTACTCTAATTAATCTAATTAAATAAATGGGGATAAAATAAAGATTGGGTTTGTTTCACTAGTTAGGACTTGAATTACGTAATTAAGTTAATCTATTTCTTTGATCACAATTAAGGGTAAACCACTCAAATTACCAAGAGCCTCTTTTGAGATCATTTAAGAATAAAAAAGTTAATTACAGCTTTTTTCATGGTCACGTCAATTAACTAAGGCTCATTAAGTTTCTTAGCAATTTATTAATCCCCAAAGGATTCATTTACTTTCGTGATCAAGGTTCCTAGTTTTACAAGTCTATGAACTAATAAATCATGCAACATTCATTGTTTCCAATCTATCCACATACATGCAAATAATTAGGCCCTTAATTAAATACAAGACATTAAGCACAACTCATAAAATTGACTGAAAATCAAATCATTAATAAGAAATAAAAATCTTAACAAATATTAACTAGTTACTCCAAAACCAAACTCTAATTAATTTAGCTATTCATAAGAAAAGAAGAAGAAGGGAAAATAAAACTTGTTGAAAGCACGCTTCAATCTTCAGTCCTTATTAAGCTCTTCAATTCCACGCTTCACCTCCCTTAGCAGTGATGTTCCCCCTAATGGCTCCTTTGTATCCCCCTTTATAGGAAAAGTCTAATGGAAAACCTACTTGCACTTGAATTCTTAATTTTCCACCAAAAAGGAATATTTTTCTGCTCGACATGGCCTAAGCACAACCATGTCACGTCCTCACTTTTATGGCATGGCTTCAAGCATGGTCGTGCTTAAGCCATGCTGATCTTTTCGTATTTTTGCCATTCACACCAAAAATGGTACGGTTTTAAGCATGCCCGTGCTCCATCCAATTTTTTAACTCCTTCAATTCCCATGGTTGACATGGCTTCTAGTATGGCTATGCTTAAGTTATGCTACCTTGATTCTTCTTCCAAAATGTGACATGGGCACAAGCACGCCCATGTCATGGCCATGTTCAACATTCTTTGACTATTTAGGCTTCCTTTTCAATCTTTCCTATAAAAAGGGGAACTTCTTATTAATATCAATTTAAAAATCCTACATAAACTAAAAACAAATAGGAAATTAGAATGAAGGTCCAACTTAAACAAATGCCCAATTAAACCTAAATTCTTCCCAATTATTGCTAATTATTTATTCAAAATTCATTAAAATTCAACTCAAGAACATGTGTAAAATTTCACAGAACAGTATATATACCTAAAATATAAATCTTTAATTGTAATTAAATAATAACTAATTTAACAGTTTTTAATTTATGAATAATGTGTGCCGAAAAATACTATAAATAAACAATAATTAATTTAATAAATGTATGTATGTATATATATATATATATATATATATATATATGTGTGTGTGTGTGTGTGTGTGTGTGTGTGTGTGTGTGTGTGTGATTTACCAATAGTTTGGATGTGAGGGACAAAGTTTGTAACACCCTATGTCTTTATTGTTTAAATACATCGAGTATTTGTTTAGCATATTAATGCAATCATATCATGATTAAACAAAGTCAACATATTATTTAAACATATAAAAGATCATAAATTTTTCATTTATATAAAACATATAATATATTTACATATAAATACAAAACATATCTCCTTATCAAAGTGTATGCTTATAATATAAGGAGAGAAAAAGAGGGTGAGGGTTCTGTCAATGACCTTTGCTCCATACTATATTTATAATGCTATATGCTTCAAAATGGTTACAACTCAACCTTCACTATCTAGGAAAAATAATTGCGATTTGGTGAGTCGCAACTCAGTGAATATAAATATCAAATAAATTCTTAAGAGGTCAAAAGAAATAATTAATATTGAATCACAATACAAGTATGATTCATTAAAATGCAAGTTCTATTAATGTATTATTCATTGATTTTGTTGTGACCTGACAAAACAAATATTGCTCTCGAGATTCATATGAAACAATTGCCATTTGATTTGTTGGCCAGCACATAACATCTAAATCATGTGATTTTCTTTGATCATTTGCATTTTTGTCATATGATTTGTAAGTATTTGCCAAGCTCATCACAATGTCCTTTTTATATCCATATGCAAGTGTTTAAGTGTAAATTTGCATAACATATAGTCAATAGGATTATAGTATTTGCATTTGACTTGTAAACACTTGAGTATAGATGTAACCAATCATTCAAAAAAACTATATACATTTGAATAATCAAAAAGCAATTCAACTCAAAATCTTATAAAATACACATTGTCAATCAAGCTATAGCTCATTCATCACATGTTCACACCTATTTTCAAACACACAATTTTGAAAACGAGTGATTCAACATACCTCAATATGAGGCACACCCACTGAATATATATTGCATTATATTAAGCTATTACATAGAGTACAATACAACATAAAACTCTACTGTACATATCTTCATTCTATGACCCCGCTTTTAAGCTGGGCATGGATAGTAATACTATATTGTTTCTTAAGAAACAAAAGAACTTGATAAGAGACTCTTTATAAAGATATCAGTAAGTTGATAATGATTTAAAAAATAACAAATAAGAATATCTCACCATTGGACTGGTTCATGGTTAAAGTGTAAATCCACCTCCAAGTGTTTTGTGTGTGCATGGTTTACGAGATTGGTAACAAGATATGTTACTGAGACATTGTCACAATAAACTTCTATCGATAACCCTTAGAGTGATATTTAAGTCTTGTAAAATGGATCATATCCAACATATTTCTGCAACCACAATTGCTAAATCTTGATACTCATATTCAGCACTACTTTAAAGAAACCATATGTTGTTTTTTTACAGACCAAGACATTAATGTGTTTCCCAGAAACACACAGTATCCCATGGTAAAGCACCTTGTGTTAAGGCAACTAGCGTAGTCTGTATCACGATAAACAACTATATTATCCAAGGATGATCAATAAACAGGGAGACCATATACCACAATAGCTATAACATAATAAAGAATTTGCTTGACTAATTACTAATGGAATTCTTCTAGATTGTGCATGAATTGACAAACTAGATTAATAAAAAAACTTAAGTCAAGTCTTGTGAAGGTTAAATATTATAAGGCTCATAATATACTATAATACAATGTTAGATCAGAGAACATAGCATCAGAAGAAGAAAGAAAAGGCTGACTTGGAAGAGGAGTTGTAATGGGCTTACATAATGATGTACTAGCTCTCTCTATTAAACCAATGGCATATTTTTATTGACACAAAAACAAGCCATAACACATTTTTTTAACTTCAATACCCAAAAAGTAATGTAAGTGGCCAAGATTAGACATCTGAATTTCATTCTTCAAAGAATAAAGCAAAGAGTGCAATAATGAAAAAGTATATACAGTTAGAATAATAGCATCAACATATAATAAAAGAAAAGCCATACCATTGGAAGATGAATACACAAACATAGAATAATCAAACTTGCTTCCTTTAAAACTAAGTTTGTGTAAGAAATTGGTAAATTGAGTAAACCAGCTCATAGTGCCTGTTTCAAGCCATCTAAGGCACAATTGAATCTATAAAAATAATTTGAACATGCTGAATTCTCAAATCTTTGAGGTTGGCACATGTAAATTTTTTCAGCTAAGGTGCCATAAAGAAAAGCATTCTTCACATCAAGTTGGTGAACATCCTATCCTTTACTAACTACCATTATGAGGACCATTCAAATTGTTGTTAGCTTGACAAATGGACTGAAAGTCTTATCATAATTTACGTAGGCCTTTCATCAAACCTTGTATAATTAATCAAGCTTTATGTCTCTTTATAGACCCATCAACTTTTTACTTCACCTTGTAAACCCATTTGCATCCAATCATATTTACTTTTGATGGTGGTGGTATAAAATCCATATGTTATTGGAAAGTAAAGTTGCATATTCATCATCCAAAGCTTATTTCCAACATTGATGTTTAATGGCAGACTTGAATGTTTTAGGTTCAAAGAAAGTTGGCTTTGGGTTATTGGTGGTTAAGTTTAATAAAAAATTATTAAATTTGTTTAGGTTTTTAGGTTCTATCTTTTGTGCGACTGATCATGGGATGAACATTAGTTTTTGGGGGAGGCTAAGGAAAAGTCACATAAATGATTAGGTGAATTGGATATAGGTGAATTAGTTTAGTCAGTAGAGGATGAGGATGATTATAGAGAGTGAGCGGATGGTACAGAACTTTAGGGAGAGTGTCAGGTGGAGATAAAGGATAAGATGTAGAGTTAGTAAAGGTTATCCTAGATATAGGAGAATAAATAGGAGAAGAAGTGGTGGAAGATGGGGAATGTAAAGTAGATAAAGGTGATGGTTGTGATAAGGTGGATAGTTAAAGTGGGGATGAAACATCCAAACTCATAGGATTAGAAAAATAACCAAGCCTTATGTTTGAAATGGACTTTGTTAGAATAGTAGGAATAAATACTTGAGAAGGAAACTTATTTTCAATAAATGTGGCATGCCTAGATGAGTACACTTGCCTATTATCAAGATCATAACACTGATAGCCTTTCATATTGATCCCATAAAAAATATACATCATTTTACTTATGGAGCTAGTTTATGTAGAATGGGATTTATTATATAAGCATAACACAACCACCTATAAATGCGAATGCCTGCAATATCTACTATTCTACAAAACAACACCTTAAAAGGAACATTAAATCCAATAGATGCATGGGGAATTATATTTAAAACATAAACAACAACATATAAGGCTTCAACCCAAAATTGATAAAATAATTTTACTTAAATTAGCATTGCCCGCACCATATTTAATAAAGCTCTATGCATGCGCTTAGCCATTCCATTTTGTTAGTGAGTTTGGGGGCATGAAACCTGTGATGCCATTTTCTTGAAAAATTTTCTAAAATTTGGCATTCATAAACTCACCACCCCTATCACACCATAATTATTTTATAGTCATGGAAAATTGATTTTTAACTTCGTTTTTAAAATGGACAAATTTATTATACACTTCACTTTTATTTCTCATAGGATATAGCCAACAATATTTAGAATAGCCATCCAGAAATAACACATAATATCAATATCCATAAAAAGAAAGCATTGCCAAACATCTGAATGAATAATAAAAAATGGCGAAGTAGCACCATTATTTGAATCAACAAAAGAAAGTTTAATATGCTTTCCAAGTTGACAAGCATTACAATTAAAATCAAAAGTTTGAGAAGGATAAAAAGTTGAATTATCACAAAGGAACTTTGACAAAATAGAAGACCATGTGTGTCCTAGTCGCCTATGCCATAACGTGGAAGAAACCTTAGTTGTGAGAAAAGCTTGAGGTGACAAAGTATGACTAGAATTATGAGACAACGGATAGAGAGAATCTCAACTATTGTAATGATGAAGAATTTTCTATATTGTTGGGTCCTTCAGAGATAAACTAGAAGAGTTAAAATTGACATCACACTTATTATCACATATAAATTGATGAATAAAAATAAGATTTCGAGTGATAGAAGGAACAACAAGAATGTTGTTAAGTAAAAATTTTGATTGAGAGCGTGAAATTATTTTTTGTCCAATATGTGTAATAGGAAGTTGATAACCATTCCCAATCTTAAAAGTGTCAAAACCAGTGTATGGGGAAAATGAGTTTAGATTACCTATGGAATGGGTTATATAATGAGTTACACCAGTGTTAGTAAGCCATAATGAATCTAAAGAATTTAGTTCTTGGAGATTTATGCCAACATATGCTTGTCCACCAGAAGGCATCGAAGCATCACTAGGATGAGAAAAGAATGAATGGCAAGGACAATTATTTGCCATATGATAAAATTAATCATATAATTGGCACTGGATAGGAGCTTCACCCAAATGGAGCTAGCCGAATAAGGATGTGAGGAGCCATAAGAGACTTATAGTCCATGGCTATCATGGGGGAAAATTAAAACCATTAGATTGACCATAAAAACAGGATCCAAATTTACCATGTCCACCGGAAGAAAATGGAGATTGGTAGTTGATGTCATAATTGTTAGTTTGACCCCTAGAAGAGTTATTTCTCCACCCCCTTATCTTCCACCTCGAGAAGAATTACTGCACCATCCACCACGGTTAGAAAAACCTTTGCATTTTAAAACAAAAAAGGCCTGTGATTGATTAACAGAACTATTGCTTTGAGTTTGCAGGATTCAATTTTTATGAACTAACAAAAAAACATAGTTCAAGGAAGGTTGGAAGACATTATCATGTAGATATAATTGTGATCACATTAGAATATTCAGAGGGGAGACTAGTAAATATTTGAAGAATAATATTACTTTCATTAACAGCATAACCAATAGAAGTATGAGAATCTATGATAGACTTCACATGATTTAAGTAATCCACTATCGAGCGATTTTCTTTTTATGCTTGATGGACACTAAGTTTTAGTTGAAGGTACTTAGTATTAACATGATCATGGAAGAGAGTTTCAATCTGACACCATGTCTCATAAGTAGTTAAAGATTCACCAAGTCATAACATTTGTTTAAGAATGTTAGAAGAAATTATGGTATAAAGCCAAAAAAGAACAACATAATCAACTTGTTTCCGTAGAAGATATGTCGGATTAGCTGAAACAACTCCATTAGAATCTATGAGTGTTAAAGGAGGACAAGATGAATATCCATTAATATGATTATAA
The DNA here is from genome assembly GCA_947683625.1 of Mallotus nudiflorus. NCBI lineage: Eukaryota > Viridiplantae > Streptophyta > Magnoliopsida > Malpighiales > Euphorbiaceae > Mallotus > Mallotus nudiflorus. Next base: position 1,129,617 of record CANTUR010000377.1, on the reverse strand, counting down.
ACTTTATGACAATAAAGAATGCTAATGAATAAGGTCTTCCAAACAAAATAGTTTGAAAAGTTGAGAATTTTTGGAATATAATTTTTAATGTTGTTAACATTAAAAACAGAGGAAGAAAGTTATGAATAATTTTTATATTTGTAATTGTTATGGTTATTTAGGAAAAAAGGAAGAGAGACGAGGACAAGGATTGAGAAGTCATAGTTCATTGCAAAAAAAAAAAAATTACTGCTCTGATACCATGAAAACGGGTGATTCAAGATACCTCAATTTAAAGCACACCCACTGAATATATATTACATTATATTAAGCTATTGCAGAGGATATATATGAAGATTACAATTGTAATATCCCGAGATTTTATATATTTTTAAACTGCATCGGAATATGCAGTGTTAATAATTTTGATAAATATATTTGATTATTTAATTAGTTTGTTATTTATTAAAGTTATTTTTTAATTATTTTAGATTTCTTACGTAAAATTTTTTCAAGAATTTTATTTTTGAGAAAATTAAAACCTAAATAAATGTTTATTAATTATGTTAGTCGGTTTTATGTATTTTCATGAGTCCATGCATGATTTTAATTATCGTATTAATATATATACATATACATGCATATATATATATACATATTTAATAATTAGGGGTTTATTTTAATTAAGTATATATTATATATATTTGTATTAAATTAAAATGTATTATATAGATATGTATATGTATATAAATATTGGCTTGATATTTTTAACATGTGCTGTGGATTATTTTTGAATATAATATTAATATTTTATAATAATATAAGTTAAAGATATATATATATACAAATATATAAAGTTACACTAATTTATGATTTGTGCCCCTCTCACCTTCATCTTCTTCCCGATACCCACCTCCACCATCTCCGTCCGTTTTGCAGATCAGAGGTTGTTAGAGTGCCTCCTGGACATCTACCTTCTTCCCAACCTTCCTCCACCGCCTTTTTCCTCCATTTTCGGTGTCATTTGGCCGTGATATTGCCGAAAACTCGAGAGAATTCACCAACTCCGTTCAAGCATTTTTTGGCCACCATCCTGGACTCCACTGGTCTCTATCTTCTCCTTGAGCTCCGATGAGTTCATTTCCAAGCTTAGTTTCGTGTGATTTGGTATAGATTTCCCTTGGTTCTAAATTTTTATTTTCAACCACTTTGTGTTCTTGATTTTTTTGAACTTTGATTCTAATAATTCAAGCTTACTTCCTTCACAAAGATTGATCCTCTTAGCTTAATCTACATCCTGTAATTTTTGTGGAATTTTTAGGAATTATTTTTGATTTTTGTGAATTTTTTATTATTTTATTAATATTTTCTAATTTTCGTAAATTAATTAAATAAATTATGAAATTGTGATTTATGGTGTTTATAGAGGTTGGAATGAATTTTAGAATTTTATTTGTAATTTTTGTGATTTTTTGTATAATTATTATGAATTTATTTAGTTTAGGTGATTTTTTAGAAAATTAGGTTAATTGAGCATTTTGTTAAAATTAATGGGTTAATTGAGTATAATTATTGATTTATTGAATTATATGTTGAGAAATTAATTTTTGAGTAATTATATATTTTTAGTGAATTTTTAAATAATTATAGTGTATTATGTGAAATTATATATAACTAGGGGTATTTTGGTAATTTGGTACTAAATTGGTTAAAAATTAAGTTAAATTGGTTTTAATAATAATTTGAGGTGATAAAAATGATTTTTACAAAATATTTAGTATTTTAACTAATTAAAACTATTATTCGTAAACTATTTTCAAATTTTGTATCATATACTATTTTTATAAATAAATGAGTTTTTTATGATTTTAATATGTTTTTAGGGCTAATTATGTAATTTGGATTTATAAAATGAATTTTGGTTAATATTTATAAATTTATCGAGAATTATGGATTTTTAATAATATTTTATTACAATTAAGGTTTTATTGTAATTATCATTGAAATAATTTTTTTCAGTGTTTTAAATATCTAATTTGCTATATTTTGATTTATTAAAGGGAATTTTTAGTATTATTGGATATTTCATGTGTTTTGTGTATATCTCGTGAATTATGAACCTCGATCGGTGGAATTGTATTTTGGGAGTCCAGCCGAGGGGTTGTGTGGTTGTGTATTTTTTGAAGTGTGTTTTCTTACAAGACCGGCTCTACTTTCTGAGTGGAGAGATGTCTGTTTTACAGGGGAGGTTTTACTGAATTTTTGGTAGAATTTTCGTAAAATGTGACATCAGTCAAATCCCTATTCCTATTTTGTGTTCGGTATTCTAAATCGAGTCTCTAGAATTTCGTTAGATTTATTCTGATTTCATATTGTCGTTTGTTTGTTTAGTTGTGCTGAGACCGAGGCCTAGTGGACCAGGCCCGTCGGACCCGTCTCGAGGAGCACATAACTGTGAGTTGTTATTTTATATATACGTGTTTTAGGATTGCATGTTTTAGAAATGTATGTTTAAATTTTATGAAATATGCATAAATGATTTAATAAATGCTTAGGTATATTTTTGGCATATTTTGAATTTAGTGCATGTTTTACCTTTGTTTTATATCTAAAAATGTTTTAAGTATAAATATGGTTATTGTTGGTTTATTTTATAATTAAATTGAATTTATTCAATGTATATATACTCGAAATATACTCAATTTATTTTTGGTATATTTCTAGTATATATATGGTTTATATTGTTATTTTAATTAAATTCATGCATCATTTATTTCATGAATGAATGGATTTATTTTGAATGAAGGATATCAATAGAACGTGCTACCTAGTAGGCAGCACTAGGACCGAGTACGTATCGGTATAACGATAGAATTTAGGTTAAATTACTAACCTATTTGTGGATATTGATTGAATTGATTGATTTGATGTGAGATGTGATTTGAGAGTGTGATTGCTAGAGCTTGGTTGACCAAGTGTCTTGGACCAATCACACTGCTGGAGCTCGGTTGACTTAGTGTCTCGGGCCAGTCTACTATTCAAATGGAACAAGTGAACTTATTTGGAATAAGTGAACCTCTCTGACTAGAGTGTTGTCTAACACTATTTGAGGTTGCGATCATTTAGGGTTCTATTTGATCCTTCATAAACAATTATTATTTTCAGTATTTATATAAAATTATTTTTGTTGCATCTGTGTGTATTTGCATGTATATATATTTATTATATATACTATTGAATGTGTGCATTTGTCATTTAGTTATGCATGTATATATATTATAACAATTCACTCAGTGAGGTCTGACTCCACTCCGTTGATTATTTTTCAGGAGAGTCTTCATCCTCAGACCTCAGTAGCAGACCTTTACGCCGGATTTCTTTCACTCCGACTTTATTGTGTAAACTGCTTACCTGAATTTTATTTTGTATTCTAGACACTACAGTAGTTGTAGTTAAGTTTGTAGGATGTTTATTTTATATATGTTTGAGATTTAAATTTTAAAGGATTGAAATAAGAATTTGTATTAAAAGATATGATATTTATGAGATGAGTTTGTATTATTAATTCTGTTGGTGGATTATTATTTTATTTATGAGATTTAATTTAGTTGCATGATCTTTTACTTATTTTAATATATGTAGCATGTTTTTATTTTATTTTAAAGGCTTGCTACGGGTTCCGGATTAAAAGAATTCCTGTTCCCTAGCGTCGGTCATGGCCCCTGTTTTGGATCGTGACAACAATATAACATAAAATTCTACTATACATATCTTTATTCTATTAATTTCACCCATGAATTTAATTGATGCTGATACTCACGTTTTAGATATCAAACACTATATGGACGACTTGTATCACCTTCTCGAGCTTTACCAATACTTTAAGATCCTAAAATATGACATATATTTGATCAAGAATATTCCAAAAATGAGTATGCATACTTAGTATGCAATTAGGATATGTTTTATACATGTAAGTCAACATTTATGCATATTCTTCCTTATTGGATAGCTTGAACTTGCTAGACCTGAGAGTAAATAACTTTTGCCATACAAATCCAAATTGCTAGATTATTTCTCCTTTAAATACTAAACACACAGGGGTATAAATATAAAAAAAATTAGCACAATATAAGCTCTTTAATATTAATGATGAAATTTTGAATTCAAACTTGTGTTCTGCAAAAAAATAGCTTGAGCAAGTCACTTTTAGTTTAGAATTTCTCAAGTTACACAAGTCCAATTGCAAAAACGCTTTTTCATGCACTTCTTTAAAACATAAAGGAATAATTTTTATGTTTTATACTTTATCTAATTCAGTCTCTAAGGTCCTTATACTAATTAGGAAAAACAAAACTGCCTGTAGATGTAGCAAGCAGAACCAGCCCCACTCTAGGGATGATTCCTAATTACACACACATTATTTCACAAAAAAAATTTATAAATTTTAGATAATATATAAAGGAAAAAAAACTCATGTTTAACAATTTTCCTAATTCAGCCCCTAAGGGACTCATATTTAATAAGCAAAAGTAATTTACCTGTAATAGATATGATATAAAACGAATCCCATTTAATAAAGAATTTCTCATCACACACACTAAATCTTTTAAAAAAAATTTACAAGCATGTAGATAAGACATAAATTTAGAGTTTTATGTTTTATATTTCTCCTAATTCTTCTTCTATGGCTACAAAAAGGGAAAATGGTCCCAATTTTCTTCATAATAGGCCAATTTTCTAAATTATCCTATCTTTTAAATCCTATCAATTTATACAACTTGCAATCCTAGGTAATCCAGATGATTTATTGCACCAAAAGTTAAGCCAATATAATAAACCATCAAAAGAGATGCCTACAAAGACTAATAAATTCGCAAATAACAACCCCAATTTAGGAAATCTTTTGCATACCAACTCCTAAAAAATGGAACATTAAATAAGAACATTAATTGAGAACTTTTTTTCAAATCTCAAAGTCATTGTGTCCTTCACCAAATGAAAAAAATGTACAATGCACCTCATGAGGGAAAACGAAGCTATAACAAACCCTACCTGAGATTCTGTCATTTCCTCTGAGTAATAGCCATCAAAATAGTTTTCAATAATTCCTATTAGTGCCCTAAAATTTTAAATCATGCTTAAAAGCATTCTTGAGAAGAAATCTCATATGACAAATAAAACACTACACACTCTCTCTCTTCTTGATGAAAGAAGCACCCATGAAAAGGTATCATGTTAACCAAGTTTTTAATTTAAACTTACTAGAAAGCATTTTCTTCAGGCATTAGAAACTAATAATAAGGCAACAAAGAAATTTATAGCCTGCATGAATGCGTAACCCAGTAATATAAGAATTGCTCTTCAAAGTATGGGGATCTATTTCATGTAACACTGAAAAGCACTATAAATTATAAATACCTTATAGTACTTGATTAAAGGGGTTATGTCGAGCATATGCTATAAGCAACCACCTCAAAGCATTTCTACCATTATCATCCAAGGTCAGATGACTTGGAAATGTCCAAGGCAAATCCTGTACTAAAAATAATAATTTGAGAACTGCAATTAAGATGAAAAATATGAAGGAATGAACCACGATAGAATTAAAGGAGCATGTATGCAGTAACCTTCTCAATTTGCCCTTTCCATTTCTCAAGAACACAAATAGAGTCTTTTAGAGGGCTGAGAGGAGGCAACGATGGTGTAGGAGTTGGGTTTTAGTTTTGGGTCTATTTATGGTTCTTGGTCATTAGAAGGAGGATTAATAACATCGTTAGAAATAGTGAGGGAGTCAATTAAATGGATTGGAGAAGTGGAAAAGGACATGGCTAGAGAGAGATCGAGAAAAAAAGTGACATTTTTTTCATAAAAAGAGGACGACGATGTTTTGTTGCTTTTTGGGGAAATTTTACTCTTTTTTTCTTTTATCCATCACCAAAACAGTGTCATTTCATTTTGGACTTAGTCAACTAATTTATTAGACACATCAGTGCTCCACATAAGCACTTTCACATGTAAATTACAAGTTGGATAGAATTGAAATAAACAAAAATTTTGGACTATATAAATTGATACAATTAATGGATAGGATCATTTAGAAAATTGGTCTATAATTGAGGATAATTAGGATCATTTTTCTAAAAAATATAAGGGTGCAAAATTCAGCCCTAAAGAAAAATTTAAAGGCTATAAAATCACTTTTCACATCATTACCACATAATTTCAAAAATAATTTAAAAGGAAAATAATTGACTTACCACATTAGTAGTTAAAATCATCAAAATGTCAAGTGTAAGAGCTCGAGAGAAAGAGAAGGAAATTAGGTTTAGATGGAAAATGAACTATGGCTTAAGGTTGAGAATTAAGGAGATAGAGCTTTCAAATTGTGGATGCCTTCAGTTTTATCGGCCTATAATGAAAGCCCGATGATGAGAAAGTATGAGTTTTGAATGCAAGCGACGCTCGAAACTTCCTAAAATAAACTTGAAAGCCCAAACACCAAATTCAAGCTCAAACACCAAGCCTAAGCCCAAAATCAAGTCTCAAAAGTCCAAGCTCATTACCTGTTGGCCCAAAGGCCCAGACCTGGCCGGGGTGAAGAGGTGATCGCCTCAATGAAGAGGCATCATCTTTTTATCTTGGGCATCGGTGAGGTGACGCTTTACTAAAGAGCCACCCTCTATAGCATTAAATATCATTAATGGCAGTAGTTGAGGCTAACCTACCTCAGATTTGAGGCATTTTTAGATGCTAAAAAAAGGAGAAAAGCAAGAAAAAGAGAAAAGAGGCATGAAGAATGATGAAAAGCATGGGGAGAGTGTAATATCCTGAGTTTTTAAATAATTTTAAACTGCATCGGGATATGCAGTGTTAATAATTTTTATATATATTTGATTATTTAATTAGCTTATTATTTCTTAAAGTCATTTTAATTATTTTAAGTTTCTTACGTAAAATTTTCTGAAAAGTTTTATTTTAGGGAAATTAAAACTTAAATAAATAATTATTAATTATTTTGGACGATTTTGTGAATTTGCATGAGTCCATGCACGATTTTAAGTGTCGTATTAAAATTATATACATATACATGCATATATGCACATTTATTAATTAGGGTTTATTTTTAATTAAATTTATATTATATTATATAGTTTTAATAATTAATATGTGTATATATATGTATAATGTATATAGATATTATTAATTATGTGTGTGGTGTATATTAATTTGAATATAAATATTCATATATTATTATAATATAAATTAAAGTTATATATATACATATATATTTACAAAAAACATAAAGTTCCCTATATTTACGGTTTTGCCATCGACACCATCTTCTCCATGCCCAACGTTCCTCACCCATTTTCGGCCACTGTCATCTCAATTTCTTGCCATCAGTGTGCCTCTCAGTTGTCCTCCTCCATCTCTAGCCCACTTTGCCGCCTTTAGCTCCCTTTTCCGGCATCGTTTGACCGATTTTCCTCAAGAAACCGAAAGTTGACCTTTAACGCCGATCAGCCCGATTCTGGCCACCATTTGAAGTGCCACCAATCTCTATCTCTTCCTTGAGCTCCGGTGAGTGCATTTCTAAACTTGGTTTCACTTGATTTGGTCTAGATTTCCTAAGTTTCCAATTTTCAATTTCAGCCTATGTGTGTTCTTGAATTTCTTGAGCTTTGATTTCAATGATTCAAGCAAACTTCCTTCACAAATATTGATCCTAGTAGCTTAATCTACATGTGGTAATTTTTTTGGAATTTTTGGGAATTATTTTGATTTTTGTGAATTTTTTATTATTTTATTAATATTTTATAATTTTCATAAATTAATTAATTAAATTATGAAATTGTGATTTATGGTGTTTATAGGTGTTAAAAATAGATTTTATAAATTTATTTGTAATTTTTGTTATTTTTATATAATTATTGTGAATTTATTTAGTTTATGTGATTTTTAGAAAATTAGGTTAATTATGTATTTATTGAAATTAATTGGTTAATTGAGTACAATTATTGATATTATTGAATTATATGTTGAGAAATTAATTTTTGAGTAATTATATTATTTTTAGTGAATTTTTGAATAATTATAGTGAATTTATATATAGTAGGGGGTATTTTGGTTGTAGCGGACAAATGTAGAACTGAGCGAAGATATGAAGTTCAAGAAGGAATCAATTGTGATTGTAGATTATTAAGTGCAACAGTTATGTTTGAAACAACTTCTGATGGTCGAGATGTTGTGGCGAAGTAACAATGTGGAAGAGCTTACTTGGGAGACTGAAGTTGAGATACGAGCTTTTTACCCGTATCTCTTTCCTCGTTGATCCTTGTAATTTTCTTGTAATTTTCTTCTCTTGAATTCGAGGAAAAATTCCTTAAAGGAGGGGAGATTGTTATGACCTGTGTTTTTAAATTATTAAATATTATTTAAGATATGTAGTGTTAATAAAATTTAGAAATTTCATTTATTTATTTTCATTATTTGTGATTATTAATTGTCATTTTATGTTAAATTATATATTTTATGTAAATATGTATTTTAGAAGTTATTAATTTAATATTAGGATTTATACTATTAATGTTATTTTTGAAAAGTATTATTTTACTGATATTAATTTAAGTACTAATATTATTTTATTAATTGACATGATTTTGAGTATTATTTTTATTATTTAATTATTCCATAAATATTGTTTATTTTTATCATTATTTTTCAAGGTTATTTTATGCATTATTGTGATAAATTAATAGGGCTGTGTAATTATTTATATGTGTATATATATGGTTAAATTTGTGTGTATAATTGTATATATATGTGGTGTATATTATATATTATATAGAGTGTATTTTTTATATATATATTGACTAAGTTATATTTGACCACATGTTTTTAATAATACTTTATATTATAATATTATAATATATACATTCATACCTATACACAATTACACATAAATACATACACAAACACATACATAAACACTCATACACGTAAACACAAACTCAAACACATAAACATATAAACACAAACACATACACACACATAAACACATAAACACAAACATAGCACAACACTGCAAAAATAAAAAATAAAAAACACAGACCACTGTCGCCTCCTCCTCCTTCGGCCACCTCTTCATGTGTTTCGGTGTCTATCAATTCCCCTAGCTCCGGTGAGTATGAATCTAAGCTTAGTTTATGTAATATTCCGTGTTTTTAAATATTTTAATATTGCATCGGGATATGCAGTGTTAATAATTTTTGTATATAATTATGATATTTTTATGAGTTGATATTTATTTAAAGCTTATTTTAATTATTGTATATTATTTTAAGTGCTTTACGTAAAATTTTCCCGAGAATTTTATTTTCGGAGAAATTTTTACGTAAATAATTTACTATTAATTATTTTAAGTAGATTTACGCATTTGCATGAACTCATATATATTTTTAAAGTACTAAATAACGTATATATGTGTATTTATTTATTTAATTAGGGTTTAATTAATTACACTAATATTTTATTATTTATTAATTAGTTTTAATATTATTTAATTATTTTTATGTGTATTAAATTTTTAAAATATTCAATTATATGTGTGTGGTGTATATTTAATGTGTGTGATTTTATATTATTTTAATATATAGTGTAAAAGTATATATATATACATATACATTTAATATTAAACAAAAATTAAAGTTTGAGTTATTTACGGTTGTGTCATCGCCTATTCCTTCTCCTTCCCCAATCGTTCTCCTCGCCAACCACTGCTGTTACCGTCGTTTTCTCACCGTTGGTGTGCCGTCCGGCGTGCCACCTCCTTCCCCAACCTTCCCCGCCGCCAGCAGCGCCCTATTCCATCGAGTTTTGGCCGGAATAAGCTCGGGAAGCCGAATTCTTTCTCATCGTCGTTCACGACGTTTTCGGCCACCATTTTCGACACCGCCAGTCTCTTTCTTCTCCTTGAGCTCCGGTGAGTGTGATTCCAAGATTTTTTTCACTTAAAATGGTCTAGATTTGCTTAGGTTTCGATTTTGGTAATTTTGCCATTTTAGGGTTCTTGATTTTGTTGAACTTCGAATTGATTGATTCATGAAAATTCCCCTAAAAAATGTTGTTCCCCTTAGCTTAATCTATATTTTTGAATTTTTTTATAATTTTTTGAGATTATTTTGATTTTTGGGTATTTTTGAATATTTTATTATTATTTTCTAATTTTAGAAAATTAATTAAATAAATTATTAAATTGTGTTTTATGATAAATATAGGTGTTGAAATTAATTATAGAAATTTATTTGGAATTTTTATGAATTTCTATGTATTTATTTTGAATTTATTTAGGTTTATGTAATTTTGGAAAATTAGGTTAATTGTGTTTTTAATTGAAATTAATTATTTAATTGAGTTTATTTATTTATATTATTGATAAATATGTTGAGAAAATTAATTTTTTATAATTATACTATTTTTGGTGAATTTTTGGAGTAATTTTAGTATATTTATATATATATGGGTATTTTGGTAATTTTACCCTAAATTGACTAAAAATGTAATTAAATTGGTTTTAATATTTATTTAAGGTATAAAAATGATTTCTACAAATTATTTAGTATTTTTAATTAATTAAAACTATTTTTTGTGAATTATTTTTAATTATATATATAATATACGATTTTTCTAATAAAATGAGTTTTTATCGATTTTTATTGTGTTTTAGGGTTAATTACGTAATTTTTACTTATAAAATGTATTTTTATGATATAAGGGTATTTTTGGTATTTTCATAATTGTTCTGTGATTGTGGACCCCGATCGGTAGACTGTAGTTTGGAGTCCGACCGAGGGGTTGTGGATGTTTTTCTGTGTCTATTTTTCAAAGTGCATTTCTTTGCAGGGCCAGCTCTACTCTTTGAGTAGAGAGATGTCCATTTTACAGGGGAGGTTCTGCCAAATTTTTGGTAGAATTCTTGTAAAACGTGATGTCCGGTCGAACCCTAATTTTGATTCTGTATCTAATATTCTAGATCGAGTTTCTAGGATTTTCTGTTAGATTTATTCTGATGTCTGTTATTTATTATTTATTTAGTTGCGCCGAGACTGAGGCCTAGTGGACCAGGCCCGTCGGACCTATCTCGAGGAGCGCACTAAGTGTGAGTTACTATTTTATATATATGTGCTTAGGGTGCATGATTTAGAAACGTATGTTATTTTGATTAATTATTTATAAATAAATCAATTAGTATTTAAGTTTATTTTTAGTTTATATTCGTTATATTTTGGTATATTTTCAAATTATATGCATATTTTATTAATAAATTATTCTTAAAATGTTTTTATGTATGTCCTTGGTATATTCTTAGTTGTTTTGTAATTTAATTGGATTTATTTGATGTATATATACTCGAAATATATCTGGTTTACTTTTGGTATATTTTTAGTATATATATGGTTTATGTTGCTATTTTATTCAATTCATGCATCATTTACTTTTATGAATGTATGCTTTATATTTTAATGAAGGATATCAACAGAACGTGCTACCTAGTGGGCAACACTAGGACTGAGTACGTGCCGGTACGCTTATAGCATTTAGGCTATATTACTAACCAGATTGTGGATATTGATTGGATATGATTATTTGATGTGTGATATGATTTGGGAGTGTGATTGCTGGAGCTCGGTTAACCAAGTGTCTCGGGGCCAATCACACTGACAGTCAGACTGTTGGAGCTCGGTTGACTTAGTGTATCGAGGCCAATCTACTGTCTAAATGGAATAAGTGAATATTTTGGAATAAGTGAGTCTGTGTGGCTAGAGTGTTGTCTAACACTGTTTTGAGGTTGTGATTTTCTAGGGTTCTATTTGATCCTTCATAACCAGTGGTTTTCAAACAAAATATATAAAATGATTTTATTGCATCTGTATGTAATTGCTTATATATATACATATTATAAATATACTTTTGATTGTGTGCATTGGCATTTAGTATGCATGTATATATATTATAGTAATTCACTCAGTGAGGTCTGACTCCCCTCCGTTGACTATTTTTTTCAGGAGAGTTTTCTTCCTCAGACCTCAGTAGCAGGCCTGTACGCCAGATTTCTTCTGCCCCGGCTTCTTTATGTAAACTGTTTATCTAAGTCTTGAGTTCTATTTTATAATCTAGACACTACAATAGTTGTAGATAAATTATGGGTTTTATGTATTATATTTGTGTGAGTTATGTATTTTAAGAATTTGAACTGAAACTTGTATTAACGGATTTATTTATATATATGAGATGAGAATTCGATTTAATTTTCGTCTGACGGAAATATTATTTTAATAATTATGATTTTATTTCCGCTGCATTAAGTGTGGTTATTATTACTATTGCATGTTTTATTTTATTTTTAGGCTTGCTACGGATTTCAGATTCGAAAGAATTCCCGTTCCCTAGCGCCGGTCATGACCCTTGTTTTGGGTCGTGACAGTTTAAGCTTTAAATTTCATTTTCTTAAGTTTTGTTGATTTTTAGTTTATGGAGCTTTAGGGTTTCGAATTTTTTTTAAGCTTGATCTTGATAAATCTTGCAATCTTCCTTCACAAAAGTTGCTCCTTGAAGCTTAATCTACTTCCATGAATTTTTGTGTGATTTTTGGAATTTATTTTGATTTTTTTTTTGAATTTATGAATATTTTAATATTATTTTATTAATTTTCGTAAATTAATTATATAAATTATGAAATTGTGATTTTTGGTGTTATTAGTGGTTATTATTAATTTTAGAGTTAAGTTTATAATTTTTGTGAATTTTGTGTAATTTCTATAATTATTTTTAGTTTATGTCAATTTTGAAAATATAGGTTAAATATATATTTTGTTAGAAGTAGTTGGTTAAATATATGTTTTTGTTGATATTATGGAGATATATGTTGAGAAAATAATTTTTGTGTATTTATATAATTTTTTTTGAATTTTTTAGTATTATTAGTATTTTATGTGTATTTTTAAATATTATGGTTAATTTGGTAATTTGGTGGTAATTTTAGTTGAATATTATGTTTAATTGATTTTTATAATATTTGAGGTATAAAAATGATTTTTTACAAATTATTTATTATTTTTAACTACATAAAACTATTTTTCAAAAATTATTTTCAAATAATATTTTATATATTATTTTTATAATAAAATGAGTTTTTATAACTTTTTGTTATATTATTGGGCTAATTAAGTTAATTGGATTTATAAAATGAATTTTTATTAATTTTTGTGTAATTATTAGAAAAATGGATTTTTAATAATATTATAATATTATTTGGGATTTTAATTAATTATTTGGGAAAATAATTATTTTGGTGTTTAATGTTAAATATATTGTATTTTGATATTTTGAGGGTATTTATGGTAATTATTGACTTTTAATATATTTTATTTTATTATTTGAATTTTAGTGAATTATGGACCTCGGTTGGGGAATTTTTGTAGTTCGAAATCCCAACCAAGGGTTGTGTGAATTTCTATACTCGAAGTGTATTTTTCTTGCAGGACCGGCTCTACTTTTTAGTAGAGAGATGTCCATTTTACAGAGGATGTTCTGCCAAATTTTCGATAGAATTCTCGTAAAATGTGATATCAGGTATAATCATTATTCTGTGTCTGTTTGTATTTTGTAATCCTAGATCGAGTCTCTAGAAGTTTAAGTTAGTTTATTCTGATTTTCGGGATCATTTAATTTGTTTAGTTGCGCCGAGACCGAGACCTAGTGGACTGGACTCGTCTCGAGGAGCGCACACATGTGAGTTATTATACTATATATATATGTATTGCATTTAGGATGCATGACTTAGGATTTTTCATTTTCATTATATGTTTTTAAAAGTAATTTAATTTATAATATGATTAGGGTTATGTTTAGTATATTTTCGTATATATATACATGTTTTAAATGTATATTCATTCATAATTGTTTATTTAAATGATTAGTATACTTTAGGTATACTTTTAGTATATTTTAGGTTTATTCCTAAATAACTGCATGCCATATTATTGATTTATACTTAAATTGTTTTTAAGTATATTTATGATATATTTCCAAATATATGCATGTTTTATTATTGATTTAAACCTAACATGTTATTGGTATATTTAGGGTTTATTTTTGATATATGCATGCTAGATAACTAGGTTATTTTTTGGATATATGTCAAACCTAAATGCATGTTTTAGTACATATACATGTTTTGAATGTATATTTATTCATAATTGTTTTATTAAATGATTTGTGTACTTAGGGCATATCTTTAGTATATTTAGGTATTTTTTTTAAGTAAATGCATGTTATATTATTGAAACACACTTAAATTGTTTTAAATTATATCAATGGTTTATCTTTAGTATATTTCTTGTTTTACTTGACATATATATACCCGAAATATACTTGGTTTATTTTAGGTATATATCTGGTTTATTGTACTATTATGATTGTTATTCTACATTATTTATTTTCCGTATGAATGATTTATTATAAATGAAGGATATTAATAGAACGTGCTACCTAGTGGGCAGCACTAGGACCGTGTACGTACCGGTGCGATAGATCAAGGTTGAGTGAGAATTAACTATGGTGATTATAATTGATTTGATTGATTTGATTAAGATTGATGGTGATATGATTGAGAGTGTGAATGCTGGAGCTCGATTGATCAAGTGTCTCGGGGCCAATCACACTGACAGTCAGACTGCGGGAGCTCGGTTGACTTATTGTCTCGGGGCCAGTCTACTGTCCAAATTGGAATGGTTGATCTATTTGGATTTAAGTGAGCTTGTATGACTAGAGTGATGATATGGTTGATTGAGGTTATGACTAATAGGGTTCTATTCGATCCTTCATGAATTAAAATAAATGTTTTCTATATTTAGTATATTAATAAAAGCAGAGTTTGACATTTGTGTGAAATGCGTGAATATGCATATATATATAAATGCATGATTGGATATGGTTTAGATTGCATGTATATATAGTATAATAATTCACTCAGTGAGGTCTGACCCCCTCAATTATTTTTTTTTTAGGAGATCCTATATCATCAGACCTTAGTATTAGAGTTCTTCGCCGGTGTTCTTCCGTCCCGGATATTTTTATGTAAATATATATTTTGAACTCTGATTTGTATTCTAGAAACTACAGTAGTAGTGTTATTGTATCAAAAAAATATTATTTTATTTTGATATTTTGTACTCTGAGAGTTGTATTTGAATATTGTAAGAATATATTTATTTATGAAAGGATTTAGAGTATCTATTTATTAAATTAATTCAAAAAATTTTAATTCTGTCGTACTTTTTATTTATTTATTGCATGTTTTTATTTTCTTAGGCTTGCTACGGGTTCCGGATTCGAAAAAATTCTCGTTCCCTTGCGCCGGTCATGACTCTTAGTTTTGGGTCGTGACAAGATAAGGCAAAGGCAACACTGGAGCTTTGCCGAGGCGAGATCCGAGGCTAAGGTGAGCCAGAATAAGGTGGTAGAACTAGAGCATAATCAAGCTCAGTTGACAACAAAGATTAAAGGGTAAGACTCCTGATAGAGTTGAGCTTCGTTATGTATGTCCCCTTCATATATGGGACCATGCCAAGTAGATGCTCAATGAAATCGAGACGGTTGGGAGACAGGAGATAGAGACTCATATCGAGAGGAATATAATCCCTTGCACAAACAATATCAGTGATAGTAGCAAAAGCAACTGGATTGTAAAGACCCATATTTTTATTTATTAATATAGAATGTCAATTATAAAGCTTTAATTATTATTTTATTAAATTAGTGTTAAATGAGTATTTTATGAGTGTTTTAATAAATTTATTAATTTTAAGGGTATGTTTTATATATATGTATAGTGTGTGTATGTATACTTTGTGGGATTTGAGGTAAATTGATTTTAGGTATTTTGATTAATTTAGTTAATTTGAGTTTAAATTAGGCTTAGTGGTAGTTATATAAAATGAAATTGGAGTTGAGATCTTCCATTTGTTTTTTTTGTATAATTTTTTAAAAATTTTGGATATTTCGGGTCTTAGGTTACTGTTCCTTTATTGTTTTGACCTGAAAATTTTTATATTTTTATTAAATTCTATAAATTATGTAGATTAAAATTTGTGAAGAAAGTTTTGTGAGATTTCTTGTAGAATTTAAGATATGAATTTTTTAAAGACTATGTTTAAAAATGTAATTTTAGAAAAATTATTAGAAATTAGTAATTATTTAATTTTAATTAATTTATTGTTATTTATTTTTTTAGACTGAATTTAAATAATAAAAGTATGAACATAATTTTTATAATTGATTTCAAATTTTTAGTTAATTAGTAATAATTTTTAGAAAAATAAATGAATAATAAATTTATTTATTATTTTTAGGCTTAAATGATCCTTTATTAAGTGAATTAAATAGTTATTTATAATCAATGCTAATATAGTTATAAAAGGGAAATTTGATTCCATTAATGAAATTTTATTTATAAACTAGAATTTTACTATTTATTTAGAAATAAATTTTAAAAAAAATTATATATGTTGTTGTGTTAGTTTTTGGTTGAGTATAAAGTGTAATTCGAGGGTTTAACTCAAAATGTTGAGTTGTGGAAGTTATAGAAGTGTCGTTTTATGCATGAAGAATTTTACTTTTAATAGAGAGATATCCATTTTATAAGGAAAATTTTATGAAGTTTTTAATAAATTTTTCGTTAAACATGGCATCATTATATTAGTTTTGAAGTTTATATAGGTCAATCTCATCATTTCCATAATTTTAATAAATTTAAGAATTTTTATAAATTTATTTATTTTATCATATAAACATATTGTTTCGTTCTTAATACATTTATACGTATTATAGATTGAATCATTTATTCAAAGTATTGCCTGCTTGAGTATTGTAAAATGATATGGTAATAATTTATTAATATTGGGCGGTAATTAATTAGCAAAATCATTGGATCGTTTAACTTGGGAAACAAAAACAAGGCAAGTAATGATGTATAGGGGTTCGAGTTGTATGATTTGAGCATCACTTCTTTCAATTATTAATGGCAGCCCATCATCATCATCACGAGAGGCTCAAGTCTTTCAACGCACTTTGTTACCTTTTGCACCGAAATGGATGTCAAGAGTCAATTATCGCAATGGATTGGATGCCCAACACTATACCTGCACCTACCTTTAACCGACTGATCCACGATACAGCCACTCATTCATAATAATAATTAAGCACACAACACCATAAAGAAAATCTTTTTTGCTTTTCTTTCTTTCTAGTGTTTTGTGCTTATCATGACTCATCTCGTACTATCGATCATGTCATCCCTTACTCTCCAACATTTTACCAACGTTTCAATTGTTAGTAGCCGTTATATATATTCATAGACGCTTGTCAGTGAGTGCCATTTTGTGCACCACAGCTAGGGGTAGACAAAGTCCACCGGTTCTGGTTCATGGTTCCACACTAGGTAAAATTGAACTAAAATCGGTCTAACTTTCAATCAGAACTGGCAAGTTTCAGTTTTCCTTTACAGTTCGGCCAGTTTAATTTTTTAATAATATTTTTTTATTTTATAAAAATAAATAATTTATTTTTAAATTAAAAATAATAATACTTCTATTAAAAAAATTAAATTACTTTTAATGGTAAATAAATTACTTTTAAGTTGAAAAAAATTAAAAAAAATCATTGAAATAAAAAGATTCAAAGAGTTTCAATTAAAAATAAAATTAAAGTAAATATATTAAATTAGTTTACAATTTATATACTAATTTGAAATAAAAAAAAAATTAAAGAGTTTGAATTAATAAATTAAATTAGAAAAATAAAAGAAACAAAAATTAAAAGATTTGAATTTAATTTTCTTACCAAAAATTATGTTATTTACGTATCCTTTTGAGATTTAAAGGAGTCAAAATCTATATAATTCTTTTATTATTTTATTTTTTTTGAAATTTATTTACCCCTTTACCTATTAAATTTAATCACTTTTTATACCAGAAGTTGAAGTTCTCATTCCTCATTCGGTTGTGAAGTCGAATAAATCATTATTTTTTCTCTTTCAATTTATTGTGCCGTTAATGCCGCTCTAGTTGAAGCATTAACCCATGTTTGTGCCTCCAATGATTGGAAAGCTATTGAAGATCGAGTCTCATCCAAAATACTTTCTCTCCACTAAATGTTTGTTCAATGGCAATCTTGAAATAGGACTAAAAATTTTTATTTAGTAATTTGTGCAAGAATTGGAAATATATTTTGGTGTCGAATTCAACATTTAAGGACTGAAAAATATTTACCTATTTTGCTATCACCAAACTTAAAAGTAGTCGTTAAATAAATGTCAAGTTTAGAATATAAATCAGATGATTCTCGCGATCTTTTATATGTCTTTGCATCAAGATATGATCACACATATTAATTTTCATTTGTTTATCTTGAATTTTTCTATTAATAAAAGTAGAAGGAATAGAAGAACAACAAGATGTAGAACTTAAATATAAATATTTTTATTATATTCATTAAATAATTCAAATATTATTCTTTTAACACTATTAATTATTAAATCAATATCAATTTCATTATTATCTACAAGATCGAAACATCCATATACACTTAAAGAGTCATTTAATCCATCTACTTTACATTTAGAATAAAAAACACACATATTAAGTAATTGAATAAATTTAAAATAATTTAACTATTTTAATTTTATTATTAAAGTTGATTCTCTTAAAATAATATCATTTTTATGTTCTTATAATGTATTAACAATAATAATGTATTTAATTAATAATAAATGAGATGTATGATAATAAACACCAATTAGGCCATTGGAGGATAAAGTTATCTTTTAAATTTTAATAAAAATAGGGGGAGGCAAGTTTGAGCCTCTACAGTAACAAAAACCGTTGCAATATGCAGTAGTCTCATTTTTAATGAACTGTTGCATGTTGCCAACTACCCAATTTTTTTGTAGTACGATTCGAATCGGGAACCGTTTGATACAAAACAAAACTCGCAGTTCACAATTCTAGAGGATAGAACGCTATAAACCTATCATTCACCGATATTTGAACCGGTTTTAGATTCAAACCGGCCCGAGGCCACCCAAATCGCAGCTACTCCCATTTACATAATACATATTTAAGACAGTAGAAAACTAACAACTTAATAAACTCTTTTACACCTGAGAGTGACAGCCATTTGGTAATTTTGTTGAACTGGTATGGCCTCGTAAACACCGTTAGAAAAAGCATGAAAACATATACACATATATGCTATGGCATATGGTATGGTCAGATGTTGGAGAAACTTTGCAATGATTTTGATCTAGATGAATAATATCAAGTTATGTGTTATTATATTTTAAATTTTTATTATTTCAATTAAATATTAAAATGTAATAAATTTGACCTTTTAACTGTATATAATGAATTTGAAGGTCAAAATCATTATATAATGTCTTTAAATTTCGGGCAAAATTAATGTATAATGTCTATAGGTCTTGGACAAAGCAAACTTATCAGTAGGGATATAGTCGAGTCGAGTCAAGATTTAATTAACTTGAACTTAGTACGTTTATAATTAAACCTGACTTGCTATATTATTTGATGTTCATGAGTTGTTCACGAGATTAAATGAACATAAACGAATCTGAAGAAATTTTTAAGAATATAAACTATAAATTAAAATTATATATTAAAAAATTAAAAATAAAAGTTTTATTTTAGTAATATATTTTTTAAATTTTTTTTACAATATAAATTTATATAATATATATTTAAAATCAAATTTTTTATTTGAATTTGTTTATGAAAATTTTGCGTAGTTTAAATTCTACTTATTTGTATGACCTTTTTATCGAGCAGAACATGAAGCTCGACTCGTTTTGGGTCCTACCATCAATTTAACAAATGAAAAAATGAAAGTGCGCTGCGAGACAAGAGCCTATAGCTGGCAATGACTCATGCCAAATCTCTTACTTTACTTGTTATTTACATTGCTCAGAATTAAATCCTTATTATATATATATATTGCGTACTTTAAGAAACACATGCTGACATGTTGAGGGAATTAGGTTGGGGATTGATGAAAAACAAAAGAAAGGGATATGTTTGCATATAAGACACTAATAAACAGGAAACAAGCAAAAATATATGAATAAGTAACATGCGTATCCCCTGAAAACTTCCAATTGCCAAAAGGATTGAAAATGATATAACATGAGAGAAGGACCTTCCTCTCCTTTTATCCTGTCCTCATTATTGGTACCACTTTCATTAATTAACTTGAGTTTTTTTGCCCGGACCAAAGGAACCGGGTAGGAAGGCATTCTCCTTAAAATATCATCGGTGGAGGGTTTGAACGCCACGAACTCCCCTCTCTCCCAAATGAAGAAAAAAAAAAAAAAAACTTGAATTTTTTATCCGTCCCTCGGCTGCTCCTGCACCGGAGATTATCATTTTTACTTTCTTACATTTACTACCATTACTTATATATATATATAAACTAGGAATGGGAGATTTAAATCCAAATCTTTTGGATGATGCTGCAATAACTTAGCTTAGTGACTTCTATTTAAAAATAAATAATAATAATAATATAGCAATATGATGTAATTATGGTGGGAGTTGATGAAATTGTTGGCTACAATAATGATGAAAAAAATCCTTGGCAAATCAATGCATTTGAGAGTCATATAATTCATTTTCATGGCAGATTCCTTAAATCAATCCTTTTGGTCCTTTCTTGCACAACGGCTGTGTAAATGTTTACATATATGTGCCAACGAAGTAATAATGAAGACGGCACCTATCGCTTCAGCTTGCAATCCAATTTATCTGATAGTAGTGCAATAATAAAGCAACAAGCAACCGCAATATTTTTATTTGCATTCATAATATTTTGCAAAATATTTATGCCAGCTAAATAAATTTGAATTTAGTTAAAAGGTAATTTATATCATTTAAAATATAAAAATGTTGGTAAAAATAATAATATAATATTAATTGTATTCTTTCCTTTTGATAGAATATTGTTAATTGTGTTCAACATAGCACTTAATTATAATTTAATTAATTGTATTCAATCAGATTAACATTAAGAAAACGAAAATATTTAATAAAATTGAAAAAATACGAACAGCTTTAGAGCCATATATATATATATATATATATATTGACAAAAAATTAATTATATCATATAAAATCGATATAAATTGATTAGTGTTAAATATAATCACGGGAAAAAATGGTGAATTAGGGGTGGGTAGGTAGAGGAGACAGGACTGGCTGGTTTGCTCCAAAAGCGAAGCAAAGTTTTCTCTCTTCTTCAACTCTTTAAATAAATGAACAATGGGTGCCATAATCCTTTAGCTTTTACTTTTTTTTATTATGAAATTATATTATCAATTTTAATCATTTTTATTAATCTATTTTATTTTTAAAATTATAGTGAATTAATATATGAACTTTTTAGTTTGTTATAAATTTATTCACTGTTGAAATAATATATACTCATACTGTAAATGATAAAATTCTCTTTAAATTATTAAAAAATTTGTGAATTCAATTTATAAAATTTTAAATGAAAAAATTCTCTTGCTAAGTTAAAAAAAAAAAATAGATTTCTCAAAAAAAATTTTAAAATTATAGTAAACAATAACTTTTGTATTTATAGTGCTTTAAACACAAATCTCTTTAAGTACGTTGGATTATTTATTTAGAATATTTATCTCAATTGTACTCTAACTTCTCATAATAGAGTTTATGTTAAATATTACCAACTTTAAAAGCTCTTAACCACCATTTAGCACTTGCATCTATTATTGAAGTATAATCTGTTAAGATTTAAATGTAATGAGTAATCAGTTGTACTTAATTAGAGCAGCAAAACTTTTTATACTTCATAAACTTTATCGGCTAATATTGTCATTATTTTAATATATAATATTAAATTTCTATATATAATTTATAATCAATTTAAATAATTAATTATTTTTAAATATTATATAAATTTATTTTAAAGATATTTCTTTTTATTCATAATAAAATTAAAAATGCATCTAAACTCAGGGGTGTTTAGTTTGTATTTCAAAATTGAAATTGGAATAAAAAATAGGAGAAAAAAGAGTGAAAATTTGGAGAAAGTGTTTGATTTCAATAAGAAATGATAATTAAATATTATTTAACAATTAAAATTGCTTTTTTGAAAAATATTTTTGTAATTATTTTTATGTATAAAAAATTAACATTATAATTATTCTTATATATTAAAAAATTATAATTACGTATTATAAAATATTTTTAAAAATTTTAATTATAAAAATATTATTATAATTTTAAAAAATTATAATAATTATTTATTTTTGATAAAAAAATTTATTCAATGCAAATTTTGATTAATTTATATGTTTTATTTATAAATTTTAAAAAATAAATATAAATATTTAAATATTTAATTAATTTATAATTTAATTTAATTTAATTTTTAAATAATTTTAAAAATAAAAGTGAATAGTAATTTTTATTAACGAGGAATTATATTCTTATTTTAATATTAATTTTATACAAGTAAACACTTGTATAAACACTTATCCAACCAAATGTTTTTCGAAGAGTAATAAATTGTAGGAAATTTGAAGTACAAATATTTAAAATTAAAAGTCACAAAACTCACCGAACAAACTTTACGAAAAAACAAAACAAAACAAAAAACAACAGGGATCACGATTGTAATTATCCCTTTTAATTTATATATAAAAATACCCACGATCCCATTCCATCCCATCTCTGCAACATCATAACTCTGCTTTTTTATTTAAATGCCATTGGTGTGAAAGTCTCAACTTTCTCTACCCATCCACGTTGGTGTTCTCTTTTCGTTGTTTCGTTATTTATGCTTCTCAGCTGGTTTAGTTCGTTGATTAATGGCTTCACTACCACTACTCCTCAATCTGTTGGTTTGTGTTCTTTTGGGAGAATTCGGATTTTGCTATTCTTCAAAGGTGCTTCCTTCATAAGCCTATGTTGTTATGTTTCAATAATTTTGTTGCGAACTAAAAGCTGCGATTTTTGACAGGCTTATGTGGTTTACATGGGAAGTAAAACTAGTGAAGAAGAGCACCCACATGACATCCTCACCCACAATCACCAAATTCTCGCTGCCGTTCACGGTGGAAGGTCCGCCCTCCTCTCCTCTTTTGCTCCCTTTCAGTTTCTGTATTTGCATCATCATCTCCATTATAAACTAAACTCTACCTCCTACTCTGCTTCTGTTCCTCTCTTACAACAGCATTGAACAAGCGCGAGCCTCTCACCTTTATAGCTACAGCCACGCATTCAGGGGCTTTGCAGCCAAGTTGACGGACCACCAAGCTTCCCAGATTTCTAGTAAGTCGAATGCTTTCTCCTGCCACTTTCTTCACGAGCTCTTGCTTTTATCAACGCTGCAAACTTCTGCTAAATTCGAGTTCATTTCTTTTTCTTTGTTTCCTTCTTTTTTTTTTTTTTTTTCAAAATCGAAACAGAGTTGCCTGGAATAGTCTCTGTATTCCCCAATTTGAAAAGGAAGCTTCATACCACTCACTCATGGGATTTCATGGGTCTTGTTGGTGAGGAAACTATGGAGATTCCTGGATATTCCACCAAGAACCAAGTTAACATCATAATTGGTTTTATAGATACAGGTGAAAGCACTCTTCTTTAAATTCCTCCGCCCATCACATGCTCCATTAAGTAGTCTGTTACTTAAGTTTAGAGATGAATTCTTGCACTGAAAGGAATCCTTTTAAAAATTTCCAATCTTGCTTTTTTAATTGCTTCAGAAATCATGTAATTCTTCCTTTACTGATGTATCTGATTGTGTGTTAGGATACATAGATAAAAGTTTTTTTTGTTTTTAATATAACAAGGAAAATTTATTCCCCCCACCCCAATCTGAATCAGGAATTTGGCCTGAATCTCCAAGTTTTAGTGATGATGACATGCCTCCAGTACCACCCAGATGGAAGGGGCAATGCCAATCAGGAGAAGCTTTCAATGCTTCATCTTGCAACAGGTGCATATGCTACTAAGTACTTCTGTTCCCCCAATTAAAGTTGGCTCTGTCCTGTGGGTATTATTGTTACCGGAGAATCCTCAGTGTCTGTTATAAATTTTTGGCATAGGAAAGTGATTGGAGCAAGATATTATAGGAGCGGCTATGAAGCTGAAGAAGGTTCAGCCAAGATAATGTCATTTATATCTCCAAGGGACAGCTCTGGTCATGGCACCCACACTGCATCAACAGCTGCTGGTCGCTATGTCTCAAATATGAATTACAAGGGTTTGGCGGCTGGGGGAGCTAGAGGTGGGGCACCAATGACCAGAATTGCAGTGTACAAGACTTGTTGGGACACTGGTTGCTACGATGTTGATTTACTAGCTGCGTTCGATGATGCTATCAGAGATGGGGTTCATATCCTGTCTCTGTCTCTGGGTCCAGATTCCCCCCAGGGTGATTATTTCAATGATGCCATCTCTATTGGATCATTTCATGCTGCTACCCATGGTGTCTTAGTAGTTGCTTCTGCTGGAAATGAAGGCAACCAAGGCTCTGCAACAAATCTTGCTCCATGGATGATCACTGTTGCTGCCAGTTCAACGGATAGGGATTTTGCATCTGACATCATTCTAGGAAATGCTGTTAATTTTTCGGTAATACTATTTTTCTTTCTTCTTATTGATAATTTTTTCAAATGAACACCAGAGCCTTAAAGCAAGTCCTTTTCTTTCTTCATGCAATAGGGTGAAAGTCTAAGTCTCTTTGAAATGAATGCCTCTGCAAGAATCATCTCTGCCTCTGAAGCATATGCTGGATACTTCACTCCTTATCAATCCAGGTGAAGCAACAGGTACTTGAGAGCCAATTCAGTCTGACTTTTAACGCATAAAATAACCTTAAGTTATGTTAGCTTTCCTATGTGTTCATGCAGTTTTTGTTTAGAGAGTTCCTTGAATAAAACCAAAGCAAGAGGGAAAGTCCTTGTCTGTAGACATGCTGAGAGGTCAACAGAATCAAAGCTAGCAAAGAGCACCGTCGTCAAAGAAGCTGGTGGGGTTGGTATGGTCCTTATTGATGAGGCAGATCAAGATGTTGCAATTCCCTTTGTGATTCCCTCAGCTATTGTGGGAAAGAAGATAGGGAGCAGGATTCTGTCTTATATTAAGAATACACGGTTTGATTTCCACTTCTCATAATGGAGGCTATAATTTTAGGTTCAGGTATATTTAATTTTGTGATCCAGTCCATTCTTTATTGTGAACAGAAAGCCAGCAGCAAAGATATCCCATGCAAGGACAGTTTTGGGTTCTCAACCTGCACCTCGCATTGCGGCATTTTCGTCGAAAGGACCTAACGTTTTAACCCCTGAAATTTTGAAGGTATATTCTCAACCAGTAACACTTTTGAAGGATTTTGTAACTGCTACTAATTTCTTCATTTTTTTAAAACCTGATTTAAGTATTTAATATATTTGTTTCTTCCGGTACTTCTTTGTAGCCTGATGTTACAGCTCCTGGACTGAACATCCTAGCTGCATGGTCTCCAGCAATTGGGAAAATGCATTTCAACATTCTTTCTGGAACATCCATGGCCTGTCCCCATGTAACAGGAATTGCAGCGTTGATCAAAGCTGTTAATCCTTCGTGGTCTCCATCTGCCATAAGATCTGCCATCATGACTACAAGTAAGTTCTCATGGAAAAAACTATCATAATGCTTTTAGATAATTAAATGTGTATTTTGTGATTCTTTATGCTGTCCAGTTTCTTCTTTTCTAAACCTTCTTAAAATTTTAGAAGGTTTGTGGCCTCATGTAATGCTGCCCCTCCTGACTTTCTTTTTAGTTTTTTCAGTAGGATATGGAGAGAGGAGAGTAAATTATGATTTAGTTATGGACCTCCTCTCAAAATTAAATATGTTGTTCATAACCTTCTATTCCATCCAACAACTGACTACGAATGGCAAATGCAGCTACTGTGCTTGATAAGAACCGTAAACCCATTACAGTGGATCCTAGAGGAAGACGGGGTAATGCATTTGATTATGGATCAGGTTTTGTTGACCCAACAAAAGTCCTTGATCCCGGCCTCATCTATGATGCACAGCCAACAGATTATAAAGCTTTTCTGTGTTCGATTGGTTATGATGAGAAGTCACTGCATTTAGTCACAAGAGACAACAGCACATGTAATCACACATTCACATCAGCTTCTACCCTTAATTATCCTTCTATTACTGTCCCAAATCTCAAACATAACTTCTCCGTCACTCGAATTGTAACAAATGTTGGCAAACCAAGAAGCATCTACCAGGCTGTAGTATTCAACCCTATTGGTGTTAATGTTACGGTTGTGCCAAAGCGACTAGTCTTTAACAGCTACGGTCAGAAGATCAAATTCACAGTGAATTTCAAGGTGACGGCTCCATCAAAGGGGTATGCATTTGGAGCTTTGTCATGGAGGAATAGAAATACATGGGTCACCAGCCCTCTAGTTGTCCGGGTAGCATCATCCAGCATGGGAAAGATGAGGTAAGATGGCTTAATTTGTATATATCAGCTTTAGGAGTTTGACGGTTCCTCGCACCCTACACAAACGCAAAAATACAACAGACTTCATTAATCAACATCATCATATACTTGGATCACACAAGCTACACAATTACCAAGATTATTTGTTAAATCAGTCACAGATCATGATCATGTATGTACATTAAATTATTATTATTATTATTTTTCATTCTTCTAATCATGTTACTCTTAGTTTTCTTTTCATTTCTTGTTTGATGAATAACATTTCACTGATCAGTGTATGTATATATTTGCCATCATCATGATTGTGGTTGTTGTTGTCATTATTATTATTATTTTGCCTAACATTAGGATCGAATTGGATCATATAAGAAAAATGGCATATGCATGCTCCTTTTCTTTTATGTATCCATTTCTTTTATTTATGTAATTGGTGTAATCACTCAATTTAAGAATTTATTTATTTACAATTGTAATGTAAATCCTATAATGAAATTCATTCAAAAATTGAACTCAGTTGTCGGTTTTCTGGACTTTAGGGATTAAATTACAATATTTTTAGGATTTGATTGCAAAAAATCAAGTTTTCAAAGGTCTTTTGGTAATTAAAAGTTAAAAAAATATATAATTTTTGAAGATTGACATCATTAATGCTGACTGGCATTGTGCAATGCCGATGCGTTAAAAATCTTATTTTTTGATTTTTTCATTAATTTTTCTCTTTTTTGATTGGTTAAAAATTTATTTTATTTATTTTTTGTTAGCAGATAACATGGTCAAAACGCATAAAAAAATTTTAAAAATTAAACAAATAGAGTCTGTTTCTTGGAATTGAGGAATTTCAACTTGCACTCTCTACTTTTAAAAGGCAGAGATTGCGTGAGTGAGGGAAGGGGGGACAGTGTGAAAGAAAAAAAAAATCCTACTACGCAAAAACCCTAGAATTGTGAAAAACCAGAAACACTGCTGAGAAGAAAACTTACACAACACTCAAAATCTTGATTTCTTTTGTTTCTCAAAACCCTAGTTTCTTGATACTATTCTTCAAAGGCTTTGAAAAGAACGATTTGTGTCTTTAAATGCAATCAGTCTTTGTCCAGAATCAAACAAAGTTTAAAAACGGTGACAATCTCAATCTAAAGGGTTATCTAAAAGCATATGCACAACATTTTATTTCCATTTTCTCTTGCTTTTTGACTTAATTTCCTTTAATTGTTATTTGATTTTCTTTTTAATTTAATTTCCTTTAATTGTTATTTTGTTGTTTTACTCATTTGGCTAATGTGATTTCCGTGATTTTTTTTTTTTGTGTGTTTTCCTTTTGGAATCCAATTGAGGATTGATAACGTCATTGTTAGATATCTAGAAATCAAATTGAAGATTCATGGAATGTTGTGGATTCTAAACTGTGATTAGCTTTTAGGGCGTTTATTATTTTTTTTCTGTGTTAATTAATTTGGGTTTGTAATTAATTTTAATTTTCAGTATGTAGAATATTGTAATAACTCCAGTAGTGAAAATAGTAAAATTTTACTTTTCTATTTTTAAAATGAATTAGTAATTCATGTTCAATTGGGTAAAAATCAATTAAAATCAATTATTGGTATAAATTAATTTAAAGTTGCATGTAAATTGATTTAAAGTTTTTAGAAAATCACATAAATCTTGTGTTTTATTTGATTTTGTTAATGATTTTTGTTTGGATTTTGCTTTTAGATCTTTTAGTTTTTTGGGCCCCAAGCCCATGATAGGTTTAAACTCACTAAATAAAATAGACTTAAAATGATTTATGTTAATTAATTAAAATCAATTTAGGCCCATTAGATTAATTTAGACTTAGGCCAATTTTTAGATTAACTAAAATTAATTTAAACTTAGCTCAGTTCATTTAATTTAATTTCTTTTTTTTTTTTAAAAAATAAATAGATTTAGACTCACTTCCCATTTTAAAACAAATAGACTTAAACTCACTTATAAAATCCAATTTCTTTAAAAATTTGTAGATTTAGACCTATTTGTAGATAATTGAAATCAATAGACTTAACCTCACTAACTAATAACAATGTAGACCCATCTTTAATCCATTTTCATTTGTAAATAAAAATTGTAAATCTTGCTAACTTTCAATAAAATTAACCTAGTTTAGGCTTATGGACGATGTGCTTGAATGCATTTTTATGTGTGATTTTATTTACTAGATACCTTAGAATTAGATGGATATTCAAATAGGATTTAATAAAATTGCATGTAATTAGATAATGAAGTAATAATTTATAGAGTAATTATAAATGAATACGAAACTAAAAGAAGTTAATATTTCATTCCCAAAATCTCTTGGTTGTGGTATTAATTTTTTTTAGAGAATCGAGTACTAACAATCGAATTGTCCCAGTTATTATTCTGGGTGACGACTTCTCTTCTCCACGCTATGACTTTATGGCATAATAATGTGTTCTTTAAGACCCTAAACCTAAACAATATCGTGATTACTAAAATTTTAAACGTGTGCTAAACCCCACCATCTACGTATTATGGTTATAAATTTGAAACCTCGTACTGATGTAGCGGTTTGGTTTGACGGAGCATTGCATTGAAGTTTCTTGATTGATTAGAGTTTTAGTCTTCCTTGGAAAATGCTACCAAATGACAGAGTCTTATTTGAAATTCTATTGTATAGCTAAAGCAGACTTTTACTTTAAAACTTACTAGCCCATATGCAAACTTCCACTCAAGGGCTAAGCACTCACCTCCTGTGCTCTCTGTTTCCTTACCTTTCCTTTTTCTTTCGGACTAACCGTGCCTCAGTTCTGACTTCCGAGTGAGATATCAGCTAACAAAATAAGGGCATCTACTATGACTATCAGTTCTTGCGTCTATCTTTTAAGTGGCAGAGATGAAATTTTGCAAGGGATCCTGTAGCCTGGAGTTGCATATGCTGATGCATCATATCAGCTTGGGCAGAGTGCTACTTTCCACTGGATTTAGGATGCATGTTATAGGCATCGCTTATCTCAGCTGTTTATATTTTTAGAAAGCATATCAACCTCATATTACTTGAAAGCATGAGCGTAGACATCATAATCCATCACACCATACAATTGATTTATGCGTGCAGATGAATAATCCGACCATACCATGCTCCAGGAAGGATAGCGCCCCCTAAAAACATTCTTCGGATACCACCTTTCTATCAAAATTGTGCAACATGCTTCACTGCTCAGTCCAATAAACACATCTCAGAAATAAAAACATTCAGGAGGTAAGGGCTTGTTCAGCAATGCTTTTGAAGAAGGCGCCAAATATATTTGATAAGATCAGATGTCAGCAACAATTGTGCATAAAAATAATATATAACACAGTTTACTCATTAAAACTACAAAACAATTAATCTACAGTTCTAAACTGCTGTCTGCACCATACAATAAGACACCCAAGTCTAATATAAGTTCAAATCTGCACAATTACACAAACGGAAAAGAGGAAGGGGCTAATGGCCTTAACTAGTAGCAGCTGCACTAAACTAGGCAAAAACACTCCAGACAAACACCTTGGAAGGAAACTGAAAGTAAACAAATGCAACTTACTAATCAAACTGCACCAACTTTAGCTTCCATAGACATATTAATCTCTGTAATGTCACACCAAAACGTTTAATTTCGAATTAAATTATTTAGAAACAACTCCAGACTCCTGATGATTCAAAAGCAGGTTATCCACTGCGAACTTTGTTCATCCATTCAGTTCTACCTATCAATCCCATGTTTCAGTGTCAGCGAACTATGCACTGCGTTGACTCAATATACAAGTGCACCATTCCAAAATCACCAACAACAAGGTGCAGATGTTACAGTGATAGCAGCCCATGGGGATGCACTTCTGAAGGATCAATTAGGCCTTCTAACACAACAAGCTGGTCTAGCAAAGCAAGCTTCTCATCTTCAAGACTCTTAACCTCGCCTTCGACCACCTTCAACTCTGTCCCCAAGCCAAGGCTCTCTTCCTCCAACAGCAAATACTTCAATCTGAGAGCACGGTATTCATTTCCAGATGTGGAGGAATCAGGCAATGAGTCCGAGTTGGACCTCTCTTGGTGGTGGATCAGCGTAGAGCCCTCATTCTTAAAGTTCCTTTTGGAAGCCTTGTGGGTTGCTGTTCTAAGAGGAGGTTGAACTTGTCCAACGCCATTAGCTTGCAATGGAATCAAGGCAGCTCTAGAGGTTGAGGTTTTCTTCTTGCGTGGCTTAGGGATGGTGATCTCTCCTGATGTGGACATCCTTGTTATTCACCGGACCAATAACACTGCAATATCAAAAGGACAAGAGAATTTAAGCCAAGCTAATGAGAATAATGAGTGAGTAAACAATGGGAAATATTTTGATAGCAAGAAGAATTCAAAACATGACGAATTGTAAGCAAAAATCAACTGCCTGAAGACATCATCAGTAAGATAGGACATAATTGTATGGCTTTAATCTGGGATTTTTTCAAAATTAATAAAAATCTCATGTGATTAATTAGGTTAGGTTGCAAACAATTATGACGAGCCATAGATGATGAGGAATTAAACAGCCTCCTTCACCGTCACTTGTTTGGAAATAAAGTTAAATAGAAACCAAATTCAATCGCTTGGCTGGAGACCACAACACAAAAGTTAAAAAGTTGAATAATTTTTCTAATGAATTGGGCACTGCTATACCTATAACAACAATAATAAATACAGAATCAAATGAGAAAGATTTCAGTTTTGCAATTTACCCAAAACCTCAAAAAAGCAGAAAGGGCTACAGTTAGCCCCCAGAAATCGAAATCGAAATCAAAATCAAAATCATCAAGGAACAAAAATTAGAGGTTTTCCATTGAAACAAAGCAAACAAAAACATGTAAAAATTTCAATTGCATAATAAAAAGATCATGAAAACATATTTAAGTTACCAGATAGAGGAACTGTTGAAGAATCCGATGGGTCAATAAGCAAGTCGATGATGATGATGATGGTGTTTATATGTAACAACCACAGCTATAGGCATAGGCTTCTTTAGTTGAGGAGTTGAATTGTCGGTCAGCCAACATAATAAAACTCCATTGGCCATACCTCAGCTCAATATTTAATTTATAATTATTTATCATGGCCGTCAGGTCAGGTCAGGTCAGCTCAGATCAGATCATCAAATCCTCAAATTTCACCTTATTTGTACTTCCAAGTTAATATTCTATGAGTGTTGCACGATTATTTTAATTAGTAAACTTTCTTTCATATATTTAAATCACTATTTTTCAATATCTGTATTATTTATACATTTTAGTTTAAAAGATAGATTTTTTTATAAGTAATTTAAGAGATAAAAATTATAAATATATCTTTTAAAAGGATCAGTGGTCAAATCTTCATCTTTTATCTTATCTCATTGTGGTGTTAAGATTTAATCATTGAATATAGTTTATTTCAAAAAAAAAAGACCCCTATATTTGTTTCTCTATATTTATATCTATGCAACTTAGTTCAACCTTAAATTTTGTTTTCTAAAATTATATTATATTAAATCTTATTTTAAAAAATTTTTTCTATTAAATTTTATAAGTCAAATAAAATTTTAATTTTAATAATTAATTAATAAAATATTTAGATTAATAAATAAAATTAATAATTTATTTTTAAAAAATATATATCATCTAATTATAAAATTTTTAAAAATTTAAATGTATATAACAATTTCTAAAAAAAATTTAAAATTTTTGAATTTTTTAAAAAATTTTGAGATTTAAAAATTTTAGAATCAAGTAATATACAATATAGAAAATTTATTAATTTTATTCATAATTTAATTTTAACAGTTCAATAATAAAACTTTATTCACCAATTTAATTATAATAGTTGACTAATAAAAAATTATTCAAATTAATGATTTTTTTGAAATGTATATCATTTAATCGTAAAGTTTTAAAAAAATTTAAGTTTATAAAAAATTTTAAGGAAAATTTAAACATTTAAGAAAAGTTAAAAAAAACAATTAGTATGCAGGCTTAATTTTTAAAAAATTTTATAATTAGGTGATATATTTTTTTTAAACAAATATATCAATTTATTTATTAGTCTAAATCATTTTTTTCTTGATTAGTAAATAAAATTAAAATTTTATTTGATTTATAGAACTTAATTATTAATTTTTTTTAAGATAATGCATAA
The DNA here is from genome assembly GCA_947683625.1 of Mallotus nudiflorus. NCBI lineage: Eukaryota > Viridiplantae > Streptophyta > Magnoliopsida > Malpighiales > Euphorbiaceae > Mallotus > Mallotus nudiflorus. The sequence goes on along the minus strand of CANTUR010000377.1, from coordinate 1,096,847 downwards.
TATAATATAATTTTAAAAGGAAAAGTTCCTATGAGGAAAAAAAGAAGAAGACACATTTGAGGGTCTACTTTGACTTGTCATCTTTTTAGCCATGGATAGATTAATAAAGTGCTCGTCGGAGCTTGTCTTGTTTCTTAAAAGTGCTTATCGGAGGTTCTATCTATACTTGCTGGAGCTTACTTGGGTTAGAATAGATCTATGTGAGCACAAAGGAGCTAACTTCACCATGGGTAAAAAGCGTGTCTTTATGCAACAATTGTTGTTTCTTCGCTCTTTGTTACACCTCGACCAAGGGAACGTATATCATAACCTTAACCTCCACCATCTCTTGATATCCCAACTATGGCATTCCTACCATCCTCCAGTTCTCAATCCACTATGGATCGCTACTGTACAAATTAAAGATCCAAGTCGAAGCTTAACACCCAGATCTCTAGCTAGATTGGGCGAGGGCTCTGTTCCAACTCCTAATCCATTGTGGATCTTTGTGGTAAATTTTCAAGGTCTAGGTTGAAGCTTGATATTTAACTTTCCAGCAGGCCTAACCGGTTGCCATGCTTCAGTCACTACCAACCACTGGTCCTCCATCATCATTAGATCTTTCGATCACCACCATAAAGGGAACGCTACATCGAATTTTAAAGTCCAAGATTTAAAACTAAAGCATTCAGCTTATGAATATATAATGGTTAACCATCATCATTAGATGGCAAATGACCAAATTTCTGGTTTTTTAGTACAAAGTCTTGCTTTGTTGAGAATGGAATATAACGGTTAAGGGTGTGAATTGGTTGCTGGTTTTCCAAGTTCCATTGTAAGAGAGACCGTAACCATAATAGAGAAAGTTGCTAGTAATAATGCAAATGGTCAATGGTTCAACACAGAATCTTTGCTCCAAATTGAGTTTCATAACCCTATGATCAATGAAGAAGCCTCATCAGGCTCAATTCTTATTTCAATGGTGCATCCTGCTCAAAGGCTGTAGGAGTGAGTATTGGTGACCTTCTCTTAGTGCAGCATGCGACTCCAAACATAGTAAATGAAAGCCTAGTCCTAGTTGTCAACCTGCAGTAACTAAAAATTAAGCCTGATTCGGAATGGACAAATCATTTAGAGGCTGACCTGTCACGACCTAAAACAGGGACCATGACCGGCGCTAGGGAATGGGAATTCTTTCAAATCCGGAACCCGTAGCAAGCCTAAAAATAAAATAAAACATGCAATAATAGTAGCAATATATAATGCAGCGGAAATGAAAATCATAAATATCACAATAGTATTTTCACCAACTGGATTTAAGTTAAATCTCATCTCATATATATAAATCTTTTAATACAAATCCAGTTCACATGATATAATATCTCGCATAAATATAATACATAAAATCCCATAATTTAATTTACCACTACTGTAGTGTCTAGATTATAAAAATAAGACTCAAGTAAGCAGTTTACACAAAGAAGTCGGGGCGGAAGAAATCCGGCGTACAAGCCTGCTATTGAGGTCTAAAGATATTGACTCTCCTGAAAAATTGTCAACGGAGGAGAGTCAGACCTCACTGAGTGAATTACTATAATATATATACATACACACTAAATGACAATGCATACAATCAAAAGTATATATATAATATGTATGTATACAAGCAAATACACACAGATGCAGTAAAATCATTTTTATATATTTTGTCTGAAAACCACTGGTTATGAAGGATCAAATAGAACCCTATAATATCGTAACCTCAAAACAGTGTTAGACAACACTTTAGCCATACAGGCTCACTTATTCCAAAATATATCCACTTAATCCATTTAGACAGTAGACTGGCCCCGAGACACTAAGTCGACCAAGCTCCAGCAGTCTGACTGCCAGTGTGATTGGCCCCGAGACACTTGGTCAACCGAGCTCCAGCAATCACACCCAATCACATCTCACACATCAAATAATCATAATCAATCAATATCCATAAATAGGTTAGTAATATAGCCTAAATACTATAGGCGTACTGGTACGTACTCGGTCCTAGTGCTGCCCACTAGGTAGCACGTTCTATCGATATCCTTCATTAATAAATATAAAACATTCATTCACAAATAAATGATGCATGAATTTAAATAAAATAACAACATAAACCATATATATACTGAAAATATACCAAAAGTAAACCAGGTATATTTCGATTATATATACGTCAAATGAATCCAATTAAATCATAAATTAAGCTAGAAATATATTTAAAAATATTTTAAATATAATTTATTAACAAAACATGCATATAATTTAATATATACCAAAAATAAACCAACAATAAACTAAATATAAACTTAAGTAATAATCAAATTATTTATGCATATTTAATCAAAATAAAACATGCATTTCTAAATCATGCATCCTAAGCATATATATATAAAATAGCAACTCACACTTAGTGCGCTCCTCGAGATGGATCCGACGGGCCTGGTCCACTAGGCCTCGGTTTTAGCGCAACTAAACAAACAATAACGATAAAAATCAGAATAACCCTAACAGAAATCCTAGAATTTGATCTAGAATATTAAACACAGAATCGAAATTAGGGTTCGACCGGACATCACGTTTTACGAGAATTCTATCAAAAATTCGGCAGAACCTCCCCTGTAAAACGGACATCTCTCTACTCAAAGAGTAGAGCCGACCCTGCAAAGAAATGCACTTCGAAAAATGAGCTAAAAACAAATCCACAACCCCTCGGTCGGACTCCAAACTACAGTCTACCGATCGAGGTCCATAAACACAGAACAATTCCAGAAATACCAAAAATATCCTTATAACATAGAAATACATTTTATACATAGAAATTACATAATTATCCTTAAAACACTATAAAAATCGATAAAAACTCATTTTATTAGTAAAACCGTATATTATATATATATTTAAAAATAATTCACGAAAAATAGTTTTAATTAGTTAAAAATACTAAATAATTTGTAGAAATCATTTTTATACCTTAAATAACTATTAAAACCAATTAAATTACATTTTTAGCCAATTTTGTGTAAAATTACCAAAATACCCCTATATATATAAATATACTAAAATTACTTCAAAAATTCACCAAAAACAGTATAATTATCCAAAATTAATTTTCTCAAAATATTTATCAATAATATTAATAATTAAACTCAATTACCCAATTAAATTCAATTAAAAAAATAATTAACCCTAATTTCCCAAAATCACATAAACTTCAATAATTCAAAATAAATACATAGAAATTCATAAAAATTCCAAATAAATTCCTATAATTCATTTCAACACCTAATTTAACCATAAAACACAATTTCATAATTTAAATAATTAATTTCCGAAAATTAGAAAATAATATTAAAATATTCAAAAATACCCAAAAATCAAAATAATCTCCAAAAATTCCACAAAAATTCATACATGTAGATTAAGCTAATAGGATCAACATTTGTGAAGGGAGTTTTCATGAATCAATCAATTCAAAGCTCAAAAAAATCAAAAACCCTAATATGGCCGAAATCAAAAATTCAAAACCTAAGCAAATCAAGAAAATTTCAGCTCAAACCAAAGCTAGAATCACACTCACTGGAGCTCAAGGAGAAGAAAGAGACCGGCAGTGTCAAAAACGGTGGCCGAAATCGCAAGGTGAGAAAAAATGGAGCTTTCGACCGGAAATGGAAGAAAAGAGGCTTGCCGGCGCCGAGGAAGGAGGCTGGGGGTGGCGGAGTGGCTGGCTGGGGAAGGTGGAGCTGCTGGCGGCACACCGACGGTCGGGGATTGGGAGTTGCAGCGGTGAGGGGAAGGGGTCGCGCGGGAAGAAGAAGAAGAAGAAGAAGAAGAAGAAAAAGAAAAAGAAAAGAAAAGAAAAGAAAAAGAAAAAGAAAAAGAAAAAGAAAAGAAAAAGAAAAGAAAAAAAGAAAAAAGGAAAAAGAAATAATAAAATATTATGTATATATTATAATGTAGTGTATAAATAAAATATGTGAAAAAATTGCACACCACACATTATTATATTAATTTAATAAACAAATAATAATAAAATATTAGGGTAATATATTAAACCCTAATTAAATAAATATATACACACATAGACTTTATTTAGTAATCTAAAAATACGTATGAGTTCATGCAAGTCCGTAAATATATTTAAAATAATTATTAATAAATTATTTACGTGAAAATTTCCCCGAAAATGCAAATCTTGGAAAAATTTTACGTAAAGCACTTAAAATAATAGTAAACAATTAAAATTCAATTTAAATTAAACGAAAGCTCATGAAATATCAATATCATATATAAAAATTATTAACACTGCATATCCCGATGCAGTATTAAAATATTTAAAAATACGGGATATTACATGACCACTCCAGAACCCATTGCTGAAGGTCCTATAGGAGTAGAGGCCGAACATGGCCCAAAAAATATTATAGCCTAGCTTGTGCCTTTTTCAAGGGGTGGTGAAGTCACTTGTATTACTAGTGTTAGGTTATTAGTAAGATTAGTGACTCTTTTTTTTATTGTGCTAGGTGTTTTACTAGTTGGTTTTATTGTTTATTTTAGCCTTAGTGTGCTAGTTTCTTGATACTTGGTTTTCGAAACTCTTGGGCTTGGTATCCTGCAATCCACGAATAGAAGGCAAGGTGAGAGGTGGGAAGAGTCCCCACGAACACTCCGATGCCTAAGTTAGAGAATAGAAGTAGGAAGAATGCAAGATAGCTAGAATATGTGAGAATAAGATGCCCCTTTATGAGGGATATAGAGTTCTATATATAGCAATGCTCAAACCTAGGAGGAGTCAGATTTCGTGTGGGATAATGACTCATAATCTTGGTAGGAGAGTGTTCCTTCTGTGCTTAGGACTCTACTTTGGGGTAGTCCCCGTTCCAGATAGATTTTCCTTCTTGCTAATCCAAGTGTCCCTTTTAGGGGATAAGGAGCCCCTAACTAGGCGGGAACATATTAGATGGTATCAAGAGTTCCCCCCCAGGTGTATTCAAATATTTATGTCCGTTGTGTTCGAGTAGGATGCTAATGCTTTCTCATAAGGGGTATTATATGGTAATAGAGACGAGTGAGCTGAGGTGGCCAGCCTCAATCATAATGAGAGTAGAGCTCGATGCTGAGTCTCAGGATAATCATTGCTGAAATGCAATATGTAGAGCTTGGATATTCGCCAGGCGCGTAGGAGCACAATAGATTAACCCATCTGTTCGAAAATGACATGACGGAACTAGTCCTCATTGGATTTTTGATGCTCGGTGCATGGACACGAGGCTTTATAAGCTCAGAACCTTAGTACTATAGAAGCAACTTGAGGGTACCAACTTCAGTCACTGGACTTAAATATGCGAGGCTTAGATGCTCGGTACATGGATGTGAGACTTACATGCTCGGAACCTCAGTACTACGGAATCGACTTGAGGGTGCCAACTTTGGTCGTTGGACTTAAATGAGTGAGGCTTAGATGCTCAGTACATGGACGCGAGGCTTACATGCTTGGAACCTCAGTACTACGGAAGCGACCTGAGGGTGCTAGCTTTTGTCGCTGGACTTAGATGAGCGAGGATTAGATGTTCGGATACCAGGAATAGGCTGAAAGTGTCGGTTGGATGCTTTCTGAGTAACTTGATGAAGCAGCCCAATCGAAACGTGGGCGGGCCAACACATGGTGGTGTCGCTTCAACTCCTAAGGATTCAAAGTGTAAATCACATGAGTTATGCATCGTTTCGTATGTCAGTAAACAAAACATTTCTGTCGCTGTTGTCGTGACTCTTCATCCAATGGGCTTTTTTATCCTTAAAAGGCCCTTGATGGCCTAAGGAGGAACGTAGCAATAATGAGGGCAGTTAATGGCATGCTTCTAAATCCTTTAGTGTCTTTATAAGTACCACTGCGCTTATCGACTGGCATATTTTGCTTCTTTGTTTTTTCATTGTTCTTGCTTTCGCTACATTGGTATTGCCTCTGCTGTTTTCATTTCTGCCCGCCGTGATTCTTGCTTGTGGCAACCAGATGATCTTTTTATTTTTCTTCTTCTTCTTATTCGTTGTTTCTACTATTATGTATTTCCCTTCTTCCCTATGTCTCTAAGGGAAGAAGTTAGTTATGATCTTTTTATTTTAAATGTAGATAGTGAATTACTAGGGTGGTACTGGAGGTGATTCTGTATCCCCGTCGATTACACCTTTCACACCGTAAATAGGAGGTTTAGGGCCCATACCCCCCTGTTGGGGCTAAGTAAATTAGTATATTTTGACCAACTAGAGGGGGGTTTAAAATTTCCTCTAGATCCCTTTGTGAAGGATTTTTTAAATAGGAATAACATAACGCCTGGTCATCTTCATCCGAATAGCTATAGGATACTAACTGGGTTCATCCAACTGATGTACGAAGAGGGGAAAGAACCTGATTTAGATGTTTTTCGATACCTGTACAGGCTGACTAGAAAGAAGGGAGAGCTGATATTTTCCCTGTCGGCTGTGCCTAACCATACCCTCTTCGTAAAGCTTTTGGATCTCCATAAGAAGTGGAGGCACCATTTTGTTATTGTAGAGCATAAGTCAGACTTCTTGGATGTTCGAAAGATATGGTCCGATGAGTGTCATAGGGTGAGTTAGCCTGTGAGACTTTTTAATTATAATACGGAGATGGTTCTGCAGCTATATCTCGATGGGCTTGCTGAAGCTCGATCGACGGAGGATATGTCCAGGAGATATCTATGAAGAGTCTATCCGATTTGCATTCACTCCCCTTGTATGTTTGAGTTACTTTGAATTATATTTCTGACTTGATCTATTTTTTTGACTGTAGATGACTAACTTTTTTAATTTTATGGGTGGATTTCACTAGTTGATGAGCCTGTTGCTCTGGAGGAAGTGCGGGTATCTCCTTCGCCAGAACCTGAAGTTCCTGCAGCACCTGAAGTGGTTCTTGCTGACCCCAAGGGAAAAACCGTGATGGAAATAGAACAGTCAGAACATATGGGTCGAAGAAAGAGGCGGTTGATTAATCCAGAGTCGAACACAGAGGGGCTTAATGAGGGCATTTTCATTCAACACCTACGGTTATTTGGATGTCCGGATATGAGGGGCTGGATACTGAAGCGGATGAAGCCTCTGAGTATCTTAAATAACCAAGTGTAGGATCAATATGCTGAATTACTGAGGCTACCCAGTGATATGCAACATTGGTTCGATGAGGGCTTGGAGGGGTTACTCGACTCCATGATTGGCCAGTCATTAGAAGTAAGCTAGCTTCTGCCACTGATGTTATTATCGTATATGTTTCTTGTTGATGCTAACTTTTTATTATTGACAGATGACTCAAGCCTTGTTGCTAGCGAAGGATTAGTATTTCTACCTGAAGAGGTAGTACAGCCTAAAGGAAACCGAGGTGGGAACCATAACCATCGATTTTGAGAAGAAGCTGAATGGCGCGAAGGTAGCCCTGGAGCACTACCAGACAAAATATGCTGAGGTGAAGTTCGATGCTGAGGCGAATTAGAAGAAAGTTTCCGAGTTGGAACATAGCCAAGCCTAGCTGACAAGGAGGATCGAAGAGCAGGACCTTCAAATTGCTGAGCTGCAGAGAAAGCTGGCTGAGCTTAAGAAATCCCGAGCGAGTGATAAGAAGTTATACTAAGGCATGGTAGAAGGGTTTCTCAAAGCTTATCGAGCTGAGAGTGTAAGAGGATATTACTTACTCAGGACTCGGGACTAGATCTGGGGGCATTGGATCAAGTAACACCGGCAGACCTTGCCAAACTTGCTACGGAGGAGGATACCCGTCGAAAGGCCAATTTTGCTCCTGTGGAGGCTGCTATTGCTACTGGGTCTGTAGTGCATCCAGAGACTATTAATGAGTTTCCCACTCTGTTTCAGAGCTTAGGGGTCTGGATGTACATATAGCAGAGTAGATATGAATATGTATATATATATATTTTTTGTAACCGATCTCTTATAAGGGTATTTTTATTAATAAAGAGAGACTTTATTTAATCATGTGTTGAATACAATCTTATTGATAGTATTTTCTGAGAGAGTCTGAGTTCCAAAATCATGGTAGTTCTTTACCTCCTCTTTCTCTTAGTTTGTATGCTCCCTTGGTTGTGTTTGCTGAGATTTGGTATGGACTTTCCTAGTTTGGACCTAACTTGCTTGTTCCTGAGTTGCCTTTGCCACTATCTGCTCTTCTAAGTACCTAGTCTCCCAACTTGAATTGTCTTGGGTAATTTTGTTGGCGATGGTACCGTGTCAATTTTTGTCGATGTGCTTCAGCAGTGGCTGCTACTTGTTCTCTCCATTCCTCTAGTAGTTCTAGACATATCTGGGCATCAAGGTTATTGATGGTGTGATCGAGATTCTGGCTTACTCGGTAACTTGGTGAACCAATTTCCACTAGTATTACCATGTCCATGCCATAGGTCAGCCTGAATGGTATCCCTTTAGTGGATGATTGAGGTATGGTTCTGTAGGCCTAGATTACGTTGTTGAGTTCTTTGACCCAATTTCCCTTTTTCTCATCGAGCCTCTTCTTTAACCCTTGCATGAGGATTCTGTTGGTGACTTTCGTTTGTCTATTTGTCTGCGACTGGGCTACCGAGGTGAAGTGAAGCTTTATCCCGAGGTCTGAGTAGAAGCCTCTGAACTTATGATTATTGAATTGTTTACCGTTGTTTGTAATTAAAGTATGGGGGATGCCAAACCTACAAATGATTGCCTTCTAGAAGAAGTGTTGTATCCGGGCTTCTATAATGGTTGGAATTACCTCTATTTCTACCCACTTAGTGAAATGGTCAATAGCCATAATTAAGAACTTTTTTTGCAAGGTAGAGGGAGGGAAAGGACCAAGGATGTCCATCCCCCACATAGCGAATAACCAAGGGCTACCGATGGGATGCAGGGGCGGGAAGGCTTGTGATTGAGTTGAGCATAGTATTGGCACTAGGGACATGCTTGCATTAGCTGATGGGCATCGTTAGACATGGTGGCCAATAATACCTTTAGAGTAGTGCTTTCGAGTGAGTGAAAAATGGGATTCATGCGCTCCACAAATTCCTTCGTGGATTTCTCGGAGTATGTAATTCCCTTCCTCTGGTGAAATGCACTTGCACCATGGGTGGGAAAGGGATTTTTGGTAGAGCTCCCCTTGATAGATGGAATAGTGGGATGCCTTGGTTTTGAGCTTCTGAGCCTGCAGTTTGTCTTTTATGAGTGTTCTGTGCTCCAAGTATTGGATTATCTATCACATCCATTCGAGACTACCTGTGTCTCCAAAACTTTAGGGTCTCCTATGCTGGGATTGGTTAGCAACTCAGTGAAATTCATATCCTAAAATGCTTGACTATTTTTAGCTGTGGATTTGGCTAGGAAGTCGGCCTCACTGTTTTCTTCCCTGGGAATCTGGATGATCTCCCATCGGCCTCCGTCCCGTGTTCAATGTATTGCAAAAGTTGTCTGACTTTATCTACGTACTTGGCAATGCAGGTGTCTTTGACTTGGAACATTCCATTGACTTGGTTGACTACCAGTTAGGAGTTCGAGTATATGATGAGATGTTCAGCCCTGACTTCGGTGGGTAGCTTCAATCCTATAATGAGTGCTTCATACTCGACTGCATTGTTAGTGGCGTTGTACTCGATACGGACTGCATATCGGATGTGAACCTTATGTGGTCCTTTAAGGATTATTCTGGCATTGGAACCTTGAGATGAGGATGCTTCGTCAATATAGAGCTTCCATTCTGGTGCTTTGGTCAAGGCTATGTCTTTTGGAGCCATTTCTTACACAAAATCTGCTAATGTCTAGGCTTTCATCTGCTGCCGGGGCTCATAGTCAATATCGAATTCACCAAGTAATATTGACCACTGTACTAGCCCACTTGAGGTCTTTGGTCTTTGTAAGATTTTTCGTAGTGGGAAACGAGATCGGATGACGATATGGTGAGCTTGGAAGTAATATCGAAGCTTTCAAAAGGCATGGACCACAACCATGACTAGCTTATCCAACATGGGATACCAAATTTTAGGTCCTCAGAGCATCTTACTGACGTAATAGACAGGGCTTTACTGGCTTCCTTCTTCTCTTACCAGTATTAAGGTGATGCATTCTCGGCAATAGAAAGGTACAAATATAAGGTCTCATCTGGGACAAGCCGACTGAGTAGGGGTGGTGAGGATAAGAATCTTTTAATGTCTTCGAATGTCGCCTGGCAGTCAGCAGACCATTAAAACTTTCTAGAATTTTTGAGAGCTCGGAACAATGGTAGACACCATTTAGCCGAGTAAGAAATGCAACGCCCTAATGCGGTGTTTTTACCATTTAACTTTTGTACCTCATGGATGTTCTTTGGTGCTTCCATGTTGAGTATGGCTTCCATCTTTTCTGGGTTGGCTTCAATGTCTCGGTGAGATATCATGAATCCCAGGAATTTTCCTGCTTGGACTTCGAAGACGCATTTTTCAGGATTCAACTTGATCTTGGATTTGCTTAGTAGCCGGAGAACCCGATCTACGTCTGCTGGTGTTTGTTCTGGATGTTTGCTTTTGATGATAATGTCATCCACATATACCTCTACGCTTGTCCAATATGGTTTTAGAGGACTTGGTTCATCATTCTTTGATATGTGGCTCCAGTATTTTTCAATCCAAAGGGCATCACCTTGTAATAATACAATCCTTCATGGGTGATGAAGGATTTTTTCTCTTGATCATCTTCCTTCATCAGGATCTAGTGATAACCTTGTGCTTCATTGAGGAAGCTGTATAATCCATGACTAGCGGTAGAGTCGACGAGCTGGTCAATCATGGCCAATGGGTAGCTGTCCTTAGGGCATGCTCGGTTAAGGTCAGTGTAGTCTACACTCATTCTATATTTCCCATTTTCTTTTCTGATGAGTACCACGTTGGCTACCCATTCCGGGTGAGTAACCTCTTTAATAAACCCAACTACTAACAGCTTCATTGTTTCTTCAGCAATTATTCTCTACCTTTCGTAGGCAAAGGTTCTTTTTTTCTGTGTTACTAGTTTGGCTCCCGGTTTGACATTTAGGCAATGTCATGCAACTTGCGGGTCTACGTCGGTGATTTTGGATGCTTGTGAGGCAAAATCCTCTGAGTGTCTAGTAAGGACTTCCTTTATTTCTTCTCTGATATTCCAGTTGAGTGCATTGCCAATTTTCACAATCTTTCCTTCCATGATTTATAAGGTCTCCGTGTCTTCTACTGGTTGTGGATCTGCACCTTACTTCTCAACTTCCTATGCCTCTAAAGGAAAAGCCTCTGCATGATGCTTTATGGCCATCTGGTAACACTGTCTAGCCATATGCTGATCTCCCCGAATGTTAAGGGTTCCATTCTTAATTGGAACTTTCATAGTTAAGCGCCGGATGCTGGTGACTGCATTTGCCTCATAGAGTGCCGGCTGTCCTATAATCCCATTATAGGCTAATGGTATATCCACCATGTTGAATACAGCTTAGATGAATTTTGTCTCCTCATCATCTTAGTTTCTAAATTCTAGGTTCAGTTTGACAATCCCTATTGGTTACATGGTTCCACCACAGAAACTCATGGTGGGGTTCTAGATGGCTTTCAGGTTGGTGATGGAGCCGCCTATTATTTTGTACACATTCTAGGATAATACGTTGACAATACTTCCATTATCCACCAGTAGCCTTTTTACTCGATACTTATTTATGCATGTAGTTATTACTAGAGCATTACAATGGGGGTGGCGTACATGCGAATCATCTTTCAAATTGAATATAATATCGCTTCTCCTGGGTACTGATTTTTCTCCTCTACTATGCTTTAATCTCTTCTCAGTGTTTTCGTCCCCTATGATCATGTTGATCATTCCAATCGGCTCCCTCTAGGTTTTCTTTGCTTCTGGCTTGTCTTACTCTTGGTTTTCAGAGATTCCACTTCTCCTCAGTGCAACTATGAAATTATTGAGCTTTCCCCTCTGCACCAGTCTTTCTATGGCATTCTTCAGCTCTCTGTAGCCCTCCATGTCATGCCTGTATTCCTGGTGATATTGGCAATACTATCCTCTGTCCTGGGTAAATCTCCGATTGGGCTGATTCTCTTAGCTGGGGTGATCCCAACTCCATTTTACCTTACCCACATGAGGATTTTGGATCGAGAGGTATTCAAGGGTGTATATCTATCTGCTTTCCTATCAAATCTTTCTGCCAGATTTTTGAAATTCATTTTTAGGAAGCTTGCTCATCTATGTTTCGATCGTTCATCATTGATTGATGGCCTATCTTCCTCCCATCGCATCCTTCTGTCTTCGTCCATTTTTATCATCCGGGTCACCATCGCCATTGCTTCTGCAAAGGTACTTGGTTCTTTAGTCATTATGTTGTCTTTAAGCTTGTCGAGTCTAGTGCCATTTTTCAAAGCTTCTATGGCGACTTCATCAACAATATGCTCAATTTGCATGGCTGTTTTATTAAGATGATCAAGGTAACTTCATAAAGATTCATCAACTTCTTACCGGCACATCCGAAGATCGTTGATGTTTTTGGCTGGGGGAATATTAGTGATGAATCTGATATGAAACTGTTCCATCAGATCCTCAAAAGAACTGACAGAATTCTCCGGGAGTCGATGAAACCACTTTTAAGCATTCTTTATGAGTGTGCTTGGAAAAACTCTGCATATGATTCCATCATTTACATTCTGGAGTAGCATTTTTGTTCGGAATGCTAATATATGACTAATGGGGTCTCCTGTCCCATTGTACTTATCAAACGATGAGATTATGAACTTAGTAGGGATCTCCATCTGAATTATTCTACTGATAAACGGAGTTCTGCTGACTATAACACATTCTTCTTCCTTTCTTGGTTTAGTCCAGGCTTTGCATATTGCTTCTTCAACCTTCTGAGCTACTTTTGAATCATCAAGAGCTAGAATGGTTGAATTACACTCCCCTTCTGGTGCTTTACCCTTCCCCATACTCATCCCCGAGGCCTGTCGAGGTATTGTGTTATCATCATTTTGAGCCGACTTAGAGCTCCCACTATGTATTATAGCATTTAGTTATTGTTGCATCAAAGCTATTTGTGCCTGAATATTTTTTATCATGGCTTCCATGCTAGTTTGATCGAGGTTGAGTGTTTGATTTATAGTGTTTAAATTTAGAGCAGTTATTACTGGTGTTTCTGGTAGGCTTGAAAAGGGTATAGAAGGTATTAATCGATGGTGTTATAATTGAGCGTAATATGGACGGTCTGTGTAATATCCCGTATTTTTAAAATATTTTTACACTGTACCGGGATATGCAGTGTTAATAATTTTTGTATATATATTACGATATTGTCACGAGTTGATGTGTATTTAAAACCTATTTTAATTACTGTGTATTATTTACAGTACTTTACGTAAAATTTTCCCGGGACTTGCATTTTCGGGGAAATTTTCACGTAAATAATTTATTATTAATTATTTTAAATATATTTTTGGACTTGCATGAACTCATGCGTATTTTTAAATTACTAAATAAAGCCTATGTGTGTGTATATTTATTTAATTAGGGTTTAATGTATTACCCTAATATTTTATTATTTGTTTAATTATTTAATTATTTTATTTTTTCTTTTTCTTTTTTTCTTTTTTTTGTTTTTTTTTCTTTTTTTCTTTTCTTTTTCTTTTCTTTCTTTTTCTTTTTCTTTTTCTTCTTCTTCTTTCTTCCCGTGCGCCCGACCACCACCCATCCCCCACCGCCTGCAACTTTCGATTTCCGGCTGTCGGTGTGCCGCCAGGAGCTCCACCTTCCTCAGCCAGCTACTCCGTCGCCCCAGCTCCCTTCCCCGGCGCCGACAGCCCCTGTTTTCCCTTTTTGGCCGAAAATCTTCCCTTTGCCGTTTCTTCCTCCTCCGGCCACCATTTTTGACACCGCCAGTCTCTTTCTTCTCCTTGAGCTCTGGTGAGTGTAATTCTAGCTTTGGTTTGAGCTAAAATGGTTTAGATTTGCTTAGGTTTCAATTTTTCTAATTCGGCCATATTAGGGTTTTTTTATTTTTTTGAGCTTCGAATTGATTGATTCATGAAAACTCCCTTCACAAATGTTGATCCTAGTAGCTTAATATACATGTATGAATTTTTGTGGAATTTTTGGAGATTTTTTGGATTTTTGGGTATTTTTAAATATTTAATATTATTTTCTAATTTTCGGAAATTAATTATTTAAATTATGAAATTGTGTTTTATGGTTAAATTAGGTGTTGAAATGAATTATAGGAATTTATTTGGAATTTTTATGAATTTCTAAGTATTTATTTTGAATTATTTGAGTTTATGTAATTTTGGGAAATTAGGGTTAATTATGTTTTTAATTGAATTTAATTGGTTAATTGAGTTTAATTATTGATATTATTGATAAATATGTTGAGAAAATTAATTTTAGATAATTTTATAATTTTTGGTGAATTTTTGAAGTAATTATAGTATATTTATATATATAGGGGTATTTTGGTAATTTTACCCTAAATTGGCTAAAAATGTAATTTAATTGATTTTAATAGTTATTTAAGGTATAAAAATGATTTCTACAAATTATTTGGTATGTTTAACTAATTAAAACTATTTTTCGTGAATTATTTTCAATTATATATATAATACACGGTTTTTCAAATAAAATGAGTTTTATCGGTTTTTATAGTGTTTTAAGGTTAATTATGTAATATCTACTTATAAAATGTATTTCTATGTTATAAGGGTATTTTTGGTATTTCTAAATTGTTTTGTGTTTGTGGACCCCGGTCGGTGGATTTGTAGTTTGGAGTCCAACCGAGGGGTTGTGGATTTGTGTTGAGCTTATTTTTTTTGAAGTGTATTTCTTTGCAGGGTCAGCTCTACTCTTTTGAGTAGAGAGATGTCCGTTTTACAGGGGAGGTTCTGCCAAATTTTTGGTAGAATTCTCGTAAAACGTGATATCCAGTCGAACCATAATTTCTAATTCTATGTTTAACACTCTAGATCGAATTCTAAGATTTCTATTAGGTTTATTTTGATGTTGATTATTTATTGCTTGTTTAGTTGCGCCGAGACCGAGGGCTAGTGGATCAGGCCCGTCGGACCCGTCTCGTGGAGCGCACTAGGTGAGTTACTATACTATATATATATGCTTAGGATGCATGATTTAGAAATGCATGTTTTATGTTGATTAAATATGCATAAATAATTTGATTATTTCTTAAGTTTATATTAAGTATATTTTTGGTTTATTTTTGGTATATAATAAATTATATACATGTTTTGTTAATAAAATATATGTAAAATGTTTTTAAATATATTTTTAGTTTAATTTATGATTTGACTGGATTTATTTGACTTATATATATTCGAAATATACCTGGTTTACTTTTGGTATATTTCTGGTATATATATGGGTTATATTGTTATTTCATTTACATTCATGCATCATTTATTTTTGTGAATGAATGTTTTATATTATTAATGATGAAGGATATTGATAGAACGTGCTACCTAGTGAGCAGCACTAGGACCGAGTACGTACCGGTACGCCTATAGTATTTAGGCTATATTACTAACTTATTTGTGGATATTGATTGAGTATGATTATTTGATGTGTGAGATATGGTTTGGAGGTGTGATTGCTGGAGCTCGGTTGACCAAGTGTCTTGGGGCCAATCACACTGGCAGTCAGACTGCTGGAGCTCGGTTGACTTAGTGTCTCGGGGCCAGTCTACTATCTAAGTGGATTAAGTGGATATATCTTGGAATAAGTGAGCCTGTATGGCTAGAGTGTTGTCTAACACTATTTTCGAGGTTGCGATATTCTAGAGTTCTATGTGATCCTTCATAAACTGTGATTTTTAATGAAAAATATATAAAATGATTTCTTTGCATCTGTGTGTATTTGCCTGTATATATATTAGATATATATATATTATTGATTGCATGCATTGTCATTTAGTATGCATGTATATATATTATAGTAATTCACTCAGTGAGGTCTGACTCCCCTCCGTTGACTATTTTTCAGGAGAGTCAACTTCTTCAGACCTCAGTAGCAGGTCGATACGCCGGATTTCTTCTGCCCCGGCTTCTTTGTGTAAATTATTTACTTGAGTCTTATTTTTATAATCTAGACACTGCAGTAGTTGTGAATTAAAGTATTGGATTTCATGTATTTTAGTTAAAGAGATGTATTATATTGAAACTAGATTTGTACTGAAAGATTTTATGTATGCGACGAGTTGAGATTTGATTTAAATCCAGTGATGAGAATGTTATTATTATATTTATGATTTTTATTTTCGCTGCATATAATACTGTTATTGTTATTATTGCATGTTTATTTTATTTTTAGGCTTGCTACGGGTTCCGAATTCGAAAGAATTCCCGTTCCCTAGCGCCGGTCATGCCCCCTGTTTTGGGTCGTGACAATCTGTGCCCAAGGATGGGTATCTTGGAGTGTTGTCAGGGAGTGAAGTTATATGTCCGGATGAGACTCCAGTATGCTGTAAGGTGGGTGGAAACACTACTGCTGGGAGAGGGTCTGAGAGGTCGGTTGAAAGGATAGGTGCGGAAGGGTTGGTGCCGGCTTCAGGAGTCAAGGCTGGTGGTGGGCTAGAAGTCATAATGAGGATGTCTTTAGCTTAGCAGGTAAATGAATGGCTTTTTCCAAGGAGTTCCTATAGACGACGCCACTTGATAATTAGTTTCCAAAACTCTTGGGCTTGGTATCCTGTAATCCACAAACAGAAGGCAAGGTGAGAGGTGGGGAGAGTCCCCACGAACACTTCGATGCCTAAGTTAGAGAACAGAAGTAGGAAGAATGTAAGATAGCTAGAATATATGAGAATTAGATGTCCCTTTGTGAGGGATATAGGGTTCTATATATAGCGATGCTCAAACCTGGGAGGAGTCAGATTTCATGTGGGATAGTGACTCATAATCTTGGTAGGAGAGTGTTTCTTCTATGCTTAAGACTCCACTTTGGGGTAGTCCCCGTTCTGAATGGATCTGCCTTCTTGCTAATCCAAGTGTCTTGTTTAGGGGATAAGGAGTCCCTAACTAGGTGGGAACATATTAGACGGTATCATTTCTGAAGCAATTTCTCTAGGATGTTAGTTTCTTCCTTTGTTTAGCTTAGTGGTTACTCGTTTGAAGTAGCCCCTCTCAAGATGTTATCAATTCCATCTTACATCTCATTATAGGTTTACTGCTAGTGTATCCCCTCCCATGGATATACTATTACATCTATCTTGTTTTGTTCTTTATGTACTCTAGGTGGAGTTATTGTATTCCCCTTTATGAGGGTGTTCCTTTAATTTCTTTGATCTATGAAATCAAACTTTTTTTTTAATAAAAAAGCTGTCCTTTATGCTTTTCAAGTAGAGGTAATTAAAAAAGGGTTAATTGTTATAGCGTTCTAGAAGTTTAATCAATCATATTACTAGGTTCTTATATTTTTTGTATGTAATTTAAATTACTAGGTTCTTATATTTTTAATAAGTAATTTAAATATCACTAATTAATAAGAAAAAAAAGTAAAATTGCAGCTTGGTATACTCCTTTTTACCTAGAAAAAAAAATTAAAAGAAAATTCATGCTTTTGAAACCACATATATATAAAAATGTAAAAACAAAATTAAGAACAATGAAATTGCATTTAGAGACACGGTTTTCACTTTTTCACAAGTACGAGTCCAATAATAATAATAATAATAATAATAAAATGTTTAATAATTTATTTACTATATCATGAGTCTAAAAAAATTTAGACTAAAAAAGCTTGCAAGAGGATTAGTTGGACAATTCTTTGAGATGTTGAGGGTATAGAGTAGATGAAGATGGTGAGAAGTAGTGTGTGCAAGCCTTTCAAATTAACCGAACTGATATAATTTGGTTTGATTTGGTTTTGTTGAGTAAGAGTTTTGATTTTTTGAATTAAATTGAAATTTTGGTTCGGTCATATTCAAAAAATTTGGTTAACCGAATGTTAATATTTTAATTTTTAAATATTATAATAATGTAATAAAAATTAAAATAATTAATATTTTTAAAATTTTAATTATTTCAATCGGTTTGTTATTCCTTTTTAAAATTTTCAATTATTTCGGTTCGATTCTATTTGATTTGGTTTAGTTAATTATGTTCAATTAAAAAATAGTCTAAAACTACCCGAACTGACCGAATTCACATTGAGAACGAAGGAATACAACTAGGATAGTTGGAATTCTTTTAGCTTCTTAATTTTTTACTATAAAATTAGTTTTATTATCCATGCAATTATTATTAAGAAGTTGGGTTATGTTAGGTTTGTTGTTGTTACTTGTTTAGGTTTCTTTTTTAAGCATTAGCCACAAATAACTCTCAGTATGAGGTTGCTATTATGACCCACATTTTTTTATTAATTTATTTTAATATGAAATATGCAGTGTTACTTAATATTTTTTGTATTATTAAATATTATTTAATTATTTCATAAGAATAATTTATTCTATATTATCTTTATTAATTTCAAGGCTATTGTATATATTTATGTGATATATATATATACATGAATATACATATACATATATACCCAAAACATAAAAAAAAAACGCAACACCCTCTCTCTCACCGGGCGACATCCCCCGGCCATCACCCTCACTGTGCCTCTTAGCCTTCTGTCGGACCGCCACCATCCTCCGTTGTCTTCTCCCTCCCCTTGCCGTATTCCCTTCTCTTCCTCGACGTTGGTGGAGTCCATTTTGAAGAGAAACTGAGAACTGGCCATTAAAACCGGCCAAGCTCCGTTCGGCCACCATTCCATGCCATTCCGGTGCCATTCTCCTTCTCTTGCACCGGTAAGACTCATTCCAAGCTTTGATCTTAGTTTGGTTGAGTTTTTGGTTGATTTTGTTTTGAGCTCTAGGGTTTCAAAATTTTTTTCAGCTTGATCTAGCTTGATTCATGCAAACTCCCTTTACAAATGTGATTCCTAGTAGCTCAATCTACCTCTATGAATTTTTGTATGATTTTTGGAATTTATTTTGGTTTTTGTGAATTTTTGAATATTTTATTATTATTTTATTAATTTTCATAAATTAATTATTAAAATTATAAATTTGGTATTTTTGGTGTTATTATGAGTTAATATTAATTTTAGAATAAACAAGATAATTTTTAAGGATATTATATAATTTTTATGAATTTTTAGAGTTTATGTGAAAATTAAATAATTAGTTTCGAGTTGGATTTTTATTGGAATATTGGTTTGAATATGTATTTAATTAATATTAATAATATATATGTTGAGAAAATAATTTTTTTGCATTTGTATAATTTTTAGGGAATTTTTGAGTAATAATAGTATATTATGTAAGTTTTTGTATTATAGAGTAAAAATGTAATTTTGTGCTAATTATAGCTAAATAATATATTGTAATTCATTTTAATAATATTTAAGGAATTAAAAGGATTTTTACAAATTATTTACTATTTTTGACTAATTAACACTAATTTTTAAAAATTATGTTCAATTAGAATATTATGTATTATTTTTGAGTATTAGGTGAGATTTGGATATTTTGGTATTAAATTATGAATTTGATAGTATATATATTTATTGTAGAGATTTATTAATAGGAGTAATTAATTTTAGGTTATATTTATGTTTTGATAATGAAATGTAAGTTTGGTTCTTTAATTGTTGAATGATTGATATTTTATATTAGTATATATTTTTGGTATATATGTTTGTGAAATATTGTTTTTTTTTTAAATCTTTAATGAGAAATGATTTTCTAAGTTATGGATATTTATATGTAATATACATTTTTGAGAATTAAATGATTTAATTATCAAATCAAGTTTATTATAAAGAAAATTTAAGTATTTAATTTGATTTAATTTCTATAAAATTAAGTTGCTTATTTTCACATTCTTTTAAAATAAATTTTATGATGTTTGGTTGTGTTTGTGATCTCAATCGGGCCTAAGTGTAATTCTGGGAGTCCGACTCGAGTGTGAATATCTGTGAATACTATAAGTGTGTTTTTCTATGCAGGAATGGCTCTACCTTCGGTAGAGAGATGTCCGTTTTGTCAAAATTTTCATAGATTTTCTCGTAGAATGTGACATCTTCTGTACCGTCCTAGCATAAATTAGGGTATTTCAGTCTCGAGCGTGACATCTTCTGTACCGTCCTAGCATAAATTAGGGTATTTCAGTCTCGAGTCTTATTCGATTTTTCCCAGTCATTTTAGAGTCTCGTAATTTTTATTAATTTCTCTTCTTATTCCATAAGTATGATTTTTTTAAAAAATAAATATGTTATCTTTATTTTTTTTAGAGAGTTCCGAAGTGGGTTCTTCTGAATTGAGGTAGACGCGCGGTCGTCAGCCATCTCACTCATCCTGTAAGTTAATGAATTGATCCGTGCGTGTGTTTTCTTTAAAATTTGCATGCACTTATATTTTCAGTATTGCTTACATGGTCGAGAAATTTCATTTATAATGTATTTATTCATTTATTTATTTTAAAAATTAGTTTTTGAGGAATTTTGGTAGAACGGGCTACCTAGTGGGTTTCACCAGGACCGTGTGCACATGGTGGAGATTGAGAGATAGATCTAAAATATATATAACTTGTGGTTATAAACTGGGACGGGTGCCTCGGTGGAAGCCTATACTCTCGGGGACTGCCAGTAATGTGGAAAGTTAAAAATGGACTATGATGGGTGCCTTGGTAGATGCCTTAGCTCTCAAGGACCACTAGTGCCATGTGTTTGGATTAAGTGGATGACTGCGGCTTGGTGCCTCGGTTGATGCCTCTGCTCTCAGGGATCGGCAGTCCAGATGGATTAAATGGGCCTAGTTGGCCATTTATAATTGGGTTTAGGGTTCTACCAAGATTCTTTTCAAATCTATATATATATATTATAAATTATTCTTGATACATCTATACTGTTTTCAAAAGGTTTTCAAACCGTACAACTCTTTTATTAACTTACTCAGTGAGGTCTGACTCCCCTCAATTTATATTTTTTAGGAGTTTGGGACTTTTCTATTAGGCCTAGTTCTCTTCGCCGTGTAGCATCATCATCGACTATTCTGTGTAGGTCTACTTAGTATGTAGTGTTTACTTTTGTGTACTGCAGTAGAAAAAACTGTTTAATTAAATATTTTATTCAGGTGTATTATGTACTTATGATATTGTATAACTGATGTTTATTTACATTATGTACTACGATGCTATGATTTAAATTATATTATGAAAAATCAGTTTGATAATGTGTATTGTAATTTAAATATTTATTATAAGGTTTCAAAGTTTCTTTTTATTTATTTATTCTACATTTTCTTTAAGGCTTACTACGGGATTCGATAGCTTTATGCTTTCCCATTCCTTAATGTCGGTCACGTGCCCTGGGTTCGGGTCGTGATAGTTGCATATATACTAGTCAACAATCACATGTTTCACACGTGAAAAAAAAGTTATTTGACTCATGATATATAGTAAATAAATAATTAAACTGTCACTACCCAAACCGGAAGTCATGATCGACGCTATAGAACAAAAATTCTTTTGAATCCAAAACCCGTAACAAGCCTTAAAAGAAAAAAATATGCAATAATTAAAATAAAATGTTCACCATAATTAAAATCTTAAACCAATATAATAAAAATAAACTTTGTCATATTATAAAATAAAATATATTGATACAATATTCAGAGAAAGACCTCTGAATTCACAACCAACATACAATAAATACAAAATACAACTCACTATTGCAATTTTTCTAGAGTACAAATAAAATTAGGTAGATAATTTACATAAAATAGCCGGGGCTGAAGAAATCTGGCGGATGGGCCTACTACTGAGGTCTGAGGAAGATTTTTCTGAAAAATCAACTGAAGGGAGTCAAAGCTCACTGAGTGAATTGTTATAATATATATACATGCATTTCCTAATGTCAAATGCAATCAATCATTCGTATATAATAAATATATATACAAGCATTTCACACAGATGCTGAAAATCACTTTATATAATAATACTGAAAAATCATTTGTTTATGAAGGATCAAATAGAACCCTATTTAAATGCAACCTTGATTAACAATAAATCTCTAGCCATACAGACTCACTTAATTCCAAATAAATTCACTTATTCCATATGGATAGTTGACTAGCCCCGAGACACTAAATCAATCCAGCCCCAGTAGTCTGATTGTCAGTGTGATTGGCCCCGAGACACTAGGTCAACCGAGCTCCAGTAACCACATTATCAATCATATCACATTTCAATCAAATCATTCTTAATCATATCATAATTTCCACAAGCAATCCTCACTCAACCCTAAATCTATCGCACCGGTACGTACTCGGTCTTAGTGCTGCCCATTAGGTAGCACGTTCTATCGATATCCTTCATTTAAAATAAATCATTCATAAGGGAAAATAAATAATGTTGTCACGACCCAAACTAGGAGTCATGACAGGCGCTAAGGAACTAGAATTCTTTTGAATCCAGAACCCATAGCAAGCCTTAGAAAATAAAATCATACAATAAATAAATAAAAAGTTTGAAAAAATTAAAAAAAAAATTCTGAATCAATACACAAAGTACATACTCCAAATCCTTCCATAAATAAATGTATTCATACAATGTTCAGATACAACTCTTTGAGTATTAAATATTAAAACAAAATAATACTCTTCTGATATAATAACACAACTACTGCAGTTTCTAGAATACGATTTAAAGTTCAAAATATACATTTACATAAAATAGCTGGAACGGAAGAATACCGACAAAGAACTCTACTACTAAGGTTTGACGATATAGGATCTCCTGAAAAAAATAATTGAGGGGGGTCAGACCTCACTGAGTGAATTATTATACTATATATACATGCAATGTAAACCATAACAATCAGACATTCTCACATATATATGTATATACACACATTTCACACGAATGCCAAACTCTGCTTTTATAAATGTACTAAATGTAGAAAATATTTAGTTTAATTCATAAAGGATCCATAGAACCCTAATAATAACAACCTCAATCAACCCCATCATCACTCTAGCTATACAGGCTCACTTGATTCCAAAAAGAACACTTATTCCAATCTGGACAGTAGACTGGCCCCGAGACTCTAAGTCAACCGAGCTCCAGCAGTCTGGCTATTAGTGTGATTAGCCCCGAGACACTTGGTCAACCGAGCTCCAGCAATCACACTATCTATCACCTCACATCTCAATCAAATCAATAAATCATTTATTCCATTATAGACAGTAGACTGACCCCAAGACACTAAGTCAACCAAGTTCTAACAGTCTGACTGTCAGTGTGATTGGCCCCGCAATCACACTATCTATCATACCATTAATTTTAGTCAAATCAATTATAATCACCAAAATTAATTATCACTCAACCTTTATCTATTGCACCGGTACGTACACAGTCCTAGTGCTGCCCACTAAGAAGCACGTTCTATTGATATCCTTCATTTAAAATAAATCATTCATTTAGAAAATAATTAATGTAGAACAATATTCATAATAGTAAAATCAACCATATATATATATATATACAAAAAATATACCTAAAATATACCCAGTATATTTCGGGTATACATATATGTCAAATAAAATATGAAATATACTAAAGGTAAACCATTAATATAGTTAAAACTAATTTAAGTGCATTTTAATAATACAACATGCATTTGCTTAAAAATGTACCTAAATATACAAAGAATATACCCTAAGTAC
Source organism: Mallotus nudiflorus (assembly GCA_947683625.1). Taxonomy (NCBI): domain Eukaryota; kingdom Viridiplantae; phylum Streptophyta; class Magnoliopsida; order Malpighiales; family Euphorbiaceae; genus Mallotus; species Mallotus nudiflorus. Next base: position 1,073,086 of record CANTUR010000377.1, on the reverse strand, counting down.
ACAAATCACTTAATAAAACAATTATGTATAAATATTCATTTAAATATGTGTATGTACTAAAACATGCGTTTAGGTTTAACATACATTCACAATATACCAAAATAACCTAATTTTCTAGCATGCATATATCACAAATAAACCCTAAGTATACCACTAATGTGTTAGGTTTGAATTAATAATAAAACATGCATTTATTTGGAAATATATCAAAAATATACCAAAATAAACTTAAAAACAATTTAAGTGTAGGTTCATAATATAGCATGCAATTATTTAAGAATAAACCTAAAATATACTGAAACTATACATAAAGTATACTAACTATTCCATAAAATAATTATGACTAAATGTACATTTAAAACATGTATATATACTAAAATGTATCAAACATACACCTAATTATTTAACGTGCATATATCAAAATAACATGCATAATTATTTAACATGCATATATACAAAAATACAAACCCTAGATATACCAAAAATATTATAATTTAAATCACTTTAAAAACATATAATGAAAATGAGAAACCCTAAATGATGCATCTTATATGCAATGCATATATATACAATATAATAACTCACTAGTGCTGAGATAACCAATCCATTCCCAAAATAACATCAAACTCCATCACATCCAACAATATCAAATCAGCGGGTAATTCTCTATCTCCCACGAGAACTGGACAACCAGAAAGAACAATATCGGCGTCCAAAGAATCGCTCAAAGGAGTGGCAACAGACAAAGGAAAAGCCATCCTCGAAGCTTACCAACAAGATTTAGAAGCAAAAACAGGAGAAACAAATGAATGCGTGGCACCCGGATCAAACAAAACCCATGCATCCAGGTAACAAACAGAAACAATACCTGCCACGACTGCATTAGATGCCTGAGCATCCTGCTGAGTAAGATGAAAGACTTTGGCCTGACCTCGACCTCCCTGCTGACTGGTAGAAGCCTGGCCAACACCTCTGGCACCTCCTCTAGTACCTCTACCATGACTCTGCTATGGAACAAACTGAGTGGAACTCTGATGCTGGGCTGGTGGTAACTGAAATGGCACGGGTGCAGCACTAGCAATCGACTACTGTGGGAATCGCGGAATCTGCTACTGCTGATACCCAGAATAAGGACACGATCTGGCAAAATGTCCTGTCTGCCCGCATTTGAAGCATGTCAGCGGTGTCAGATAACACGGTCCCTAATGGACTCTACCACAAGTTTGACAAACACTGGCCGCTGATCCAGAACTACGACCACTGCTGCTGCTCGAAGCACCTGATCCAAATCTAAATGATCTACGCTGACCTCCACGGCCATGTCTACTACTCCGATGCACTCGCTGCTGCTGTCTCTGACTCTGCTGAGTCGGACCTCGCTGCTGACTACTCGATCCAACATGAAAACTCGAATACGGAGTAGCCTGCAATCCACTCGACTGAACTCCTAGCTGGTACTAATCAGGCATCGCTCCCTGCCTAACTAGCCTCAGCTCAATCTCCTTGGCTAACTCAATCATAGACTCCAGAGTAAGGCCTGCTGTAGGCATACCAGCAAAAGCTGAACCCAAACCAGTAACGTATGTAGTAACCGCGAAATACTGATCTCGCATCAGATCCTCAGCATATCTACCCAGACGAAGAAACTCTCGGTTATACTCCTCTACAGATCGATCTCCACGAGAAATACTGGTCAAACGAAGACGATAGCTCAAACGAAGAGGCTCTGGACAAAATCTCCTCATAAATCGCTCTCGAAACTGAGCCCATGTCATCGTCATCATATAAGGCTGGATCATCTGAATGAACCAATCTAAAGCTGGTCCCTCGACAGACAACTCAATGATCATGATCCGCTGGTACTTGGTATGAGCAGTCCGAGTCCTAGTCTCAATCGCATGCAGAAAATCTAAAGGATCGGAAGTACCATCAAAAGCAATCGTGCCAACTCGGGCATAGAACAAAGCTGCCTCAGGGTCAAACATACCCTACTGATAGGCAGGCTGAACAGGCTGAACAACTGGAGGAACAAGAACATCAAATTCAGGCTCAACAGGCTCCTCGTCCTGTAACTCTCTCTGCCTACGGTGACCTGCCGCTCCTCGAGGTCTACCTCTGCCATGACCTCTACGTCTAACTGGCTGCTCAAGAGGTAAAACCTCGTCCTGAAAAGACTCATCATCCTCTGCCTCAACGACCGGTGGAGCGACACGCGCTCGCCTCCTCATTCTGAAAAGACAAACGAAAAGATTCAGACAAAACAAACAACGGAGGAATAACGCTGAAAACTAAGCAAGGAATACTTATCAAGACATACTCGAACCTAATACACTGCAGTAGTTACCAAAAGAAAACACAACTTTAAAACTAGGGCCACAACTCACATAACTAAGCCCTGACACAGAACTCCGCTCTGATACCAACTTTGTCACGACCCAAAACAGGGGCCATGACCGACGCTAGGGAACGGGAATTTTTTCGAATCCGGAACCCGTAGCAAGCCTAAAAATAAAATAAATCATGCAATAATAACAATAATCATATAATATGCAGCGGAAATAAAAATCATAAATATAATAATAACAGTTTCATCACTGGATTTGAATCAAACCTCATCACATATATATATAATCTTTTAATACAAATCCAGTTTCAATATAATACATCTCTTTATATAAAATACATGAAATCCAATACTTTAATTTACAACTACTGCAGTGTCTAGATAAAATAAATAAGACTCAAGTAGATATTTACACAAAGAAGCCGGGGCGGAAGAAATTCGGCGTATCGACCTGCTATTGAGGTCTGAAGAAGTTGACTCTCCTGAAAAATAGTCAACGGAGGGGAGTCAGACCTCACTGAGTGAATTACTATAATATATATACATACACACTAAATGATAATGCATACAGTCAACAGTATATATATATCTAATATATATACAGGCAATTACACACAGATGCAATAAAAATCATTTATATATTTTATCTGAAAATCATCTTTTATGAAGGATCACATAGAATCCTAGAATATCACAACCTCAAAAACAGTGTTAGACAACACTCTAGCCATACAGGCTCCCTTATTCCAAATATATCCACTTAATCCATTTGGATAGTAGACTGGCCCCGAGACACTAAGTCAACCGAGCTCCAGTAGTCTGACCGCCAGTGTGATTGGCCTCGAGACACTTGGTTAACCGAGCTCCAGCAATCACACCTCCAAACCATATCTCACTCATATCAATAATCACATTAAATCACTATCCATAAATAAGTTAGTAATATAGCCTAAATACTATAGGCGTACCGGTACGTACTCGGTCCTAGTGCTGCCCACTAGGTAGCACGTTCTATCGATATCCTTCATCATTAATAATATAAAACATTCATTCACAAAAATAAATGATGCATGAATGTAAATGAAATAACAATATAAACCATATATATACCGAAAATATACCAAAAGTAAACCAGGTATATTTCGAGTATATATACGTCAAATAAATCCAGTCAAATCATAAATTAAACTAAAAATATATTTAAAAACATTTTAAATATATTTTATTAACAAAATATGTATATAATTTATTATATACCAAAAATAAACCAAAAATATACTTAATATAAACTTAAGAAATAATCAAATTATTTATGCATATTTAATCAATATAAAACATGCATTTCTAAATCATGCATCCTAAGCATATATATATAGTATAGTAACTCACCTAATGCGCTCCACGAGACGGGTCCGACGGGCCTGGTCCACTAGCCCTCGGTCTCGGCGCAACTAAACAAGCAATAAATAATCGACATCAGAATAAACCTAATAGAAATCCTAGAATTCAATCTAGAGTATTAAACACAGAATCAGAAATTAGGGTTCGACTGGATATCACATTTTACAAGAATTCTACCGAAAATCCGACAGAACCTCCCCTGTAAAACGGACATCTCTCTACTCAAAAGAGTAGAGCCGACCCTGCAAGGAAATACACTTCGAAAAACTACACAAGGCACCATCAAAATCCCACGGTCAGACTCTAAACTACAGTCCACCGACCGGGGTCCACAAACACAGAAAAATTCCAGATATACCAAAAATATCCTTATCTCATAGAAATTAATTTTATAAGTATAAATTACATAATTAACCTTTAAACACAGTAAAAACCGATAAAAACTCATTTTATTAGCAAAATCGTATATTATATATATAATTGAAAATAATTCACGAAAAATAGTTTTAATTAGTTAAAAATACTAAATAATTTTTAGAAATCATTTTTATACCTTAAATAACTATTAAAACCGATTAAATTACATTTTTAGACAATTTAGGGTAAAATTACCAAAATACCCCTATATATATAAATATACTTAAATTACTTCAAAAATTCACCAAAAATTATACAATTATCCAAAATTAATTTTATCAACATATTTATCAATAATATTAATAATTAAACTCAATTAACCAATTAAATTCAATTAAAAACACATTTAACCTAATTTTTGAAATTTACATAAACTTCAATAATTCAAAATAAATACTTTGAAATTCATAAAAATTCCAAATAAATTCCTATAATTCATTTCAACACCTAATTTAACCATAAATCCCAATTTCATAATTTAAATAATTAATTTCGGAAAATTAGAAAATAATATTAAAATATTCAAAAATACCCAAAAATCCAAAAAATCTCCAAAAATTCCACAAAAATTCATACATGTAGATTAAGCTACTAGGAACAACATTTGTGAAGGGATTTTTCCATGAATCAATCAATTCGAAGCTCAAAAAAATCGAAAACCCTAATATGACCGAAATTGAAAATTCAAAACCTAAGCAAATCTAAACCATTTTATCTCAAACCAAAGCTAGAATCACACTCACCGGAGCTCAAGGAGAAGAAAGAGACCGGCGGTGTCGAAAACGGTGGTCGGAAATGGGAGAAACGGCAAAGGGACGATTTTCGGCCAAAAGAGGAAAATGGGGCTGCCGGCGCCGGGGAAGGGAGCTGCTGGTGGCGGGGGACGGCTGGGAACAGCGGTGGCAAGTCGGGAGGCACACCGACGGTAGGTGACCGGAGTTGCAGACGGTGAGGGGAAGGGTGGGTGGTGGTCGGGCGCGGGAGGGAAAGAAAGAAGAAGAAGAAGAAGAAGAAAAAGAAAAAGAAAGAAAAAGAAAGAAAAGAAAAAGAAAAGAAAAAGAAAAAAAAAAAGAAAAAAAAGAAAAAAGAAAAAGAAAAAAAATAAAAAAATAATAATAAAAAAATAATTTTAATAATTTAATAATAAATAAAATAATTAAATAACAATAAATTAATAAATAAATAATAAAATATTAGGGTAATACATTAAACCCTAATTAAATAAATATTTACACACATAGGCTTTATTTAGTATTTTAAAAATACGTATGAGTTCATGCAAGTCCGAAAATACATTTAAAATAATTAATAATACATTGTTTACGTGAAAATTTCCCCGAAAATGCAAGTTCCGGGAAAATTTTACGTAAAACACTGTAAATAATACACAATAATAAAAATAGGTTTTAAATATATATTAACTCGTAAAAATATCACATATATATTCAAAATTTATTAACACTGCATATCCCCGTACAGTGTAAAAATATTTTAAAAACACGGGATATTACAGAAGCACAGTGTTTTTGGTTCTTGCTTCGGTTTTGTATGTATGTATGTATATATATATATATATATATTCACACATATATAGAGTCACACACACATATACACAATAATATACACCAACATATTTTAATATATATACATAAAATAACATTTAACAATAAATAATAATAATATCAGTAATACTAATAAAATAAATAATGTAAGTTGATAAAAATAATAATGTAAATTATTTGTCCAAAATAATAAGTTTCAAAATAAAATATTTACGTAGAAAATATAATTAAACATAAAATAATAATGATAAATCACTAAATAGTAAAATAATTAAATATAACTTTTAAATTTATTAACATTGCATATTTCATTTTATATTAAAATAATTTAAAAACAAGGGTTATTACATAAACATATTATTATTATTATTATTATTATTATTATTATTATTATTATTATTATTACTATTACTGTTATTATTATTATTATTATTAAATAAAATTTTTAAAAATAATAACAGTGTTTTTATTTAAATAATTATATAATATTACTTTAATATTTCTTATAATTAATTTTTCTCAATTTTAGAATTGATTTCATATTAAAAAAATATTATGGTCATAATTAATTATAAGATAATAAAAAAACATTAGTTATTTGTAAATAAAAAATTTAAAATAATTATATTTTCTTTATATAACAATTTAAATATTACAACCCTATTTAACTTATAATTTATTACAATTTTAATAAACTTTTTATTTAAATTATGACACTTTATTTCTTCAATATTTTTAATATTAATAATTTTATTTACACAATAATTAATTTGATTTAATTTTTTAAGTTCAACTAATAATTAAATTATAAATATTAATTAATTCAATTTGAACTCATTGTAGTTAAATTTTATAAAATTAACTAAGAACAATAATTATACTATTATTCTTATAGAAAAAATACTTTCAAACAAATTATATGCTTTATTTTTTATTTATTAATTTTTAATTTATAAAAATTTCTACTTTTAAAAAAAATTATATTCTTTTCCAATTTTCATAAGGTTTATCAATTTTGATTTTAATTATTTACTTATTAAATTTAATATAATAAGACTTATAAAACTTTGTTATCAAATTTGAATTATATCAGATAAAATATAAGTAGACCTAATTAAAATAGAAAAAAATATATTTTTAAAAAAATTATCACTAAAATTTTAATTCATTTAGTTTTGTTAAAGATAAAATATAAATTAACAGAATTAAAATAGGAAACATACTTTCAATTAAATTAAAATTATATGTTAATTAATTTTATTTTTATTAGAGATAAAATAGAAGTTAATTAGAATAGAAAATATTTACTTTCAATTAAATTAGAATTACATTTTAATTAATTTCATTTCATTTTGTTAGAGATAAAATAAAAGTTAACCTAATAGAAAACATACTTTCAATTATATTAGAATTATATTTTAATTAAATTAATTTTTATTTAAGATAAAACAAAAATTAATGTAATTAGAATAAAAAATGTACTTTCAAATAACTACGGATCATTTTATATCCACATACCCAAAAAATAGGGTTTTTTCTCTGTATGCCATGCAGCCGCCAAAGACTTTGCCCCCCTAGTTAACGTCTGATCAAACAATTTTCGGCTCGGGTCCGATCATATTGCTCATGCAGAATTGTTTTCACCTATTGGATTTCTCAACAAAAGCCCTCAGGCACAGGTTCTCGGTGTCATTAATGACGCTTTGCCAAAACCATCATTTGCAGTAGTGGTGGTTGCACAAACTTTAGACCCCCTCCCGTTACCTTCCCTCCTCAAACAAAGTGCTTATCAGGCAATCAAAATCAATCTTGATGTTTTTATAAGAAACGTGTTGCTCTTTGTCAACACTCGTTGATCGCTAGAATAGTGTTGAATAAGGGAGATTCACCTAGGATTTTATTTAAGCTCAAGGAAAAACTCAGTGCAGTATGGGATCTTCTTACGGGTTGGTGCCTCATCTCGTTGGGCAGAGGCTTCTATCAGGTTCTCTTACAGACTGCAGCAGCTAAAGAGTAGGTCTGGAACCGTGGTACAAAATCTTTTAAGCCTGGTCTTCTACGCCTTCAGCAATGGACGCCAGGCTTTAACCACCCTTATAAGGAAAAAACCATAAGTACTCAATTATGGATTAGATTTTACTGTTTACCCTCAAATATTGATCAATATTGGTTCCCCTATTAGGATTGATAAAGCAACCCTTGATGGCGATCTGGACACTATGCACGTGTTTTAGTGGACGTTGATTTGGCAAATTCTTTGCAATATCTTCTGTTGCTTGATTGCAATGGAACGTTGCTTGACATTGATGTAGTCTATGAAAACTTGCCATTATTTTGTCATTCTTGCAACTCTATTGGTCATGGAGCTGCTTTATGTCGACTGGTTTCGACTTAAAATGCAGTGAATAAAACTGAAGCTACCAAGAATACAGTGACTTATGATCCTTCCAGAGGGCGGTCCCAATTCTAAATAGAGTGGCTCCCTAAGCGTGCTTGTTCACCTAGGCATTCAGCGGAGCATCATTCTCCTTCAGTCGAACATGCCCAGCATATAATTCTCCCAGACCGTTTACCTACCTTCGTTTGGACTCTACCTTGAAAGCTTCTGTTGCATTAACTAATGTGCTGCAGGTTGCTTATATCTCAGAAGAGCATGAGTTAACTTCCAAGGTTCAGAAGGCAGCGGATCAAGCAACAGGCCTTCGGATGATCAGATTCTAGCTCAAAATGAGATGGGTTCTGTTGCTAATCAATCATGGGTAGATATTGCGGATCCTGAGAAGGATAATTGGCAAGTTGTTTCTACTAAGAAGGACAAAAAGAAAAAGGGAAGTTGGTGACGACTCTAGTGCTTACAGGCAATCGACCACAAACCAAGTCTATTTCTTGCCCCTCTCAATGAATGTCTTCTATTAGAACTGTCGAGAGTTAAGTAACCTTGACACACAGTGAGACCTTTATAATTTTATTCGAACTCTTCATCCATCTTTTATTTGTATTGCTGAGCCTATGGTGCATTTTGAGGCTATTAAAATTAGTTTTTAGAATTCTTTGAATATATCTTTTGTTTCTTCTTCTATGTCAACCAATCCCAAGTTATTTTTAATTATTTCTAATTATATTGGAGCAAGCAATGTTAATGTTTTCTTTAGTTCTGATCAACATATTACAGTGGAATGTTAAGTTAATAATTACTCTCAGTTTGCTACTTGTGTTTACGCCAATGTTTATTCTACAATTCTTAGATAAGTTTGGAATGAGCTTGAGTATCTTGCCTCTCTAATTTCAGCTAATTGGTTTGTGCTTGGGGATTTTAATGCTTGTTTTAGTGCTCATGAAAAATTAGTTAGACCTTCAAATGCCTGATCTTATTAAGAATTCTCCTTTGATATAACTACTTGTTCCTTATCTTGTTAGATACAAAAGGGCCTCTCTTCACTTGGACAAATAAAAGGAAAGGTGTTCATAAGGTGGATATTCGCTTAGGTCGAGCTTTTTGTTCTGAAATTTCTTTTCTCAATTGGAGTTCAATAAAGTGTCATGCTCTAGTGCGCCTATATTCTGATTATAATCCTATTTTGCTTCGTTGCTACTAAGGTTCTTCCTCTCGCAGGCCTTTCCATTTTTTGTCTGTGGATGAGCCATGAGAGTCTTTTGAACTTTGGTTGGCACCTTCTGGCAATCAATTTCTGTGTTAGGTCACCCAATGTTCATCATGATGTATAAATTGAAGTTATTATGTTCTTTTTTGCGACGTTGGAATAAGGATACTTTTGGGCATGTTGACCAGCTTATTTCTTTCGCTAAATAGAAACTTTTAGACATTCAATAGGAGATTGAAATTAATGGGTTCTTTGAAGCTCTTCATAGTTATGAGCTTTGAGGCAAATAACAATCTTATTATGCAATTATCGAGACAAAAATCCTTGCTAAGAGATAAAAGTAGAATTCGATGGTTACAGGAGGGTGATAGAAATTTCGAATTCTACTATAGTTTTCTTGCTCGACGTAGTGGCCACTCTTTTGGCGTTTCTTTAATGATTGAGGGGGCTTTGGAAATTGACTCTTCCCGAATTTCCGATCATGTCACTCAATTTTTCCTCTCTTTATTTTGAATAAGGATTCTAAAATTACAAGGTATAAGCATCTTATTAAAGGTTTGAAGGAACAAAGTAGAGTTATGATAGAAATAATGGATCGGATCAATTTAAATATTTTGGAGATGAGTGCACGGTTAGAAGTCCAATTGCAAGAGTTGAAGATACTTAAATCTAAACCTGTACTTGCTACATTCATGAAAGAAATATGAAATTTGTTATCATAATTTCAAAACAATATGAAGGGATGTAGAAGTTTTAGCTTTTTTGTTTTTCATGTATTGAGTAATGTTGAAGCTATGGTATTTTTCATGATTAATAGTAATGGTTAAATTTATTGATTATATTAATGTTCATATTTGATACCCCATATACATATTCCTATTAAACTAAGGGTTTATTTTCCGAAACATGGATTACTTGCATGAGAAGAATGTCCAATCCAAATAGGAAGAGAATCCCTAAATTAAAAAGACTTCCGAATAGGAAGATACTCCTTAAAAGGCATAAGTCCAAGATAGATGAGGAATTCTATCTCTTAGGTTTGAGCATCACTCATAAGTCCGAGATAGATGAGGAATTCTATCTCTTAGGTTTGAGCATCACTATCTCTACATATAGTACCCATATCCTTCATTTTTATTCATTTTATTCTTAGCTCCTTGCTCTTTTTGTCTCTCTAAAAACTCTCTCTCTACATTCTCTAACTTAGGCATTAGAGGCTTTGTAAGGATCCTCCCTACCTCTCACCTTGCCCTTTGTTGGTTGCTTACGTGCAGGACCTAGACTTAGAGATTCTGGAAATAAATTATCAAGTGGTGCCGTCTGTGGGAATCTTTTGAGTCTAAGCTATTATTATCTATCGAGCAAAGTAGTGGCATCATAGCTTCCAGTCCTGCACCAAGCATAACTTCGATTACTCAAATCCCTCAATCAACCCCTATCTTGCTAGTCAATTTGATAACCCCCATCCTACCCATCAATTCATCTTCTCTCATTCCTTTAATTGATCAATCAACACCTTTTTAGCATATTGGAACTTCATCACAAGCTCCCCTTGGGGCATAAACTCTACCTGACCTTACTTAGGGATGGTTAACTCTTGGGATAAAATTCCTTTATTATGCTCCTCTATAGCACATTAGCAGAGCTATACCTTCTATACCTTTCCCAAACTTATCAGGAACTCCTACCACAAACACATTAGATATAAATATAATAACCCAGACACTCAACATGCCCCCATCTAGTAAAGAAGTAATGATTAATAATATCCAAGCCCAAATTGCACTGATGCAATAATAATTACACGCCTTGATTCAAGATAATAATTCTGGAATGACCAATCTAGAGAACAATATACCAATACCACCGATTGCAACTTAGAGCATGCCTGGGGGAAATAGAGAAGGCCAAAAAAATCTAAAAGGATAATCCAGCATTAGTATCTTGACTTTAAAAGACTCAAAGATAGCTCGGAAGGTTAAAGAAGTAATCCAGAAAACTTGTACCAGGCCTAGAAAGGAGGACGAGTGCGTCATGGATGGAACAACACCCTTTATGAGTAGAATAATCAAAATGGAGATTCCATCCAAATTCAAGATGCTAAAATTGGACTAGTTTGATGGTACAGGAGATTCGATCAACCATATATCATCATTCAGAACTAGGATAATGCTCCAGAACGTGAACGACAACATCATGTGCTGAGTCTTTCCCAGTACACTCACCAAGAATGCTTAAAAGTGGTTTCACTGACTCCTTAAAAATTCTATCTCATCCTTTGAAGAATTGGTTAAGAAGTTCTAGACTCGGTTTATCATCAATGGTCCTCTGGCTAAAAATGTAAATGATATTTAGATGTGCAAATAAGAAGCCATAGAATCATTGAGAAGCTACTTAGATAGATTCGATAAAATTACTATTGAAATTGAGAGTTTGAATGATGAAGTGGCCATAAAAGCATTAAAGAATGGAACCTGGCTGGGAAAGCTTAAAGAAAAAATCATGACTAAAGAGCCCTGACACCTTTGCTGAGGTAATGGCCATGGCAATAAAATTAATAAAGATAGATGAAGATAGAAGAATGAGTTGAGATGATAATAAAGTACCCTTAAAAAAAGAAGAGAGATCCAAACTCCAAAGACCTCAAGTTCAGCGTGCAAACTTTAAAAACCCAATGGAAGGGTTTAGAAGAGAAAGTGAGAGGTACCTACCTTTAAATGCCTCAAGATTGAAAATCCTTATGTGGATCAAATAAAATAGCGTAGGCATTCCACTAGCCAAAAGTCTGAGTCCTACCAGACGGGTCATGCAAGATAGAAGGTTCTACTGTTAATATCACTGAGACTATAGGCATGAGATTGATTCATGCTGAGAATTAAAGAGTGTTATAAAGAAGCTGATACAAAACAAGAAGCTTGGAAAGTTCACGGACACTGTCAGAAGAAATCGTGAACTAGAGGACCCAGATAAAGATAAGTCAGAACAAAAGAAATATCAGAATGAAGTCGCTAGAGTCATCAATATAATAGTTAGTGGAGAATCATTGGTGAAAAGAAGGCCAAAAAGAATTCAAAAGGAGGGAAATCTTGTTCTTACAAAGCGACAAACCATTATATTTAGCTCATGAGAAGGAAGACGTGTCCAATACTCGTATAATGATGCCTTAGTGGTAAGTGCTCTTCTCAATAATTATTTAGCAAAAAGATTATTGATTGATGATAGAAGTACTATCAATACACTCTTTTGGAATGCTTATAAGGCAATAGGAGGCGTTATCACTGATTTGAAGGCTATTTAGAATCCCATTATAAGTTTTTATGGCAAAACCATACAATTAATAGGTCTAATAGAGTTAATGATGGAATTTAACAATTGAGATACTTGCGATATAAAAACCAACAAAGCTCTATTCAATATCGTAGACCTCCTTCTCACATACAATGGCATCATAGGTCGACCAATCTTCTATGAGATTAATGTAGTTACAAGCATTAGACATCTGACCATAAAGATTCCTCTAAAAGATCAGTTAATATCAATCCATGGAGATTAGACTATAGCAAAACAGTGTTATCAGCTGGCTATCGAACCCCAAATGGAAGCATTCACCTTTGGAATGCTTGAAAACAAAAAAAATAAGGAGCTAGTTGATCAAGTCCAGACTTTATGAGTAGTAGAAGGAAAGATGGTTAGAATTGGCAATGAGCTAGATGATAAAATAAAAAAAGGAATGGATAAGGTTCTCATTAAACACCCAAAAAGCTTTGCTTCTAAGGCATATAAGATTGTCGAAGTGGATTCTTAAATTGTATCACATAGCCTCAACATTAACCTCAGAGTAAAACCTGTAGTTCAAAAAAAGAGGAATTTTGCATACGAAAGATAAAAAGTAATTACTGAGGAAACTAAAAAATCATTAAATGCTGGATTCATTAGAGAAATCACACACCCAAACTAGGTAGCTAACGTAGTGCTGGTTAAAAAGTCAAATGGGAAGTAGAGAATGTGCATTGATTACACTTATCTTAATAAAAGCATGCCTAAAAGATAACTATCCATTACCAATAATCAATCATTTAGTAGACTTGACTACTTATCACAACCTATATAGCTTTATTAATGCTGCTTAAGGGTACCACCAAATTCCAATGAAGAAGGAAGATCAAGAGAAAACATCATTTATCACCCGTGAAGGCCTTTATTATTACAAAGTCATGCCATTTGGGTTAAAAAATAATGGAGCAACTTACTAGAGACTGATGAACCATATGTTCCAAGATCAGATTAGGAAGAATGTGGAAGTATATATGGATAACATTATCGACAATAGACAAGATGCATATCAACATGCTAAAGATTTTACACAAATTCTCTACATGCTAAATCAATACTAAATCAAGCTAAATCCATATCAATATGTCTTAGGGTAAAAGCTAGCAAGTTCTTAGGATTCATGATATTCTATAGGGGAATTGAAGCTAATCCAGAAAAGATAGAGGCCATCCTCAGCATAAAAGCTTTAGCATCATTAAATAAACTCTGAATGGCATAATAACAACATTAGGGTAATTCATCTCTTACTTGGCCAAAAGGTGTCTACCACTATTCTGAGCCCTAAAAAATTCAAAAAAGTTCATGCAAAGTAAAGAATCAGGCTGCCTTTGAAGACATAAAAAAAATTCTTATATTCACCATCATTGCTCAATAGGCTAATTCTCAGAGAAGCCTTGTATTTGTATCTTTTAGTTTGCTAGGAATCAATTGCATCAGTACTGGTAAAAGAAGAAGGAAGCTAACAGAATCTAATGTACTACATCAGTAAAATACTCAAGGGTTTAGAGGTTCGACATCCAAAACTGGATAAATTAATTATGTCAATTATGCATACATCCTGAAAACTTTGACATTATTTTAAGCTCTCTCAATCATTGTAAGATCCAACTTTCCATTAAGGAAAATCTTATAAGGACCTGAAACCTTTAGACGATTAGTTCAATGGTTAATGTTGCTCAAAGAATTTGACATTAGCTATGAACCTTGGCAACAGATCCCAAGCTTTGGCAGACTTCATCCAAGAGATGATAGTAAAGAACTCTATTCTTTCTTTATATCTATAATGGAAGCTATACATAAATGGCACTTCATTAGTATGAGGATTCAAAATTGGAATTATCCTCAATGGGTTGAGCAAAGTAACAATCAAATATGCAGTGTCTATAAAATTTAATGCTACAAATAATGCAGTCGAGTATAAAGTGCTCATCATAGGATTGAAATTGGCTACAAAAGTCAGAATCGAGCATCTTAAAATATACTTTGATTCACAACTAGTGGTCAACTAGGTCAAAGGGACATACCAGATCAAGGAATTGAGCATATTTAAGTATATGAAAAAGGCTAAACAACTCCTAAAGAAGCTTGAGCAGGAAGGGGGACAATGGGAAATTATATAAATTCCCATGAGTGAAAATGTAGAAGTAGATTTACTAGCCAAGTCAATAGCAAAAGACAATTAGACATTCAAGGAGCTTGAGTAACTGAGGAACCTTTTAAGCCAAGCATCGAAGAAATGAAAATCATGGATATCTAAAAAATGGCTGAATGGATAAAGTCGATCATTCAATATCTCAAGCTTGGCATACTCCCATAAGATAAGCTGAAAGCTCAGAAGTTAAAGACAAAAGTTGTACATTACTCCATATGTAATGGAGAACTATATAAGAGATACCTATCACATCTATGGTCCAAATATATAGCACCAAAGGAAAGCAATTACATACTTAAAGAGACTCATAAAGGGATTTATGGAGCACATAAGTCCTATAACTTATTGATTAGAAAAAAGCATTGCTACAGAGTTACTATTGGCCCACCATGTCTAGAGATGCACAAAAATTGGTCTAAGAATGTCGTAAGTGCCAGCAGTTTGCTCATCTCAATCACAAGCCTCCCAACATTTAGCACCCAATTGGAAGTCCATGGCCCTTTACAATTTAAAAGATAGATATCCTAGGTCCTTTTTCAATCTTAACCTCTTAAAAGAAGTTCCTAATCATAGCTATAGACCATTTCACCAAGTAGGTGGAGGTGGAGGCTGTTATAACTATCACGGAAGCTCAGAAAGAAGTCATCTGTATGCCCCACACTTTAATAACAGATAATGGGAAATAATTTGACAAAGAAAAGTTTAGAAGATTATATTTAGATCTTAACATAAAGCTCATATTCACATTGTTAGCTCATCCATAAATGAATGGCTAGAAAAAGGTCACTAACAAGATCATCATGCAAGGACTGAAGAAGATGTTAAATGACCAAAAATAAAATTAGGTAGAAGAACTCAATAATGTCATATGGGCATATAGAACAATGCCCAAGACATCCATTTGTAAAATGCCTTTCAAAAAAACATATGGGATGGATGTTGTCATACTTGTAAAGATTGGCTCATCAAGCTACCGAGTAATTGAGGATCTAGATTTAAAAATCAACAATATCAATGCTCGAATATGCCTGGATCTGCATGAAGAAAGAAGGGAACAAGAATATATTGTAGTAGAAGGTCAGAGGTAAAAAATCAAAGAGTACCACAACAAGCATGTCCGACCAATACAGTTCAAGGTCAAAGATTGGGTGTTCAGAAGTGCTAACATTGGCAAAGCCAAATCCAGAACAAGAAAGCTCAGACCTAACTGGGAAGGCCCTTATCAATTCATTAGGAGGACAACTAAGGGGCATATATAATTAAAGATGAAAAAAGGAAAGAGTTGCCTCAATACTAGAACTCAAACAATCTCATAATATATTACCAGTAAAGAAAATATTCTTAAAATGTAACAAATTTTGAGCAATAAAGAAGGTCATTTGCTTTTCAAAATGATATAATAGTTCAAAGAAAAGAAAAGAAAATTTTCACTAAGTATTTTACAAGAAAGCCTCAGTATTGAGAGGCTCAGTTCCATATGTAGAAGTAGGATTTACATCCTCAGAAATCTAAGACTTAGGCAATAAAGTGGATTAGAACTAGAAGAAGCAACTTCGGTGACGGATCCTTCCTTATTGACTTCTGGATCTTTTGGTTGCTCAGAGATAGGATTCTCAATAGTAATTTTCTTTCCAGTAACCTCTAGGTTCTTTAGTCACTTAGAGGCAAACTTTTTAGCATCATCCTCTTTAATAGCTAGCCTTACCATATCATTAGAGGTGATCTTATCCAACTCAGAGAAGTCTTTGATCTGAGTACTGAGCTACCAGAATCATCTGACACTTGGACTTATAGGCCATGAGAAATCCCTTCACCATTTTTTAATAATTCCTCATATCATCGCCATGGGATTTCTTTTCATTGGCCAACTCCTTCTTTAAAGCCCCGAGCTCGGTGTCCTACTGATAAATTCTCTTTGTAAGCTGAGCCTATGAATGCTTTAGCTCTTGGACCCTCTTTGGGCTTATTTAGGCCAAAGACCAAGCCTTAACATGTTTTTCTGATAGAGCTCAAGCACCTCTATTATTTTCTTTAGCTTCCCTTCATACTCAATTTCTATGGTGCCCAATTTCTCTTCCTTCAAACTATTTTTGCTCTTAAGGAAGTAGTAATTATTGTTCATCAGTAGTAGCCCCTGAGCCAACTAGAAAAGGGGATATGTTATAAGAATAAAAGAGCAATAGGATAAGATAAGCTACCTCTAAGGTATGAGAGATCAAGGCATCACCCAAATCATACTTGTCAATATCCATCCATTTTTGGACATCCTCAAGAAAGTGTAAAGACTCAGCATATTGGTCCCCAAGTTGTGTATTCTAGATGCTCAGATGATTCATCCTTCTCAAAATCCACCTCTTCATGTCTAGACATCTTGGGATTTGGGGACACTTGACATATAGCCCGGTCCCCTCAATCAGTTCTTCCTTGTCTAGGCCATCTATTTTGGAACGTGTCTTGGAAGACTTAAGATCCTTTTCCCAAGTCAAATCAGCTTGAAGATTGATGACACTCTCAACACAGGGACTAATTTGAACCACTATAGTCTTCTCTTCTTTAATTGCATTTGTGGTTTCCTGAACCTCTGATTTGTCATCTTAAAGGAGCCCATCTATAAATATGAAAAAACCAACCATTTATAATTAAAAGGAAAAGGAAGAGTTAGAATATACCTTTAAAGGATTAGAACTTACTGTTAAAATCTCTATTTGTATTTTTTTGAAGGACCCTTTTAAGATAACACTAAGAGAAAGTCTTAGTAGATGCATCCTTAATAAACACTTACTCATAAAGCCTGAGCATTAAATTCATATTCTCATTGGAAATCGTGGATGGATACTTCACTTTGTGTCAATCTTCGGCCCATAAATATCTAATATCAAAAAAATTTGATGGATGCTTAATTATAAAAAATCTATGCCTACATTTCTTATGAAAGTATAAAAGTTTGACAAATATACTATGGTTAGGGATAGCTAATAAAGAAACCATAAGCTCCCCCTTCTTCTTGGTCAAACTGTATATATACTAGAGAATTTCTAAGTATAGCTCTCTCCCTATACATTAATTCTATATACATAGTTAAGATTCAGTAACTGTTTGGGTGAAGTTGGTCAGGAGCTATGTTGTAGCTATTTAAAAAGTTCTTAACAAATGGATCTACAGGAAATTTCAAACCCCCTTCCAGCTGATCAAAATACATAAACATTTTATGCTAATCCAAGAGGGGTGTATGAGCTTTAAAGGTTCTATTTACAGTATGCAATACAAATTCTTGGCGAATGCAAAAACATCTTCTATACCACACAAGCATGTCCTTGTCAACTTTAGTTTCAAACATATCAAAACTAACTTATTCTCAAGGAGCCATAAAGATAAAGATAATAAAAGAAAAAAAATAATGAGATCTTTACCCTACAAAGAAGCACACCTTCAATAAGAATGTTATAAAAAACTGACAAATAAAGCAACTAACTAAGCAAGGAAAATGAGAAAGTTTGAGGAAGTAAAAGTAAAACTAGCAAAAAAAAGAGATGGCTTATTTAAAGGGATGAAAAGATTCTAGAATGACCACTACTGCCCTCACAATTATTTAAATTGCTCTCTCTTAGCATCAAGGGTATAAACAAGCCCACTAATCGAGCAGTTATCATTATGATAACTAAAACATCTCATCTTCTAACACATAAACAGGCATGATAGTAACACAATTCAAAATTCAAAAGAAAATCATAAGATGTGGAATTTAAAAAATCTTGCATATCTTATTACCAATTGTCTCCATCTTTCATCAGACTCGGGTCATTTTGATAGTACTGAGCATCTAAGTCTAGTGACTAAAGCTGGCACCCTTAGGTCGCTTTGATAGTACTAAGGTTTGAAGACTTAGGTTGGTTCTATAGTACCAAGCATCTAAGTCCAGTGACTAAAGTTGGCACCCTCAGGTTGCTTTGATAGTATTGAGGTTCAGAGATTTGGGTTGCTTCTATAGTACTGAGCATTAAAACCCTAACAATGGTTGGTTTCGTCAGGTCTTTTATATAATACTGATAAGTTAATCCCTTGGTTGTTTCATAATACCAAGCATCTTTTATTGAATAAACTGCGCATTTAAGTCTAGCTAGCATCTTCATGTTGTTATATTCAGACACTGCAATCTCAAAGACTCAGTACCGAGCATCATCACCTTCTGTGACTGAGACTGGCAACCTCAGCTCACCCTTTAACATTAGAAGCAATCGTGAGCAGTCTTTTTTTAGCAATGGAATTACTACTCCTAGTAACTCATCATCATTCACAATCAGTCTCCCAGATTTAGGTACATCAGACATAAATATCTGAACAAGACTTTCAAAGGGGGCTTTTAATACCCATATACATATTCCTATTAATTAAGGGTTATTTTCCTAAATAGGCATTACTTTCATAAGAAGAATGTCTAATCCAAATAGGAAGAGAATCATTAAATTAAGAAGATTTCTAGATAGGACAATACTCCTTAAAAGGCACAAATCATAGACAAATGAGGAATCTTATTCCTCTCAGGTTTGAGCATTACTAACTCTATATATAGTACCCATGTCCTTCATTCTTATTCATTCTATTCTTAGCTCCTTACTCTCTTTATCTCTCTAAAAATTCTCTCTTTTTAAATTCTCTAACTTAAGCATTAGAGGGTTTGTAGGGATCCTCCCCACTTCTCACCTTGCCTTTTGCAGGACTCAAACTCAGAGATTCTGGAAATAAGTTATTAATATTATTCATGGTATGATATTTTTTTATGATATCGAGTTCTAATTTTTTTACATATTAAAAAAACTTATAATAACATATAAAATTAATGTATATAATAGACTATGTTTATAGAGAGACCAATTATGCAACAGATCACAAAAATATGAAATATTTTAAATTTAAACCTTAGCTAAAGTATTACATTGAGGACATTAATATACTTTCATGGCCATATGACTTTTTTTCCTTAACACAACAAAACATTACTTGTGCAAATATTATGCATAAACATTATAAAATATTATCGCTTCACTGGGATGTAACAATGCTCTACTATGTTAGATATTTTGAATAGATGCATTTATCTGCATTTTATGTAATAATAAATATATGTTTCACTTGAAGCAAATGTGAATTCCTTATATTTTAACTCAAAAACAATAGACAATTTTGGATGAAGTAGCTTTTTCATTTCCATATATTTCATTACAAATGAAATGTAACTGCAATTTTAGTATGCTTTTACATTAACACTACAACATATTAATAAATCTTAATGCATATGATTATGAAGAAGTTATTCATACATGTCAAGATGGTGTGCATAAATATTATTACTCAACCTTCCTTCTCTAATGTCTTTTAGATGTGTTCCACTAGATTGACTATTTTAAACTGGTGCATTTACTTAGATAGATGGCATAACACCTCACCCACCACCTCGTCCTCCTCAATGAGCACTTCCATTACCTCTATGATCAGCTCCTCCCCACCTCCATGAACATCTCCTCCTGTATGACCACCTCCACAACAACCTCCTCTACCACCTTGACCATTTCCTTTATGGCTTGCTATTATACAAGTGACATATGGCCTTCCATATGTGATTGTGACACAAGTGTTAAGAAGTGGTGCCTAGTTGTGTCTTTATTATCATTGATGTCACCTCTAACTTCAGAGTCATTATTTGTTGGTTCATTCTAATTCAGCAAATTATTCATAATTGTTTCCAACCTTTCATTTAAAAACTCCCTTTTTCTTGTGTTAATTATAGCCAAATTAGTATAATGGTTGAATGAATTCTAAAGTTCCTTAAATCTCTTATACTCATATGTTATGTTTGGATAACCTTTAGCAAAGAAAATCTTTGAATGGCCATGATGAACGTAGTTTCTCCACCTCCTTGGCATATACCTTTCATTGATCATATGAATATCTTGTTTAGACATAACTGTGAAAATGTGGCAACACAAAATGCTTACTATTTCAAACTTTTTGCAGTCGCATTCTTTTCGATAACAATCATTTAGTATTGATCATTTAAGTATTTTGAACTTTTCAATGTCATTATCAGGTGTTGGTGATTAGCCTACCTTTTGCTCTTCAACATGATACTACCAAATTCTTTTTTTAAATCTTGCACTTTTGTAATGTCATGACCTAAACCGGGAGTCATGACCGGTGCTAGAGAACGGGAATTCTTTCAAATCCAAAACTCGTAGCAAGCCTTAAAATAATAAAAACATGTAATAATTAAAATAAAATATGCACCATATAAAATCTCAAACCAATATATTAAAAATAAACTCTGTTATATCATAAAATAAAATATATAATACAATATTCAAAGAAAAGCCTCTAAAATTACAACCAACATACAACCGATACAAAATACAACTCACTATTGCAGTTTTCTAGAGTACAAATAAAGTAAAGTAGATAATTTACACAAAATAGTCAGGGCAGAAGAAATCCGACTAATAGGCTTACTACTGAGGTCTGAGGAAGAATCTCTTGAAAAATCAACTGAGGGGATTTAGACCTTATTGAGTGAATTGTTATAATATATATACATGCATCTCCTAATGTTATATACAATCAATCATCTATATATAATAAATATATATACAAACATTTCACACAGATGCTGAAATCACTTTATTTAATAATATTGAAAAATATAAGTTTATGAAGGATAAAATATAACCTTATTTAATCGCAACCTCGATCAACAATAACTCTTTAGCCATACAGGCTCACTTAATTGTAAATAAATTTAATTATTCCATATGGATAGTAGATTGGCCCTGAGACACTAAGTCAACCGAGCTCCAACAGTCTCACTGTCAGTGTGATTAGCCCCGAGACACTAGGTTGACCGAGCTCCAGCAATCACACTATTAATCATATCACATCTCAATCAAATCATTCTCAATCAAATCATAATTACCATAAGTAATCCTCACTCAACCCTAAATCTATCGCACCGGTACATACACGGTCCTAGTGCTGCCTACTAGGTAGCACATTCTATCGATATCCTTTGTCACGACCCAAAATAGGGGCCATGACCGGCGCTAGGGAACGGAAATTCTTTCAAATCCGGAACCCGTAGTAAGCCTAAAATAAAATAAAACATGCAATAGTAATAATAACAACACAATTAAGTAAAATATTATGCAGCGGAAATAAAATCATAAATATTAGAATAATATTTCCACCAAATGAAATTAAATTAAATCCTCATCTCATATATAAATAAACTTTTAATACAAATCCAGTTCAAATATAATACAACATCTTTTTAACAATTTTACGACTATTGTAGTGTCTAGATCATAAAATAAAACTCAAGTGAGCAGTTTACATAATGAAGCCGGGGCGAAAGAAATTCGACATACAGGCCTGCTACTGAGGTCTGATGAAGATGACTCTCCTGAAAAAAATAATCAATGCAGGGGAGTCAAACCTCACTGAGTGAATTACTATAGCATATATACATGCATACTAAATGCCAAATGCACACAATCAAAAGTATATATAATATGTATGTATACAAGCAAATACATACAGATGCAATAAAATCATTTTATATATTTTTTTTGAAAATCACTGTTTATGAAGGATCAAATAGAACCCTAGAAAATCGCAACCTCAAAACAGTATTAGACAACACTCTAGCCATACAGGCTCACTTATTCCAATATATTCACTTGTTCCATTTGGACAGTAGACTGGCCCCAAGACACTAAGTCAACCGAGCTCCAGCAGTCTGACTGTCAGTGTGATTGGCCCCGAGACACTTGGTCAACCGAGCTCCAGCAATCATACTCCCAAATCCTTTCTCACACATCAAATAATCAAATCCAATCAATATCCTCAAACAGGTTAGTAATATAGCCTAAATGTTATAAGTGTACTGGTACGTACTCGGTTCTAGTGTTGCCCACTAAGTAGCACGTTCTATTGATATCCTTCATTAAAATATAAAACATACATTCATAAAAATAAATGATGCATGAATTGAATAAAATAGCAACATAAACCATATATATACTAGAAATATACCAAAAATAAATTAGGTATATTTTGAGTATATATACGTCAAATAAATCCAATATAATCGTAAAATAAACTAAATACACATTTAAAAAAACATTTTAAATATAAATGTTTAATAAAGCATGCATATAATTTAAAATATACCAAAAATAAACCAAAGATAAACCAAAAATGAACTAAAAATAAACTTGAGTACTAATTAAATTATTTATGCATATTTAATCAAAATAAAACATACATTTCTAAATCATACACCCTAAAGCATATATATATATAATAGTAACTCATAATTATTGCGCTCCACGAGATGGGTCCAATGAGTCTGGTCCACTAGGCCTCGGTCTCGGCATAACTAAACAAACAGATAACGACAGGAATCAGAATAAATCTAATAGAAACTCCTAAAAACTCGATCTAGATTACTAGACACAGAATTAAATCAGAATTCGACCGGACATCACGTTTTACGAGAATTCTATCGAAATTCGGCAGAACCTCCCTTGTAAAATGGATATCTCTCTACTCAAAGAGTAGAGTCGGCCCTACAAAGAAACACACTTCAAAAAATAGACACAGAATCACAATCACAACCCCCTCGGTCGGACTCTAAACTACAGTTTACTGACCGAGGTCCACAATTCAGAGAACAATACAGAAATATCAAAAATACCCTTATATCATAGAAATAAATTTTATAAGTAGAAATTACGTAATTAACCCTAAAACACATTAAAAACCGATAAAAACTCATTTTATTAGAAAAATCGTATATTATATATATAATTGAAAATAATTTACGAAAAATAGTTTTAATTAGTTAAAAATACTAAATAATTTGTAGAAATAATTTTTATACCCCTAAATAACTATTAAAACCAATTTAATTACATTTTTAGCCAATTTAGGGTAAAATTACCAAAATACCCCTATATATATAAATATACTAAAATTAATTCAAAAATTCACCAAAAATAATATAATTGCTAAAAATTAATTTTCTCACCACATATATCAATAATATCAATAAATAAACTCAATTAGTCAATTAATTTCAATTAAACACACAATTAACCCTATTTTCCAAAATTACATAAACTAAATAAATTCAAAATAAATACATAAAAATTCACAAAAATTCCAAATAAATTTATATAATTCATTTAAACACCTATATTTATCATAAAACACAATTTCATAATTTAATTAATTAATTTTCAAAAATTAGAAAATATTAATAAAATAATCAAAAATACCCAAAAATCAAAATAAATTCCAAAAATTCTACAAAAATTCACACATGAAGATTAAGCTAAGGGGAGAAACTTTTGTTAAGGAATTTTTCATGAATCATAAATAAAAGCTAAAAAAAAATTTGAACATTCAATATGGCCGAAATTGAAAAATCAAGAAACAGAAAATTGAGGGAGTTAGAGCTCAAACTGAAGCTAGAATCAAGATCAAAAAAGCTTGAGGAGCTCAAGGACACTGGAAACGTGAAGAATGATGGTCGGAGGAGGAAGAACGACGGGAAGCTTGAGTTTTGGCCAAAAATAGTGAAAAGGGACTTGGCCGGCGTCGGGGAAGATAACAGGGATGGCGAAGCTTGCTAGCGAGGAGGTGGTCGACGGCGAAAGGCTGGAGGCGCTCTGGTCGGAGGAGAAACGGACGGCGAGGGTGAGAGGAAGGGATCGAGAGGAAGAAGGAGGGGCAATTCATGTAATTTTACAATATATATATATATATATATATATATATATATATATATATATATATATATATATATATTATATATATATATATATATATATATATTATATATATATATATAACTTTTAACTTTAATTATAATATCATATCTCAAATAATTGTCCACCACAATCATTAAATATAATAAATATACATATACATATACATACATGTCACACATTAATAATAAACTATATATTATATTCATAATCAAATCATCATAACAAATCCTAAAATTATTATATATGAATATATATATATATATATATACATGCATATATATATTCATATATATATATATATATATATATATATATATATATATTATATATATATATATATTAATACCACAATTAAAATAATGCATGAACTCATGCAAATGCATAAATATATTTAATATAATCAATATTAAATAATTTACGTATCAATTTCCCCGAAAATAGAATTCTCAGAAAAATTTTACGTAAGGTACTTAAAATAATATAAAATAATAAAAAATTAGTTTTAATTAAATAAAAAACTCATAAAATATCAATATTATATACAAAAATTATTAAACACCTGCGTATCCTGATACAGTATAAAACTATTTAAAAACTCGGGATATTACATCCTTTATTTAAATAAAACATTTATACAAGAAAATAAATAATGAAGAATACATTCATAATAACAAAATAAATCATATATATACCAGAACTATATCTAAAATAAACCAAGTATATTTTGAGTATATATATGTCAAATAAATTCAAATCAACCATGAAATAAACCAATAATATACTTAAAAACAATTTAAGTATAAATCAATAGTATAACATGCATTTATTTAAAAATACACCAAAAATATACTAAAACTATACCTAAAATATAATTAAGCATTTGATGAAACAATTATGAATAAATACAATCAAAACATGTATATTCTAAAACATGCAACCTAAGTACGATGTATATATAAAATAACAACTTACAAATTTGCGCTCCTCAAGACTGATTCAACGAGCCTGATCCACTAAGCCTCGGTCTCGGCGCAACTAAACAAATAAAATAACAACAAAATTAGAATAAATGTAATCGGATATTCTAAGAATTTCTAAAAGAAGACTCTAACGGAGGATTGAAAACTCAAACAGACACAGAATTTTAGGATCAACTTGATGTCATATTTTACGAGAATTCTACCAAAAATTCGACAGAGCTTCCTCTGCAAAATAGACATCTCTCTACTAAAAAGTAGAGCAGGTCCTGCAACAAAACACACTTATAAAAATAGAACACTCAATACCTTCGGTTGGGACCTCGAACTATACAATTTTCCAACCGAAGTCCACAATTCACCAAAAACCAAATAATATAATAAATATATTAAAAATTAATAAATGCCATAAATATACTCAAAATAGCAAAATATAACATATTTAACATTAAAACGCTAAATATAATTATTTCACAATAATTACGTAAAAATCCTAAAATAATAATATAATATTATTAAAAATTACATTTCTCAATAATTCACTATAAATTAGTAAAAATCACTATTATGTATTCAAATAACTTAAATAGCCTAAATAGATATTAAAAATTATTAAAAACCCATTTAATTACCAATTTAGTAAATTATATATTATTTGAAAACAAAATTTGAAAATTAGTATTAATTAGTTAAAAATAGTAAATAATTTATAAAAATCATTTTATTACCTTAAATAATTCTAAAACCATTTAAAACATAATATTTAACTATAATTTTAACAAAAACTCACAATTACCCTAATAATTCAAAATACACATAATACTAAATAATTTCCTCAAAAATTATATAAAATCATTAAAATTATTTTATCAACATATAATATACTAATATCAACTGAAACACATATTTAACCAATAATTTCAATAAAAATACATATTTAACCTAATTATCCAATATTTACATAAACTAAAAATATTATTAAAAATTATTTCATAATCCCAAAAATTATTTTCTCAACACTAAAATTAATAACAACTAATAATAACACCAAATCAACCAAATTTATAATTAAATAAATTAATTTATGAAAATTAAATAAATAATAATAAAATATTAAAAAAATTAACAAAAATTCACAAAAAATATATTTGAGAAGCTTGAGCTACCATAAACAACATTTGTTAAGCAACTTTTCATAAATCAACCATTATCAAGGTCAAAAAAATCAAAACCCAAAATCACATAAACTAAAAATTGGAGATATCTAAAAATCTAAGGGTTTTTAGCTCAAATGGAGCTCATAAATGGACTCACCAGATGAAAATCTATTGAACAAAACTAGTTTGGCATCAATTGGTGGCCGAAATCTTCACCGGCGACCAAAGCTCCACTTTCAGTTTCCTAGCAATTCTGGCGACTCTAGGCAGCGGTAGGCGATGCTGGTGGCGGCGGGTGGTTGCTGGAAGCTCCTTGAGTCAACGGTGGCCAGTGGTTGCAGTTGGGGCGATCCGGTGGTGGTTCGATTGAAAGTGGCCAAAGGTGGAAGAAGGAAGAACAAAAAGAAGAAGAAAAAGAAAAAGAAAAAGAAAAAGAAAAGAAGAAGAAAAAGAAAAAAAATGAGAAGGAAAATTTGTTGACACCGTTTTACACTACTTTTGACTTTTACTTTTGTACTTTTTATTTATAAAATATAAAATTACCAAAATGCCCTCTAACCAAAATTAATAATAACAAAATAATAATAATAATAATAATAATAATAATAATAATAATTATAAATACAATATTATTAACAAAAATACTAATAATAATAATAATAGTAATAATAAAAATCTCACGTAAAATAAATTATTTTTACGTAAATAATTTCCTTAAAATAAAATACGTAATTAACAATAGCAATTAACGATAATAATACATATTTAAAATTTAAAATTTTTAATACTGCATATCCCAAAATATATTTTAATACTTTAAAAATTTGGGTCATAACAACCTTCCCTCCTAATAAGAATTTGTCCTCGAATTCAAAGAAAAGATTAATATAAAAATCATCGAGGAAAGAGGTATAGGTAAGCGACTCGTATCTCAGCTTCAGTCTCCCAAGTAAGCTCTTCTACGATGTTGCTTCACCACAACACCTTGACAATCGGAATCTGCTTCGAACGCAACTATTGAACTTGATAGTCTACGATCTCAATAGGTTCTTCCATGAACGTCAAGTCTTCACTCACTTTCACGCTATCAAGCTGCAACACATGCGAAGAGTCTGAAATATACTTCCTCAGTATCAAGATATGGAACATTAGATGCACTTGAGATAAACTCAAAGGCAAAGCCAACCGATATGCAACAGTGCCCACTCTCTCCAGAATCTCGAATGGTCTAATATACCTTGATACTAGTTTAACCTTCTTACCAAATCTTATCACACCCTTCATCGGAGACACCTTTAGGAACAGATAGTCTCCTACCTGGAACTCCACATCTCGGATCCGAATAGCTCTTCTTTTTGCTAACTGTGGTCTCTAATCTCCTTTGCAGCATCCTGAACCATCTCAAATACAGTCAATGCTCTCTCTCCAATCTCATCCCAACTTAGAGGGGATATACACTTCCTTTTATACAAAGCCTCATATGGTGCCATCCTAATACTGCTATGGTAGCTGTTATTATAAGCGAACTCCATAAGTGGAAAATGATCATCCCAGCTACCTCCCAGATCCAAAACACACATCCTCAATATATCTTCCAGTGTTTAGATTATCCTGTCAGAATAACCATCTGTCTAAGGATGAAAGCAGTACTGAAATCCAACCTAGTGCCCATCACTTCCTATAACTTCTACCAAAAATAAGAGGTAAACACTGAACCTCTATCAGATATAATGGACACAGGTACTCCATGAAGGCACACAATATATTTCACATACAGCTTCGCCAATCTAGCTACAAAATAAGTGGCTTTCACAGGCATGAAATATGCAAACTTGGTCCACCTATCCACAATCACCTAGATGGAATCATATCCATCCTTGGAACAAGGTAAACCAACCATAAAATCCATAATAATCCTTTCCCACTTTCACTCAGGAATAAGAAGAGGCTGAAGCTTCTTAGAAGGCTTCTAATATTCAGCTTTCATTTGCTGACACGTCAAACACTTAGCAATATAATCAGCTGCATCTTTCTTCAGTCCATCCCACCAGTACAAGTCTTTGATACTATGGTACATCTTAGTGACACTTGGATGTATGTTGTAAGTTGTAGAATGTGCTTCCTCAAGGATCTCTTCTCTCAAATTATCCACATCATGAATATATAATCTACCACTGATCCACAAAACACCATCATCATTAAGTGTGAAATCAGTCAACTTCCCTACTTGAATATTCTCTGCAAGCTCTTCCAAAATAGGATCTCAGCTCTGAGCTACCTTAATCGTATCTCTCAACACAGATCAAACTTTAAACTGAGCTAACAGTCCACCAGATCTACTCATCTTCATCATTAGACTTTAATCCACCAACTAATGTAACTTTGGGATCAACGGTCTCCTCTCCACACTAATATGAGTAAGACTACTTGAGGACTTCCTACTTAAGGCATCTGCTACCACATTAGCCTTGCCTGGATGATATAAGATCTCACAGTCATAGTCTTTCAATAATTCCAACCATCTCCTCTGCCTCAGATTCATATCTCTCTACTGGAAAATGTACTTAAGGCTCTTATAATCAGAAAAAATCTCATAAGTCAACCCGTATAGATAATGTCTCCAGATCTTGAGAGCAAAGATCACTACAGCCATCTCTAGGTCATGGGTAGGATAATTCTATTCATGCTTCTTCAACTGCCTCAAAGCATAAGCTATCACCCTACCATTCTGCATTAACACACAACCTAGGCCAACTTTAGAGGCATCATAATACACTGTGAACTTATCTACTCTATTAAGCAAAGCCAAAATTGGAGCTGTGGTCAACTTCTTCTTCAACAACTGGAAGTTGTTCTTATAAGCATCTGACCACTCAAACTTCACATTCTTCTGAGTCAAGTGAGTCATAGGAGCTACAATTCTGGAAAAATCCTATACAAACCTCTTGTAATACCCAACTAAACCTAGAAAACTTTGAATCTCAGTAACTGTAGTTGGTCTAGGCCACTCAAACACTGCCTAAATCTTTTATGGATCAACCCGGATACCATCTTTAGACACCACGTGCCCAAGGAATGCAACACTCTCCAACCAGAAATCACACTTCAAGAATTTAGCATAAAGCTGATGTTCTCTTAGTGTCTGCAGTACAATCTTCAAGTGATATACTTGCTCTTCCATACTCTTCGAATACACTAGTATATCATCGATGAAGACTACCACAAACTGATCCACATTGTAATAACCCAAGTTTTTAAATATTTTAATATAAAATAGGATATGCAGTGTTAATAATTTCAAACAATATTTGATTATTTATCGATTATGAGTTATATTATTATTATTTTTTGTTAATTAGGGTTTTGATATATATTTATTTTAAGATTAGTTTGGGATAATTTATTTGTGTAATATATATATCTCTTATTTTAAATAATAATTAACTTAGTGTATTTTATTTTAATGTTATTTTACTTTATTAAATCATATTATTTTATGCATTATTGTTTTATGTGTTAATATATATATATATATATATATATATATATATATATATATATATATATATATATATATATATACATGCATTATGGTTTATAATATATGTGTGTGTGGGTGTAATTAAATTTGTGATGTGTAAATATTGTTTAATAGAATAAATATTATAATATATAGTTTATTAATTTTTAATATAAATTTTTATTAATATATATATATATATATACACACACACACAAATAAAAACACCTCTCCTCATTTTCCCATCTTCACCGATCCTACCCCTCCCCTCACCCTCACCATCTGTTTCTTCAGTTCACCGGCCAGCGGAGTGCCTCCTCCACCTGCTCATGTTGCCGCCACCATCAGCCACCTTCTTAGCACCGTTTGTAGCCTGTGGAAGCCGGAATAGCCTAAATCACTCCCTCCTCCGTTTAACTCATTTTTGACAACCAAAATTGATGATTCTGGTGCTGTTGGACTCCTGAAACTTCATGGAGGAGGATTCCAAGCTTTTTGTAGCTTGAAAATGTGATTTGGTAGGGTTTTGAACTCATTTTTCATTTTTGGCAATTTTAGGGTTTTTGATTTTTTTTTCAATAATTCTTGCTTGATTCATGCTTAGTTCCTTCAAAAAATTTATTCCCCTTACCTTAATCTTCATCCCAAAAATTTTGTGTAATTTTTGGGAATTATTTTGATTTTTGTTAATTTTTTATTATTTTATTATTTTCGTAAATTAATTAAATAAATTATGATATTGTGATTTTTGGTGTTTTTGGTGGTTAATATTAATTTTAGAATTCAATTTATAATTTTTGTGTATTTTGTTTGATTTTTATAATTATTTTTAGTTTATGTTATTTTTGGAAATTTAAGTTAAATATACATTTTGTTAGTAATTATTGGTTAATTAGGCGTATTTGTTGATTTTAATGAATAATATGTTGAGAAAATAATTTTTGAGTATTTATATAATTTTTATTGAATTTTTGAATGTTTTTAGTATTTTATGTGTATTTTTATATTTTAGGGGTATTTTGGTAATTTGGTGATAATTTTAGTTGAATATTAAGTTTAATTGGTTTTAATAATTATTTGAGGTATAAAAATGATTTTTATAAATTATTTACTAATTTTAACTAATTAATACTAATTTTTGAAAATTATTTTTAAATTATATATAATATATTATTTTTGTAAATAAATGGATATTTAGTAATTTTTAATATGTTTTTGGACTAATTAAGTAATTTGGATTTATAAAATGAATTTTTATTAATATTTATGAATTATCAAGAAATATCGATTTTTATTAGTATTATATTATTATTAGGGTTTTTAAGTATTTATTAGTAAAATAATTACTTTTGGTGTTTTAATATTTAAATTGCCATATTTTGGTACTTAAAGGGCATTTTTGGTATTTATTGAATTTCAATATATCTTATTGTATTTTGTTGTGAATTGTGGACCTCAGTCGGGGGATTTGTAGTTTGGGATCCCGACCGAGGAGTTATGAAAATTATGGTTGAAGTGTATTTTTCTTGCAGGATCGACTCTACTTTTTAAGTAGAGAGATGTCCATTTTACAGAGTAGGTTCTGCCAAAATTTTGATAGAATTCTCATAAAACATGACATCGGGTCTAATTCCTATTCTCTATCTGTGTTAGTAATTCTTTATCGAGTCTCTAAAAGTTAAGTTAGATTTATTCTGATTTCGTGTTATTATTTTATTATTAGTTGCGTCAATACCAAGGCCTAGTGGACCAGGCCCGTCGGACCCGTCTAAAGGAGCACACAACTGTGAGTTGTTATTTTATATATGTGTGCATTTAGGTTGCATGTTTCAAAAATATATGTTTTAATCGTATGATTTATACACAAATGACTTAATAAATTATTAAGTATATTCTAGGTATATTTTCAGTATATTTTCGATATATTATGAAATAAATGCATGTTTTTCTTTTTAATTAAATCTAGATTTCTTTTAAATATATTATTGGTTTAATTTAATATATTCCATGATTTAATTGGATTGATTTTACGTATATACACTTGAAATATACTTAGTTTATTTTAGGTATATTTCTAGTATATATATATAGTTTATAATGTTATTTATAATGATATCATGCATCATTATTTTATGAATGAAATGAGTTATTTTAATGAAGGATATCAATAGAACGTGCTTCCTAGTGGGCAACACTAGGACCGAGTATGTACCGGTATGACGATAGATTGTAGGTTAAATTACTAAGCTATTTATGGATCATGACTTGATTGATTTGATTGTTGTGTGAGGTGACTGAGAGTGTGATTGCTGGAGCTCAGTTGACCTAGTGTCTTAGGGCTAATCACACTGACAGTCAAATTGGTGGAGCTTAGTCGACTTAGTGTCTCAAGGTCAGTCTACTGTCAATAAGGATTAAGTAAATTTATTTGGAAACAAGTGAGCCTATATGGCTAGATTAATGTCTGTTATTATTTAAGGTTGCGATCATTTAGGGTTCTATTTGATTCTTCTTAAATTAATATTTTTTAGTATTATAAAAAAAAGTGATTTTCAGCATTTGTGTGTACATGCCTGTATATATATTTATTATATACATATGAATGATTGCATTTGACATTTAGTAATGTGTGTATATATATTATAACAATTCATTCAGTGAGGTCTGACTCCCCTCTATTGATGTTTTTATAGGAGAGTCCCCATCTTCAAACCTCAATAGTAGACTTATCCATCGGATTTCTCAAAACTTGTATTTGTATTTATGCATGTATGAGATTTTAATTTAGAGTGATACTCTGAAGTATTGTATTAAAAGATTTTATTTATGATATATGATGTGTTGTCATTTTATTAAAGGTTGTTGAGGAACTTATTTTTATTAATTGAGATTTAATTTCCACTGCTTAAATATTTTATTTTATTGCATACTTTTCTTTTAAGGCTTTCTACGGGTTCTGGATTCGAAAGAATTCTCGTTCCCTAGCGCCGGTCTTGGCCCTCTATTTTGGGTTGTAACACAAATATGGTTTGAATACCCTGTTCATCAGATCCCTAAAAGCTGCTAGTACGTTAGTCAAGCCAAATGACATAAACAGAAACTCATAATGGCCATAACGAGTGTGGAATGCCGTTTTAGGAATATCGGCTTCACTAATCCGCAACTTATGATAACCCAATCTCAAATCGATCTTAGAAAAGAACTATGCACCCTGAAGCTGATCAAACAAATCATATATCCTTGGAAGAGGATACTTGTTCTTCACTATCACCTTATTCAGCTCTCTATTGTCAATGCACAGTCTTAGGGTACCATCCTTCTTCCTTATAAATAGGACTGGTGCACCCTAAGGAGAAATGCTGGATTTGATAAAACCCTTATCTAGCAATTCCTGCAACTGCTCCTTTAACTCTTTCAACTCTGTAAGAGCCATTCTGTAGGGTGGCATTGAAATAAAGGTAATGCCTGGAACCACATTTATACAAAACTCAATCTCTCTATGAGGTGGTAAACCTAGTAACTCCTCAGAAAAACATCAAGAAATTCACAAGTAATAAGAACATCTGTGAGTGACAACTTCTCCACTGAATTATCCCTAACTAATGCCAAATATCCCTAATAACCCTTCTTCAGCATATTCTTCACTGTGATAACGGAGATGCGATTTTGAGGTGTAAAACTCTTATCACCCAAAAACTTAAACTCTTCTTCATCAGGAATTCTGAAAATCACCTCTTTACTCCGACAATCCACAACGGCATAGTATTGAGACAATCAATCCATACTAAGGATAACATCGAACTCCATCACATCCAACAACACCAAATCTATGGTTAATTCTCTACCTCCAATGAAAACTGGACAACCAGAAAGAACAACGTTGGTGTCCAAAGAATCACTTAAAGGAGTGGCAACAGATAAAGGAAAAGCCATCCTCAAAGCGTGCCAATAAGATTTTAAAGCAAACATAGGAGAAACAAAGGAATGCATGGCACCCAGATCAAATAAAACCCAAGCATCTAGGTAACAAACAGAAATAATACCTGCCATGACTGCATTAGATGCTTGAGCATCCTGCTGAGTAAGATGGAAAACTCTGGCCTGACCTCGACCCTCCTACTAACTGGTAGAAGCCTAGCCAAAACCTCTGAAACCTCCTCTAGTACCTTTACCATGTCCCTACTGAGTAACAATCTGAGTCGAATTCAGGTGCTGAGCTGGAGGTAGTTGAAAAGGGACTGGTGCTGCATTGGTGATCGGCTGTTGTGGAAACTGCAGAATCTATTGTGGCTGATAACCAGAATAGAGACATGATCTGGCAAAGTGTGCCATCTGTCCACATAAAAAATAAGTCAATGGCGTCATGTAACACTGTCCTTGATGGATTTACCACACATCTGATAAACACTGGCTACTGACCCAGAACTATGACCACTACTATTGCTTGAAGCACCTTATCCAAATCTAATTAGTCTACACCGACCCCTATGGCCATGTCTACTACTCCTGTGCACTCTCTGCTATTGTCTCTAGCTCTGTTGTACTGGGCCTCTCTGCTGACTACTCGAACCAATCTAAAAACTTGAATAAGGAGTAGTCTAAAATCCTCTTGACTGAGTGCCCATCTAGTAATAATTATGCATAGCTCTTTGCCTGACTAGCCTTAGCTCAATCTCCTTGGCTAACTCTATCACTGACTCTAGAGTAAGGCCTGCTGTAGGCATCCCAGCAAAAGCAGAACCCAAACTAGTAACATATATGGTGACGATGAAATACTGATCTCGCATTAAATCCTCTACATATCTGCCAAGTCGAAGAAACTCTCTAGTGTAGTCCTCAATAAATCTGTCACCCCTGGTGATACTTATCAACCGGAGTCTGTAGCTCATATGAAGTGGCTCTAGGCAGAATCTCCTCATAAATCACTCTCTGAACTGTGCCCAGGTCATCATAGTCATGTATGACTGAATCATCTGTATAAACCAATCCAAGTTTGGTCCCTCTACTGACAACTTAACAATCATGATCGATTAGTACTTGGTGTGAGTAGTTCGAGTCCTCATTTCAATCGCATGCAAAAAATCCAATGAGTCTGATGT
Organism: Mallotus nudiflorus; assembly: GCA_947683625.1. Classification (NCBI taxonomy): domain Eukaryota; kingdom Viridiplantae; phylum Streptophyta; class Magnoliopsida; order Malpighiales; family Euphorbiaceae; genus Mallotus; species Mallotus nudiflorus. The sequence goes on along the minus strand of CANTUR010000377.1, from coordinate 1,037,701 downwards.
CCCATCAAAAGATATCTGGCCAACTCTGGGGTAGAAAAGTCAGATATACCCTGCAGATAAACATGCTGAATCAATAGTGCATTTGGAGGTATAGGAGCATCCTCATACTCAGGCTCTATAGGTTCCTCATCCTATAGCTCACACTATCTATGGAGACTTGCTGCTCCTCAAGGTCTACATCTACCACGACCTCTATGCCCCGTTGGTGACTCAAAAGGTAAAACCTCATCCTAAGAGGACTTATCATCCTCGGCCTCAATGATCGACGAAGTGACATGCGCTCGTCTCCTTATTCTTAAAAGACAAACAGACAGATTCAGATAAAACAAGCAACTAACGGTTATGCGAAAAACTAAATCAAGGAAAACTTATCGAAGACATACTCAAACCTAGTTAATTACAATAGTTTTAAAGAAAACACAACTTTAAAAAACTAGGGCCGCAACTTTAATAACCTAGGCCTAGACATAAACTCTGCTCTGATACCAACTTTATCACGACCCAAATCAAGAGTCATGACCGGCGCTAGGGGACGAGAATTCTTTCGAATCCAAAACCCATAACAAGCCTTAAAAGAATAAAAACATGCAATAATTAAAATAAATATGCACCATATAAAATTTCAAACTAGTATATTAAAAATAAACTCTGTTATATCATAAAATAAAATATATAATACAACATTCAGAGAAAAGCCTCTGAAATTACAACCAATACAAAATACAACTCACTATTGCAGTTTTCTAGAGTAGAAATAAAGTCAAATAGATAATTTATATAAAATAGCCAAGGCAGAAGAAATTCGGCAGATGGGCCTATTACTGAGGTCTGAAGAAGAATCTCCTAAAAAATCAATTGAAGGGAGTCAGACCTCACTGAGTCAATTATTATAATATATATACATGTATCTCCTAATGTTATATGCAATCAATCATCTGTATATAATAAATATATATACAAGTATTTCACACAGATGCTGAAATCACTTTATATAATAATACTGAAAAACAAAAGTTTATAAAGGACAAAATAGAACCCTATTTAATCACAACCTCGATCAACAATAACTCTTTAGCCATACAAGCTCACTTAATTCCAAATAAATTCACTTATTCCATATGGACAGTAAACTGGCCTCGAGATAGTAAGTCAATCGAGCTCCATCAGTCTCACTGTCAGTGTGATTGGCCTCGAGACACTAGGTCAATCGAGCTCCAGTAACTACACTATCAATCATATTACAAATCAATCAAATCATTCTTAATCAAATCATAATTACCAAAAGTAATCCTCACTTAACCCTAAATCTATCGCATCAGTACGTACACGATCTTAGTGTTACCCATTAGGTAGTACATTCTATCGATATCCTTCATTTAAATAAAACATTCATACGAAAAATTAAATAATGCAGAATACATTCATAATAACAAAACAAACCATATATATACCAGAAATATACCTAAAATAAACCAAGTATATTTCAAGTATATATATGTCAAATAAATTCAAATCAACCATGAATTATACCAAAAATAAACCAATAATATACTTAAAAACAATTTAAGTATAAATCAATAGTATAACATGCATTTATTTCAAAATATACCAAAAATATGCTAAAACTATACCTAAAATATACTTAAGCATTTGATGAAACAATTATGAATAAATACAATCAAAATATGTATATTCTAAAACATGCAACCTAAGTGCGATATATATATAAAATAACAACTCATAAGTTTACGCTTCTCGAGACTAGTTCAACGGGCCAAATCCACTAGGCCTCGGTCTCGGTGCAACTAAACAAATAAAATAATAATGAAATCAGAATAAATCTAATCGGATATTCTAAGAATTTCTAAAAGAAGACTCTAACGGAGGATTAAAAACTCAAATAGACATAGAATTTCAGGATCGACTCAATGTTACGTTTTACGAGAATTCTACCAAAAATTCAATAGAACTTCCTCTGTAAAACAGATATCTCTCTACTAAAAATTAGATTTGGTCCTAGAAGAAAATGCACTTTTAGAAATAGAACACTCAACACTTTCGGTTGAGACCCTGAACTATACAATTTCCCAATCGAAGTGCACAATTCACCAAAAACCAAATAATATAATAAATATATTAAAAATCAATAAACGCCATAAATATCCTCAAAATAGCAAAATATAACATATTTAACATTAAAACACTAAATATAATTATTTCACAATAATTACATAAAAATCCCAAAATAATAATATAATATTATTAAAAATTACATTTCTCAATAATTCACTATAAATTAATAAAAATCACTATTATATATTCAAATAACTTAAATAGCCTAAAAACATATAAAAAATTATTAAAAACCAATTTAATTACCAATTTAGTAAATTATATATTATTTGAAAACAAAATTTTGAAAATTAGTATTAATTAGTTAAAAATAGTAAATAATTTATAAAAATTATTTTGTTACCTTAAATAATTCTAAAACCATTTCAAACATAATATTTAACTATAATTTTAACAAAAACTCACAATTACCCTAATAATTCAAAATACACATAATACTAAATAATTTCCTCAAAAATTATATAAAATCATTAAAATTATTTTATCAACATATAATATACTAATATCAACTAAAACACATATTTAACCAATAATTTCAACAAAAATACATATTTAACCTAATTATCCAATATTTACATAAACTAAAAATATTATTAAAAACTATTTAATAATCCCAAAAATTATTTTCTCAACACTAAAATTAATAACAACTAATAATAATCAACCAAATTCATAATTAAATAAATTAATTTACGAAAATAAATAAATAATAATAAAATATTAAAAAATTAGCAAAAATTCAAATTAATTCAAAAAATTCACAAAAAATATATTTGAGAAGCTTGAGCTACCATAAACAACATTTGTTAAGCAACTTTTCATAAATTAACCATTATCAAGGTCAAAAAAATCAAAACCCAAAATCACATAAACTAAAAATTGGAGATATCTAAAAATCTAGAGGTTTTGAGCTCAAACAGAGCTTGGAAATGGACTCACCGGACAAAAATCTATTGAACAAAATCAGTCCAGTGTCAATTGGTGGTCGGAATCTTCACCGGCAACCAAAGCTCCACTTTTGGTTTCCTAGCAATTATTGCGACTCTAGGCGGCGGCAAACGGTGCTAGTGGTGGCGGGTGGTTGCTAGAGGCTCCCTGAGTCGACAATAGCCGGTGGTTGCAAGTGGGGCGATCCAGTTGAAAATGGCCGAAGGTGGAAGAAGGAAGAAAAAGAAAAAGAAGAAAAAGAAAAGAAGAAGAAAAAAAATGAGAAGGAAAATTTTTTGACCTGTTTTACACTGCTTTTGACTTTTACTTTTGTACTTTTTTTATAAAATATAAAATTACCAAAATGCCCTCCAACCAAAATTAATAATAATAATAATAGTAATAATAATAATAATAATAATAATGCTAGAATAATGTAACAATAATAATAATAATGAAATAACAACAATTATAAATACAATATTATTAACAAAAATACTATTAAAAATAATAGTAGTAATAATAAAAATCTCACATAAAATAAATTATTTTTACGTAAATAATTTCCTTAAAATAAAATAAATAATTAAAAATAGTTATTAACGATAATAATACACATTTAAAATTTAAAATTTTTAATACTGCATATCCATAAATATATTTTAATTCTTTAAAAATTCGGATCATAACATGTGAAATATTAGCCCTTTGGAAAACCTTCTCCTAGGAAAATTGTGAAATGAAAAACATATCATTCTGTTTGCAGTCATTATTAGTTTGGAACTCTTTCTCAATCTTGTCACTTATAGTGATCTCATATTGATCTACAAACTGCTTGAGTGCACTCATTGAATGAATATATGCATCAAAGTATGGATGTATACTTTCACTCCTCTGAGTTGACACCATTCAATATGGATGCATACTTTCACTCCTCTAAGTTGACACCATTCTAGCCCAAAATAAATGCTTGAGGTAAACCGGTACCCAACATTGCCTTTCTAAATACAACTTGGCAAGCTAGTTGTAATAACCCTGGTTTTTAAATTATTTTATTAAATAATGAGATATGTAGTGTTAATAAAATTTAAAAGTTATATTTAATTATTTTACTATTTTGTGATTTATTATCATTATTGTATGTTTAATTGAATTTTCTACGTAAATATATTAATTTGGAATTTATTATTTTGGACATTTAAATTCCATTATGTATATTTATTATTTTCGAATACTATTATTTTAATAATGTTAATTTAGTGCATGAATATTGTAATATTATTTTTAATATTATTTCTTTAAGCATTAATATTATTCTATTACTTGATGTGATTTATGTATTATTAATATTTTTGAAAGTATTCCACTACCGTTATTAATGTTATTATTTTCATTGTTATTTATGTGAGTTATTATTACTATTTTTATTTTATTAAATATACATTATTTATATTATTAATTATTTATTAATTATGGTTATTATTAATGTTTTTTTAAATGATATTTTATGTGGTTCTTTTTGTGTGCGTGTGTATATATATATATTTATTTATTTGTGGTAGAGATTTAACTAAACTAAAGTTTATAATATATTATAAAGTTATAGTATAATATATATATATACACACACACACACACAAAACAAATGCAGAAGCCATTTTTCTTCCTTCCCCTCCCGCAAAATCCCAATCACCCCAATCACACACTGTCACTATGCCTCTTCTCACAGCTTGTCAGACCATTCCTCACTGCCACCATCTTCTTCCCTTTTCTTCCCCATCGTCTTCGTCACTGTCAGCTCGTCAGTGTGTCGCCAGAGAAGTCAGAATCGGCAGCAACAGTGAGTAGTTGCTTCTCATCGGCGATCTTTTTTCATGTTCTCGGTGTCTATGAACTCCTTGAGCACCGGTGAGCAAGAATTTAGCCTCTGTTTTAGCTCAAATGCATCCATTGTTGTGTTTTCTTGAGTTTTTATTTTTGAGCTTTTTAGGATTTTTATTTTTTTAAGTTGATTTTTATTGATTCAAGCAAACTCCCTTTGCAAATGATGATCCTTATAGCTTGAGCTTCATGAAGATATTTTTTTTATAATTTTTGGAATTTATTTTAATTTTGGTGAATTTTTTATTAATTTAATATTATTTAATGAATTTTCATAAATAAATTAATTAAATTATGAAATTTGTTAAATTATTGTTATTATATATTGTTATTAATTTTGACATTGAGAAATTAATTTTTGGGAATTTTATATAATTTTTAAGAAATATTTATAGTTTATGCAAATATTGGATAATTGAGTTAAATGAGTATTTTGGTTGAATTTAAAGTTTGATTGTGTGTTTTAGTTTATATTAAAATGTTATTTGATGATAAAATAATTTTTAGGAATTTATATTATTTTTATGGAATTTTATATAATTTATGTGTATTTTAAATTATTAAGTTAAATAAGTATTTTTATTGAAATTATTGGTTAAATATGTGTTTTGGTTGATATTAGTATATTATATGTTCATTAAATGATTTTAATAAATTTCTATAATTTTTTAGGAAATTATTTAATATATTGGATATTTTATATTAAAGGGGTAAATGTGTAATTTTGTATTAATTATAGTTAAATATTAGGGTTTAGTTGATTTTATAATTATTTAAGGTAATAAAATGATTTTTAATAAATTAATTACTATTTTTAACTAATTAATACTATTTTTCAAAAATTGTTTTCAAATAATATATATTATATATTATTTTGGAAATAAAATGGGTTTTTAAATTAATTTTATTATATAATTAAGCTATTTAGGCAATTAAACATGAACTTTATTATGTTATGTTGAATAATTGTAAAACTGAATTTTTATTAATATTATATAATATTTGAGATTTTATTGGTTAAATTGTGTTTTTAAATATCATTTACAATTTATGTTAATTTAATTGTAAAATGGAGATTTTATTTCATTTATGAATTTTTACTATCAAATATTATTTAAATTAGACTGTTATATTTTATTTGGAAAATAAAGGTTTTTAAATATTTTAATTGATTTTTTTTATGATTTTATGATTTTACTGTTAATATTGTTGATTTGTGAATTGTGAACCTCGGTTAGGGATTTGTGGAGTTAAGAGTCCCAACCTAAGGTGTTGAGTATTTGGTGATTTTAGAAGTGTGTTTTCTTTGCAATATCAGCCCTACTTTTATAGGGAGATGTCCGTTTTACAAGGAAAACTCTGTCGAAATTTTAGTAGATTTTTCGAAAAACGTGACAACCGGTCTGAGTCTAATTTTGAATTTTTTATTGAGTCTGTTTATAGTAATTCTAGAAGAATTGAGTTAGAAGTTTATTCTGATGATTATTATTATTTTATTGTTCTAGCTGTGCCAAGACCGAAGCCTAACGGACCAGGCCCGCCGAGTTTGTCTTGTGGAGCACTAATCTGTGAGTTATTATACTGTATATATATGCATTGCATATAGGATGCATGACTTAGGATTTTTCATTTCATTATATGTTTTAAATAGTAATTTAATTTATAATATGATTTGGTATATTTTCCGTTATTTTTAGTATATCTTGATATATATATGTTGACATATTTTCTATATACATTTAATATATCACTGGTATATTTTGAGTTTATTTTTGATATATGTGTGTTAGATATTTAGGTTTATTTTTAGTATATTTTGGACATATGTCAAAATTAAATACATGTTTTAAATATATTTATTCATGATTGTTTTATTAAATAATTAGTATACTTTAGGTATATTTTTAGTATATTTTAGGTATATTTCTAAATAATTGAATGTCATATTATTGATTTATACTTAAATTGTTTTTAAGTATATTCTTGGTATATTTTTAATGTACTTCTAAATAAATGCATGTTATATTATCAATTCATATTTAATTGTTTTTAAGTATATCATTGGTTTATCTTTGGTATATTTCATATTTGATTTGACTTTATTTGACATATATATACTCGAAATATACTTAGTTTATTTTAGATATATTTCTAGTATATATATAGTTTATTTTATCATTATGATTATTATTATGCATTATTTGTTTATCCATATGAATGCTTTATTTTAAATGAAGGATATCAATAGAACGTGCTTCCTAGTGGACAGCACTAGAACCGTGTACATACCAGTGTGATAGATTTAGGTTTGAGTGAGGAATTAATTGTGGTGATTACAATTTGATTGATAATGATTTGGTTGATGTGATTGAGATATGATGTGATTGATAGTGTGATTACTGGAGCTTGGTTGACCAAATGTCTCGGGGCCAATCACACTGACAATCAGACTGCTGGAGCTCGGTTGACTTAGTGTCTCGGGGCCAGTCTACTGTCCATAATGGAATAAGTGATCTATTTGGATTTAAGTGAGCCTGTATGGCTAAAGTGATAAAATGATTAATTGAGGTTGCGATCAATAGGGTTTTATTTGATCCTTCATGTATTAAAATAAATGTTTTCTGCATTTATTATGTTTATAAAAGTAGAGTTTGACATTTTTGTGAAATGCGTGTTCATATATATACATATAAGAATGCTTGACTGGATATGGGTTAGATTGCATGTATATATAGTATAATAATTCACTCAGTGAGGTCTGACCCCCCTCGATTATTTTTTTTTTCCAGGATATCCTATATCGTCAGACCATAGTAGTAGAGTCTTCGCCAGCGTTCTTCTGTCCCGGCTATTTTATGTAGATGTATATTTTGAACTCTGATTTGTATTATAGAAAAAAACTGCAGTAGTAATGTTATTGTATCAAAAGAGTATTGCTTTGTTTTGATACCTTGTACTCTAAAGGTTGTATTTGAATATTGTATGAATATATTCATTTATGAAAGGATTTGGAATATCTATTTTATATAATGATTTTGAGAAAAATTTTAATTCAATTGTATTTATTTATTGCATGTTTTATGTTTCTAAGGCTCGCTACGAGTTTCGGATTCGAGAGAATTTTCGTTCCTTAGTGCCAGTCGTGGCCCCTGGTTTGGGTCGTGACACTAGTCATTCCTCTCTAGTCCATAGTTTATTAAAAATTTACTCTAGTTTTGCTCAAACATGCCGATGGTGAGGCTGTCACATATACGACCTTTAAATTCATATACAACTTTACTAAATTCCCTGATGTGCTTGAATTTTTTTTGGAACCTTACACATTATATGCCATATATAAAATCGATGAATAGTGTTGGGTGTTACATCCCTCATAGCTCGCTTTATGCTCTCACATTAATTGGTAATTATGACGGTTGGATGTATGTTGCCTATGCTAGCTAGCTATGTTGTGAAAAGCCATTTGAATAATTCAATGTCTTTATAGGAAACTAGAGCACATCCTAATAAGATAGATTGCCTATGGTGGTTAACATTGACAATAGTTGAAAATGGCATCTTGTAACAGTTAATAAGTTACATGGTATTGAATGTGATAACGTCATGAAATTCCTTATATGCAGCTTTACTACAAGGATGAATCTATAGGATATTCCTCAATCTACTTTCATCATCAACATTGATGGAATGGAAAAATTCCCTCTCTTACTGTTACATCCCAATAAATAACTATTGAATTGACTCGGCATTACCCTTACCTAATATCTTCTTCCTTTCACTATAGATGAAATTCTTATAGTCCTTTGAAGTGCAGCTTAAATTTTGTGGGCCACCATATTTTACTTGCATAAGTCTAACACTTTTGCATACCTTGATGCTTGTAATATTATTTGCTAAAAGATTTTATTTCATGCTAAGTCTCAAATTCCTGTGAGCAGGCACTAACCTACTCATGTTTATAATAAGCTCATGGCTATATTCATTTTCAATTAAACTAACAACCTAAACTCCTTCCCTCCTTACTGCATTTAAATGTGTAGGGCAACTTGTTCTCTTTGTTTTCCTTTTCGCATCCAATTTTCTACCTCTATCACAGCTTATTATTTAATACTTTCTAGCACCATCACTACCCTTCTATCCTCCTTTCCTTATCACTAAGAATCCTTTTAACTTTGCATGCTCTTGATATGCTTGAACAAGTTTACCTAGACCTGTAAAACACATGCCTAGTTTAGGACCTATTTCAGTGTTATAGTTATTTGTCGAACTATCTTTGATTTCAGAAACCTCATAAGTTGGACTATCTTTAATGTCAAGCACATCATCCATTGAGCTATCTTCGATGTCAGGCACATCTTCAAATGGACTATCTTCGATGGCAGGCACATCATTAGTTGGACTATCTTCAATGGCTCGAAAAAGAGAATATGATCAAAAAAAGAAGGAATGAAATATATAAAGGGGAAAATATCTTATTTGGTCCTTCAACTTTCACTTACATTTAGGTCCATTTGATTCTTTGTAATTTAGTCCTAGATTGTAAAGCTTTATAGTTTAGTGATTTAGGGAATTATTAAAACTATCAATGTATCCTCAATCAATTATACGACTGAGTATAATCAGCATCATACGACTGAGTATGATGTTTCTTATCAAAACAGACTATATGACCGATTATAGTCAGCATTGTACGACCGAGTGCAATGTATCCTCAATCGATTATACGATCGAGTATAATTAGCATCATACGATCGAGTATGATGTTTCTTATCAAAATAAACTATACGACCGAGTGTAGTCAGCATTGTACGACCGAGTGCAGTCAGCATTGTACGACCAAGTGCAATGTATCCTCAATCGATTATACGACCAAGTATAATCAGCATTATACGACCAAGTATGATGTTTCTTATTAAAATAGACTATACGACCGAGTGTAGTTAGTATTGTACGACCGAGTGCAATGTATCCTTAATCGATTATACGATTGAGTATAATCAGCATTATATGATTGAGTATGATGTTTCTTATCAAAACAGATTGTACGATCGAGTGTAGTTAGCATTGTATGACCGAGTGCAATGTATCCCCAATTGATTATACGATCGAGTATAATCAGCATCATACGACCGAGTATGATGTTTCTTATCAAAACAGACTATACGATCGAGTGTAGTCAGCATTATACGACCGAGTGTAATGTGTTCTCAATCGATTATATGACCGAGTGTAATCAATATCATATGACCGAGTATAATGTAATTTTTTAATTTAATGCTATACGTCTGAGTATAGTCAAACATTGTACGATCGAGTATAATGTGGTTCATTCACTCAAGGTTATACGACCGAGTATAATAAATATCATACGATTGAGTATGATATGTCATTTGAAACGCTGTACGTCCGAGTCTAGCAAATTCATAAGCAGAGACTTCAAGGAGCAGGTAAGTATCCTAACTTTAGAAATTGGGTGCTATTTTGCTTTGCCGCAATTTGTCAAGCAAACAACGACAAAGGGGGGCAACTATAGACACCCAATTTGGGGATGAGATGTTATAGATGCAGCAAAGGACTCCAGTAATGAAAATGTCTTCGATATTTAATCCTTAAAAAATTCTAAGGGCTTTTAAAGGAAGGATTTAATGTTTTCAGGGACTAAATCATAAAGTTCTTTTTAGGACCTAATTGCAAAATTTAAATTTCTCCGGGGGCCTTTTTGTAATTAAATGTTAAAAAAAAGTGTGTGTCGAAATTTCATAATTCCAACTAGAATTATGTAATTTTGATTGGATTACATAATTCCGATCGGAATTACAATAATTCTGATCGAGATTGGACAATTCCAATCGGAATTGCACAATCCCGGTCGGAATTGAATTCTTCCATTTTTTCCTATTTCTAATTACTTCCAATTTAGTATTTTAATTGGTTTAAACTTCCTAATTAATTCAATCCTAATTGGTTTAAACTTCCTAATTAATTCAATCCTAATTGATTTAAAATTCCTATATACACTTTAGGAATTATAATCACATTAGGACTAGGGTTAGGTTTCCTAACTTCACTATAAAAAGGAAAAGGGGGGCGTTAAAAGAGGGGGGAGGAGGAAAAAAAGAAAAGGAGAGCATAAGAAAAGAAAAAAGAAGAAAAGAAGGAGAAGAGAAGGAAGAAAAACGTGATTTTATTCTTCTTATATTTATTTTTAATCAAAAAAATTCTTTTTGATTCAACGTTTAATTCAAGACTCATGAAGAATTTTTGAAGAAAAGATTCGAAGATTTGTCAAGAACAGTAAACTACCAATCTAAAGAGTACCCTAAATCATCCATAAGCATATCATCTTCTTCTATTCTTCATTTGTTAATTTATTTGATTATTTTACATTATTATTTTTATTATTATTCTTTCAAGTTATTATCATTATTTATTCATTATTTATTATTTTATTTTATGTTTTGTGGTGATTATGGAGGAAAACGCATGGTAATCAAGTGGGAGGATTGAATTTCATGAGAAATCCGTGGAAGACTATGGATAAAGCCTCGTAGAGACTTAGTTTCTAGGGCTTTATTTATTTTTATTATCTTTATTTTATTTATTGCTTTTATTTTTTTATTTTATTAATTATTTTTTGAATTAATATAATAGCCCCAATAGTGGGAGTAATAAAATTATTGTGTGGTTGCATGTTTATTTTGATTAAATTGGTTAGTAAAAATTAGGTTTTAATTTGGTAATTCTTTAAAATCAATGGAGGATTTAAATTAATTTAGGTTGCATGCTAATAAAAATTAGGGTTTTAGTAAGGAATAATTTAATTATTTGTTTGATTTTATTTAATTGTTTATTTTATGTTATTATTTATTTTTAGGTTTATTTATTATTTTTATGTGTTTTGAGCCTTAAGCCCACTTTAGCCCTTAATCTATTTATTTAAGGTTAGTTAATTCTTTTAACCCATATCACTTAATAATTAAATAGATTTAATTAATTAAAATATATTTTTAGGTCCATAATTAATTAGATTTTAAATTAGAAATATCCTTAGGCTCATTTAGTTAATTAGACATAGGCTCATATAATTTAATTTAATTTAATTAATTTAGACTTAGCTCACTTAATTTAATTCTTCTTTTATAATTTGTAGATTTAAGATTATTATTTAATTAAACATGTAGAATTAGGCCCATTAATTTAAATACCTTCATAAAAATGTAGAATTAGGCCCACTTTTATTAAAATTAGTAGACTTAGGTTCATTTAATTAAAATCAAAAGGAATTAGGTCTGTAGGTTTACTTATATATTAAAATATGTAGACTTTAGCCTATTTATTTAAAATCCATGTAGATTAGACTAACTTAGGGATTATGTAATTTATTGAATGTATTATTTACTTGTATATTTCATGACTAATCTACCTTGGAGTTTATTGTTTTGGGTTTATATAAAATTGCATGTAAATAGAGAATAAAATAATAATTCATAAAGTAATTCTAAATGAACACAACACTGAAAGAAGTTGATATTTCATATCCAGAATTTCATTGTTGTGGTGCTAGCTTTCTTTTAGGGAATTGAGTACCATCTTTTTGATTTGTCTCAGTTATTATCCTGGATGGTGACTCCTCATCTTCACTCTATGTCTTTGTAATAGTAGTTAGTGTGTTCTCTAGAGTTCTGAGCTCAAACAGTGATGCAGTTGCTAAAATCTTAAACGCGCGCTAAACCCTGCAGTCTACAGTATCATTATTTGAACTTTTTTCATCGTTTGCCACATCACATTCTTTCTCTCTTTTTACTGCAACATTTCTATTTATTGAATCTTCATATTCATAAACATCACTAAATGTCTATTGAAACACAAGTTTTCTCTTTGACATATTATGCTCTAAAGTTCCTTATTCTAATTATGGAGATATCAAAGTTTTGATAGTGATTGAACAAAGGATGTTGTAACGTTTGAAAATGAAATTGGACAATAATTTATACTCTAACAAACTTAGGTTCACCAATTAATGTTTCAACTTCACCACTCTATTTTCTTATTCATTATCAATGTGAAATCAAGAGTCTAGCTTGCATTAGTAAAAAAGGGACGTTTAATTTTCCAAAATTTTGTAGGAAATAATGTTTTATTATTTATTTTTTTTATCATAATTATCTTTTCACAGTTATTGACTTTTTTTAACTAAAATTTTTTGGGTAGATTCTAAAGTTTTGTTGAAAAGAAAATAGGTTAATTATTTTTTTTAACAATAAAATAGGTTAATTATTTGTAAAAATGAATTGATTAAAGTGGATCAAGAGGGAGCAAGATAATTAGCATGCACAATTCTGCTGGCAAGGCTAAATCGCAGCAGGCAACAAAAATAATAAATAAATAATAATCAGACTATATATAGCTATGCAACCTTAAGTTATATTAATTGGTCTTCTCAAATATATTAACAAATTTAACTCTTTTATGTTTTCTTTTGTATGTTCAAGAATTTCCATGCTTACTTCCATATAAACGGAAGAAAATGGGATAAGGTATAAACTTTTTTTTGGTCCTAATTGATGAAAATTACTTTTAAAATATACATTTAACAAGTTTTTAAAATTTTTAAGTTTATAAAAACCATTTTTTAATAATTTATAAAAAAGTTAAAAATAATTTTTATATATCTATTTTTTAAAAATTTATAATCAACCTATATACATTTAATAAAAAAGAACTAAAATTTTTTTATACACTCAATAATTTTTATTAAAATTTTCTATAAAATTTTAAAAATTATTATGTGTATAAAAAAATTTTTAATTCTTTTTTCTTAAATGTATAGTACTTGATTCCAAAATTTTTAAATTAAATATTTTTAAAAATCGTTGTTTAAAAATTTAAATTAAAAAAATATTTTTAAACTCTTTTTTAAATTTTTAAAAAATATATTTCTATAAAATTAAAAAATAAAAAATAAAAATTTCATAAATATTTATTTTGAAAGTAATTTCATTAATTTACATTGTTATTCAGACTAATTTTTATCAATTAATATTAATGTTAAACTTTTCTTTAAATTTTAGAATTTAATTACAACAATTTTTTTTAAAAAAGATTCAATATAATTTAAATTTTAAAGATTAAAATCTAATTGAGACAAAAAAATATTAAGATAAAATATGAACTTTAATGTAAAGTTTTTATTTTTATTTTTATTTTAAACAACGATTTTTCAGAAATTGGAGGGGCGAGCAGGATTCGGATACTTGACAAATTGATACGTGACAGCTAGGGTACTAGAGTTGGAGTGAGAGAGAGAGAGAGAATTAATTAGAGAATAGGACACAAATTAAAGAATCAAATTAATTAATGAAAAGAACAGGAAAGCCAGCTATACGTACCTATATTATATGAAATAATAGGGAAACTTGGAAAGTCTCAAATGACAAAGGCATCCATCCATCCATCCATAAAGTGACAGTGTAAAGTAAGTACCACATGTATTAATAATTAATTTACACGTAATTTCTTTGATTTTTTTATTACAAAAAAATTTTTTGAACGCTTTTTTATTACAAAAAAAATTACTAGTGGAATGCATACCAATATCATAAGATTGATAAGATCTAAATTATTCCAATATCATAAGTGGAATTCAATCAACATGCAATATTAAAAATCAACATGCAATAATATATATATATATATATATATATATATATATATATATATATATATATATATAATGCAACTTTTTATTATTATAAGGGCAAAGGTGCATTTTTACCTTTTATATTTTGCTCGAGACCCAAATATGTTTTTTTCTTTTTTGTCAAACATATTAGGTTTCTTATCAAAACTAGTTTTTAAGCCTCTCTAAGTAACTTTTCAGAAATGGGGGCGATGACCGTTAACTTCAATGGATGACATATCATAACGTATTGATCGAATATCTCTTTTCTCCTTTTCTTATTTCTCTTGCTACTTCATCTTTGTTAACTGGATTGGGAAAAATTGCAAAAACCCTACTTTACAAAGTCAACACCCTAAAAATTAAAAATTACATTCAAACAACAATGGCAATGTCTTCGTCAACAACTGGAAGATCTAACAAGTTAAGTAACATTGAGCAAGATTATAAAGGACCTCGAAGGGGAAGATCTAGTAGGCGAAGTAATGTCGAGCTAGATTATGAGAGACCTTTAAAGTATTGTCGATATTAAGTAAAAGCTCCCAAATGGACATCATGGACTGATGATAATCCTAGAGCAGGTTCTATGGTTGCCCATATTATGAGGTTACTCAGTGATATTGAATATATTTTATGTTATGGTATTATAAACACCTGATTCGGTTGACCCGTGTTAGGGGACGAATTAAGGATATTCGGTTTGATCGGCCCGTTGTTAAGCCCAATGATGAGAATGTGAAACTTGGACATAAGAAAAAAACCAGAATCTCCAATTGAAAATGGACTTGAAAACCTAAAAGCCTTAAAAGCCCAAGACTTAGCCCAATTGTCCAAAAACAACATATGCCCGGGCAAAAGAGGTGTCGCCTCAGTGCAATAAGGCGATCGCCTCTATGGCAACTGCTGCAGAGGCGATCACCTCATCGTAGAGGCGCCGCCTTTGTGGCAGACCACTTGTAGCTACATTTAATGTAGTTGCAGCCATGGTGGCTAAGTGGTGTGGGCCCCACACCCTTAGACTTGATTTTGCGTGAGGAAAAAATTTTTGGGGGGAAGGAAAAGGCTATAGGGGTTCATGATAAGCTAGAAAGCCTAGGGGCATGGGTAAGGTATGGGTATAAAAAAAAAGGAGGAGAAACCATTATTTTTTTGCTGGAAATGGAAAGAGAGTTCAAAAGAAAAAAGAAAAGGGGGCTCTAAGTTTTTTTTTTAAAAAAGAGAAACGTTCTTAAGAGAAGGGGATAATCCAAGCCAAAGCAAGTTCATATTCCTTAGGAGAGAAAGGAGAAAAGCTTTTGTCAAAGTGAAACTCATACCCAATTGGAGATCACACTCAAAAGCACATCTCTAAGAGTCCATCACTTTGGTAAAATTTTACATCTAAATACATTTTTTTTATAACTTCTTCATTTTTGTGTTTAGTTTGCATATCACTAAGTTGTTAGTATACTTTAGGTTTATTTCGTTTGTTACGCTACCTCATTGATATGATCCCTTAAACTATTGCATATAGTTGTAATTTGGCACCTATTGGATGCATGTGTGCATGTATTGCTTACTTAGGGGAGAAGTTTGATTGTCTTGAGAGTCGAGCTAGCTTGTTGATCAAGCAACGCCTCTTCATAAAGGCGTCGCCCCCCTGTCAGTGAGGCGATCGCCTCTTCACAGAGGTGATCGCCATATTAATAGGTTTTCAGGCAACATGATCCTTTTTTTAGAAACTTGCATGATCTTAACCTTAGATGTTTTTCATTACTTGTAGTTAATACGTTGTATGACAATAGTTTGACCATTCAAGCCTTTTTAGTTCTTATTATAACTTCTTTTGAGAACATTATTTATAAAATATTGCTCCTAATATACTATATTTTAAAGGAAACTAACCGTATGATTATTGTAGGAATTACTTAATGATCTACGTCATTGAGAGTCAATTTAAATAGCTAACCTCTTAGAGTATCTTGCTTGTGTAAATAGTTTATTATTAATTTATTTTTGGTATATGTACAATTTATTTTTCATATATTTCTTTTGATTTTATTCAAAGGCATTGTAATCCTTAATCCCTTCCCCCCTTTAATTTGAAAGGAAAATTAATCCTCCTAGTATATATTGATTTGAAGACCAAAAAGTGAAACGGTTCTAACCTAGCCCAAAACCTATTATCTAAACTTTTTAAGATCGGTTGTAGTAGTTTAAGACTCTGTTCAATCATGGTTCAAGTTTTCAGGGGTGCCTAGACAGAGAAATTGGAGGTTAGGGACGAAGGTGTCTTAAGAGCAAGGCTGGGCAAGGGTTTTGAGCTTGTAAAGGGGCAAGACCACTTGATGATGAGGTGATTGCCTCATTGAAGAGGCATCGCCTCAACACCAAGAGGTAATCGCCTTTTCATCAGAAAGCCATGAGGTGATCGCCTCTTCAGCAGTATCAACCGTTAAGCTTCATCAAACTGTACAATCTCAGTAAGTGTAAATCAGAGTGTAATGGGGCAGACGCACACACATGTAATCATTAAAATCAATTTGCATGTAAAATAATAAATTTAATTAAGATAAAAGTTAAATTCTGTAAACAATTCATAAAAAAAAAAGAATAGAAAAGTGTATGTGTTCATTGACCAAGCTAAATAAATTAGTTAAAAGGGGGAAACAACAATTTGTAGGCCCTAGTACATTAAGTGTTTGATAGGGCACCCTCAGGGTCATCCCCTCTTCCAACGCCACTGCCACTCCTATCCTCATCATCATCATCCTCATAAATCTGGAACACATCAATCTAGTGCTCAAGAGTGGTAATCCTCACCCTGCTAGCCTCATCATAGTCCTACTCAAACAAATCATAGGTTAGTGAATCATGCAAGCATGCATACATGTAGGGAATAGAAAGATTCTTACCCTCCACTGTTGGGTGACCTCCAACATATAGTCTCTCTAAGCTTCTATCATGTGATACATGTATAGGCCTTGCTCCAGAGAAATTTGCATTATTAAATGAATGTTAGAACTAACAGATGGATGAGAATGATAGTGAAAGCAAGTTAGGAGTGAACTTGTATAAGTAGTACCACCAGGGGTGTATACAGGTATCAGATCCTTATCCAGAGTCAAAAATTGATGATACAACTCTCTAGGAGGGACCTATCATCGAGCTAAAGGGTTCAGGGACATGAATGAAGTTGTCGAGAGCGAATTGAGAACTGGGGGCGGTAGGCGGCCTGGCTTGCTCAACAGCTGCCGAAGTCTCCTCTCTGCCTTGATCCAAATGACGCCTCAGGGGCTCTCTCTCTCACACTCAAGATCTAGCTTGAGGCATAGGCCTAGCGGGTGCAGATTAAAGGCAAGAAAAAGGAAAGCATGTAAAAACACAACTAGTTTTTAAAGTAGGAAAAAGGCGACAGGGATATGCCTGGGAGGTAAAAGCAACATGGAAGGGGACCGTCAATAGAAGGTGAGCTCGAGCGAACTCCACATATCAACTCTTCACACGGACTGTGTGATCCATAGTCAGTGAGCCTGCAACAGCTTGAGCATGGTCCTCACCCTCCAGCTCATACACCCAAAGCATGCTATCAGGAGGAGACTTAGGAACCGGTCTCGCTTTAGCACCTCCCCACCAGTTCATGACCCGCTCGCCAAGATACCAGACTTGATATCCAAGGCCACAAAGGAGTACCCTCTTTCAGGCTAAAGGCCTGGAATGAGTCATCTCGATATTCCAGCTATCCTCAGGCCCCCACAAGTCATTTCGGATTTGCGAAAGGTGGAAACATCAACAGGTAAGTAGATTAAATTTGTATAAATTGCTAATGAAAGAGGTTGTGTTTTATAGGTACTACATCCTACATTAGGGAGTTCAGGTGCTGCCTGTGGATATGCACCCGGGCGAGATGCCTTTTCAGGACACGATTAGCACCACATCTGTTGATAGCTAGGAGGTGATCCCTTACTCACTGCACACCTACGAGCAGCTTAAACTCCAAAGCCCAAACCTATTAAGCAAGTTGATTAGTTAGTGTAAATAAGTGGAGACTAGAACAAGTTAAGAGAGGGGAGGGTCATGACTTACCAGGATGGCATGTAAAAAGCCATAAAATCTTTTGGCCCCTCAGACCACCTCGTCTATGCTCTGATACAGATATGCGAGAGCACAACTACCTAGTTAAATGTGGATGCATTATTAAGATCTCAGAGAGCTAGTAGGAATATCATATCAATCGAGCTGGCGGTGTCAGCAAAGAAGATGGTGCCAAACAAGTAGAGTAGGAAAGCCCCCACCACCTGATCAACCTCGAGAGGAGTGACCATAGTCGCAGCCCGCTCCTAAGTATAGAAGCTCCTAATCGAGTCAAGCTTGAGGGTATAAGTCCCCTTTATATCGGGAGTCATGCCTAAAAGCCGCTCGATGTATGTGGCCTTGTTCAGAGACAGCTGGTGTAAGCTCGCATTGAGGGGGACGGGGTCTCCAGCACAGGCAATCCTTATAATAGCATCAAATTACACTAGACCTAGAGTGACCTTACCAAATGGGAGGTGGAAGGTGTGGGTCGTGTCGAACCACCTCTCCATCAGTGCGTGTAGTGGCTGGTAGTCTGTACGTCCCTGCTCAGATGGAAGTGAGAGTACAAAGTCCTCGAATCTAGTCTCCTGAATCTAATCCTTTTGATCATCAATTAGCTTGCTATAAAATACTCGGGCCCCATGGAAATTCCTAGCACCCTTAAATATCTGTGCATCGTGCTGCAAGAGGAAAAAATATGGAAGTTGAATTTATGCATTTCATTATTATAGAAAAATTTAAAATGAATAAGCATATAACTGACGTGGATCGCCCTACTGATGAAACGTGTTGCCTTATCAATGAAGCGATCACCTCATCACAGAGGCGATCACCTCATTAAAAAAGCGACAACCTTTTAATTTGCAAGAGTGGCCATCACCTTATTGAAGAGGCAATCACCTCTGCGGTTACAGACAGTAACAATTTTTAATTTTTAACATCAAAATGGCAAAATTCATATTTTTTTAATCTAATCATGCTCTAGAATGATAAATATACAAGAATAATCACTAACCCGATGTAATTTGTAAGAAAAATAAAAAAATTTGAGTCCTAACCTCTCAAGATGCAAACGAACAGATGCATGACCCTAGATCTGCCAAGCGAGAGATTAAAAGCATTAGCGGAGGGTGGGATGCTATCCCACTTAGGCACAAGAGGTGTCCTCTCATTTTCCATTGTTTATAAAAGGGAGAGAAGTACAAAAAGTATAAAGAAGAAAGAGAGAAGAGAAGAGACAAAAAAAAAAGAAAGGGGAAAATGACAAAAAGTGGAAAAGAGGGGAAGGAGAGAAAAGTTATCTTTTATAGTAGGTGGAAGTTTAGGGTTTTGAAAAAAAAAGGGTCATTATTTATGTGTGCTTGGAAATCAAAGTTCAGGAATGAAAATTGTCTAAGTGAAGTTTTAGTAAGAACCGGGCCAGGAAAACTTGGGATTCGCACTTTTTAGTTCAATAAAGATCGGGTCACGAAAACCTGAGCTTTAGGTTTTTAGTTGAACAATGTGTTGGCTAGAAAACCCAAGTGTTACGCTACAACAAGACAAGGCTGTTCAATTTTAAATCCCCAAAGCTTAAAGACAGGGCTGTTTGGGTTTGAATCCTTGAAGCTTAAAGATAGGGCTATTCGAGTTTAAATCCTCGAAGCTCAAAGACAGGGCTATTTGGTTTTAAATCCCCGAAGCTCAAAGATAGGGTTGTTCATATTTGAATCCTCAAAGTTCAAAGATAGGGTTGTTCATGTTTGAATCCTTGAAGCTCAAAGATTGAGATGATTATTTGGGTAGTATCCTTGAAGTCGAAAGCAAACGACAACTAGACCAAAAAAACTTAGAAGTTTGTATCCCCGGAGAGGTGATAATCGGACCAGGAAAATCCGAGAATAATATCCCCAATGGTAATCGAGCCAAGAAAACTCAAAAACCAAAGTCAGTACGATGATGATCAGACTAGGAAAATCCAAGAATCATATCCCTAATGGTAATTGAGTGAGGAAAACTTGAGAACCGAAGTCAGTACAACGATGATCGGACTAGGAAAATATGAGAATCACATCCCTAATGGTAATCAAGCCAGGAAAACTTGAGAACCGAAGTCAGTACTGCGATGATTAGACCAGGAAAATTTGAGAATCACAACCCTAATGGTAATCGAGCCAGGAAAACTCAAGAATCGAAGTCAGTACAATGATAATTGGACCAGGAAAACTCGAGAATAAGTTTCGATGCAGTGATGATAGAGCTAGGAAAACTCAAAAATCATGCCCCCAGTGGGTTGATTAGGTGACAATTGGATTAGGAAAATCCAAGAATCACATCCCCAATGAATATGTAATTCGGCCAGGAAAACCCGAGGTTAATCATTTTTGAATAACTTATCAAATGTTAATGAGTGGCTGATAGGGCTAGGAAAACTTGAGGATCACGGTCACATTTCAAAATTAAAGAACTCATTTCTCGAGTGAAACTCAAGAGCCAAGTATATTACTGATCTTATTTTTTATTTGTTGTTGTGCATGTGATTTTTTAAAAAATGGTCATTGCATGTATTTATTTTTTTAAAAAATTAGGGTGCAAACTATGGACACCTGATTCAGTTAGCCCGTGTTAGGGGACGAATTAGGGATGCTCGGTTTAATCAACCCGTTGTTAAGCCCAATGATGAGAATGTGAAACTTGAACACAAGAATAAAACCTGAATCTCCAATTGGAAATGGACTTGAAAGCCTAAAAGCCTTAAAAGCCTAAGACTTAGTCCAATTGTCTAAAAACAACATAGGCCCGGGCCAAAGAGGCGTCGCCTCAGTACAATGAGGTGATCGCCTCTTTGCCTCTTTGGTAGCTGCTATAAAGGCGATCACCTCATTGTAGAGGTGCCACCTCTGTGGCAGACCACTTACAGTTGTAGCCATGGTGGCCAAGTGGTGTGGGCCCCAGACCTAATTTTGCGTGAGGAAGAGATTTTTAGGGGGAAGAAAAAGGCTTTAGGGGGTTCATAATGAGCTAGAAAGCCTAGGGGCATGGGCAAAGTAAGGGTATGAAAAAAAGAGAGGAGAAACCATTATTTTTTGTTGGAAAGGGAGAAAGAGTTCAAAAGAAAAAGAAAAAAGGGCTTTAAGCTCTAAAAAAAAGAGAAACATTCTTAAGAGAGGGGGAGAATCCAAGCCAAAGTAAGTTCACATTCCTTAGGAGAGAAAGGAGAAAAGCTTATGTCAAAGTGAAACTCATACCCAAGTGGAGATCACACTCAAAAGCACATCTCTGAGGGTCCATTACTTTGGTAAAATTTTACATCAAAATACAATTTTTTTCATAACTTTATCATTTTTGTGTTTAGTTTGCATGTGACTAAGTTGTTAGTATACTTTAGGTATATTTTAGGTTTATTTCATTTGTTATGCTACCTCATTGATATGATCCCTTAAACTATTGCATGTAGTTATAATTTGGCACCTGTTGGATGCATGTGTGCATGTATTACTTACTTAGGGTAGAAGTTTGATTATTTTAAGAGTTGAGTTAGCCTGTTGATCAGGCAACGCCTCTTCATAGAGGCATCGCCCCCCAGTCAATGAGGCGATTACCTCTTCACAGAGGCGATCACCATATTGACAGGTTTTTAGGCAACATGATCCCTTTTTTAGGAACTTGCATGATCTTAACCTTGCATGTTTTTTATTATATGTAGTTAATATGATCTTATTATAACTTCTTTTGAGAACATTATTTATAAAATATTATTACTAATATATTATATTTTAAGGGAAACTAATCGTATGATTATTGCAGGAATTACTTGATAGTCTACGTCATTGAGTAGTCAATTTAAATAGCTAACTTTCTTGTGTAAATAGTTTATCATTGATTTATTTTTGGTATATGTACAATTTATTTTCCATATATTTCTTTTGATTTTATTCAAAGCCATTGTAATCTTTAATCCCTTCCCCCCTTTGGTTTGAATGAATGGTTGTAAATATTGATTATCTATTTTATTTGTTGTAAATAATGGGACTACGTACATGAAAAAGGATTAATGTGCAAACTTGGGCTTAATTTTAAAACTTGGGAAATAGATGAAGGCAAGTACAATTTTGAATGTAAATAAGAAAATAATTAAATAATTAAAGGTAATAAAACACAAACACAAACAGAGGCCAACCACAAGGTTGGGTGAGCATTCAAACGCTCATACCCAGTTTCTGAACTTGATATTTGATGACAGTTTCTAGGAACCTCCATGGAATCCAGCTGTTGTACAGTGTGTCTCAGTTTTTATCCGGGTGGCTACTCTATCTCTGAATAGACCAAAGACCTATATCGTATTTTCAAGTGGGCCTCGAGTCCACATAGTGTCGTGGTCGCCAAACACTTGGGCTACTGCCTACAGCTATAAATAAATAGATGTGGATTAAATTGCTCAACTTTTTTTAGTTAAATAGTTATGGATTCTTTCAAAGGCATGATGAACCAATGAACAACCAAATTAAGGAAATAATTAATTAGTTGAAAATAGAGAACAAACTTTTATATGTTGAAAATAAGAAATTAAAGCGTGCAACAATGTAAGGGTATGGTATCTTTGATGCTAAAATTGCAGAAATATGGCTAGAGTTTTAAAAGATTGAAGAAATAAAAAAAATGCAAAAATGTCAACAAATAATCAATAATGTAAATGCATTAAAAAAACAAAAATGAAAATCATAGTAAGTAGCTAATAGAAATCACATTAAGTAACTAGAAAATTATGCTTGAAAGCTACATAGATATAAGCTTTTACATTCACTAGTCTCAGATATGATGATACTTTAATAGGTAGTTACAACTACTATTAACCTATTAAGTACCATTAAACCAAAATACGTAACCTAAAAAATAAAACCAAATTCAGTATTGTATTTGTGTTGTGCATTGCTATACATTTTCAGTCAATCATTCCTACATAAAACCTATCCAAAAAGAACAAAAAACACCTACATAAAAACCTATCTCCATGAAGTTCTACAATTATGGATTAGCAAATTTTTCCTTTTTCCTCTACCTTCTAATCTGTTCCTCCACCTATGATTGCAGTTGTCTTCTTGTGATTGCTGGAACTTCTTGCCACTTAAATCCTGGCGGTTGATATGGTAGATCAAATGCATAAGAAACTTGTGGTCTATCTCCTTGAAACTTAATTTGCCTTGATGCAATCACAACAGTTGGAGCTTTTTTTTTTCCTCATAAGCTCTCTTTCATTATATGATTTTAGCACTAAAAATACATACTATTTTTACATTAAAACATACATTTTAAACAATATTTACTAGAATGATATTAAAGTGTAAAAAAAATGAGAAATATAAGGTACTTAAATGCCAAAAAAATTACCAGACTAATTTTTTCAAAAGACAAAACTATAGAAATCAAAATTGTACTTATCCTAAAAATAAAAGAGCATATTTTGGTCTGGGGCAAAACATGAGGTGAAAATGCAGAATTTACCCTTATTATAATGGAAAGTGATACATGTTGCGATCCATGACAAATTACAATCTAAATCCCTAAAAAATTACTAGGTAAGTTCTTATAAAAAATTTCACTTCTATTCCCTTCCCCCATTACAGGAGGGGTTGCGATGTTACCGTTGCATGTCGCGTGTTGTAACATGCAACATTTTTTGAAAAGAATAATATCTCCTGTTGGGGGATGAAAAGTCCAAAAGAACCCCATGAAAATGACTCCCATGATGTTACTGCATTTTTCGGAAAAGATAATATCTCTTGTCAGGAGTGAAAATCTCAAAAACACTCTCTCTAATTGATGAGCCCTTGGGGAAACAATGAAATATTAATTTTTTTTATTTTTTATAAAAACTAAACAAATTATTTATAAAAAATTAAAGTGATAATTATCTAGAATCGCCACATATAAAAAATTTTAACATTTCATTTTTGCGTCAATACAGTAGTTCATCGGTTGGAGGGGGTGGTTTTGGTTTTTATCGCCCGCTACAGTAATACACATTATCCTTTCCTATTATAATTTGGTTCAAGATCAGTGCTATGCCATGCTATGACAAAATACAAATAGAAAGCTGAAATCTTCTTCTCCCTGTAGCTGGTGCTGGTGCTGGTTGCATGTGTGAAAGCACAGAGCACCATAACACAATGAAATCAACTTAATAATGGGTCAGCCGGTTGTTGCCCTGACCATTATTTTTGTTATGTGCATCATAACATCCCTTGCTGAGAACTCCCAAATTTCCGACCATAAGTTCGGTCCATTCGACGGCTCCTACTACTCAAAGTTTGCAGTCCTACCGCCTGCTACAATTAGCAACAACGCTCTTCAGGTCACTCCTGATTCTGCCGGTAACTTCACCCTCGCAAACAGGTCCGGCCGCGTGCTCTTCAATCAATCTTTCAACCTCTGGGATGAACAAGGAAGGCTAGCTTCTTTCAACACTTCCTTCCTTATCAACGTCTTTCGGATTAATACCTCTGTTACCCATGGCGAGGGCTTAGCCTTCCTCATAGCCCCCGACCTCACCCTCCCTCCCAATAGTCAAGGACAGTATATGGGCTTGACTAACTCCACCACTGACGGCGATTCCTCCAATGGCATCGTCGCCATTGAGCTCGACACCTTCAAGCAAAATTTCGACCCGGACGATAACCACATAGGTCTTGACATTCATAGCGTCCGCTCCAACAAGACAGTCTCTCTCTCCAACTTCGGCATCGAGATTGCTCCCGCTGGAACCAAATTTTATATGCTCTGGGTCTATTACAGTGGTCTCAATAAGGAACTGGAGGTGTACATGGCAGAGCAAGGGAAGGCTAAGCCAGCTACGCCCGTTCTCACCGCAGATCTTGACCTTAAAGCCTTAGTCAATCAGAACTCTTACTTCGGGTTTGCCGCATCTACAGGAAATGCTGTCCAGCTCAACTGTGTGCTTGGTTGGAATTTGACGGTGGATCTGTTGCCTTCTGCTATTCAGAATGCTAGGGATAACAATGATCATAATGCTGTAAAGATCGGTATTGAGGTTGGGGTGCCTGCATTGCTGCTATTACTGATCGGGGCTGCAGGCTTGACTTACTACTGCATCAGGAAGAAGACGGCTGCTTCCGATCCCAACCTACTGGGAGCTCTTAAAAGTCTGCCGGGAACTCCGAGGGAAATTGAGTACAGAGACCTGAAAAAGGCGACAAACAACTTCGATGAGAAGAACAAGCTTGGTCAAGGTGGTTTTGGAGTTGTATACAAAGGGGTGCTGCATAAGGAGAATGTTCCAATCGCTGTCAAGAGGTTCTCCAGAGATGACCTTAAGGGCCAAGACGATTTCTTGGCTGAGCTTACTATCATTAACCGTCTCCGCCATAAACATCTCGTCCGATTAGTTGGTAATTTTTCTTCTTTAATTAGCGTTTTAATTTTTTTTTCCTTTACTTTAAACAGATACTTTTAAAACTATTACCAAATTAAAATGGTGTGCTGTTTTTCTTCACTAGCCAGTTCCCTGCCGAGAGAGAATCTTAGCACATGCACATGCCAGCGCTTCACTCTTTTTCTTCTTATTCATATTATAGGAAACACAGTAAGTAAAGTTGAATGGTTTAAAGATGTGAAAAATGGCTATATCGGAAGCAAAACTAACAGTCTTTATATACATATTTATAGATATGCAAACATTTATATCTATACTCTTTATATCACATAAAAGTTTGGCCTACTCCAATTTCTTGTATTAATTAGTATACGTGCTATTCATTCAATTATTGCGGTAAATATCAACTTTTAATTATTTGTGGAAGAAATTGCTGAGCATGGACAGATAATTAATGAAATTATTGAGATATGACAGTATGTGGAAAACATTCCTTGATAGGAATTGAATTATATTATCACCATTTTCATCATGCACGTCTTAATTTCCTGCCAAATTGCTAAGCATTGAATCAAAGCTAACTAACATTAGACATAGTATAATACGTGAAAACCGATGGTCGGCAACAAAATATTAGTGCAAATGTTGTACGTGTATGTATTGGTTATGGATTAGTTTGAAAGAGGCATACAAGTGAATCTGATGATGCTTTATTTATATCTAGGGTGGTGCCACAAGAATGGGGTGCTTCTTCTGGTATATGAGTACATGCCAAATGGGAGCTTGGATAACCACTTATTCCATGAACCCGAAGAGAAGACCGCCCTGGACTGGAAGATCAGGTACAATATCATTGCTGGTGTAGCATCAGCACTGCACTACCTACATAATGAGTACGATCAGAAAGTGGTGCATCGAGACCTTAAGGCCAGCAACATCATGCTTGATTCCAACTTCAACGCTCGCCTAGGGGATTTTGGCTTGGCTCGAGCATTGGAGAATGAGAAAACATCATATGCAGAGCTCGAAGGAGTGCCCGGAACGATGGGCTATATTGCCCCTGAATGCTTTCATACTGGCAAGGCAACGTGTGAGTCTGATATTTATGGCTTTGGTGCAGTGGTTCTTGAGGTGGTGTGCGGTCAGCGTCCATGGACCAAGATTGCTGGCTTCCAGTTCCTGGTTGATTGGGTGTGGTGGCTTCATCGTGAAGGACGCATACTTGAGGCTGTTGATGAGAGGCTAGGGAGTGACTACTCTGCTGAGGAAGCACAGAGGCTGCTCTTGCTTGGCTTGGCCTGCTCTCATCCAATTGCAAGCCAGAGGCCTAAAACACAGGCCATCTTTCAGATTATATCAGGATCA
The DNA here is from genome assembly GCA_947683625.1 of Mallotus nudiflorus. Classification (NCBI taxonomy): domain Eukaryota; kingdom Viridiplantae; phylum Streptophyta; class Magnoliopsida; order Malpighiales; family Euphorbiaceae; genus Mallotus; species Mallotus nudiflorus. The sequence continues at coordinate 1,010,291 of CANTUR010000377.1, read as the reverse complement.
ATGGAAGTGCCTCGCGTCCCACCTTTCAAGCCAGCTTTTGTGTGGCCTTCTGCAGCAGAACCATATTCTAGCAGCAGTAGCATCATCATGGATATTACAGCTGATACAACTCCTATTACATCTGGTTGGACCCCTCAATGTGTCAGCCCTCAGAGCTATTCTGGTGGGCAGACAGACAGCTTTCTTCACTAGCAATGCTCCTTTATTCCATCATTCCTTCTGCGTTTTATGTAATTATTGGTAAGAACATGGTATGATCTCGGATTGGGTGCCAAATGCAAAAGTTTCTTTTTTTTGGGTGGTTCTTTTAAGTTTGATTTTGGCTTTACTGATCATTATACTGGAAGATTTTTGGCTTTACTGATCATTATACTGGAAGATGGGGTGCCTGTGTATACATTTACTATGATGCATGGAAACGGATAAACGGAAATTGAAAAACACGAAAATATGGATATGGGAAATGTCATTTCATAAAAGTATAAGAAATGAAAATGTGAGAAAATACGTAAATATTAAAAATATTGGGATATATATATATATAATTTATTATATATATATAATAAATTTTATATATTTTTTATTAATAGATAATTATATAAATATACAAAATTATTTTATTAATAAATAATTAATAATCATTTAATAAAGGAATAATTATAAATTTGGTATATGAACTTTTCAATTTTTTCTATTTGAGTGTTTAATTTTTTTTATCAATCAAGTGTCTGAACTTTAAAAAAATATATTAATATAGTGTCCCTGGTTGATGGGTGTTAAGTCATATCAAACTATATTCACTTTTATTTTAGTTATTAGTAATGTCATATGTTATTTGTATTGTATTATCTAAAGGACAAAAATATCTTTATTACCTTGTTAAATATTATGAATTGATAAAAGTAATCTCAACATTACTTTTATCATAGATATAAAAGATAACTGAATAAATGTAATTATATCATTTAAATAATGCAACATATATGACAAATAATATAGTTAATGACTGAGATAAAAATGGATTCCGTTTAATATGACTGAGCACCTAGTCAGTATCAAATCGATCGAAAACACTACATTGGTATGATTTTCTAAAGTTCAGACAGTTGATTGCCAACAAAAAAGATTAGACACTCAAATAAAAAAAATTGAAAAGATCAGATATCAAATTTGTAATTTTTCTTTTAATAAAAATATAATTAATAATTACTTAGCAAGTAAAAATTATTTTATTATAATGTTACGTGAATGGTGGAATAAACTTTTTGGGCCAGCAAACCTCAAGTATAAACAATATAAAGTTCAAACCAATATAAACTCATTAGTCATTATTGGGCATCAAAATAACTGTTCTTCTTGTTGATAACAGAATGAAATTCTTAAAAAGAACTCAAGCCAAAGAGAAGAAAACAGAGAACGATGATAACAGAATACCCTTTTTTTCCTTTTCTTGTTGGTGGAGATAAAAAGCTATTCGGCTATTCCTACAAATTGATGGAGATAAAACTATTCCTACATAATCACTTTTTTTTTTTTGGGTTTGGAATTGAATTTGTTGAAGTGTTGTTAGTTTCTCTTCATTTGGTTCTATGAGTTTTTATTTTTTATTTTTTTTTTAACTTAGAAACGCATTTCCAGTAAGGAAATGTATCTCCAATTTCTCATAATTACAAAAATGTGCCCGAAACGTAATGAGAACGTTTTTTGGCATTTATGATTCCAATACGTTTTGAGAATGGTGGAACGCCGATAGGTTGACATTGCATTGGAATACATTTCAATGAAACATAATTGTATATTTTTTGGTATATATTCAAGAAAGAGGTTAACCTTGTTCGTACATGAATTCCTTGAGACAATTGAGGAAAAAAAACCTTACAATCAAGTGCTCATGTATGCAACACAATGCATTGACTAATTTTCTTGCAGATCTAAGGGACAAAATAAAAGATATAGTCATAGCTATGTGGGAGGCCAAGTTCTCACGAAGCCAGTAAATGATGAGTGTGAAAAGCAAACATCACAACAAAGGATGAAATAATTGTAGCACAAAATAAAACATCCTTGGTGAATAATAAAAAACGCATGGCAGCACAATTTCTTATGAGAAATTTACAGAATTAGACACATTTTCTATTTTATTTATAATTATTTACCCTATCTTTTGCGTAAATTATACAAGTGTCTTGTTTTAGTTTTCAGGCGTGCTCTATTTTTTTATTTTGTTTTCACGAGTATCCATTTTGCTTTTTTGTATTCTTTTTTGATTTTTTTTATCTTTTCTTTCTCCTTTTTATTTTCTTTTTTGCTTTCCATTATTATTTATTTATTTATTTTCTTTATATTTCACTTATGTTTTTTTTTATTTTTATTTTCTCCTTATTTTTTTCTAATTTTCTGTTATCTTTATTTTTCATTTTTTAATTTTATCTCTTTTAATTTTCTTTTTCATTTTCATTCCTTATATTTATTTTGCTTTTTTATCATATTTATTTTTTTTATATTTCCTATTATTCTTATATTTTTAATTTTCTTATTCTCTATCATCTTTATTTTTTAATTTTATCCTTACAATTATTTTCAAATTTTCTCTCTTATTTATTTATTTTTATTTTTCATTTTTTAAATTTTCTGTTATCCTTATTTTTAATTTTTCCTTATTTTTTATTCTTAGTTTTTTTTTTGGTTTTGGGTATATATATATATAGGCAGTATGCTCTATTTTAGATATTATAATTAACATATTTAAATTATACAACTCATATTAGTTTTAATAAAGAATTAAAGTTTTAGATATCTCATGAAAATATTTTGAAATATCTATATATATATATATATATATATATAAATTTTATCCTTATAATATTAGGATGATATTATTTTATAGAGGAAAATAAACTAAAATATACATTTAATAAAATAGAAATAAATGAAAAATATTTCAAGTTTCATGTACTTGAAAAAGGTAGACACTTGGATTCAAATTAATTGAATTGAATACAATTATATTTGAAATTTATTGTTGTATTTATCAGTTTGAGATACCATTTTTAATATTCAGATATTGTTTTGAGTTTTCGATGTTGATTTAAGTCTCAAATACTATTTTGAGTTTCAGATATGAATAATATTTAGAAAATATATGATTTTTAATTGTATCATATACGTATAATATTCAGAAAATATACTGTATTTATGAGTTTGAGGCACTGTTTTTTATTTTCAGATGCTGTTTTAAGTTTCAGATATTGTTTTGAGTTTTCGATATTATTTTGAGTTTCAGATGCGAATAATATTAAGAAAATATACTATTTTGGTTGTGTCATATACAAATAATATTTAAAAAAAAATTATATTTATGAGTTTTGAGATACTGTTTTTAATTTTTATATATTATTTTAAATTTCAGATATTATTTTAAGTTTCAGATACTGTTTTGAGTTTCAGATACTTATAATATTAAGATAATATACTATTTTGTTTCTATCATATATGAATAATATTCAAATAATATATTATTTTTAAGTATCATTCTTATTATTTCGTAAGCTTGTTGTGCAACAAAAATTTAACACAATTGGATAATATAAACACAACTTTTAATCATTTAACACAAACATACTCTCTTTTTCTATTAATTTAGACATCTTTAACTTGTAAATCAAAGAACCCTTCTTTATTTGTTCTAAAAAAAAAAAATTTAGACCACTAAGGATATACAAAATTCTCAAAAAAAGAAAATCTCCAATTAAATTATCAACAAATAAAACAATACTAATTATCTCGACAATTCCAAGAACATATATATAAATCACATATACAAGAATCACGGAAAAAATTGATTCCAAATATGAAACAAAAAAATGGAAAAAAAAAAGGATTAGAAAAATATTCAACATTCTAAATTTTCAATATATTTTGAGTTTCATTTACTGTTTTGAATTTCAGATACTTATAATATTTAAATAATATATTATTTTGACTATGTCATATACAAGTTATATTAAGAAAATATAGTGTTTTAATATTTTATTCTTACATTTTGACATAAAAGCGTGCTTTTTTGGAGAAGTTGTTCCTTGTGTGGATACATTAGGTTATCTTCATCACTTTATGCATTTGTTTTTCTTTCTAAGACGGACACGTTTGGTTGGTTGATGATGAATCATCTTTGATATAATTATTGGGAAATGAATTTTGTCAACAGATTTTTTACAAGATTTTTTTTCATATGATACTCAACACTAAGTTCTAGCTAAGTTTATTTGTAAGGTGGTTAATTATATCATTAACAAATTATAGACAAGCATTCTCCTGTATCTTAGACTAAGTAAATTTTCTTTAATTTATTGTGATCATTTTTATTGTGAACCAAGTAGTTTGATATTACAAAATATCTTCCACTATAATCTATACATGTTAATATAAACACATAATTTATTCTATTCACATTTGATTTTATTGTATTTTGTTTTGTTATCGATGAATAGAGAATAATTTTCATATGTGTTACACAATAAAAGAGTCTTTTTTAAAAAAAAAAAAAGATAAAAATCAATATAGAAATTTAATAAAATTTGAATTTTATATCTTAAGATGATTTTTTAAAAATAACCATTAAAATTATCTCTCCATGGCAATTTGATTACTTTTTAATTAATCTCTTCATCATGGCACTTAATTTGTTTACATTTTTCATTTAATTATCAACTAACCAAATATTAATGGTTTTCTCAATGTTATATATTGGTAATAAAAAGGAGTTTTTTTTTTTTTAAATTGACTTGTGGATCCAAGAGACAGAACTAATAATAATTTTTTAAACAAAAAAAAAAAATCATACTGTGTTTACATAATTAGAACATCAAAATCAAGAAAAAATTTCAAAAGCATGGGGTTAGTAAAGGATTGTCATTGTTCGTTAACATGGAAATTTGTGAAATTCCATAAAACAATGCCCCTACTCCAATCCCATTCAAATTAAAAAAAAAAAAAAAAAACAGAGAAAGCAAATTAATAATAATAATAGAAGAAGACACATTAACGACTCTAAAGTAGCTTCACATCAGTGCATCTTGATAAATACAATAATTGTGTATTCACTCTTTTTACCCCCACAACAATTCAGTCTTACAACACACAATAAGTTGTAGAAGGATTCATCACCGCTCTTCAACTTCTATCTTCTTTAATAAATATATAGAGGGACCACTTACCGCTGAATTTACTCCATTGAAGCTGTTATGTGGAAAGGGCATTATCAATATTCTGTAGATGGGCTCTGAATGCAGCAAAACCAATTTTCTGAAAATCAATGCTTTATCCATGTCAAAAAAAAAAAAAAAAAAAAAATTGCAAACACCAAAATGAATTTCTGGACCAAAAAGACTACAGCCCGCCAATCAACCCCTGTTGATGCTTATATTCTGGCAAATTTAAAGGTATTCTTGCCATATGGATATATCCAACTACCAATCGCTTTCCCCACCCAACCATTCCTCTCTTTTGCTCTCTCTTCCTTTGCAAGCTTTGCAGTTTTTCCTTATTTTTACAAATTCTGCCATAGCTAAGAGGGCATATTATAAGTTGCATCTCAGAATAATTGTAATATTTTGAATTTTTATTATTAATCAAATTAAATTATTTATGATTGATTATGATTATTTTTATTTTCTCATCTTCCAAGCTTCCATAATCTACTTTTGGTTTTTCCGATCTCCATCCGGATCGTCCTAAATTGAGGTATAAATATTTGTTAGTTTTTGGTTAATTAAGTGAGATTTAGGCTTGATGTTGTTTAGAAAAGTTGATGTAGAGATTAAATGCTATGGTATGATAATTTTTATATATTTTTCGGATTCATTTTTAATTTTTGTTTGGATTACTATTCGGAGCCCAAAAATTTGGGTATTTTTAATAAATACTATATATTATTTGGAGTAATGTTTGTGAAGGAAATTTTGTAAAATTAGTTATAGATAATTTATTATAATTTTTGGAAGTTAAATGTGAAAAATATGAATTTTAGAGAAAATTGTGTAATTTGATTTTTAATTGATTTTTGGTAAATTTATAGTTAATTAATATGTATAATGATAATTTTAATTATTAGAAAGTATAAGTTAATTTTATTAGCTAAATTAGTATTTTTGTATATTTTGTTGATTTTAGATTAGTTTCTAGAAATAATATAAATGTATATAAATATCATAGTATTTAATTATTTGATTGATTTAATTATATTTAGTGTTAAAATATATTTTTATGAATTTTTCAGAATTTTATAAGTAATAATTTTTAAGTATAGATATTATTATGGTAAATGAGTTTGTATATATTGATTATTAAAAAGAATTTATTATTTAATTAGTCCTATATATATATATATATATATATATATATATATATATATATATATATATATATATATATATATATATATATATTTATTGCGGTAGTGTTGTTGTTGATCTTGGTTGAGAATTTGTGTGTAGTTTGGGAGTCAAATCCGAGTGTGGTACTGTGTGGAGTATAGTAGTGTTTTTCCCTGTAGGAATGACTCTACTTCGTGTAGAGAGATATTCGTTTTACAGAGGAGACTCTCCCAGAATTTTAATAGATTTCTCGTAAAATGTGACATATGTACGTTTCTATTTAATCGTTAAGTCATTTTATGGTTTTTCCTTAGATTGAATCTTCTTAAGGATTAATTCTAAATTTGTTACAAGTTTCTTAATTTTTATTAATTTTGGGATTTTGGAAATTCCTATGAATTTTAATTATTTTTCATAAGCATGTTTTGAATAAATATTATTTTATTTTAGAGAATATCAGAGTGAGAACTATCGACAATAGGCAGACATAAAACCATCAGCCAGCTCTCTCCAATTGTAAGTTAATAAATTGAATTGTGTGCGTGTGTTTTTTGCACATAGCAATTTTATAAAATTTAAGATAGTATTATAGTTACATGAAATTTAAGTTATGTTATTTTAGGCTATGCTTAGTATTATGATTATTTTATTTTATTTTATATTATTTAATTTATAAATTACAACTTTCTTAAATTGTGTTGCATTTTTTATATATATTAATTTTGAAAAATACTGATAGAATGAGCTATTTGATGGATTTCATTAGGACCGTGTGCACACTAGTAGAGATTGAGAGATGGATCCAAATTTTTATGGTTGGTTAACTGGGACGGATGCCTTAGTAGATGCCTTAGCTCTCGGAGACCGCCAGTGATTATTGGAAATGTTATGATTGGTTACTGAGATGAGTACCTCTGTTAATGCCTTAGCTCTCGGAGACCGCCAGTGATTATTGGAAATGTTATGATTGGTTACTGAGATGAGTACCTCTGTTAATGCCTTAGCTCTCGAAGACCACCAGTAAAATATTGGATTAAGTGAATAACTGTGATTGGTGCCTCGGTTGATGCTTAGCTCTCGGGGACTGACAGTCTTATGGGGAAGTGAGCTAAGTGGCTATTAGACTTTGAGAAGTAGGGTTCTATCAAGATTTTTCGCTTATAAATTATTAAATAAAGAATATTATATTTTGAACAATTTTTATTGTAAATTCTTCATATTTATTTGAGATTGGAGAGTTAATGATTTGAAAATAAATTTTAAATACTTTAATTTTAATAATAGTAAAATTTATTTTATTATTATTATTTTATTTAAGGGATTTTCAAAACCATACAACTCTCTTTATTATTTTACTCAGTGAAGTTTTATATTCCTTAATATTTTTTTTACAAGTTTGGGAGTTTGAGATTTGTCCTTCTTCTCTATGCCAAGTTTTTTCTTCTATGGCTTTATTGTGTAGGTCTATTTGATATGTATTGTACAACTGAATTCTAAATATTGTACTAGTTAATCAAAGAACTTGTATTATTTGTATTATGATTTTATCTGACTTGAGATATTGTATTGAAGAATACTTGAGTTATGTATTTGGTTTGGTGCACTTATTATGATTATGTTGTCAAGTAATAGTTTTATTATTAAGTATATTGTTTCTTTTTTGCGAAAAAGTTTTAAGGCTTACTATGGGTTTTGCTTACTTTAGGTATTCCCATTTCCTAGTGTTGGTCATGTGCCTTTTGATTTGGATCGTGACAATAATATCCCAACAGAATAAAAACATAAGAAAATACTACAACACTTAAAATCCATAGAATAGAAAATTAGTGCATGAAAATCATATATTCACTAAATCTTTATGTAATATCCCGCGTTTTTAAATATTTTAATATTGCATCGGGATATGCAGTGTTAATAATTTTTGTATAAATATTATGATATTTTTACGAGTTGATGTGTATTTAAAACCTATTTTAATTATTGTGTATTATTTAAAGTTCTTTACGTAAAATTTTCCTGGAACTTGCATTTTCGGGGAAATTTTCATGTCAATAATTTCCTATTAATTATTTTAAATAGATTTACGGACTTGCATGAACTCATACGTATTTTTAAATTACTAAATAAAGCCTATGTGTGTATATATTTATTTAATTAGGGTTTAATTTATTACCCTAATATTTTATTAATTATTTATTAATTTTTTTGTTATTTAATTATTTTTATTTATTATTAAATTTTAAAATATTAAATATTAAGTGTGTGGTGTATATTTAATGTGTGTAATTTAATATTATTTTATTATATAGTATAAAGTATATATATATACATATAATATGTCAAAAATCAAGTTTTTTGGAAAATTACCGAATTGCCTCCGATTTCTCTCTTCTTCCCCGATCACTTCCCCATCGCCGTCCAGTCGCTGCCTGTAATATCCTGTGTTTTTAAAATATTTTTACACTGTACCGGGATATGCAGTGTTAATAATTTCTATATATTATATGATATTTTTACGAGTTAATATGTATTTAAAACCTATTTTTATTACTGTATATTATTTTCAGTGTTTTACGTAAAATTTTCCCGGGACTTGCATTTTCGGGGAAATTTTCACGTAAACAATGTATTATTAATTGTTTTAAATGTATTTTCAGACTTGCATGAACTCATGCGTATTTTTAAATTATTAAATAAAGCCTGTGTGTGTATATTTATTTAATTAGGGTTTAATATTACCCTAATATTATATTAATTATTTATTAGTTTTATTGTTATTTAATTATTTTTATTTAGTATAAATTATTAAAATATTAAAATTTTATATGTGTGGTGTATATTTAGTGTGTGTAATTTAATATTATTTTAATATATAGTATAAAGTATATATATATATATATATACATATATACATCAAAAATCAAAAGTTTGGAAAATTACACATTTGCCCCCGAGTCTTCTTCTTCCTCCTGCCCGTTCCCTTCGCCGTTCCGGTCGCAGCTACTGCCATTTCTTCACCGTGGGTGTGCCGTCCGGTGTGCCACCACCTTCCCCAGCCTTCCTCGCTGTCTGTGGTAGCCATTTCCGGCGTCGGGGAAGCTTGGTATCGCCGGAAGCCAAGAGTTGCATCTTCTTCTTCCCTCGCCGATTCCGGCCACCATTTTTGACACCGCCGGTCTCTTTATTCTCCTTGAGCTCTGGTGAGTGTGATTCTAGCTTTGGTTTGAGCTAAAATGGTTTATATTTGCTTAGGTTTCGATTTTTCAATTTCGGTCACATTAGGGTTTTTGATTTTTTTGAGCTTTGAATTGGATGATTCATGGAAACTCCCTTCACAAATGTTGTTCCTAGTAGCTCAATCTACATGTATGAATTTTTGTAGAATTTTTGGAGATTTTTTGGATTTTTGGGTATTTTTGAATATTTTAATATTATTTTCTAATTTTCGGAAATTAATTATTTAAATTATGAAATTGGATTTTATGGTTGAATTAGGTGTTGAAATGAATTATAGGAATTTATTTGGAATTTTTATGAATTTTTATGTATTTATTTTGAATTATTGAAGTTTATGTAAATTTGAAAAATTAGGATTAAATGTGTTTTGTTTGAATTTAATTGGTTAATTGAGTTTAATTATTAATATTATTGATAAATATGTTGAGAAAATTAATTTTGGATAATTGTATAATTTTTGGTGAATTTTTGAAGTAATTTAAGTATATTTATATATATAGGGGTATTTTGGTAATTTTACCCTAAATTGGCTAAAAATGTAATTTAATTGGTTTTAATAGTTATTTAAGGTATAAAAATGATTTCTACAAATTATTTAGTATTTTTAACTAATTAAAACTATTTTTCGTGAATTATTTTCAATTATATATATAATATACGGTTTTACTAATAAAATGAGTTTTTATTGGTTTTTATAGTGTTTTAAGGTTAATTATGTAATTTCTACCTATAAAATGTATTTTTAGGTTTTAAGGATATTTTTGGTATATTTGGAATTATTCTGTGTTTGTGGACCCCGGTCGGTGGACTGTAGTTTGGAGTCCGACCGAGGGGTTGTGGATTGTGTTGAGCTTATTTTTCGAAGTGTATTTCTTTGCAGGGTCGGCTCTACTCTTTTGAGTAGAGAGATGTCCGTTTTACAGGGGAGGTTTTGCCGGATTTTCGGTAGAATTCTCGTAAAACGTGATGTCCAGTCGAACCCTAATTTCTGATTCTGTGTTAAATACTCTAGATTGAATTCTAGGATTTCTGTTAGGTTTATTCCGATGTCGATTATTTATTGCTTGTTTAGTTGCGTCGAGACCGAGGGCTAGTGGACCAGGCCCGTCGGACCTGTCTCGTGGAGCGCATTAGGTGAGTTACTATACTATATATATATATGCTTAGGATGCATGATTTAGAAATGCATGTTTTATGTTGATTAAATATGCATAAATAATTTGATTATTTCTTAAGTTTACATTAAGTATATTTTTGGTATATAATAAATTATATACATGTTTTGTTAATAAAATATATTTAAAATGTTTTTAAATATATTTTTAGTTTAATTTATGATTTGACTGGATTCATTTGACGTATATATACTCGAAATATACCTGGTTTACTTTTGGTATATTTTCGGTATATATATATGGTTTATATTGCTATTTCATTTAAATTCATGCATCATTTATTGTGAATGAATGATTTATATTATTAATGATGAAGGATATCAATAGAACGTGCTACCTAGTGGGCAGCACTAGGACCGAGTACGTACCGGTACGCCTATAGTATTTAGGCTATAATACTAACTTATTTGTGGATATTGATTTGATGTGATTATTGATATGTGTGAGATATGGTTTGGAGGTGTGATTGCTGGAGCTCGGTTGACCAAGTGTCTCGGGGCCAATCACACTGGCAGTCAGACTGCTGGAGCTCGGTTGACTTAGTGTCTCGGGGTCAGTCTACTGTCTAAATGGATTAAGTGGATATATTTGGAATAAGTGAGCCTGTATGGCTAGAGTGTTGTTTAACACTATTTTCTGAGGTTGCGTTATTCTAGGGTTCTATGTGATCCTTCATAAAAGATGAGTTTCAATAAAATATATAAAAATGATTTTCTGCATCTGTGTGAAATTTCCTGTATATATATATTAGATATATATATACTGTTGATTGTATGCATTATCATTTAGTGTGTATGTATATATATTATAGTAATTCACTCAGTAAGGTCTGACTCCCCTCTGTTGACTATTTTTCACGAGAGTCAACTTCTTCAGACCTCAGTAGCAGGTCGATACGCCGGATTTCTTCCGCCCCGGCTTCTTTATGTAAATTATCTACTTGAGTCTTATTTATTTTATCTAGACACTGCAGTAGTTGTGAATTAAAGTATCGGATTTCATGTACTTTATTTTAAAGAGATGTATTATATTAAAACTGGATTTGTATTAAAGAGATTATGTATCTATGAGATGAGATTTGATTTAAATCCAGTTGATGTGAATAATATTATGATATTATGATTTTTATTTCCGCTGCATATTTTATGGTTATTGTTATTATTGCATGATTTATTTTTATTTTTAGGCTTGCTACGGGTTCCGGATTCGAAAGAATTCCCGTTCCCTAGCGCCGGTCATGGCCCCTGTTTTGGGTCATGACAAAGTTGGTATCAGAGCGGAGTTCTGTGTCAGGGCTTAGTTATGTGAGTTGTGGCCCTAGTTTTAAAGTTGTGTTTTCGGTTGGACTACTGCAGTGTATTAGGTTCGAGTATGTCTTGATGAGTATTCCTTACTGTAGTTTTCAGCGTTATTCCTCCGTTGTCTATTTTGTCTGAATCTTTTCGTTTGTCTTTTCAGAATGAGGAGGCGAGCGCGTGTCGCTCCACCGGTCATTGAGGCCGAGGATGATGAGTCTTTTCAGGATGAGGTTTTACCTCTTGAGAAGCCAGTTAGACGTAGAGGTCGTGGCAGAGGTAGACCTCGAGGAGCGGCAGGTCACCGTAGGCAGAGAGAGTTATAGGACGAGGAGCCTGTTAAGCCTGAGTTTGATGTTCCTGTTCCTCTAGTTGTTCAGCTTGTTCAGCCTGCCTATCAGCAGGGTATGTCTGACCCTGAGGCAGCTTTATTCTATGCCCGAGTTGGCAGGATTGCTTTTGATGGTACTTCTGATCCTTTAGATTTTCTACATGCGATTGAGACGAGGACTCGGACTGCTCATACCAAGTACCAGCGGATCATGATTGTTGAGTTGTCTGTTGAGGGACCAGCTTTAGATTGGTTCATTCAGATGATCCAGCCCTATATGATGACGATGACATGGGCTCAGTTTCGAGAGCGGTTCATGAGGAGATTTTATCCAGAGCCTCTTCGTTTGAGTTATCATCTCCGTCTGACTAGTATTTCTCATGGAGATCGATCTGTAGAGGAGTATACCCGAGAGTTTCTTCGTCTGGGTAGATATGCTGAGGATCTAATGCGAGATCAGTATTTTGCAGTCACTACATATGTTACTGGTTTGGGTTCAGCTTTTGCTGGTATGCCTACAGCAGGTCATACTCTGGAGTTCGTGATTGAGCTAGCTAAGGAGATCGAGCTGAGGTTAGTTGGGTAGGGACCGATGCCTGATTATTACCAGCTAGGAGTTCAGTCGAGTGGATTGTAGGCTACTCCGTATTCGAGTTTTCATGTTGGATCGAGTAGTCAGCAGCAAGGTTCGAATTAGCAGAGTCAGAGACAGCAGCAGTGAGTGCATCGGAGCAGTAGACATGGCCATGGAGGTCAGCGTAGATCATTCAGATTTGGGTCAGGTGCTTCGAGCAGCAGCAGTGGTCGTAGTTTTGGATCAGTGGCCAGTGTTTGTCAGACTTGTGGTAGAGTCCATCAGGGACCGTGTTATCTGACACCGCTGACATGCTTCAGATGCGGGCAGACAGGACATTTTGCCAGATCGTGTCCTTATTCTGGGTATCAGCAGTAGCAGATTCTGTGATTCCCACAGCAGTCGATTGCTAGTGCAGCACCCGTGCCATTTCAGTTACCACCAGCCCAGCATCAGAGTTCCACTCAGTTTATTCCACAGCAGAGTCATGGTAGAGGTACTAGAGGAGGTGCCAGAGGTGTTGGCCAGGCTTCTACCAGTCAGTAGGGAGGTCGAGGTCAGGCCAGAGTTTTTCATCTGACTCAGTAGGATGCTCAAGCATCTAATGCAGTCGTGGCAGGTATTGTTTCTGTTTGTTACCTGGATGCATGGGTTTTGTTTGATCCGGGTGCCATGCATTCGTTTGTTTCTCCCATTTTTGCTTCTAAATCTTGTTGGCAAGCTTCGAGGATGGCTTTTCCTTTGTCTGTTGCCACTCCTCTGAGTGATTCTTTGGACGCCGATATTGTTCTTTCTGGTTGTCCAGTTCTCGTGGGAGATAGAGAATTACCCACTGATTTGATATTGTTAGATGTGATGGAGTTCGATGTTATTTTGGGAATGAATTGTTTATCTCAGCACTATGTCATGGTCGATTGCAGGAATAAGGAGGTGACTTTCAGAATTCCTGGTGAAGTAGAGTTTAAGTTTGTTGGTGATAGGAGTTCAGCACCTCAGAATCTTATTTCTGCTATTACGGCTAAGAAGTTATTGAAGAAGGGTTGCCAGGGATATTTGGCATTGGTTAGGGATACATCAATGGAGAAGTTGTCACTCACAGATGTTCCTGTTGCTTGTGAGTTTCCTGATGTTTTTCCCGAGGAGTTGCCAGGTTTACCACCTCACAGAGAGATTGAGTTCTGTATAGATGTGGTCCCAGGTACTACTCCTATATCTATGCCACCTTATCGTATGGCTCCTGCAGAGTTGAGAGAGTTGAAGGAGCAGTTGCAAGAGTTATTGGATAAGGGTTTTATTAGACCTAGTGTTTCTCCTTGGGGTGCACCAGTCTTGTTTGTGAAGAAGAAGGATGGTACCCTGAGACTGTGCATTGACTACAGAGAGTTGAATAAGGTGACGGTGAAGAACAAGTATCCTCTCTCGAGGATAGATGATTTGTTTGATCAGCTACAGGGTGCACAGTTCTTTTCTAAGGTTGACTTGAGGTCGGGTTATCACCAGCTACGTATCAGTGAATTCGATATTCCTAAGACAGCATTCCGCACTCGATATGGCCATTATGAGTTTCTGGTGATGTCTTTTGGTTTGACTAATGCACCAACAGCTTTTATGGACTTGATGAACAGAGTATTCAGACCGTATGTGGATCAGTTTGTGGTAGTCTTCATTGATGATATACTTGTTTATTCGAGGAGTATGGAAGAGCACGTATATCATTTGAGGATTGTACTACAGACATTGAGAGACCATCAGCTTTATGCTAAATTCTCGAAGTGTGATTTCTGGATGGAGAGTGTTTCTTTTCTTGGACACGTAGTGTCTAAAGAAGGTATTCAGGTTAATCCACAGAAGGTTGAGGCAGTATCTGAGTGGCCTAGACTTACTTCTGTTACGGAGATTCGGAGTTTTCTGGGTTTAGCCGGGTATTATAGGCGGTTTGTGCAAGATTTTTCCAGGATAGCAGCCCCTATGACTCGCTTGACTCAGAAGAATGTTAGATTCGAGTGGTCAGAAGCTTGTGAGAACAGTTTTCAGTTATTGAAGGAGAAGTTGACCACAGTGCCAGTATTAGCTTTGCCTAATAGTGTGGATAAGTTCATAGTTTACTGTGATGCCTCTAGAATTGGTCTTGGTTGTGTGTTGATGCAGAATGGAAGGGTGATAGCCTATGCTTCGAGGCAATTGAAGAAGCATGAGCAGAACTATCCTACACATGATCTTGAGATGGCTGCAGTGATCTTTGCTTTGAAGATTTGGAGACATTATCTGTACGGGGTGACTTGTGAGATATTTACTGATCACAAGAGCCTTAAGTACATTTTTCAGCAGCGAGATCTGAATCTGAGGCAGAGAAGATGGTTGGAATTATTGAAGGATTATGATTGTGAGATTCTTTACCATCTGGGTAAAGCTAATGTAGTAGCAGATGCCTTGAGTAGGAAGTCCTCAGGTAGTCTTGCTCACATCGATGTTGAGAGGAGACCATTGATCCAAGAGTTGCATTTGTTGGTGGATCAAGGTCTGATGATGAAGATTAGTAGATCAGGTGGTCTGTTAGCTCAATTTAAAGTGCGATCTGTACTGAGGGATAGGATTAAAGCAGCTCAGAGCCGAGATGCTATTCTAGAAGAGCTTGCAGAGAATGTTTGAGCAGGGAAGTTCACTGATTTCACACTCGATGATGATGGTGTGTTGTGGATCAGTGGTAGATTATGTGTTCCTGATGTGGATGATTTGAGAGAAGAGATCCTAGAGGAAGCACATTCTACAGCTTATAGCTTACATCCGGGCATTACTAAGATGTACCACAGTATCAGAGATCTATACTGGTGGGATGGATTGAAGAAGGATGTTGCTGATTATGTTGCTAAGTGTCTGACGTGTCAGCAAGTGAAAGCTGAACATCAGAAGCCTTCTGGGAAGCTTCAGCCTCTTCCTATTCCCGAGTGGAAGTGGGAAATGATATCTATGGATTTTATGGTCGGTTTACCTCGTTCTAAGGATGGATACGATTCCATCTGGGTGATTGTAGATAGGTTGACGAAGTCTGCACATTTTTTGCCTGTGAAAGCCACTTATTATGTAGCTAGATTGGCGAAGTTATATGTGAAGCATATTGTGTGCCTTCATGGAGTACCTGTGTCCATTGTGTCAGATAGAGGTTCAGTGTTTACCTCTCGTTTTTGGCAGAAGTTGCAAGAAGCGATGGGCACTAGGTTGGATTTCAGTACTGCTTTTCATCCTCAGACAGATGGTCAGTCTGAGAGGACGATCCAGACACTGGAAGATATGTTGAGGATGTGTGTCCTGGATTTGGGAGGTAGCTGGGATGATCATTTGCCACTTGTTGAGTTTGTATATAATAATAGCTACCATAGCAGTATTGGCATGGCACCGTATGAGGCGTTATATGGAAGGAAGTGTAGATCCCCTTTGAGTTAGGATGAGATTCTGGAGAGAGTTGGCACTGTTGCATATCAGTTGGATTTGCCTCCGAGTATGTCACAAATGCATCCAGTATTTCATATCTCGATGCTAAGGAAGTATATCTCAGACCCCTCACACGTGTTGCAGCCCGACAGTGTAGAAGTGAGTGAAGATTTGACGTTTGTGGAAGAACCTGTGGCGATCGTTGATTATCAAGTTCGACAATTACGTTCGAAGCAGATTCCTATGGTCAAGGTTCTGTGGCGTAGCGACAGAGTTGAGGAGCATACGTGGGAGACTGAAGCTAAGATGCGAGCTTCTTACCCGTATCTCTTTCCTTCTTGATCCCGTTTTCTGGAATTCGGGGACGAATTCTTGTAAGGGGGGAAGACTGTAATATCCCGTGTTTTTAAATATTTTAATACTGCATCGGGATATGCAATGTTAATAATTTTTGTATATATATTATGATATTTTTACGAGTTGATGTGTATTTAAAACCTATTTTAATTATTGTGTATTATTTAAAGTTCTTTACGTAAAATTTTCCTGGGACTTGCATTTTCGGGAAAATTTTCACGTCAATAATTTCCTATTAATTATTTTAAATAGATTTACGGACTTGCATGAACTCATACGTATTTTTAAATTACTAAATAAAGCCTATGTGTGTATATATTTATTTAATTAGGGTTTAATTTATTACCCTAATATTTTATTAATTATTTATTAATTTTATTGTTATTTAATTATTTTTATTTATTATTAAATTTTAAAATATTAAATATTAAGTGTGTGGTGTATATTTAATGTGTGTAATTTAATATTATTTTATTATACAGTATAAAGTATATATATATACATATAATATGTCAAAAATCAAGTTTTTTGGAAAATTACCGAATTGCCTTCGATTTCTCTCTTCTTCCCCGATCACTTCCCCATCGCCGTCCGGTCGCTGCTGTCCTGATTTCTTGCCGTTGGTGTGCTGTCTGGCATGCCACCACCTTCCTCAGCCTTCCTCGCCGCCTGTAGCAGCCGTTTCCGGCGTCTGGAGATTGGTTTTGACCGGAGAAGCTGAATTCCTCTTCACCGTCGATCATAATGTTTTCGGCCACCATTTTCGACACCGCTAGTCTCTTTCTTCTCCTTGAGCTTTGGTGAGTGTGATTCTAGCTTTGGTTTGAGCTTAAATGGTCTTGATTTGCTTAGGTTTCGAATTTTCAAATTCGGCCATATTAGGATTCTTGAATTTTTTGGACTTCAATTTGATTGATTCATGAAAATTCCCTTAACAAATGTTGTTACCCTTAGCTTAATCTACATGTATGAATTTTTGTAGAATTTTTGGAGATTATTTGGATTTTTGGGTATTTTTGAATATTTTAATATTATTTTCTAATTTTCGAAAATTAAATAATTAAATTATGAAATTGTGTTTTATGATAAATATAGGTGTTAAAATGAATTATAGGAATTTATTTGGAATTTTTATGAATTTCTAAGTATTTATTTTGAATTATTTAAGTTTATGTAATTTTGGAAAATTAGGGTTAAATGTGTTTTTATTTGAAATTAATTGGTTAATTGAGTTTAATTATTGATATTATTGATAAATATGTTGAGCAAATTAATTTTTTGATAATTATACTATTTTTGGTGAATTTTTGAAGTAATTTTAGTATATTTATATATATAGGGGTATTTTGGTAATTTTACCCTAAATTGGCTAAAAATGTAATTTAATTGGTTTTAATAGTTATTTAAGGTATAAAAATGATTTCTACAAATTATTTAGTATTTTTAACTAATTAAAACTATTTTTCGTGAATTATTTTCAATTATATATATAATATACGATTTTACTAATAAAATGAGTTTTTATCGGTTTTTACTATGTTTTAAGGCTAATTATGTAATTTCTATTTATAAAATGAATTTCTATGTTATAAGGGTATTTTCGGTATTTTTATAATTATTCTATGATTGTGGACCCTGGTCGGTAGATTGTAGATTGGAGTTCGACCGAGGGGTTGTGGATTTATTGTTTTGCCTATTTTTCAAAGTGTGTTTCTTTGCAGGGTCGGCTCTACTCTTTGAGTAGAGAGATGTCCGTTTTACAGGGGAGGTTCTGCCGAATTTTTGGTAGAATTCTCGTAAAACGTGATGTCCGGTCGATCCCTCATTTCGATTCTGTGTTTAATATTCTAGATCGAGTTCTAGGATTTTCTGTTAGGTTTATTCTGATTTATGTCGTTATTGTTGTTTAGTTGCGCCGAGATCGAGGCCTAGTGGACCAGACCCGTCGGATCCATCTCGTGGAGCGCACTAAGTGTGAGTTACCATTTTATATATATATGCTTTAGGATGCATGATTTAGAAATATATGTTCGATTTTGATTAAATATGCATAAATAACGTGATTAGTATTTAAGTATATTTTTGGCTTATTTTCGGTATATATTAAATTATATGCATGTTTTATGAATAAATTATATTTAAAATGTTTTTAAATATATTTCTAGCTTAATTTGTAATTTGATTGAATTTATTTGACGTATATATACTCGAGATATATCGGGTTTACTTTTGGTATATTTCCAGTATATATATGGTTTATATTGTTATTTTATTTAAATTCATGCATCATTTATTTGTGAATGAATGTTTTATATTTATTAATGAAGGATATCAATAGAACGTGCTACCTAGTGGGTAGCACTAGGACCGAGTACGTACCGGTACGCTTATAGCATTTAGGCTATATTACTAACCTGCTTAAGGATATTGATTGTATCTGATTATTTGTTATGTGAGAAATGATTTGGGAGTGTGATTGCTGGAGCTCGGTTGACCAAGTGTCTCGGGGCCAATCACACTGACGGTCAGACTGCTGGAGCTCGATTGACTTAGTGTCTCGGGGCCAGTCTACTGTCCAAATGGAATAAGTGAATATTTTGGAATAAGTGAGCCTGTATGGCTAGAGTGTTGTCTAACACTATTTTTGAGGTTGCGATATTCTAGGGTTCTATGTGATCCTTCATAAACGATGATTTTCAATGAAATATATATAAAATGATTTTATTGCATCTGTGTGTATTTGCCTGTATATATACATATTAGATATATACTGTTGACTGTATGCATTGTCATTTAGTATGCATGTATATATATTATAGTAATTCACTCAGTGAGGTCTGACTCCCCTCCGTTGACTATTTTTCAGGAGAGTCATCATCTTCAGACCTCAGTAGCAGGCCTGTACGCCGGATTTCTTCCGCCCCGGCTTCTTTGTGTAAACTGCTTCTCTGAGTCTTGGGTTTATTTTATCTAGACACTGCAGTAGTCATTAAATATTTAAAGAGATGTTGTATTATATATTTGAACTGGATTTGTATTAAAAGATTTATATATATGTAATGATGAGGATTTGATTTAAATCCAGTTGGTGCATATGCTATTATTATATTTATGATTTTTATTTCCGCTGCATTTAATATTGTTATTATTACTATTGCATATTTTATTTTATTTTTAGGCTTGTTACGAGTTCCGGATTTGAAAGAATTCCCATTCCCTAGCGCCGGTCATGGCCCCTGTTTTGGGTCGTGACACTTTATGATTTTGTTGTGCTACAATTAAAATCCTAGGTTTGTTGACCATGGCGATCTAACTTACCACTGAACAAATTGCTCCATCCATGGCCCAATGATTAAGCTAAGAACTACCCTTCGACCACTGAGGCTAAGGTTGGGAGTGTGGCTTAGAAAGGGCATGGAGGCTTGGAGGATTAGACCCATGTTCTTGACAGGGAGAAGCTGGTAGTGGTGGTGGCGTCGAATCTTCTAAGTAAAGTTGAGGCTTTCAAAATCATTGTGAGAAAGGAGTAGAAGAATGATGATGGGAAAAAAGCGTAGACAAGAAGACGCAAAGAAGAAGAGGTGAAATCATGAATGGAAAAAAAAGGCAAAAAGAAGAAGATTTGAAAAAAAAGAAGTCGCTAAAAAGGGTACATGCGAAATTTTTTGAGAAAATATTCTTAAATTATTAGACATTTGATGTTAAAGTCACTTTTTTTGGACATTTTTGTAAAAATTCCATTTCTTATTGTGAACATTAGTCTATGAGTAATAAAATACTGGACATTAGGCCTGGACTCACAGAAAACTTTTTCAAGCTGTACTAAGCCTTTTATTTAGAGAAATTTATAAAAATGCACTATTTTAAAACTTATTTACTAAAATGTATCCATTTTTTTTTATTACACTTTTATCTCCGCCCTCTACTTCCTTACTCTTTATTAAATTTTATTTTCTCTTTTACCCTCCTTTTGTTTTCTCCTTTTCCCTCTTTTTTTTCTTTTCCTTCTCTTCCTTATTTTTTATTTCATTTTTTCTTCTCTTTTTATTTATTTTTATTTTTTCTTATTTTTTTTCTCTTTTTTTATTTTTCTTTTTTTCACCTTCCCTTCTTTTTTTTTTCTCTTTATTTTTATTTCTCTCCTTTTTATTTTTTATTTTTCTTTATTTTTGTATTTTTTTCTTATTTTTTCTTATTATCAATTATACTTATTTTTTTTATTTTTTATTTTTTCCTTATAATTATAATTTTTTTTATTCTTATTTTGTTTTTACTTTTTGTGGGTATATATATATATATATATATATATATATATATATATATATATATATATAAAATGAATCATCATCATCATCATCTAAATGGATCATATACAAAAATTGCTCTATTATTCATTGTAATGATTGAATTTTTTTTATTGAATAGGGCGTTGAAAATGTTGATTATGTTTTTGTTTCTACTCATTATGGTGGTCTTGGTGAACAAAATGTGAAGGGTGTTGATGTGGTATATATTGTTATTAGTTTTTTTGTAATTTATTGTTTTGTTACTTTTTGGTTTCTAATTTAATTTTGTATATTCAGAATGCTGAAAATAATTTTGTTAGTCATCCTCCATAGAAAAAGGAGCACATACCTACCTATATGTTAAAGTCTCCTTTTGTTATTATTTATGAACTAAAAATAAATGAAAAGTATACAAAAAAAATATACTATAACTTCAAACTAAACATTTTCTTTGGAGTTAAACGAGTTGTAATTATTGTAATAGATTTTTTTTTAAAAATGAATATGTTTTTAAGTTTTTTGGGGTTGTTGAGTTGTAAGAGAATACTGCCATTTTATGTTGCATTTATAATTTGGCATCATTTTGTTTTTGTTTTTTTTTTGGTTTTTGATACTTTTTTCTTTTTATTAATGGCAATGTAGTTGTAACACATAGTTTCTTTTGTATGTTTATTGGATTTATGCAATCTTTATTTTATGTTTAAATATTCCATAGTTGAAGGAAAGTTATTATTGTGATTTTCTTTGAATATGTTTTTGTTGATGATACATTAAAAGATGCTAATATGTTATAATTTTGTATCCTTTTAGTTTATTTTTGATTTCCGATTCATTTTTTCTATTTTAGTTTTTTTTTTTTGAAGAATGTCTATGAGATTTTTGGTTTTGTTATTACAAAACATTAATTACTAATTTATTCAAATCTTTACCTATAAATTGTAATTAATAGAAATAGAAAAATCATACCTAATTTAATTTATTCAATGAGAAAATATTCATTATATGACTCAAAACGTTAAGAATTTAAATTTCAAATTTTACAAATTTTTTGTTTTATAATAAATAATAATAATAAATTCCACAAGTGCAGGATTCCACAAGTGTAGGAACTGTTTCATTCTTGAAAGTAATATATTCAATTGTTAAATATATATATATATATATATATATATAATTGACAAAAATAGCTGAAACTGCATTCTTTTTCCCACAAGTTGGCCTTTGCTTGATCAGTTCCACAAGTGCAGGAACTGTTTCCGGCATATCTCCTATCAATTTCTGGTACCCTTTCACTGAAGAAGGGTAAAAAATTGTTGCAGCTGTTGTTTTGACAAAACTACCAATTCCCATTTGACAAAACTACCAACATCAATTTTCCAAACAACAATCTACAGCGACCCAATCCACCTCTTATTCATATTTTCTCATTAAATTACGATTATTGTCAAGTTGGGCAGAGCACACTCTGTAAGCAACTTCACCTAAGAACATTTCACTTGTACTCTAAACCTGCCTTATAGAATCACATAGGTCCTTAATCCATATTTCCACTTAATTATTTACAATCAAAATCAAGTTTAGAAATTGAATAAAACTTAATTCAAATTCAATCAACTATAGCACAACAAAATCAGGAACACTTGTTATAGTTAAAATCATATGGCCCAATCAGATTCTTACCATGTTGACCACGAGTACCCTGCTATGGATTAAAAGAAAGAACATAGGTTTTCAATGATAAAATAAACTACAGATTCAAAATTGCACAAAATTTTGATGGATTATAAGCATATTGTGTGTTGTAGCAGCAGCTAATAATAGAGTGAGGAGTGAGGAGGCTGTCCTTAAAGGCAAGGCGAGGAGTATGACCCGTTTGCACAGAGAATGCGGGGGCCATGTTTGCAGAGATTTGAAGATGCCTCCTTCTTTGACTGGGAATTGCAACTATTTTGCTGTTGTGTGTTTAAAAGATAAGACTCATTGATTATGAAGAAGAAGAAAAAGCCTAAATCTTGAATCTACAAAACAAAAAATCAAAATAACCTTGAACATACCCATGATTCAGAAAAACAAACAAAAGGTTGCAACGAAATCCAACAAAAGCCATTACTTTTGCAATTTCCCAAGATTGAAGATGAACATCAAATCTTTCTACTTTGCCAAAACATAATGCAGAGAAACCTCAAGGAGAAGATGCCCACTTATCGCTAATGGAGTCAACGGTTGGGCCAAGAAAGGGATCAATGCTAGAAAATACATGGGATGAAGAATGGGTTTGCTACAAGGGGATCAATAAAATGGAAGGTGGAGATGTGATGGTGATGGTGGCGAAGGCAAGGAAGAGAGCAGCGCCTTTTTTTTTTTTTTTGGCATTTTAGTAAAAAAAAAGAAAAGTTAGAGTATAAGCACTTAATTTCGGGATGATAAAATATGAATGCAATAGAAGATTTTAATGATAATTATAAATAGATCTTCAACACTTGAAGTTTGAAACTTCAAAAGCCTAAATGTGTTTTCAAAAGAATTTAATTATTTTTTAAGGATTTAATTGTAATATTTTCTTTAAGGACCTAATAAAAAAGTTTAAATTCTTTTAGGGGTCTTTTTATAAAAAAAATTGAAATTCTGTAATTCCGATTAAAATTATTTAATCCTGGTTGTAATTAAATGTTTTCCGTTTGCCTTTTGATTTTTTAGTAAATAAAAAATTATTTTCTAAATTTTGATTGATCAAATAATATGATAAATTTCTTTTCTGGGAGTCAAAAGTCATTTTTAAATCAAAACTCTATTATTGTGAAGAGAGGAGGTCACAGTAGGATACGTTTTTAGTTAGAATTTTCTATATAAACCCAGCTGAAACTCTCCTAGAGAGGCTCTTTATTGGATTTTTTTGAGACTTCTCCTTTTCTTGTTATGCGGTTTTTCATTAAATTTTTTTACTTTTCTTGAAAAGTATTTGTTTTTTGAGGAAGAATCATTAGGCTTTTGAGAGGAAAAATCAAGCAGTGGAGAATCTATTCTAAAAAAACAACGGTGATTCATACTAATCTGAGGAGCAAATTAATACTGCATCTATACTATCATCTCTTCTCTTACTTTCTTCTATTTTTATTTGATTATTTTGGTCCTATTACATTTTATTTAATTTTTATTGTTATTCACTAACCATTGTTTATTTTTGTATTTGTGTTGGTGATAATGGAGAGAGTTATGTGATAAGTTCATTTAGAGAAGAAAATCCATGAAGACCCATGGAATGCTATGAATTGAATCTTGTAGTTGAATCTAGTTTCTAGCTTTTTTTTTTTATTATTTTTTGTTATTATTTTGTTGGTTATTTCATTTTGTATTTTTGTATTTAATTTTGTTTGGGGTTATATTAATTTTTATTTTATTATTATTTTTTAGTAGATCATTGTAATAGCCCCAATAGTGAGAATAATGAAATTATGTGTGTGCGGTTGTATGTTTATTTTAATTAATTGGTAGTAAGATTAGGGTTTTAATTAGGTGATTAATTAAAATTAATGGCTATATAGATAATTAGGTTTTTAATTAAAATTAAATTAGATTTAAGTGGATAAAATTAGGGTTGCTTGTCAAGGTCATTTTAATTAAATTAGGTCTTTTAGAAGAAATAAATTCAATTGATTGTTGGATATTTTATTTGACTGTTTTGATATTTGTTTTATTGTTTGGGTTTGTTTATTTATTTTTATGTATTTTGGGCCCTATACCCATATTAGGCTCTAACCCATTTAAATAATTTTAGGTTTAAGTAGTTCTTTTTTAGCCCATCTTTTAATTAGCCCATTTCATTTAATAGGTTGTTAATTAATTAGGTCTAGATTTTCATTAAAATGTATTTTAAGTCCATAATTAATTAGAAATTAGGTTAGAGATAACTTAGGCCCATTTAGTTAACTTAGACATAGGCCAACCTAAGATAATTAAAATTAATTTAGACTTAGCCCATTAAATTTAAGCCTTTTCCATAAACTTGTAGATTTAAGATCACCTTAGAATTAAAACATGTATAACCAGGCCCACTAATCTAAATACTTGATAATTTGTAGATTTAGGCCCACTTTTAGAGTTAAATGAATAGACTTAGGTTCACTTAATTAAAATTAAATAGGAATTAGGCCCTTTAGTCTCTAGACTTACTTGTAAATTAAAACATGTAGATCTACCCCATTTAATTAAAATCAATGTAAATTAGACTAACTTAGGGATTATGTACTCAAATGAATGCATTATTTACGTGTATTTTTCATGACTAGTTTGCTTAGAGTTGATTGTTTTAATAAGGGTTTATATGAAATTGCATGTAAATAGAGGGTAAGATAATAATTCATAAAGTAATTCTAAATGAACACAAGACTAAAAGAAGTTGGTATTCCATTGCCAGAATCTCTTAATTGTGGTGCTATCTTTCTTTTAGAGAATCAAGTACCACTATTTTTTGATTTGTCCTGGTTATTACCTTGGGTGGTGACTTCTCATCTCCATGCCATATCTTTATGACAGCGGTTAGTGTGTTCTTTAGAGCCTGGAGCTCAAACATTGTTGTGGTTACTAAAATCTTGGACGCGCACTAAATCCTACTGTCTACAGTGGTGGCTCCACTAGGGATAAGAGATATTGATTCTACTTGTGTTCTTTAGAATTATTTTATTAATTATTATTTTATTCTTGCATTCCTTTTACATGTCCCTACTAATCGATGGCATTGGTTTATGGTTCCATCATTCGATTAGCTTCATGGGATTGTAAATTAGCTAACCATCACTCTTAGCCTTAACTTGATTCAAGAGAGATTACCGAGCTCATCTGACCAGAGTTTGTAACCCAAGTCCTAAAGGGGGGGTAGTCTTCTCTAGAGTTTGTAAAGGATGTTAAGCCCCTCTAACCTTGGACCGTAACTCAAGTCTTAAAGGAGGGCATTTTGCTAAGGGAACCTTGACCTTTTTACCGAACTTAGCTTATGTAGTGATTTAGTAACTTCCCTTAGGATTTACCCAAATTGCTTGCCTTTATTGCCATGAGGTATTTTTATCTACAAAGGTCCAAGCCTATACTTTAGAAGCCTATTTGGGTTAATAAAGATTGGGCTATACTTTTATACCTAAAAATACTGTTTCCATGTTTTACTGCTTTGAGAGATTTGGCATGCGCATCGATTCTTGATATCCCATGTTGATATTAAGGCCGAGATAAAAAATCCTAGAAAAAAAGACTCGCCATTGAATACATGTGTGGGAGGAATAAGGTTGGAAGGATGTATGTATACTTGACTTGTTACTTGATTCGACTTGTTACTAGCTACTTGTTGCATAGCACATGCATTATGTATACATGCATTTCATGCATTATACTAACACTTTATTTTTTAGCCATCATAGATTCATCTGGGTTTTCTTGTGTTTGGAGTTGGAAAGGTGGCAGACTAGTGAGAATGAATTTAGGCCCACAATTAATTATAAAAGAGATCCTTAGCAGACTGAAAGGAGTCCTATCAATCTACTATACCTAGAAGTTGCACAAACTCCAGCTAAACAAGCAGAAGAAATGGAATAACAAGAGGGAGGAAACTAGACCCTAGAGGATGTCAAAGGAGCATTGATGGATGATATGAGAGCAATGATGCAAGATGAACTAAGACAAGCTCTGGCTTGATTAATGCCACCCCTTGCTGCTGTACCTCCCGTTGTGGCTAATCCACCTGTTGTAGGTGCACCACCTGCTAACAATGACAATGATGGGAGGCCAAACTTTAAATGTTGTCAGAAATGTACCTATTATAAAAATGAAATTGGAGGAGCTAGGAATGTATCTATTATTGAGAACTATATGGTTGAAAAAGCAAGAAGGGAATCCATTGAACAAGTTTAGGAGCTAGAATCCAAGCAGATGAAAGCATTGACTTACAAGATGTCTAAAATGGAAGAATTGATGAGAGGACAGGGCATCAGATATTCATTTGACTTTGATGATGTAATGTAATTTAAGGAAGATAGGTTGCCTAATAAGTTTAAGATGCCATAATTACAGAAGTTTGACGGTACTGGGGACCCAAGGATCCACCTTAGTCAATATATAACCACTATGAGTATCACTAAGGCTCAATTATTTGTAGTAACCAAGTTGTTTGTACTATCCTTGGAGGGTATGATTGTTAATTGATGTCATGAATTGGAGAAGTCTATCTAAGTGGATTGGAGAGAATTGTGTTCTGCTTTTTTAAAATAGTATGACTATAATACCAGGCTTTAAGTATCTATCAGGGATTTAGAATTGAGCAAGTAGAAGCTTAATAAATCATTTTTAGATTTTCTAACTAGATTCATAAATAAGGCAGGATTAATGAAAAACAAGCTAGCTAAAAAAGATTAGGTTAGGATGATTGTTTGAAATGTGTCACCTAATTTGGTTGAGAGGTTACAAATGATGAACCCTAAGACATTTATAGACCTTTATGATGATGGGTTACAAGCTGATGAGATCGAAAGTGAGAAAAAGAAGATTGTTAGAAATGCCAGAGCAAGAAACTACCTAACTAGGGGCACACAGTAAGGAAATGCTAGTCAAGTTATAGGAGTCCATGCTATTCAATAACCTATGAGATTCTCGAATTTTAACTAACCTTTATCTAAAGTCCTAGACTATTTAATCGATAAAGGCCTCCTTAAACCCTTAACTCCCTCTAGATGGCAAAACCCAAATCTCCCTAGCTTTGACCCAAATAGTTATTGCAAATTTCACCAAGTTGTTGGCCATTCCACTGACTCTTGCATGTGCCTTAAACATAAAATTCAAAACCTTATAGACTCTGGAAAAATCATAAACCCCAACAAATCAAATCTAAACCCAAATACTAAAAATAATCCTTTCCCAAATTACCAAAACATGCCACCCCTAAATGACCATGATCATCAACTTAGGAGTAAGCAAGGAAGAAGTGCTAAACTCCTTTGAGGACCTAGAACTTAAAACTGATGAGAGATCTTCAAATGCCCCTAAAGATGGGAAAAGAGTAGAAGAATTGTTGGGACATCCTTCAGGCAAGTTTGACTATAAGGTATTTTATTCCAAACCACCTTCTTTTGATATACTCATTGAGTTAATTATGCCTATAGGGTAGGGTGATGAATTTGATGAGGAGAAGAGACCAAATAAAAAAGAAAAATGCATGGTTAAGGTGTGGAAAGATGGAAAGAAGGATTGGACTATTAGGTTTATTGATATCTAGTATAACTCTGATGAAGAAGGCACTAAAGGCTATAATGTATAGGTCAACAATCCAAAAAGCAGTCATATTACTAGAAGTGGTAAGGGTTATAAAATGATGGAGAAAACTATAGATAGAGAAGAAGTTGCTGAAAGAGAAGACTCAACTAAACATGGTGATGACTTGGTTTTTGAACAACTTAGGAAGGCAAAAGCAAATATGAGCATTTGGGAGCTCTTGATGCATTCAAGTAGCCACAAGAAGGCTCTAGCTAAGATGAACATTGAAACTACTGCAACCCTAGAGGCAACGGTGGCCAAGGTTACTGAGAAAAAGCATGGTGTTATTACTTTCTCTGATGAGGATTTACCTATAGAAGGAAGGAATCATAATAAAGCCTTATTCATTCCAACTGAGGTAAAAGGGAAAAAGACCAATTATGTGATGATGGATGATGAGTTTGCAATTAATATTTGCCTATTACAGATCCTGCCTAATCTAGGAGTGAAGTTGGAGGATTTAATAAAATCAAACCTCATAATAAGAGCTTATAATGATAACATAAGGAATGTAGAGGGAACATTTATAGCTCTTATAAAGACCAGACCTATAGAGGCAATGGTGGAATTCACTGTGCTAGACATCCCTATCATTTATGCCTTGCTCTTGGATAGGCCTTGGTATCATATTTTAGGAGGAGTGCCTTAAACTGTGCATAAAAAGGTGAAATTCCCACTTGATGGAGAAGTTGTGACTTTAAACGCTAGTATGAACAAGATTATGTCTGTAGTTATGGATAATCAGAAGTAATTAATTACCCCTCCTAGTTTCCAAATAGCCATGATCTCTGATGGAATTGAGATGGACCCAAAGGTTATAAGCATGATTAAGAAGATGAATTATCGACCTGGACAAGGATTGGGAAAGAATAAACAAGGAAGTCCAGAACTCCCAAATTTTAAAACCCAAGATGATACAAGAAGATTGGGCTATATAGGAGTTGGATTTGGCAATAAAAGAGCTAGAAGAAGGTTTTTCAATGAGAATAACCTCCTAAAGAATGTGGGACCACTAAAGGATAGCTTTGTCAAAGAAAGAAAAGAGAAGCTCTACCTAGGTGAAAAGGAACCTATCCAAGTAGCTAGTGTGAATATTCCTGGGTTTACGATATTTAAGAAATAGATAGTTGAGAGTCTGGTCCAAGACAATATAGACGAGGTGGTAAAGAAAGTCACTGAGAAGATAGGGACTGAGGCCATTGAAGAGCTGCTTTGTTTGCCACCTAACAAAGAACCACCACAAGATTTAGTTAGCATTATTAATAATAGTTTTAGTGATGTTTTTTTATTAAGAAACTGATGTAATAACGTCCAGTTTGTTTGAGGATGAAAACTCTATTTTTCTTATGGTTAATGATATGAACTTTGGTTTGGCTTATTTGTGTGATGTTGATTTTGATGGTCTTGTGCATTTTAATAATGATCGTTCATGCATGTTTGACATTAATTCTATTTAATCAAATTCATTAAACATGGGCACAAATGAGCAACCAAAATACATTTCTATATCATATGATTTAACTCCTGAAGAGAAGGAAAAATTTGAGAGAATATTAACAAAAAGAAAGGTAGTATTTGCTTGGTCCTATGAGGATATACCAAGTTTAGATAGGAAAATTACAGAACATAACATTCCAATATATCCATAAACTAAACCTATCAAGCAAAAAAATTTTAGGTTAAGATTGGAGTGGACAGAAAAGATAAGGGAAGAAATTACTAAACAAATCCAAGATAATTTTATAGTAGTGTAGAATACCCTCAATGGTTGGCAAACATAGTGCTAGTTCTTAAGAAAGATGGAAAAGTTTGGATGTGTGTAGATTTTAGAGATCTAAATAAAGTATGCCCAAAGGATGACTTTCCTTTACCCCATATTGATGTGATTGTTGATAGTGCAACATCTAGTGCAATGTACTCTTTCATGGATGGTTTTCAGGATATAATAAGATAATGATGGTAGTCATAGACAAGATCAAAACTGCTTTTATCATAGAATGGGGGACATATTACTATAAAGTGATGCCTTTCGGATTAAAGAACGCAGGAGCAACTTATCAAAGAGCAACCACTAATTTGTTTTATGATATGATGCATAAAGAAGTGGAAGTGTACATCGATGATGTGATGGTTAAGTCAGAAACTAAGGAAGGACATTTTGAGGCTTTAGATAAGTTCCTGGCAAGAATAGAAAGATACAACCTAAGGCTTTATCCGAAGAAATATATCTTTGGCATTACTTCTAGAAAATTATTAGGGCATATAGTAAGCAATAAGGGAATAGAAGTTTATCCAGACAAGATCAAAGCCATTCAGGAGATTCCAGCACCAAGAATGGAGAAAGAAGTATAAGTTTTAATTGGGAAACTATAGTACATTAGCAGGTTTATTATGAAACTCACCATGGTTTGCGATCTAATTTTCAAGCTCTTAAGGAAGAATCAGTCAGTGGCATGGAATGAAGAATGTCAAAAAGCCTTTAATAAAATTAAAGAATACTTTACCAATCCACTTGTGTTGAGACCACCAAGACAAGGTAAACCCTTAATCTTATATTTGGCTCTAGAGGAAAAGGCAATGGGGGCAATGCTAACATAAAAAGGACTAGAAGGGGTAGAGTATGCAATGTATTACTTTAGTAAAAAGTTTTTGCCATATGAAGAAAAATATGATCTTGTGGAGAAGACATGTTTGATTATGATATAGGCTATAAGGAAGCTAAGGCATTATTTCCAGTTTTACAAAGTACAAGCTGTTTCAAAGATAGATCCTTTAAGATACTTATTTCAAGCACTATCTTTAACTGGAAAGATTTCTTGATGGTTGGTACTTTTGAATGAGTTTGATATAGAGTACATCTCTACCAAGGTCATTAAAGGGGAGTGGTAGCAGAATTCTTAGCACAGAATGTAGTCGAAGGAAATGAGTAGTGGAATTTAGAGTTTCCAGATGACAACTTAGCAGTAATAAAATGACATGAATGGAAGCTTTATTTTAATGGAGCTATGAATAATAAGGGAGCAGGGTTGAGAGTGATTCTTGTCATGTTAAGAGGAGAAACCATCCCCATGACTAAAAAATTGGACTTCAAAGTTACAAACAACATGGTTGAGTATGAGGCATGTATCTATGGGGTAGAAGTAGCACTAGCAGTTGGAGCTAAAGACCTATTGGTTTATGGAGATTCCCTGTTAGTCGTTAGTCAAGCTAACGAGGAGTGGGAAGTGAAAGAAGAAAGGTTGAAACCTTACATATGCTATTTGAAGATGTTAATGAGAAACTTCACTAAATGTCTCTTCATACATTTACCAAGAGATGAGAATCAAATTGCGGATGACTTGGCAACACTTTCTTTAATGTGGGACAAACCGACAAGGTCGATGATTATTGACCATTTGCATGATCAAACTTCTAATTTTGGACTTTGACAAATAATTTTTATACTAACAATTTTAATTAAGTGTGTAGGGAATTATATACCAAACATATACCAAGCATATACACTTTTGGATGAATAGTGACTTTTCAAGCTGATTGAACCCCTGAGATTTAAGAAGGCTTTTGACATCTTTAGAGCTCTTAAATGAGAAAATGAGCTCCTTAAATTTTGAATTAGACATCTTAAGATTTCCAAATTGATCTTTCTTGTCAAAATTAAAGTTCATTTGGGTATGCAAATCTTCAGTCAAAGTCAGCATATGCAGCTTGCATTTCAGTTTGCATAGCTCTTGGCATTTTAGCAATATCTTGATCTAAAGATGCCCAAATGAGGTGATTAAAAGTTTTATGGAAATATAAGACAATTTTATAAATATTTTATGAAGAACATTTTCACTAAATCTATCGTGTTCAGTCTCATTCACGAGTATCTTTTGAGGTGATCACAAGCTATCCTTGAATAGTGCCTTTTGAGCATGTTTTTGGAAAAAACTTATAGTAATCCTCACGAGCATGAGTGCTTGTGAGCTTCTCATTAGCACACCTCTGATAGCATCCAACATGAATTTTTAAATTCAATAGATATATTTTTGCTCCTCACGAGCACTGTTCACCAGTGAGCCGCTCGTGAGCTGCCAAAAGTCTAAGAATTGATTCAAAATCAATTATAAATGTTGGAGACATGATTGATACATTCAAAAACTATATTTATGAGTGTTTGTCTATATAAGCACAACTTAGAACTCAATTGAAAGGTTAGGAACTTGTTTATCATTCATTATTTCTTAAACATTCAATTGAGCTCTCAAACTTTCCTTTAAACAATTCTTTATGTATAACTCTTGTGAGAGTTGTTGAGTGATTAGAATAGACATTCTTATTATTCTATTTTCTAGGTTTAGAAAAAAGGAAGTGAGATTCTATTATAAAGGAATTGGTTTAAGTATTTAGCCATTAAAACACTTGGAAATTTGGTTTTAGTGTGAGCCTTAAAAACACTTGTAATTTGGTTTTTGAGTGAGCCTTGAAAACTAAAGTTGTAAGGTTGTAAGAGTGAGCCATAAAACTCTTGTGTATTCTCAATATTATGAATAAGATTGTGGATGATTAAAAATCCTAACTTGGGGATAATTTAGGTGGAGACATAGGATTATTGTTGAATTCGAACTCTTTAAATATTTGTGTTCTTCATTCTTCCTTCTCAACTCTTACTCAATTCTTATAAAGAATTCCTTTAATTTCCTATTTTTGTTCGATAGTCCTATTCACCCCCCTCTAGGACTCTTTCATTTGGTATTAGAGCTTTAATTCTAGGTGCTTCATTGATAGAATATAAGATTATAAGGAGTGAATCTCAAAACATCTATTCTCTTAGACCATTATTTAATGGTAGTGACTATCCACATTGGAAATTCAAAATGGAATTATATCTTGATTGTGATTCTATCAAACTTTGGGACATTGTCCTAAGAGGTTGGGAACCACCTACAACTACCATTGATGGTGTGATAACTACTCTTGCAAGAAGCCAATGGAGTGTTGATCAAAAGGAAGAAAATCACAAAAATAAAAAGGCTATGATTACTCTAGTCTCCTCCATGATAAGAGAAGAAGGAGGTAAGCTTCAACATTGCATTTTGGCTAAAGAAATGTAGGAGACTTTAAAAAACCACTATGAAGGCAACATTCAAGTAAGAAGCAAGAAGGTTTAACTTCATATGTATGCATATGAACTCTTTAAAATGAAGCCTCAAGAATCAATCACGGAGATGACAAATTGTCTCAATGCTCTCCTCATAACCCTCAAGAAACTTGGAAAACATTTTTCCAAAGAAGAGGTAAACAACAAGATTCTAAGAATCCTACCTAAGAAGGATTGGGAATCTAGAGTTACTTCAATTGAGGAAACTCAAGACCTCTCCACTCTATCAATTGATGTGCTCATTAGTAAGCTCTTGACACATGAGCTCACCATCAAGCAAAAAGGTGAAGAATAAGAAGAGAAAGAAGAAAAGAAAAAGAGCATTGCTCTAAAAGCTCTTCAAGAAGATAGTGAAGAGGAAAACATCAAAGATTTTAGTGATGAAGATGGTGACATTACCATGCTCACTAGGAACTTTAAGAAGTTCTTAAGAAAGAAAAACTTCTCAAGAACAAAGGACTTCAAAAAGAAGTTCGAAGGAGATGGGAAGAAGAAAATAAAAGAGGTTTCTTGCTATGAATGTAAGAAACTAGGACACATTACAAGTGAGTGTCCTAAACTCAAATTCAAGAGCAAGGGAGCAAAAGATAAGAAGAAGGCATTCAAAGCTACTTGGGATGATTCCTCCGAATCCAAAGAGGAAGAGGAACAATAAGAAGTGCCAATCTTTGCTTCATGGCCATTGAAAATGAAAATAAGGTACCATCCACTTCTTATTCTTCCTTTGATGATTATGATGAATATTGTGATGGTGATGATGAAAGCTCTATTGTGAGCAAATTGCTTGTTAAATGCAAAAGTTTGCTATCTAAGAAGAAACAATATAAACATGAGTTAGCTAGCTTAAATAAGGATTTTGAATGTTTAAAAATTGATTTTGTAAAACTTGTTGCATCAAATGAAAAACTTGTTAGTAATGCTAAATCTTCTAATTCTTTGAAAGATCAACTTAAGAAAGCAAATGATGAAAATCATAAGCTTTCTAAGGAAGTCTTAGAATTAAAGAATTCCATTGCTAAATTTAAGAGAGGAAAAGAAACTTTAGATAGTCTTCTTGACTCTCAAAAATTTCATGGAGATACCCATGGAATTGGATATAAAAATGGAATGTCTTTATCATCTTCATCACATATTATTTTTGTTAAAGCTTCACATGGTTTTACTCCTTCAACCTCCAATGAGATTCAAGATTTTAAAGCTAAAATATCTCATGTGTTAAATAGCAAGGGAAAGTCTCATAAGATTAACCCTTTATTAACACTAAGAGGTAAGGCTCAAACTAGAGCACCTCAACCCAAGCATGCTTATATGTACACTAGACATAATTATTATAGGCATGCTACACAACATAAACATGTTGCACAAACTCATCAAAATACATATCACTATTGCCAATGCATGTCTCACTTACTGACATGAAACAATAGGAGATATATATAATACCAAAGGCATGTTGCACACACTAGGAAGGCATTTCATATGAAGAGAAACAAATTTGAAAATGTTGTATGTTCATATTGCATGATCAAAGGACATACCAATAATGTGTGCTTCTATAGAAAACTACACTTGAATTTACTTCCTTTAGATTATCTTGAAACTAACCAACCTAGACTAAGAAAGGTTTGGGTTCAAAAGAACATTTAAAATGTTTTATATAGGTGTGCTTGAAATCCACAAGAATAAAAAGCAAGCGGTATCTCGATAGTGGATGTTCAAGACATATGACGAGAGACAAAGAGCAATTCAATAAACTTCATGTTAAGGATGGAGGACACCTTACTTTCGGTGATAATGCAAAAGGAAAAATTATTGGCATTGGAGAAATAGGTAATCCTCAATCCTTATCTATACATCATGTGTTGTTTATTGATGGTCTTAAACATAATTTGCTAAGTACAAGTCAATTATGTGACATGGGAAATAAAGTGGCTTTCTATCATAGAAATTGCTTTGTTAGTAGTCTTGATGAAGACAAAGTAATTTTTAGTGGTGAAAGAGTAGATAACGTTTATGTTATTGATTTGAATAAGATTGATAACAAAGACATAAAATGCTTAATGTCAATTTCCCATGACATATGGACATGGCATAGAAGGTTAGGACTTGCAAATTTTGAGCTTTTGAATGATTTTTGTAAACATAAACTTGTGATTGGTTTACCTAAGCTTGAATTCACTAAGGATAAACCTTGTGATGCTTGTCAAAAAGGAAAAAAATCTAAGTCCTCATTTAAGCTAAAAAATGTAGTGTCCACTTTTAGACCACTTGAACTTATACATATGGATTTGCTTGGACTAACTAGAGTTGCTAGTCTTGGTGGAATGCACTATGCATATGTATTGGTTGATGATTACTCTAGATTTACTTGGGTGTGTTTTCTTGCTCATAAGAATAATGCTTTTAAAGCTTTTGAAAATTTTCCTAAAAGAGTTAAAAAAGAAAAAGGATTTTTTATTTCATCCATTAGAAGTGATCATGGAACTGAATTTGAAAATGATTTTTTCAAAAACTATTATAATGAAAAATGGTATTTCTCATACATTTTCATCTCCCAGAACTCCTCAATAAAATAGGGTAGTTGAAAGGAAAAATAGAACTCTTGTGAACATGGCTAGAATAATGCTTCATGAGTATAATTTGCCTCTATAATTTTGGGCGAAAGCTGTTAACACATCTTGTTATATTTCAAATCGAGTTTTTAAAAGACCAATTTTAAATAAAACATCTTATGAGCTATGGAACAATAGAAAACCCAAAATCTCATATCTAAGAGTATTTGGATGCAAATGCTTTATATTGACCACTAAGGATAATCTTGGGAAATTTGATTCCAAAGTCGATGAAGGAATTTTCCTAGGCCATTCCATCTCTAATAAAGCATATAGGATCTTTAATAAGAGAACTCTAGTAGTTGAAGAGTCAATACATGTTGTATTTGATGAATCAAACTCACTTAATCCTAGAAAGGATGTTTGTAGTGTTGATGATCTTATAGGTGAAAATGAAATTGTGGATACACAAGAAGAAAATGCTAGTAAGCCTTTAGAACTTGAAGATCCAAGCAAGAAGGAAAATGAGGAAACATCTCAACCTACCATGAAGGATGAACTTCTAAAGGATTGGCAATTCAAGATAGCTCATCCATAAGACTTTATCATAGGTGACACTACAAAAGGGGTAAGTACTAGATCTAAACTCAAGTCAATTGTTAATTTAGCTTTTATTTCTTAAATTGAACCAAAAAATGTTAATGATGCTTTAAGTGATGAATTTTGGGTCCTTTCTATGTAAGAAGAATTAAATCAATTTGAGATAAACAAGGTTTGGACCTTGGTTCCTATATATAAACATCATCCTATTATTGGCACCAAATGGGTGTTTAGAAATAAGATGAATGAACTAGGTGTCATAACTAGGAACAAAGCTAGTCTAGTAGCTAAAGGTTATAATCAAGAGAAAGGCATTGATTATGATGAAACATTTGCCCTCATTGCAAGGTTAGAAGCTATTAGGATGCTACTTGCATTTGCATCATACATGGATTTTAAACTTTATCAAATGGATGTTAAAAGTGCATTTTTAAATAGTTTTATTGAAGAGGAGGTATTTATTGAATAACCTCCGGGTTTTGAAAATTTTAACTCTCCAAATCATGTTTTTAAATTATCAAAAGCATTGTATGGATTGAAATAAGCTCCAAGAGCTTGGTATGAAAGATTGAGTAACTTTTTACTAGAGAAAGGTTTCTCTAAAGGAAAGGTTGACACAACTCTTTTCATAAAGAAATCCAAGCATGATTTATTAATTGTTCAAAGTTATGTTGATGATATTATTTTTGGTACTACTAACCATTGCTTATATGAGGAATTTTCTAAGCTAATGCAAGGAGAATTTGAGATGAGTATGATGGGAGAACTCAAATTCTTTCTTGGACTTCAAATCAAGCAATATAAAGATGGGATTTTCATTAATCAAACCAAATATGCAAGGGACATTCTCAAGAAGTTTGGAATGGATGGAGCTAAATCAAGAAAAACTCCAATGAGCACCACAACCAAACTCAACAAGGATGAGAATGGCAAACCGGTTGATGAAAACCGATTTAGAGGTATAATCGGATCCCTTCTTTATTTAACGACTAGTAGACCCGATATTATGTTTGCTACTTACTTGTGTGCTAGATTTCAATCAAGTCCTAGAGAGTCTCATTTGAATGCTATCAAAAGAATTTTCAAATATCTTTGTGGTACAATGCATTTAGGACTTTGGTATCCTAGGAATTCTTCCTTTGACTTGATTAGTTATTCTGATACTGACTTTGCTGGTAGCTTACTAGATAGAAAAAGCACTTTTGGAACTTGTCATATTTTAGGAAATTGCTTAGTTTATTAGTTTAGTAAGAAATAAGTTTCGGTTTCCTTATCTACCGCTGAAGCAGAATTTGTGGCGGGTAGTTGTTGTTACACCCAAGTTCTATGGTAAAAACAACAACTTTTGGACTATAGCATTGATATTAATCAAATTCCAATTAAATGTGACAATACAAGTGCTATAAAACTTAGTAAAAATCCCATTCAACATTCTAGAACTAAGCATATTGACATTAGACATCATTTCTTGCGTGATCATGTGCAAAATGGTGATATTTTTCTTAATTTTGTTGATACTAATCATCAATTAGCATACATCTTTACCAAGCTTCTTTGTGAGAAAAGATTCAATTTTATCAAGCATGAACTTGGTATGATTGATGGCACAAGCTTGTCTTGATCACTTGTTAAAATTGATGAATTGATTATTAGATTCTTATGTGATAATGTTCTTTAGAAAAATTATTTTCAGCATCATGTATAAGCTTTGTTTTAAAAGTATTTGCTTTAGCAAATTTACTTAATGTACATGATACATTGTATTTCCCATTTGCGTGATCTTTGTATTAATTTTATTTGATTTGCATTCGTTCAATTTTTTTAAAAGCCCTCCTATTTTGAAAATTAATAATTAATTATTGAGCTAAATTCAATTAATTAATTATTTTAATTTAGCAAAATTATTCCTCCTACTCAACAAATTTTTTTTTTATATTTTTAATTCATTTTATGCTAGTTTCTGTTTGGTTTATTTTCAGTATACTTTATGTGTCTAAGTTTTGAGCTGTTAGTCTATCTTTTTTAATTCATTTTATGCTAGTTTCTATTTGGTTTATTTTCAGTATACTTTTTGTATCTAAGTTTTTAGTTATTAGTCTATTTTTTAATTCGTGTTGTGTCAGTTTCTGTTCAGTTTATCTTCTAGATATAAGCCATGAGCTTTTGTTTATTTTATAGTTATTTTATGACAGTTTATGCTCAGTTTATTTTTTGGATATAAGACATGAGTTGTTAGTTTTATGTCTTGTCTACAATTGGTATTTTAATATCATTGTAACTCTCTCTTTTTTTTAATGCAATTTAATTTGCATTTTGACAAGGAGTGAGAAATATTTGAGTTTATTTAATTTTTTATTTACTGTGTTTACGCATGAATATTTTTTATTATGTTTATATGTGCATAATTAATGTTTAATTTATTCATGTATCAATTCTACTTAGGAATTGTTTTGATTTTTGATAAGGCATGAATATTTTTTTTAAGATTTGACCTATCTTTGCTTTTGTCAAAGGAGGCAAAAATGATTGAGTTTGCATGCGTACTTAGTTAATTTCTTTTAAGGAAGAGAAATTTTTTTTTTACAAAAATGTGTTTATGTTAGTGACATAACTATGTGATAGTGTTTCCTTAATATCAATTTTTTTAATCCATTGAAATAGGGGGAGAAAATTATTTGAATTTATTTCACATAATTTTTTTTTGCATGCATAGAAACAATGTAAGTGTGGCTAGTTTTGTCCTTGTGATAAAAAAGCCTTATTTTGCTTACTTTGTTTATATATGACATGTATTTTTTTATTTATGCATGACTATTAATTGTGCTTATTCCTGCAAAATTCATATTCACGTATAAATTCTTCTTAGGAATTGTTTTTATCCTTGAAAATGATATGACCTTTATAAAGATTTTGAGTATCTTTGTTTTCATTATTTTGGTTCTTGATCTTTTATTCCCTCTAGTATTTTTGGCTCCCTTAGGTCTATTTCCCCTTATATCTCTCTCTTTTCTTTTTGTCTTTGACAAAGGGGGAGAAGAAGCTATGTGCTTAGGGGATAAATAATTATGTTTAAGATATGCTAAGTATCACAAAATTATGTATGATTGATTGACTAGCTAAACCTTCTATAATCATGTGATGTTTCAATATAGCATATGTAATATTTTGTAATGCATTATAGTAGCACTACGTGCATATATGTTTAAAATTATTTCCTTCATATTGTTTAAACAATTTATTTTAATGATCATGTTATCATCATTTGTTATGTTAGACCATGTTCTTGTTAAAATTATTTATATTTCTTATCATGTCCAAAAAGGAAGAGAAATAAAGAAATATATTTGTTAAACATGCCACATCAACCCTTATACATGCCATGATAATTCCTTTATTTATATGCTTTGATACATAATAAATATTGAAATTATGCATATGTTAAAGGGGAGCAAAATACTTTCTCATTTTGCATCTATTTAATTTGAATGGGGGAGCTATTTTAAATTAACATGCTTATACATGTTATTTATTTTTCTCACACTCACACACATTATTTATTATCTTTTTAAATTGGTTGTCAAAGCCAAAAAGGGGGAGATTGTTGACTATTTGCATGATCAAACTCCTAATTTTGGACTTTGACAAGAAATTTTTATGCTAATAATTTTAATTAAGTGTGTAGGGAATTATATACCAAACATATACCAATCATATACACTTTTGGATGAATAGTGACTTTTTGGGTTGATTGAACCTCTGAGATTCAAGAAGGCTCTTGACATCTTTAGAGATCTTAAATGAGAAAATAAGCTTCTAAACTTTTTAATTAGACATCTTAAGCTTTCCAAATTGATCTTTCTTGTCAAAATCAAAGTTCATTTGGGTATGCAAATCTTCCGTCGAAGTCATCATATGCAGCTTGCATTTTAATTTTCACAGCTCTTGGTATTTTTAGAAATATCTTTAGCTACAGATGTCAAAATGAGGTGATTCAAAGTTTTATGGAAATATAAGACAATTATCTACAACTTTTATGAAGAAAATTTTGGCTAAATTGATCTTCTTTAGTCTCATTCATGAGCATAATTTGAGGTGATCACAAGTTGTCCTTAAATAGTGCCTTTTGAGCACATTTTTGGCAAAAACTGGCAGTACTCCTCACGAGTGCTCCTCAAGAGTATGGGTGCTCATAAGCTATGCATGAGCACACCTCTGACAGCATCCAATGGGAATTTTTTAATGCAATGGATATATTTTTGCTCCTTATGAGCACTATTCACTCATGAGCTGCCAAAAGTCCAAGAATTGATTCAAAATCAATTATAAATGTTGGAGACATGATTGATACATCCAAAAACTATATTTTTGAGTGTTTTTCTACATAAACACAACTTATAACTTAATTGAAAGGTTAGGAAACTTGTTTATCATTCATTATTTCTTAAACATTTAATTGAGCTCTCAAACTTTCCTTTAAACAATTCTTTGTGTATAACTCTTGTGAAAGTTGGTGAGTGATTAGAATAGACATTCATATTCTTCTATTCTAGGTTTAGAAAATAGGAAATTAAATTCTATTCTAAAGGAATTATTTTAAGTTTTTAGCCATTAAAACATTTGGGAATTTGGTTTTAGTATGAGCCTTGAAAACACTTATAATTTGGTTTTTGAGTGAGCCTTAAAAACTCAAGTTGTAAGATTGTAAGAGTGAGCCATAAAACTCTTGTGTATTCTCAATCTTATGAATAAGATTGTGGGTGATTAAAAATCCTAACTTGGGGATAAGTTATGTGGAGACGTAGGATTATTGTTGAATTCGAACTCTTTAAATATTTGTGTTCTTCATTCTTCCTTCTCAACTCTTACTCAATTCTTGCAAAGAATTCCTTTAATTTCCTATTTTTGTTCGATAGTCCTATTCACCCCCCCTCTAGGAATTTTTCAATGATGAAGCCTTTGGTAATAATGAAAATGAAAGCTCCATGTTATGGTGAAGAACAAGTTACAAGTATTCAAAAAGGGCTAAAAGAGAAGCTGTGGTTTTATAACATCTAAAGATTCATTGAGGAAAGGAAGTACCTAGATGAAATGACTTTAAAGGAAAAATATGGTCTTTATGTTCTTGCACACCATTATACAAGTCATGATGGGGTGTTATACAAAAGAATTTTGAATGGAACACAGCTGAGATATCTTAAGAAGGATGAAGCAGAATAAGTGATAAGAGAGATTCATGCAGGGGTTTGTGGATCTCACATGAATGGCATGATTCTAGCAAATAAAATAATCCGATAAGGGTACTATTAGATGAGCATGGAAAAAGATTATTTCCAAATAGTGAGACAATGTCATCAGTGCCAGATATATAGAAATCTCAATCATCTCCCCCCTACAGTGTTAAATAGTTTAACATCTCCATGACCCTTTGTAGCATGGGGGATAGATATAATAGGGGAGATAAGACCAACTGCCTCAAATGGGCATAAATATATAGTGGTGGCAATTGACTATTTCTCTAGATGGATAAAAGTAGAATCCTTTATTATTTGAAGGCTAGACAGATGGCAAAGTTCATTAAGAAGAATCTCATTTGTAGATGTGGGATCCCACATCATGTTGTGATGGACAATGGTGTTTAGTTTTAGGCAGAGATAGCTGAGTTATTGTAGAGATACAAGATTGAGCATTATAAATCTTCACCTTATCGACCTTAGGCTAATGGTGCAATTGAAGTAGCTAATAAGAATATAAAGAGAATCCTCTCTAAGATGGTGAAAATGCATAATGATTGGTCTAAGTATCTTCTTTTTGCCTTGTGGGGATACAGAACTACGACACGCTATTCTATAGGACAGACACCATTCTCATAAGTATATGGTTATGAAGTAGTTTTGCCCATAGAGACAAAAATAAAATCCTTGAGGGTTGTTATGGAAGTAAAAATACCTAAGAATGAATGGATATAAAAGAGACATGACCACCTCGTATCTCTAGACGAGAAAAGGATGGATGCTTTATTTCATACTCAAATTTACCAGAGAAGAATAGCGAGAGCCTTTAATGAGAAGGTTAAACTTGGAATGATAAAAACTGGAGATATGGTGCTAAAGCAGTCAAGGGCAATGGTGTTTGATCTAATAGGAAAATTCAGACCAAATTAGGAAGGATCATATTTAGTCAAGATGATTCTACCTAAGGGAGCTACAAAGATATCATATCTAGAAAGGAATGAGTTTATTGAACCAATCAACTTGGATCACCTCAAGAAATACTACCTTTTAAAAAAAAGGGTTCCCTGGCTAGAAAACCTGAAAAGGTTAGTCAGGAAAAAATTAGGACATTCCCGTTGTTTAGAAAACCTATAAAGGGCAGGTAGGAAAAAATTAGGGGATGAAATAAAAGAGGTGATCCCGCTGATCAGAAAACTCATAAAGGTCTGGTTAGGCAAAACTTAGGGAAATAAAAGTGAGAAAAAATGTTCAGTTAGAAAATCCGAAAGGACTAGATGATAACAGGAGTTATGTTATGTGATGTAATAAATGTACTTTTTTTATCCCTAATTAATGAATTAAATTGAAATGGAATTTCTGTTAGATATTGCATATTCTATCTTTATTATAAAGCTTAAAGACTTAAAAGAAAAAATAATACAGGAGAGTCTAAAAAACCAAACTTATGAGATCACTATTTTAGTTATATTTTTATTTCTTTTTTTATGACTCATCTAGTAATACTTAAGTCCTTTTGTACTTTTGCAAATCCTAGTGGTTTTATAGCTTGCCTGATAACCCAAGTCTTGTAGTTTTCATCAGTAGTATATTAACATTCAAGTGCATGTTTCGCTCTAATGCTCTGCAAGGCCATAGGTTCTTCACTTTGTCCAGAAAATTTTGTCTTAGAGGGAAACCTTCAAAGTTAGATATAACAGTCACAATGAATTATGAGCGACCATATTGACGACAAAGGCTTGAAGGGGAAAAGAAGGTAAAAAAGCGCAACACAATGGTTATATAGGTTGATAGTTACAAACTTCAACCTCTACCAAGGATAGACCCATGTAATATTAGTATTAACAATGCCTTTCATCCAATCAATCCATTGATCTATAGTGCGCTTGTCCTTCATATTTAATGGGTGAGACTATAGA
This sequence comes from Mallotus nudiflorus, assembly GCA_947683625.1. NCBI lineage: Eukaryota > Viridiplantae > Streptophyta > Magnoliopsida > Malpighiales > Euphorbiaceae > Mallotus > Mallotus nudiflorus. The sequence goes on along the minus strand of CANTUR010000377.1, from coordinate 966,501 downwards.
TGATGAGGTTGATAAGTCAAAACACTGGTGGGAGCATTAAGTAGACTTAATTTCTCCTGTAACCAAATCTTAAAAAAAACTACTAAGTTAAAAACCTAAAAGGGTAGTTTAGGCAAAAAAATGGGTTACATACTTGAAGGAGAAGCAAGCTGCTTGAGAACTGGTTTTGAATCTTAAAATTATCTAACCCAATGATAGTTTTAGCAAGTATGACAAGCACATGATTAGCTCTAGTTGCCACTTGCTCTAGGATGCTGATAATCCTTATGTCAATATCTCCATGAGGAGCCACTAGTAGAAATTGGGCATATAAGCAAAAAGAGACAGCTCTAATCCAGGCAGTATTGTTCTTATCCTTAGTCCCATAAGAAGTAATCAGAGAAGAAAGATTGATAGTCTCAGGATTAAATGTGTACATGTAGATATCACTAGGAAGCATATAAAAGAATGCCACTAGTCTACTAGGAAACTGCATCCCAAGATCAAGGAGGGCAATCATAGTAGTTGAGTCCAAAGAACAACCAAGAATAGTAGCAAACTCTTCGATTAATGGACATAGCTCTTGTACATGGAATCTAAATATGTGGTCCTTGACATCCCAAAAGGTGGTAGCAACATGAAGAAAATTGTGGTATATTTTGAGATGTTGAAGGGATCTCAAAAATTTGACATGAATGGGTAGCAACTTGTTCCAATCATCTTCATTAAGGCTCTTGAGAAATTTCTTCATTAAATTAAGGGTAGTCTATGTCATGATAAAAGAAAATAAAAGAGAAGGATAAGAGATAATTCTTTTGCAAGCCCTTTATATAGGCACAAAGGCTAATATGGATGGGATTAGGATTTTCTTCACTCAATGTTTTCGGATCAAACTCATATCAGTATTCAGCACAACAAAGGTCGAAGAACCAGAGCTGAACTTTTAATTGAAAATTTAGAATTTTAATCAAAATTCTAGAAATCCAATCGAAAATCTATAATACCAATTGGATTTCTAATATTTCTAAAAAAATAATTAATTTTCTTGTTTGACCAAAATAAAAGTCCATAATCGATTCATAAGAGGCAAAACAGTGCAAAGTGAAACATTCAAAGTATAGTAATGTAAGCACAACTCCTAAAGATAAGTAGATCAGTCATTCGGAACTCTAGTGTCTGGCCAAGGACTCCACCCTCTTGCTGGTTCGTTGCTCTAATATGGGGCATAGAAGTCCCAATACCAAGATTATTGAAACTGAGACCAGTAAGCTGTCAACGAAGCCTCTCATTCTTACGCTCCAGATTCCTAACATATCTTTGTTGCATCAAAAGTAGTTAGAATCATGCATATCATACATAACATGCGTACATTTTCATACTAGCCCTCTAAGTATCTATGATCTATATAGTAAATAATCTTTGAGAAGAGGCAAGTCTATATAAATACTCTACCTGTGTCCAAGGGACTCATAAAATAAAGTATACTAATTCAGCAATAAGTGTTAGTTTGTACAGGATTGTAAATACAAATTGCACTTACATGTGAAGCATCAGGAGAAGAGAAGCTAGGAATATGAGTTACATCAAAATAGCTGCTCAATAGGAGTCTGTACCGCAGGAGCCTAGTAGTACATGGACCAATCAAGTGGTGGAACATCACCGAGGATGGTACTTAAAGAAGTATCATCTCAAATAGCTCCACCATATTGAATATTCTCAACCTCTTATTCAGTCCTCTTAGTATCACCCTCAGGCTCTTCCTCCATAGCATCATTAATAGCTTCTTCAACATGTACAAAAAAATAAATATCATCTGCAACAATAAAAGAGATGAAGTAAAATGATGACAGCGATGGAAGAGACGGAGTAAAATGGTGACTAAAAGCATACCTCAGCTAAGTCTATAGGAACCTGCTTTAGGAGATTCTCCTAAATATACTCCTGATAGTGATAAGAATGCTCAACTAGAGTTGAAGCATCATATCCCTTAAGAGCTGCTCTAAGCTTAGGACCAGTTACGTTGTAGCTCCATAACATCAAAGAGGGAATAGAAGAAGGAACATGCCTCTTGGAGGGTCCTATATGCCAATGATAGATACATTCACCAAGATACCACATCTAAAAATTATAACTAGGAGGCAAAATCCTCACAGTCTTAAGCCTCATAGCCGTAGTCATGAAGTTGTATCGCTGAATGTCTTCAGCACTAATTAGCCAATCTGATCTGACCTGCAAATTCATTTAGATAAATTTTAGTTAACTTTTACAATTGGTCAAATATTAAAAAATTAAATTTATCTTACCAGGTCCTACTCTAAGGAGTTCAGCTGGTCCTGATAAGTCTGTGAATCATACTTAATGCTAGTTAGATGAGAAGAACCCCATCTCTACATCAGAGGAAGACTCCAATCAAAGCTAATAGCGCTAAAGCCTTGGATCAACCTGATCTCAATGCCCTAGATCTAAAAGAGGAAAGATAGTTGAAATGAAAAGAAGACGTTGTAAAAGAACAAAGATAAAAGGGGTAGAAGGCATGTAGAAGACATACATACAGGACGTGCCAGAAGCCGCACATCATCACAACACCTTTATAAATAATATATAGTCTATAGTAAAGATAGGCAAGACTAGTAGATCTCCAATCGAAAGTAGTGACTTTACTAAGGTCTTGAAGGGGACTAAGAAGGGCAATGCTAACCTTATGACTAGTCTCACAGAAGGGTAGTGCCTAGCAGTATCAGTAAGAAACATCTCACCTTCTGAAAGATCTAACGAGGTGTGGTGGTGGGTAATCTCCTGAAACCTTAAACAAGAGAAGAAAGGAGCATGTTCTTCTAATTTTTCCACATTGGAATGAACTTGAGCAAGTCACAAGCATAATGACTCCTAGCATCCTCTGGAAGAGTATAGTAATGGCTATCAAAAGGAACTAGGGCACCCCTGAAGTAATCCCAATGATAGCAGAGAAGCTCATGGGGGAAATAGTTAGCTCACCCACTTGTGTATGAAAGGTTTGAGTGGTATCCATCTACCTCTCGATAAGAGTAAACAACGGATAGTAGTTTGATTGGCCTCGAGCAGTCGGTAGAGTAGCGATGAAGCGTCAGAAGCCAGATACCTAGATGTGTTGTACTACCTCTCTAGATAAATCATGAAAAAATTCTTGAGCCAAGAAAAAGCAACCTAAGAACTTCAGTGGTTTCTGAATAAGATTTAGAAAATGACAGGATTACCTTCTTTTATAAACTCTTGATTTTTGTTTATGAGTGTTTTTATTATTTTTATTTATTTTAGAAAAAGATGATCGAAAGATTGGATTTCCAATTGAAAATCCAAATTTCTGATCAGATTTCCAGATTCCCGATTGAAAATCTAAAATTCAAATTCAAAATTTAGATTTTCAACCGGAAATCCAAAAGTCTGAATAGAATTCTATTAGTCTTTGTGACATACTAATACTAGTTTTGCAAAATTTTATTTTCAAATTGATAGTTTTATGCAATTTTACATAGAAAATATTCTATAATTGCATGCATGAATATATTAATTTACATATCAATAGGAATATATTTTTTTACAGAATCAAAGATAAAGGAAGAAAATTTACCTCATCTCCAGTCTGGGAGCATCCATGGGGGTGCAAGTGAGTCAAAGGGAGTACATCTTCCCCTTCATTGAGTCCTAGATTGTTTTGAGGAAAATATGGCTATGAAAGGACTGGATCTAATTGTTTGGAGTTGCTTCCACATAGTCTATGTTATGGGTGAGCCATAGGATTAGATGAATTTCAAATTAGAGGTCAGAAGCAAGAATAATTGAAGAAAGAAGATTTGAAAATCAAGAGAAAAGGAAAGAAAAACAAAGGAATGAAAGGGATAGAGAAATGAATAGGCAAAAGGAAAGGAAAAAGCTTTATATTAAAGTGCCAAATGTCCACTTTAGTCCCTCAAATTTGTTTACTCTTAAGTCCCACATTTTTCTTGCAATTTAGTCTTAAATTCTAATGCTACATGATTTAATAATTCATTGAATTATTAAATTGCCAGCATTAAATAAATCAACATTGCATGTCCAAGTGTAGTGTATTCTTAAATCAGTACTATACAACTGATTATAGTCAACATTGTATAACCAAGTACAATGTATCTTTTCAATCAGCACTATACGTCCGAGTATAGTTAATGTTATACAACTGAGTATAATGTATCTTTTCAATCAGCACTATACGACCAAGTATAGTTAACATTATATGACCGAGTATAGTCAATATTATACGACCGAGTATAGTGTATCTTTTCAATTGGCACTATACGTTTGAGTATAGTCAACATTGTACGATTGAGTACAATGTATCTTTTCAATCAACATTATATGTTAGAGTATAGTCAACATTATACGACCAAGTATAATATATCTTTTCAATGAGCATTATACGATCGAGTATAGTCAACATTGTACGACTGAGTACCATGTATCTTTTCAATCAGCACTATACATTCGAGTATAGTCAACATTGTACTACTGAGTACAATGTATCTTTTCAATCATCACTATACATCTAAGTATAGTCAACATTATACAATCGAGTATAATTTACCTTTCCAATTGGCACTATACGACCGAGTATAGTCAACATTATACAACTGAGTATAATGTATCTTCTCAATTAACACTATATGTCTGAGTATAGTCTACATTATATGACCGAGTATAATGTATCTTTTCAATGAGCACTATATGACTAAGTATACTCAACATTATATGATTGAGTATAATGTATCTTTTTAATCAGCACTATACGTCTGAGTATAGTTAACATTATACAACCGAGTATAATATACCTTTTCAATCAGCACTATACATCAGAGTGTAGTGCATTTTTGAATCAATGTTATACGTCCGAGTATGGTGTATTCTCAGATGCTTTACCATTCTGTCTGGTGTTGCATAGTAACATAAGTATTCATAATGAACTGAAGATTGCTTATAGGCAAAACCTCAAGTAGCATATGTAAGTATCTAAACTTTTATTCCTACGAAATTGTGTGCTTATTTGCTTTGCCATAATTTTTTAAGTAAGTAGTGACAAAGGGGGGCAATTGTAAGCACCCAATTTCGGGATGTTAACGTGTGAATGCGGCAAAGGACTCCAATCATGAAAATATTATAAATATATCTTCAACACTTGAAGTTTGAAACTTTAAAAGCCTAAATGAGTTTTCAAAAGAATTTAATTAATTTTCAAGGACTTAATTATAATGTTTTTTAAGGACCTAATCGAAAATTTTAAATTCTTTCAGGGGTCTTTTTGTAAAAAAAGATCAAAATTCTGTAATTTTGATCAGAATTATATAATTCTGATCGGAATTACATAAAATCGATTGAAATTATGTAATTTTGATTGGAATTATGTAATTTCAATCGGAATTATATAATTTCAATCGGTTTTATGTAATTCCAATCAGAATTATATAATTCTAATTGAAATTACAGAATTCTGGTCTTTTTGTAATTAAATGTTTTTCGTCTATTTTTTAATTTTCTAGTAGATAAAAAATTTTGTTTTTTGAATTTTGATTAGTCAAATAATATGATAAATTTCTTTTCTAGGAATCAAAAGTCCTTTTTAAATAAAAACTCTATCACTGTGAAGAGAGGAAGTCATAGTAAGATATGTTTTTAGCTAAGGTTTTCTATATAAACCCAGCTGAAACTCTCCTAGAGGGGGCTCTTTCCTGGATTTTTTTGAGACTTCTCCTTTTATTGTTACGTGGTTTTCAATTATTTTTTTTATTTTCTTGAAAAGTATTTGTTTTTTGAGGAAGAAGCAGTAAGCTATTGGGAGGAAAAATCAAGCATTGAAGAATCTATTCTAAAAAAGCAATGGTGATTCATACTAATATGAGGAGCAAATTAATACTGCATCTATACTATCATCTCCTCTCCTCTCTTACTTTCTTATATATTTTTTTGATTATTTTGGTCCTATTATATTTTATTTAATTTTTATTACTATTCACTAACCATTGTTTATTTTTGTATTTGTGTTGGTGATTATGGAGAGAGTTACATGATGAGTTCATTTATAGAACAAAATCCATGAAGATCTATGGAATGCCATGGAATAAATCTTGTAGTTGAATATAGTTTCTAGGTTTTTTCTATTATTTTTTGTTATTATTTTGTTGGTTATTTTGTTTTGTATTTTTGTATTTAATTTTTTTAGGGTTATACTAGTTTTTATTTTCTTATTATTTTTTAGTAGATAATTGTAATAGCCCCAATAGTGGGAATAATAAAATTCTGTGTGTATGATTGTATGTTTATTTTAATTAATTGATAGTAAGATTAGGGTTTTAATTAGGTGATTAATTAAAATTAATGGTTATAGAGATAATTAGGGTTTTTAATTAAAATTAAATTAGATTTAAGTGGATAGAATTAGGGTTGCTTGTTAAGGTCATTTTAACTAAATTAGATCTTTTAGAAGAAATAAATTTAATTGATTGTTTAATATTTTATTTAATTGTTTTGATATTTGTTTTATTGTTTGGGCTTATTTATTTATTTTTATGTATTTTGGGCCCTAGGGCCATATTAGTCTCTATCCCATTTAAATAGTTTTGGGTTTAAGTAGTTCTTTTTTAGCCCACCTTTTAATTAGCCCATTTCATTTAATAGGTTGTTAATTACTTAGGTCTAGACTTTAATTAAAATGCATTTTAATTAGAAATTAGGTTAGAGATAACTTAGGCCCACTTAGTTAACTTAGACATAGGCCCACCTAGGATAATTAAAATTAATTTAGACTTAGCCCATTAAATTTAAGCCTTTTCCAAAAACTTGTAGATTTAAGATTACCTTAGAATTAAAACATATAGAATTAGGCCCATTAATCTAAATACTTGATAATTTGTAGATTTAGGCCCACTTTTAGAGTTAAAATGAATAGACTTAGGTTCACTTAATTAAAATTAAATAGGAATTAGGCCCTTTAGTCTCTAGACTTATAAATTAAAATATGTAGATCTAGCCCATTTAATTAAAATCAATGTAAATTAGACTTAGAGATTATGTACTCAAATGAATGCATTGTTTACATGTATTTTTCATAACTAGTTTGTATGGAGTTGATTGTTTTAATGAGGGTTTATATGAAATTGCATGTAAATAGAGGGTAAAATAGTAATTTATAAAGTAATTCTAAATGAACACAAGACTGAAAGAAGTTGGTATTCTATAGCCAGAATCTCCTTGTTAGATTTCTTTTAGAGAATCAAGTACCATCATTTTTTGATTTATCCCAGTTATTACCCTAGGTGCCGACTCCTTATCTCCATGCCATGTCTTTAAGACAGTGGTTAGTGTGTTCTCTAAAGCCTTGAACTTAAACAGTGTTGCAGTTGCTAAAATCTTAGACGTGCGCTAAACCTCGCCATCTACAGAGTGCATTTTAGTGAATAGGGCCCTTTTTTAGGCACTTATGTTAAAATTCCTTTTATTTAAATGCTAATTACATATCATGTGAGGAGTTGGTACATAAAAGTTCAAGGGCTTCTCGGGCTTGCAATTTAGTATTGTGTAAGAGCTTTCTGAATTCTTGAAAAGTGAAAGGAACATAAAGACGAGGGTGTTGAGAATCCACTAGTTTAGGCAAAGCTTCCATAACCGAGTGTTTGGGTCCTAGGAGGAATAAAGCAATTGGAAACCATACTGCTTCTTGCTTGCATTGAACTTTATGCTTCACATTATGGAGTTTTCTGTTGCTCCATGCCTTTGGTGTTGGTAGTCAAATAAAAATATCAAAGCCATTAATGTTAAGAAGCTAGTTATAGAGCACAGTGGCTCAAAGTAAATGAGAGGAAAAAAGAAGAGAAAGGAATAATAATCTCCATAGCAATGTCCCTAAGATTGATAAGGAGGGTTCTAAGGAGAGGGTGAACAAGGGACAAAAGTACCAGAGGATTTGTCCATGACTTCAAAACTGCCAACATTTTCATCATCTTGAGATATAGTTAGGAAGCTAGAATTAGTGTGCATCTGGACGCTAGAGGAGCCTACAGTGTCAGAAGTGAAGTTGTACTTGTTAATCCTAAATTGAAAAGGCCATTCCTTGAACAAATTATGATCAGTATTAATGTTGGACAACTCCAAACTCACAGCTAATTTTAGTGCTAAATTGGTGGATAGCTCATGAATTGCTTTAGTAGACTTGGAGATTATCTCCACGCGCGGGTAGGTGCACAATAGATAAAATGATAACGATAGATATAGGTAGGTAGAAAGATGGATATGAAATTAATGAAAAAAAACCTTTGATAAGGAGTGGTTTCTAGTTGAGAGCAGAAATGATGCAATGCTTAAGAGGAGCCAATGTCATAAAGACCTAAGGCCTCGTAAAGTGGATTAGTGAGGGTGGGTGGTTTGTGTAAAGACTTGTATTTTATTTATTTATTTATTAAGTTAAAATTGGAATTTATTTAAATTTAAAATTATTATTTTAGTGTTAAATGAGTATTTATTAAGTGTTTTAATAAATTAACAATTATTCAAGTATGTTATAAATATATTTGGTGTATGAATAAAGGTGAGTAGATATTTTTACTTTAAATTATGTAAATTGTACTTTATACTTTTTTATTATTAAAAAATGGGTCATAAAAGTTTTTTTTCTTTCCTTTCTTTTTTCCCCTTCCTTATTTTTCTTCTTTTCTTTCTTCCTTTTCTTTTCTTTTTCCTCTTCTCCTTCTTCTTCCTCTCACTCCAGCTATTGCCACTACCATTACTAGCACCGTTCATTGCCGATCGATGCCAGTAAGCTCCAGTCGACATCGGTTAGCTCCTATCGACACCGGCAGTAGCCCCTTCTCCCCTCGGTCACCTTCCCTTCCTCTTCCCCTTTGTTTCTTTCGTTAATCAAGAAGAAAGGAGGCTGCCACCTTCGGCTCCGGCGACACTCGACAACACCGTTGGTCTTGATTAACTCCTCTCCTCCTGGGCTTCAATAGCCCTTGATCAATTTTAGGAATTATCACTGGGGATAACCTCAATTTGAGGTAATTCGATTGTAGGTTTTTTTTGGAGTATTTTAATTAATTGAGCTTTAATTAAGTTAATCCAGGTTTAGTTGCTATTATATTAAATGAAATTATAGTTAAGATCTTTCATTTGGCATTTTTTTTAATAATTTTTTAGAAAATTTGGATTTTCGGGTCTTGGCTTATTTTTTTGATACTATTCCGACCCATACATTTTTATATTTTTATTAAATTCTATAAATTATTTAGATTAAACTTTGTGAAGGGAATTTTGTGAGATTATTTGCAGAATTTAGGATATGAATTTTTAAAAACTGTGTTTAAAAATGCATTTTAGAAAAATTATTAGAAATTAATAATTATTTAATTTTAATTAAATTTACTGTTATTTATTCTAGTTTAGACTAAATTTCAAAAATAAAAAGTATGAAAATAATTTTTATAATTAATTTCAAATTTTTAGTTAATTAGTAGTAATTTTGGAAAAATAAACGAATAATAAATGTATTTATTATTTTCAAGCTTAAATGAGTCCTTTATTATATTTATAATATATCTGAGTGATTTATGATATAAATAAATGTATTTATTATTTACAAGCTTAAATAAGTCTCAACATAAAGACGTGAAATATTGGATGAATACACAATAACTCCAGCGGCAACACCAATCTGTAAGCCACATCTCCTACTTTTGAACGAATTTTGAAGGGTCCTATATATCTTGGAGCTAACTTACTCTTCTTACCAAACCTCATCACTCCTTTCATTAGAGACACTTTGGGGAACATCATGTCTCCAACAGAAAATCATACATCTCTCCTCTTAGGATCAGTGTAGCTTTTTTGTCAACTAAAAGTTATCTTTAATCTCTGTTGGATGATAGGAATTTTCTCTAAAGTTACTTGCACTAATTATGAGCCTATCAACTGTCTTTCGCCAACTTCCCAACACAAGGGTGATCTACACTTCCTTCCATTCAATGTTTCATATGGAGCTATAAAAATATTGCTAATTTAGGATATCTTCGATCCTTCATATGTTCTTTAGCCTCAAATAGTGGAGCTCAATGAAGATTTGACTTATGAGGAGTATCCAGTAGTGATAGTGGATCGATAAGTTCGTCAGCTCCACACCAAAGAAATCCCTATAGTTACAGTACTGTAGAGCAACCATGCGGTGGAAGATTGTACTTAGGAGACCGAGGCAGAGATGCGAGTAGCATACTGTAGACACCCAATTTCGAGATGATGAGTTATGGTTGCGACGAAAGACTACAATGATGAAAATTTCATAAATAGGTCTTCAATACTTGAACTTTAAAACTTCAGGGGTTTGATTGCATTTTTTTAAAGAAAGAATTTAATGTTTTCATAGACTAAATTGCAATGCTTTTTAAGGATCTAATTGCAAAACTTAAATTCTTTCGAGGACTTTTTTATAATTAAATGTTAAAAAAAAGTGGTCGGAATTACATTAATTTTGATTGGAATTAGACCTCTTATGCCTCGAGTTCTCAAAATTTTCAGGAAAAATTGAGTTCTAATTGGTCTGAAATTCTGCTAAAATTATTTTGATAATGTTTTTAAGAAAATAGAAGTCTTTTAAGAATCAATTTATAACTAGGGTTTGAAGACATATCCTTATATAAGGAGTGTTTTGGCTCTGAAAATAGAGGAGAGGAGGCAAAAAAAATGAAAAGAAGGAGAGGAGGCAAAAAACGAATAGAAGAGGAGGCAAAAAGAAAAAAAAAGAAAGGCAGAAAAAGAAAAAAGAAGAGGAAGGAACGAAAAAGAAAAGAAAAAAAGAGAGAAACAGAAAGAGGGGAAGGGAAAAGAGAAAAAATCTTATTCCCTACAAATTCTTTTACTTGAATAAAAATCTTTGAAGGATTTTTGAAGAACAATATTTGAAGACCTATCAAGAATGATGATTCTACAAAATCTGAGGAGCACTCCATTGAAATAATCCATAAGCATCATCATCTTCTTCTTATTTTATTTTATTTATTTTTAATTTTTTTATTATTATTATAATTTATCCACTAATCATAATTTTTATTCTTTTTTATGGTGATTATAGAGGACTAAACTCTTGAGAAGTTCATGAGATGTCATGGAGAAGACCTTGTAAATTTAGTTTTTAGGTCTTTTCATTTTTTTTATTTTTTTTATATGTTTTTTGGGGTTGTATTAATTTTTTTTTATTATTATTTTCTATAGATTATTGTAATAGCCCCAATAGTGGGAATAGTAGAATTATATGTGTGATTGCATGTTTATGTTGGTTAATTGGTTAGTAAAATTATGATTTTTATTGGGTAATTAAATAAAATAAATGGTGGAAGTAGATTAATCTAGGATTGCATGTTAATTAGAATTAGGGTTTAGAATGAATTAATTTAATCAATTGTTTAATCTTTAATTTAATTGTTTTGATATGTTATATTTGTTTTTGGGCTTGTTTATTTATTTTTATGTGTTCTGGGCCCTATGCCCACATTAGGCTTTAACCCATTTAAATTTAGATTTTTAGATTAGAGATAACTTAGGTCCATTTAGTAAATTAGACATAAGCCCACATAATTTAATTTAATTAATTAGACTTAGCCTACTTAATTAAAGCCTTTTCATAATTTGTACATTTAAGATCACCTTAGCATTAAAACATGTAGAATTAGGTTCATTAATTTAAATACTTCATAATTTGTAGATTTAGGCCCATTTTTAGAATTAAAATAATTAAAATAAAAAAGAATTAGTCTTTAGGCTCATTTATTAAAACATGTAGATTTAGTTCATTTAATTAAAATCCATGTATATTAGACTAACTTAGGGATTATATGTTTGAATAAATGCATTATTTACTTGTATTTTCATGACTGGTTTGCCTTGAAGTTAATTGCTATAATAAGGATTTATATGAAATTGCATGTAAATAGATGATAATACAGTAATTCACAATGTAATTCTAAATGAACACGAGACTGAAAGAAGTTGGTATTCTGTATCTAAAATCTCTTGGTTATGGTGCTAGCTTTCTTTTAGGGAATCAAGTACCACCTTTTCAATTTGTCCCAGTTATGTGACTCCTCATCTCCATGCCATGTCTTTGTGACAGTGGTTAGTGTGTTCTTTAGAGCCCTGAGCTCAAACAGTGTCGCGGTTGCTAAAATCTTAGACGCGCGCTAAACCCCGCCATCTACACATACCCCTATCTTTTTCCTTAGTAAAACTTTATACATTTTTTCTATTTTGTTAAAATTTAAGGATTAATTTTTTTTAAGGGGAGAAGATTGTAAAGACTCGTATTTTCTTTCTTTATTTATTAAGTTTACATGGGAATTTATTTAAGTTTAAAATTATTATTTTAGTGTTAAATAAGTATTTATTAAGTGCTTTAATAAATTAACAAATATTAGAGTATATTATAAATATATTTTGTGTATGAATAAAGGTGAGTAGATATTTTTAGTTTTAAATTATATAAATTGTACTTTATACTTTTTTTATTATTAAAAGAAAAAGGGCTCAAAAATGTTTTTTTTTCTTTTCTTTCTTTCTCCCCTTCCTTCTTTTTCTTCTTTTCTTTCTTTCTTTTTTTTTTCCCTTTTTCTTCTTTTTCTTCTTCTTCCTCCCACTCTAACCACTGCTACTACCGGTCACCGATTATCGACATCGATTAGCTCTAATCGATGTCAGTAGCAACCCCTTCTGCCCTCGGTCACCTTCCCTTCCTTTTCCCCTTTGTTTCTTTGAGCAACTGAGAAGAAAGGAGGCTGCTGCCACCTGCTCCAGCTACACCCAACATTGTCATTGGTCTCGATCGACTCCTCTCCTCCTAGGCTTCAATATCCCTCAATCAATTTTAGGAATTATCACCGGGAACAACCTCGATTTGAGGTAATTATATTCTATGTTTTTTGAATTATTTTAATTACTTGAGCTTTAATTAGGTTGATCCATCTTTATATTAAATGAAATTGGAGTTGAGATCCTCCATTTGGTATTTTTTTAAATAATTTTCTATAAAATTTGAATTTTTGGGTCTCGGGTTACTGTTTCGTTATAGTTCCGACCTGAAAAGTTTTATATTTTTATTAAATTCTATAAATTATGTAGATTAAACTTTGTGAATGGAGTTTTGTGAGATTATTTGCAAAATTTAAGATATGAATTTGTAAAGATATGTTTAAAAATGTATTTTAGAAAAAATTATTAGAAATTAGTAATTATTTAATTTTAATTAAATCAATTATTATTTATTCTATTTTAGACTGAATTTAAATAATAAAAGTATGAAAGTAATTTTTATAATTAATTTCAAATTTTTAGTTAATTAGTAGTAATTTTGGAAAAATAAACAAATAATAAATTTATTTATTATTTTCAAGCTTAAATGAGTCCTTTATTATTTTTATAATATATTTGAGTGATTTAAATAGTTATTTATAATTAATACTAATTTAGTTATAAAAGGGAAATTTGATTCCATTAACGAAATTTTACTTATAAACTACAATTTTACTATTTATTTGGAAATAAATTTCCTTTATATTTTTATTATATAAATAAATTAAATTGTATTGGTTAACTAAATTTTTATGATATATTAGTGATTTGAGAAAATTATATTTGTTTTTATATATGTTGTGTTGGTTCTCGGTTGGACATAAAGTGTAGTTCGGGAGCCTAATCTGAGATGTTGAGTTGTGAAAGTTATAGAAATGTTGTTTTGTATAGGAACAACTCTATTTTTAGTAGAGAGATATCCGTTTTATAAGGGAGATTTTGCCAAATTTTTGATAGATTTTTCGTAAAATGTGACATTGGTATGTGTTACTTTTTGAGTTGGTATAGCATTTGTGTCTTAAATTGAATCAATCTCATCAATTCATGATTTTAATAAATTTGAGATTTTTTTTAATTTATTTATTTTATCATATAAGCATATTTTAAATAAATATTATTTATTTTAGAGAACTCCGGGGCTTGGGCTGTAGCACTTGGGTAGCATAGGACACGTTGCCCAACACACTCAACCTATGAGTTAATTTTCTGGAATGTGTGTTGTGGATATTTAAATTATATTTTCACATGATTAAAAATAATAAAGAATTTGATTATACAAATTTATCTGCAAAAATATTTATGTTGCCATATGCATGATTATTTGTTTTATTATCATGAATAGTATTTGAAAGGATGCTTTAATGGAATTTATTTCATTATGCTTTATTATTTATTTATTTATAATTTAAATTTATTTGGAGAAAATGGTAGAACGTGCTACCTTGTAGGTGTCACTAGGACCACATGCACACAGGTTGAGATCTCTGTATATATTAGAATGTGTGAATTTGGCTTGGTGGAGTGTGTGCTCTTGGGCAGAGTATGGGTTGAGCTCGGTGGAGCTAGTGCTCTCGGGCTGGAAATGTGATGTAACTCAGTTGAGCTTGCTCTTGAGACATCAATATAGGAATAAGTGAATGGACTATGGCTGTAACTCGGTTGAGCTTACTCTCAGGACGACAATCACTTGATGTTGGTACGTGTTAGTTTTTGAGTTTGTATAGCATTGTATCTTAAATTGAGTTAATCTCATCAATTCCATGATTTTAATAAATTTGAGAATTTTTATGAATTTATTTATTTTATCATATAAGCATATTTTAAATAAATATTACTTATTTTAGAGAACTTCGGGGTGAGGGCTGTAGCACTTGGGCAGCAGAGGATGCGTTGCCCAACATGCTCAACCTATGAATTAATTTTATGGAATATGTGTTGTGGATATTTAAATTATATTTTCACGTGATTAAAAATAATAAAGAATTTGATTATACAAATTTATCTGCAAAAATATTTATGTTGCCATCTGCATGATTATTTCTTTTATTATCATGAATAGTATTTGAAGGGATGCTTTAATGGAATTTATTTCATTATGGTTTATTATTTATTTATAATTTAAATTGATTTGGAGAAAATGGTAGAACATGCTACCTTGTAGGTGCCACTAGGACCACATGCGCACAAGTTGACATCTCTCTATATATTAAAATGTGTGAATTTGGCTTGGTGGAGTGTGTGCTCTTGGACAGAGTATGGGTTAAGCTCAGTGGAGCTAGTGCTCTCAGGCCGGAAATAGGATGTAACTCAGTTGAGCTTGCTTTCAGGACATCAATATAGGAATAAGTGAATGGACTACGGCTGTAACTCGATTGAGCTTGCTCTCAGGACGACAATCACTTGGATTAAAGAGAGCCGAAAGACTATTAGAATTGATAGTTTAGATGTTCTATCAGGTTTTCCTCTAAAATAATTAATTTATATGATTTCGTACAAGGATTTTATATTAAAGTGAATTGTGAATTTTAAAAAGGATTTTATATAAAGAAAATTGAGAAAAGTAAAAAATTTCAGTATCTATATTTATTTTATTTTACTTTAAAAAGGGTTTTAACAAATATTTTTAAAATCAGCATACATTTTATAAAATTCATTCACGCAGTGAGGTCCGATTCTCCTCAATTTTTTTTTCAAGACCTCATTGTCAGTCTGGTACTAGTCACCATTTGCACATGCTTTCTTCTTCATATGTTGCCTTATGTATGTTTATTTGAGTTAAGTATTATATAGCCGAATTCTAGATACTACAGTAGTTAATTAAAGAATTTATATTATTGGTATGGTGGATTTGTTTTGAGTTAAGATATTGATGTATTTGGAGATATTATCACATGTATTTGATATTAGTGAATTTATTATGGTTTTATTTCTGAGATGATTGATTCTATTTGTGAAAATTTTTAAGGCTTACTATAGATTTTTGTCGCATTATGTATTTCTCATTCCCTAATGTTAGTCACATATCTATGGATTTGGGTTGCGACGGCTTGTAGCCGCTGCCTACTATGACATCGGAGTTGCAGGTCTTGAGTTCGTTAGGAAGGTCCAGCAGTGATGCAACGACATTTTTCATCTAGGACATGAGAGTTAATGAGATATTATGATGAACAATTCTGAAACTTCCCCACCCCTCGCATGCTTTTTGAAGTCTTTCATATTCAGTTGGAAAATTTGATACTTTGATGGTTAGGACACCACATGTACGACTTTTCTCCATTTTTGTTATATACGCTGCTGCTGCCTGTGTTCACTAATTTTAATAACCAGTGATGAAGCATTCAATAATGTTGAAGTATAAGAAGGAAACAAGTATATATCTTACAACGCTTGTTATTTTATTATTATTATTATATCAAAGGCTTTGGGCTTAAACAACAGACAAAGTTTTTTTTTTTTTTCATCTGAAGTTGTTTGGAATGGCATACTCGACATTGGAAAGTTACTTTTTTTTTTTTTTTGAAATACATTGGAAAGTTACGTGTTATTAAAAATTCAAAGTGTAATTCATGTCTTTATTTTATCTTTCTTATAAATAAAAATAAATAAATAAATAAATAAATAAAAGGAATAATTCATATTTTGCTCTTTACATTTTTTTTTCAGTTTACCCCCTTTCACTTTTATTTATATAGATTTAGTACTCACACTTTTATTTTTATTCACAAACCCTTGTACTTTTATTAACCCCTTCAATAAATATAATTCTGAAAATTTTCATTAACTATGTTATAATTTAATTATTTATATTTTATTTTAAATATAAAGATTATAAAAATACTTTTAAATGTCAAATACTCTTATGAAAATTAAATGTAAATTATATAATTCTAATTTATTAGTTAACAAAATTTTTATCTAATCTTATAAAAAATAAAAACTTAAATAAAATTCTACAAAATTTATTTAGTATCTAACAAAAATTGTATCTAACAAAAATCCTATTAAATTATTTATTTAGAATAAACTAAAAAAAAATTTAGTAGAATAATGCTTAAGTTTTTATTTTTATAATATTAGATAAATTTTTTGTTAACCAATAAATTACAATTATATAATTTAATTTTAATTTCACGAGAGTATTTGGCATTTCATAGTATTTTTATAATCTTTCTATTAAAAAAAAATATAAGTAATTAAATTATAACATAGTTGAAGAAAATTTTAAAATTATATTTATTGAAGGGGTTAATCTTGCTATAATAAAAGTAAAAGGATTTAATGTTCAAAAAAATAAAACTATAAGGGTTAATGTGAACAAAAATAAAAGGAGAGGGAGTAAATTAAGAAAAAATAAAAGTGTAAGGACTCAATCTATACAAATAAAAGTGGAGGAGTTAAATTAAGAAAAAAATAAAAGTATAGGGGATAAAATATGGGTGTGGACACCATCATTTTGATCGGTCCACAACGAAAGCCTGATGATGAGAAAGCTCGAGTTTTGAATGCAAGGAGAGCCCGAGACTTCTCTAAAATTGACTTGGAAAGCCCAAACACTAAGCCAAGCCCATAAATACCATATCCAAGCCCAAAATAAAAGCCAAAACCCAAGCCCATCACCTCTTGACCCAAAGACCTTGACCTAGCCCAGGTGAAGAGGCGATCACCTCAACAAAGAGGTATTGCCTCTTCACCCCAAGCATCGGTGAGGCAACGCCTCGTCACACCTACTCTCTGTAGCATTAAATGCCATTAATGGCAGTGGTTGGAAGCCCACCTATTGAAGATTTGGTCATTTTTGGACGTAAAAGAAAGAAAAAAAAAGCAGGAAAAGTCTAAGGAATGAAAAAAGGCAAGGGGAGAGGGTGAGAATGGCTTTTTGGGAAATTGAAAAAGGGGAAAAGGTGAAAGGCTTTAAAAGGGGATGTGGGGGCATGAGAGAGGGGGTTGGCAAAATTTTGGTATTTTAAAAAGGAAAACTTGGAAAAAACGTCTAGAGGAGGAGAGAAAAAAGATAGAGAGAAAGAGGAAGAAAAAAGGAAAGGAAGAAAGGAGGAAGAAGAAGGGGGAAAAGACTTTGAAGCTTAAGAGACTTGACTCTTGAGAAGAGGAATGGACCTCCTTGCATTCAAAGCCATTCATCCATCAACGAAGCTCTGAGGGCTCAGTTAGGAGCATCAACTCGTCCAAGACAATGAGTCTCCCCATTTTTTAGCTTTTAGTTCTTCATCTTCATTAAAACCTTGATTTGTTGCTCTTTTGTGTGTTTTCTTCAACTGCATTACTTATTTAAGGTTATAGAGAAGCATGATTACATGAGATACTAAATATTGATTGTCGATATTTGTATACTTGCATTTGTTTCTTGTTTATTTGCATGATTATTTAGTTTTTTAGGATTTAAGAAATGTAAAGTACTCCTGCCTCTATTGAGGAGGCGGCGTCTCTTCATAAAGGCGTCGCCTCTTCATAATGAGGCGACAAGATGTCACCTTTTGGTCAGGAGGCGATCCCTCTTTTGATCAGAATTTTGCTTGTTTTTGTTTTGATTTTCAACTATTTTCATGTATATTTGGAATGAATTACTAGTTTAATTTGTTATATTTCTTAATTTTATGCATGATTACCATGTTGACCAATATTGTTTCTATGTTATATTATTATGTTATTCAATGGACTATTTTATGAGTTTGTTTTCATTCATTTTTATGAATATTGTTTGTTGATGATTTGTAAATATTGTTGGTGTTGTGAGATAGAACTAACTTGTATTTGTTGTAGGAATTATTTGGTGATTTTTAATCACTAGATAATTACTATATTAACCATTTTTAGAGAAGTTTTAATTTGTAATTAATTAGTTTATTTTTGGTTTATTTTTAGTATTTTTACATTTATTTATACTAAAAGTTGTAATCCTTAATCCTTTTCCCCTTTTATTTGGAATGAATGGTTGTAAATTATTTTTATTTGTTTTATTTTATCTTATTTATGATTGAATGTCGGGGATATAAGCATGAAATGGGACTAATGTGCAAACTTAGAATAAAATATAAAATTGGAAATCAATCGCGATTAGCATGTTAATAAGGAAATAATTTAATAATCAAAGGTAATAAAATAAAAAACACACACAGAGGCCAATCACAAGGTTAGGTGGGCATTCAAAAAGCCCATCCCCAGTTTTCGAACCCGATCTCTAATGATAGCTTTTGGGAACCTCCATGGAATCCAGTTGTTGTACAATGTATCCCGATTTGTATCCGAGTGGTGACTCCATCTCCATTCCAAGCCCACTATGTATTTCCTAGTGAGCCCCAAGCTCAAATAGTGCCATGGTCGCCAACACTTGAGCATGCGATTAACCCCGCTGCCTATAGTGGTGACTCTATTGGGGATAGAGAAATTGATTCCAAGTGTTCTGTAATTTATCATCTTTGATTAGTTCTTTATTTCCTTTACAAATTTTGCATTCACTACACATTTCCAGACAATGCACTCCAAGTCCCAAATAAACCAACAATAATCTTTGTTTTGCTGCCTATGTTTCACTCAAACCTGGTGGTGAGGTATTTGATTATTGTCACTCATAGCACATACCTATCCATATTGCACAGACCCTTGGGTGGGGAGACGTAATGGATGTATATAGCTGTGGGAGCCGAAGCTTATTACCCAAGACTCAACTCATGTAATGACCTACCAATTTCCACTATGATTTTTTCCAAATACATGTGTTTTATGCCGTATGGTAATCCTTTAAATAAGGCCTAAGCCCATTATAAATAAACCTTGATAAGATGGGCCTCTCATGCCTGTTATTAGCCCATTTTAAAGGGATCTTGATAAGGTGGGCCTTCGATATCATTCTTTGCCTATTTAAAATGGACTTTGGAATTATTTAAAGGAGTTACCACTTGTTTGTACCATCTTAAGAGTTATCTTGCATCCATCGATTTTATTATCCCCCCATTGATAATCAAGACCCAAAAAAAAAATCCTAGGACAAGGAACTTGCCATTGAACATGTGTGTGGGAGAAATAAGGGTGGAGATACCGTTTGAGAGCTTTTTCTTTTTATTTTTTGATAGGTGCATATATGTTTTTTTACTATTAGGTTTTCATTTCATGCATACACGTCATGCATGTTTCTGACCCTCCATGGTTGTAGATATAAATCCATAGCAGTCTGCTAGTTGGAAGCGATCTGACATCGACCGCCTGGTTAGAAGTCGTAGAGAGATCAAGATGGCAGAATTTGATGCTAAAGCCTTCAAGGAACAATTGAAAGCTGAAATGACAGAACAAACCAGGACAATCATAAGAGAAATTATAGGAGAAATGATGGGTACAGCTAGAGGGGAACCATCAGCACTTTAGCCGCCAGCACCCTAACCACCAACATTGCAACCTTGACCTTTTGATTTGGATGCCGAGGTTCCTAAAAGGCAAAAGGTAGAGGATGATCAGTAGACAGTATTGGCAGAACTAGTTTTTTGTTAAAAAAAGAATGCTTTGGGAAATGTAGAGAAGCCGGACTGGGCTAAAGACCTTGTTAAGTCTATGACTCAAATGCAGTTGATGATGAAGGAAAAAGGGATCGAAGCCCCAATGAGCTATTTCGAGTTGAGCTTGGATAAGGATGATGATCCCTTACCATGAAAGTTCAAATTCCCTGACATAAAGAAGTTCACTGGCATAGAAGACCCCCACCTCCATTTTAAGCAATATGTGACCCACATGAAGACGATTGAACTAATTAAAGCATAAATTGTGAAGCAATTTCCTCTATTTCTAAAAGGAGCACCCATCATATGGTATTATGCTCTAGAATCCCATGTTCAAATTGATTGGGAGGAATTATGCGCTGCATTCATCAAGCAATATAGTCTCAATATTCAGGTGGAGACTTCTTTGAGAGACTTACAGAATGTGAAGTAGAAGTTCAATGAATCCTTTGCGGATTATTTGGTCAGGTGGAGAGAAAAATTAGCATAGATGAAGCAACGACCTGTGGAATTTGATAAAGTAGTAATAGCCATGGAAGGGTACGTACTCCCTCTCTCCAAGAAGCTAAAGGATTTTAGGATTCAAAACTTTGAAGAGTTGTATAGGTTTGGAGTATAAAAGGAATCAGACCTTGCACAAGAAAAAAGGTTCTTCAGTGGAAGATCTACGAATAAAGAGGGGTTTGGATCTAGCAGCGGAGTTGGGTCAAGCAGAACTATACAGATCAACATAATCAAACAGTCCCAAAGGTTTCTAATTTAGGAAGACCCCTCTCTAAAGTCTTAGAAAAATTGATTAAGAATAACCTTATAAAACCTTTACCTAAACAACCTTCTTTCCCAAATGTCAACCCAAATCTATACTGCAAGTACCACTAGAACATTGGGCATGATACAGAAAGTTGCACTCACCTGAAACATGAGATTCAATATTTGATCGATTCAGGGCAAAATAACTGAGCAGAAAACCAAAAAACCAAACACCAAAAATAACCCTTTACCCAACTACCAAAATGTACCACTACCAAATCCCCATATCTTGATGATCAACACGGGTCTAACGGAGGAAAAAGTCATTAATTCCTTTGTTGATGTTGTACCCACACTACCAAAACCTCAACTAAAAGACCTGAATCTAAGACAATAGGCCATTAGGTCTCATGTAAATGTGCTTGATATTTGGAGTTATGATGAAGAAGAGGGAGGAGTAGTTGATCTATGAAAGAATAATAAGAAGAAAGCAGCATAATCCATTGAGAAATTGAAGGAAAGGGAGGAAAAGGTGAAAAAGGCTGAGGGCAGAGAAAGGGGGAAGTAGTTTAAAAGAAGGATAAGAGAAAAATGAGAAAGTTGAGGAGATTATTGAGGCCAAAGGAGATGAGAAAAATCTTTCCAGTATTTAGGAGCTGCTTATGAACTCCCAGGCCTATCGAGAAGCACTGGTTTTGGCTCTTGATCACAAAAAGGATACCTTTGACACACACTCTAGAGCAAATGGTGAACTCGTTAATTGAAAGCCCTTAGGGGGTAATTATTTTCATAGATAATGACCTACCTTTAGAAGAAAGGATCACAGTAAAGCCTTGTTCATTAAGGTAGAAGTAAAAGGCAAATTGACATGCTGTGTTATGGTCGATAATGGGTCAGCCATTAATGTATATCCTCTAAAGATCCTACCAATGTTGGGCTTAACAGTAGCTAATTTAAAGCCCTCCAATGTAGTCATAAAGGCTTATGATGATACGAAAAGGCTAGTTGAGGGAACTTTTCTAGCTTTAGTTAAGACTGGACCTATTAAAGTTTGGGTTAACTTCCATGTGATAGATATTCTAGTCACCTTCGCTATTCTTCTATGGAGACCAAGGTTCCATCCTTTGAGGGGAGTGCCATCTACCATTCATCAAAAGATCAAATTTCCATATAAGGGAAGGGTGGTTACTCTAATAGTTGAAACAGAGGTTGCATTGAAATTAGCTCCTATTGAGATCCCAAACAGACATCCCTGGAATGGGATTAGGGAAGAATCAGCATTGCCCACCAGAATTCATTGAGCTTAAAGTACCGATCTTAAAGCATGGGCTATGATATTTGGGGGAAGACAAGTTTGATGAGAAGGAAGAGGCTAAAGGAAAATCTAGGACTAAGGAGCTCCTGAGCCTTTGATGATCATCGAGAAGTTGGTCCCTGGGTTTGAAATCTTCATGGAATATGTGGGTGGGATCAAAGGATCTGTTGTTGAAGAGCCTATGGTAGAAGAGCTGGTACTAATTTCAAAATCAGAGGGGGGACATTCTTTTAGTGGAGTTGAAGGATGCTACTAACTAGGAAGAGGAATTTAACTTTAAAGCCTTTGTCCTTAATTCTATTATGGATATTTTCTATGATGAAATTAACTTTTCTCTTTTTAATTTTTTTTGAGATTAATGACATTTTTCTTTCTAAAGTTAATATGATGAAGTCTGATTATGCTTACTTGTGCGATGTGTTTACTAATGGTTATACTGTGTGTGATGATCATTTTATGCATATGTTTGACATTAATTCAGTGCAAACTAAATCATTTAATCTAAGCACAAGTGATAACCTTAGAAATATACTTATTGCTTCTGATTTAACTCCTGATGAGAGATAAAAAAAATAAAAGAAACTCTTAAAAGAAGACATAAAGTAGTTGCTTGGGGCTATGAGGATATACTTGGGATCGATAGAGAGATTATGGAACACTAATTCCCATGTATTCTCACATCACACTGATAAAGCAAAAGAAGAGAAGATTAAGGCTAGAATGGGCTCTCCTAGTCAAAGAAGAAGTAGAAAAATAGCTAAAAGCAAAGTTCCTAGAAGTGGTAAATGACACCTAGTGGCTAGCTAACATAGTCTTAGTTTCCAAGAAAGATGGTAAAGTCAGGATGTGTGTGGACTATAGGGACTTGAACAAGGCTTGTCCAAAGGATGATTTTCCTTTACCACACATTAACACCGTAGTCGATAATGTAGCTTCCAGTGCCATGTACTCCTTTATGGATGGCTTCTCAGGATACAATTAGATTATGATGACAATGATTGACAAGTTAAAGACTTCTTCATCACTGAGTAGGGTGTTTACTATTACACAATTATGACATTTAGGTTGAAAAATGCAAGGGCTACTTACTAAAGAATGGCTACTATGCTGTTACATGACCTTACCCATAAAAAGATAGAAGTGTATGTAGATAACATGATGGTGAAATCTCTAACCAAAAAAAGGGCATTTCAAAGCCTTAAACAAGTTCCTAGAAAGTGCTGAAAAGTACAACCTCAGACTGAATCAAAAGAAATGTGTTTTCAAGGGAAAATATTGGGACACATTATCAATTAGAAAGGCATAGAGGTGGATCTAAAAAAAGTTAGAGCAATTAAAGAAATGCTTGCACCAAAGAATAAGAAAGAAGTTAGAGGGTTTATAATAAGGCTACAGTACATCAGTAGATTTATAGCCAAACTAACTACCATTTGTGAGCCGATCTTAAGCTCTTAAAGAAGAATTAGGTTATCATTTGGGATGACAAGTGTCAGCAAGGCTTTGAAACTATTAAGCAGTATTTGATGAATCCTCTAGTTTTGCAGCTGCTAAGACTAAGGAAACCCTTAATTATATACTTGGCTATACAGAAGGATGTGATTGGTGCAAAGTTGGCTTAAAAAGGAGAAGGGAGAGTCGAACATGTTGTATATTATCTAAGTAAGAAGCTTTTACCTTATAAAGCTAATTGCATTCTAGTAGAAAGAACCTGCTTGGCTGTAGTTTGGGCAACAAATAAGCTACGACATTACTTCAAGTATTATGGGATTTAAGCAGTTTCTAAGCATGATCCTCTTAGATATCTCTAGTAGACTTCGTCACTGATAGGGAAATTAGCCAAATGGTTTATTCTGCTTACTAAATTTGACATAGATTGTGTTACTAAAAAGGTGATAAAAAGAAGAGTTATGACAGACTTCTTGGCCTAGAATTCGATAGACGATGGATAAGAATAGGAGCTAGAATTTTTGGATGAACATCTGGGGGCAATAGAGATCCAGACATGGAAAATGTACTTTGACAGAGTAGTGAACAGTAGAGGGGCAGGCATTAGTGTGATTTTGGTCTCGCTAGTAGGAGAAGTAATTCCTGATGGCAAAGAGGCTAGAATTTGAGGTCACTAATAATCAAGCTAAATATGAAGCCTGCATTTTTGGTTTGGAAGCACTCAGGAATGTGGGGGTAGAAGAGGTGACAGTGTATGGGGATTCAATGCTGGTAGTGAAACAGATCACCAAGGAGTGGGAAATAAAGGAAGATAAGATAAAGCCGTATTGGGATTATTCAGCTATGATCCTATTTTCCTTCACACAATACTAATTCATACACTTACCTCAAGAGGAGAATCATATGGCAGATGTGTTGGCCACTCTAAATTCAACACTGGAAGGAGGCAGACGAGAAAAAATAAAGCCTCTTATCTTAGTAAGGGCCTGAATTCCTTGCTATGAGGAGATCATAATAATGTCGATCAACCTAATAGAGAAGTCTTGATTTTATGATCTACAATGGTATCTTGAGATAGGACAATTTCCAGAGGAAGTTGATAGGAAAAAAAGAGTGTCGTTGAGGATGCTATGTCGGTAGTTCATTAGCCATAACGGGATGTTGTACAAAAGGATGCTAGCTAGAGTGCACCTGAGATATGTTGATAAGGGTGAGGAACATAAAATCATGGAAGCAGTTCACAAGGGTGTATGTGGGCCGCATATGAATGGGACAGTCCTTGTTTAAAAGATAACTCATCAAAGGTACTTCTGGCTAACCATTGAGGCAATTTGCTTGAAGTATGTAAAGAAATGCCATAACTACTAAGTGTATGGTGATGTGAGCCACCTGCCTTCTATGAAACTTCAAGGATTGACCTCTCCTTGGCCATTTGTAGTATGGGGAATTGATATTATCAGAGAGATAAGGCTGAAAGCATTCAACGGTCATCATTACATTATAGTGGTGATTGACAATTTCTCTAAATGGGTAGAAGATGAATCATTCACAACTGTAAGGGTGAAACAGATGGCCAGGTTCACAGAGAAGAATATAATTTGTCGGTATCGGTTGCCTTATAATGTCATCATTGATAATGGTGTTTAGTTTAGGGTAGAAATGACCACTCTATTTGAAGAATACAAAATTGAGCATCATAGATCATCCCTTTACAGACCATAGGTGAACGGGGCCGTAGAAGCATCAAACAAGAATATGAAAAGAATCTTGGTCAAGATACTGGAAAATTATAAAGACTGGGCAAGTTACCTATAGTTTACATTATGGGGATACAGAACCATTACCAAAATGCCAATAGGAGCCACTTTGTATTCTTTGGTATATATGTGTGAAGTTGTGTTGCCAGTTGAGGTTGAAATCAAGTCATTAAGGGTTCTCCTAGAGTTTAAAATGCCTAAGTATAAGTGGGTAGAAAGCTGATTGGCATAACTGATGTTGTTGGATGAAGAGGATAAAGGCCATGTATCACTCTCAGTTGGACCAGAAAAGGATAGCTCGGGCTTATAACAAAAAGATCAAGCCAGGCAAGATAAAAAAAGGTGACTTGGTCTTAAAGCTCACTAGGCCAATCATGACTAATTCACAGGGGAAATTCAAGCCAAACTGGGAAGGTCCCTACCAAGTGAAAAAGCTATTTTCCAAAGGGGCTACTATTCTATTTGACTTAGAGGGAAATGAATTTAGAGAGCCCATCAACATGGAAAATATTAAGAAATACTTTCTGTAAAAGTCTTGATAAGGAGAAAACCTCAAAAGAGGCTGCCTAGGCAAAAGTTAGAGATAGAAAAAGGAAAAAGTAAAAAGTCCTGCTAGATTAAAAACCTAAAAAGGTGGTCCAAGAAAAAGTGAAGGACATGTAAAGAGAAAGAGGAAAAGAAAATAGTTAGTTGGAAAACTTACAAGGGCAAGCCAATTAGCGACAGGAGATAAGTAAGAAGCAAAATTATATAGTCACATTGTGCTTAAATTAAATGGAATGGATTGCCTTTATTATTATAAACGTTGCATTAAATGCTTTATTACATATTGTTTAACTTAAAAGTAAATCCCATCCAATAAGAAAGTACATAGAAAGACTAAATTTCATAAACTAAACTAATATCATTCACTTCTTTTGTGACTCCCCTAGGCACTCGATACCTGTAATGCCATTATCCTTTTATTTCATGTAAATTCATCCTTTTCTACCTATTGTAGTTGAATCTATGCCTTGTACTGGTCATCAGTAGGCTGATCTCCACTATTGTCAATAAACCTCTAGATGATTCTATGAGGCCAAGTAGCAACCAGGTTATCCAAAATTTTTTGAGAAAAAGGCCCTGGTTCAAACTCATGCACTAGTTCCACAATCAACTATTTCTATCCATAGTGCTTGCAAAGTTGAGCAGGATTGTAGAAGGTGGTGAAATGGAGGTCAGCCAAGGGAACATAGTAGGTGTAAGACTAGAGGGTCACATGCTGCAGTCTCCACCATGGGCACATCCACTAAATCAGAGTATCAGGGAATGTAGATAACCAGTTGTGAGTATCTTCTGGGATAGAATGAAGTCTCCTAGTGCGATAGTGTTTAGCCTTATAGTGAGTAATGTCTCTGGGTGGTTTGAGCAACCTTAGTTTCTCTTGCAACCAAGCCTGCATGAGTGAAAAATGGGTAAGAATGATGGAAGGTAGAAGATGGTAAGAGGAAGAAGAGACTTATCTCCAGCAGAAAAGGACTCCTAGAGAATTGTCTAGCCTCGGAGAAGTTATCAAGCTCAATAATAGTCTCAACCAAAATGAGAAGGAAAGGGTTTAGTCCACTCTCCACTTGGTCCAGAATATAAAGGATCTTTAGGTTACCGTTGCCAGAAGGAGAGACTAATAAGAACTGAGCATACAGGCAAAGTGCTATCATTTGAGGCCAAAGAACCTCGTTGTTATCTATAGTCGCTACAGTTTCCATAAAAGGGCTCATCAGGATTTCATTGCCAAAAATATGGTAAAGAGAGGACTGAGGGGACATGTTGAACAACCTTGCATTTTGATATTGAATGGTGTGCAAATCCAAGTTTGTAATTGAAGGAATGATGATCTATCAAGTAGAATCTATTTGAGAGCCTAAGATAGCTCCAAATTCTTCTAGTATGGGGTAAATCTCCACTATATTGAATTGGAAAACATGCCTTTGAGTATCCCAAAACTGAGCAAGAAGATGGAGAAATGAGAAGTTAATCTTCCTAGCATGCAAAGATTGGAAGACGGATAGGTGAAATGGCCCTATTCTAGCCTATGACTCACCATCCAACCTCTTTAGAATTGATTATAGTTGTTTCAAGCTTCTCTCAGTCATGATTGGAGGTAGAATGTTTTTTAGGAGAGAAGAATAAAGGAAAGTGGCAAGATAAAGAAATTAGGGATTTTGAAGAAGATTTAGGGGTTTTTATAGCTACAGGACAAACGTGTAGAGGCGATCGCCTCTACATTCAGGCGACGCCTCTATGAGAAGAGGCGAATGATTTATCACCTCTTCACATAGAGGTGACACCCTTTTAAAGAGGTGACACCTCTACGACATGCAGAACATGTCTTCACATCGCAAGAAATTCTCTAGGTTGTATATGTAAAGTCAGAGTATAGCATTTTAAAAATAAAAAGGCCTTAATTCATTCAAAATTTCACCAAAAATTAAGTTTAAAAGCCATAATTCTCATCCGTCCAGTGCAAAATATAAAGGCATAAAAATAAAAGAAATTGATTCAGACAGTAAGAGGACGACAGTGTAAAGCATCCAATGTTTCTAGACAGAACACCCATATGCTACCAAAAATCTCTAGAGGGTCCTCTTTACTCATCACTCTCAGACTTATCGGCCTCCTTGTCAGCTGGCTCATCCACAGGCTCATCAGTTGGCTCATCTACAGAAGCATCAGTAGGGTCAGTCCTATCATTATCGCTGCTACCCTAGGACTCCTTGTTGGTTGCCTCCTCCTCCTTATCACCCTTAACTTAAAGAGTGGTGAGCTGGCGCTCAAGGGAAGTGATCCTAGCCTGACTGGCCTCATCTCAATCCTATTAAAGCATAATAAAAGGTAAGAAATCATGAAAGCATGCATATATATAGAAATAAAGCATATTTTATATTTACCTTCCACTGCTGCGTCACTTGCATCAGCAAGTCCTTGTGGGCCTCAATCAGCTGGTACATGTACTCCCCCTGATCTTGAGGTATCTATTCCATTGATAATATTAGAACTAACCATATGTTATAAGACTTGAGAACATAGTTGCAAAAGGAGGAAACTTACATAGGTAGTAGCCTCTGGGAAGAATGCTAGCTCCAGAGTCTTATCCAACATCAGAAACTTATGAGAGAGCTCACTGAAAGGCACCCAATAACGAGTTAGCAGATCAGGAGTAGTAGTGAGTCTGCCAGCCACTATTGAGGATTGAGAACTGGAAGGATTCATCGAGGAGGGCACCCTAGAAGAAGAACCCTCACTATTGGGAATAATGCACGGGCACTGATGAGGCCTCTCTTGTGTAGAGGGCCTAAGGTAAGGAGCAGGTGCCCTAGTAGTTGCCTAAAATACGCAAAATAAGTCAGAGAAAACATTTGTAAATAAATATAAAATAAGTAAAATAAAAAATTGCATGCTCACCTGAGGTGTAGGCGTAGGAAGAGGCACCCACTATAGAAGATGAGTCTGTGTAAAGTCCACATAGCGAGACTTCCTTTGCTCATAATAGTCCACGACATCCTCTCCTTGCAAGGCTTGATTGAGCTCATCTCCCTCTAACTCATGTGCCTAAAAGATATTTCGGGGAGCACCAAGAGGTGGACGCCTCACTTGGGCACCTGACCGCCATTAATGTATCCTCTCCCCGTGGAACCAAACTCTACAATCAGGTCCTCTGAGGAAAACTCTCTTCCTAGATAGAGGGATAAAGCAAGCCATGTCCTGCATCCACCTTGCCTAAGGGCCTCACAAGTTCGGACACAACTGTAAGAATAAACAAGTAAGTGGATGAATTTGATTAATAAATTTATGTTAATTCTAGTTACATTTACAAGTACCTACCTCATTATAAGTAAGCATGTTCAACCGCTCATAATGGATATGAACATAAGCCACAGGCCTCCTCCAAGCCGGTTGGGACCCCACCTCACCATCACAGGGAAGGGAGTATCATGGACTTAGGTAATCCCCATTATTAACTCTAGCTCCAGAGCCCAATCCTATAAAAGAAGTAAAGGGTTGTCAGTGAAATTGGATAGCAACAGTTATGATGGAATATAAAGGGAAAAGAGAAAGTAAAATACCAGTATGGCATGCTAGAAACCACAAAGTTGCCTAGTTCTACATACCAGCTCATCCGTGCTCCTATAAAGATAAGCTAAGGTAGAACTGCCCCAATCATAGGTCGCCACCAAGTCTATGTCTCTTAAAGGCATTAGGAAGCTCAAGTCCATGAAGCTGGCTATATTTGTGAAGAGCATAGTGCCCAGTAGGTAAAAAAGGCAAGCATGCACTGCCTGATCGATCTATAAGGGTGTAGTGGCTGCCCTAACTCTGCCGTGGGTGTAGAAGCTCCTAATCGACTCAAGCTTTATTGTGTGGGTCCCCTTCATGTCTGGGACCATCCCAAGCAGACGCTTTATGAAAGTGAGACGGTCAGGAGATAACTGGTGGAGGCTGGCATTGAAAGTAATAGAATCCCCAGCACAAGTGATGCCAGTATTGCGGCAAAGGCCATCGAGTCCAGGGTGAACTCCCTGAAAGGAAGATGAAATGTGGGTGGTTTCAGACCACCTCTCCATCAGGGCATTCAAGGGCTGGTAGTTTGTATGCCCATGCTATGCTGGGAGTGCCAACATAAAGTTAGAGAAGTTGGTATCGTGAATCCAAGTCTGTATGGCCTTAGAAAGCTTATCGTACCAGATGCGCACACCGCTAAAGTTCCCAACACCCTTAAGGGTGTGGGTATTGAGCTAAGGGATTAAAATAGGGAGTAGAATTGTCATTTTATACAATAAAATTTCAAATTCTTACTGAATCCTATCGCTGAGCCGAATGCCTCTATCAAAGAGGCGATTGCCTCCTAATATAGAGGCGATCGCCTCACTATTGAGGCATTGCCTCCTAATATAGAGGTGATTGCCTCATTGTGAAATACCTAACTCGAAGAGGTGAATGCCTCTATATGAAGAAGCGATCGCCTGATTGAAGAGGCAACGCCTCTTCGTGTTGACAATCTAACAGTGTAATTTAAAATCTTAATTTTTAATCGATAAAATTTGATTTTTTTCAGTTAAATTGATAAACGTGTATATATGAACAGTAACCCAATGTTATTTGATGATATTTATAGGAAAAAATTAAAGAAATTGGGTACTAACCTCTCTGGTGGCCAAGCTGCAGATATGGGATCGCACGTCCGTAAATAGGGGTTCTCGTCTCTGATACTGAGCTCAAAACTCTGAGAGGGATGCACTATAGGTGTCACTGGGTCCCATATGAGCAAATATGGGGTTTGTGCGGTGTCCATGTCAAAGAGTGTGGAGAATGAGAGAGAAAGAGAAAGGAGAGAAATAGGGTAAAGAGAGAGAATTGAAAAGGTAAAAGTGACGCTTGGAAAAGAAAAGTGATAATTTATAGGGCGAGAGAGGAAGACTAAAAGAAAGGAAGATAAGGAGAAGAGGGTAAGGCCCACTTGGTGAAATAAAACACAGAATGACCCATGGCCCATTAAAAAAAAAGAACCGAACGAGAAAATTTGCATCACTGCTTAGGTATATCCCAAGATCAATCTTTGGATAAGAATATTCTAATTAAAGCATCAAGAAGGATAAGTGTTTGGTCGGGTTTGAATCCTTGAAGTGCACGGAAGAACAAGCGTTTGGTTGGGTTTGAATCCCCAAAGTGCATAAAAGAGCAAGTGTCTAGTTGGGTTTAAATCCTTGAAGTACATAGAAGAATAAGCATTTGGTCAGGTTTGAATCCTCAAAGTGTGGATCTCAAGAGGTGTTTGGTTGATTTTGAATCCCCGAAGTGCATTTCTCTTTTTACTGAGTAGAGGTTAGGCCTTGCTTAAAATTCATGCCAAACTATAATGAGTAATTGATCAGGCCAGGAAAACTTAAGGAACACGGTTACGTTTCATCTCTTTTTACTGAGTGGAGGTTAGGCCATGCTCAAGATTCACACTAAACTATAATGAGTAACTGATCGAGCCAGGAAAACCCGAGGAACATGGTTACATTTCATCTCTTCTACTGAGTGACTTCTTGAGCCAGAAAAACTTGGGAATCATGCCAAATTTATATTGAGTAGCTGATTGGGTTAGCTTAACCCGAGGATCAGGACTATGTTTCTCTTCTACCTTTACTGAGTGAAGATTGGGCCATGCTTCAGATTCACGACAAATTTATTAATAAGTGGCTGATCGAGCCAAGAAAACTAAAGGAACATAATCACGTTTCAAAGATGAAGTTTGACCTCTTGGGTTTGAATTCCCAAGGCTGACGACCCGAGTGAAGACTCACAGGTCAGGTATATTGTTCTTAATCTTTATTATTCGATGTACATGATGCTTTTTTGAAAAATTATTTTAAGAATATTTAATTTTTTGAAAAACCAAATGGGCAAACTGTGGACACCATTAATTTGATTAGCCCGCAATGAAAGCTCGATAATAAGAAAGTTTGAGTTTTGAATGCATGGAGAGCCCGAGACTTCTTTAAAATCAACTTGGAAAGCCCAACACTAAGCCAAGCCTATAAATACCATATACAAGCCTAAAATAAAAGCCCAAGCCCATCGTCTCTTGACCCAAGGGCCCTAACTTGGCCTATGTGAAGAGGCAATTACCTCAATGAAGAGGCGTCGTCTCTTCACCCCAAGCATCGGTGAGACAACGCCTCATCGAAGAGGTGCCACCTCTTCACACCCACTCTTTGCAGTATTAAATGCCATTAATGGTAATGGTTAGAAGCCCACCTACTAAAGGTCATTTTTAGACATAAAAGAAGAAAAAAAAAAGCAGGAAAAGCCTAGGGAATGAAAAAAAGGCAAGGGGAGAGGGTGAGAATGGGTTTTTGGGAAATTAAAAATGGGAAAAAGGTGAAAGGCTTTAAAAGGGAATGTGGGGGCATGAGAGAGGGGGTTGGCAAAAGTTTGGGAATTCAAAAAGGACAACCTAGAAAAAACATCTAGGGGAGGAGAGAAAAAAGATAGAGAGAAAGAGGAAGAACAAAGGAAAGGAAGAAAGGAGGAAGAAGAAAAGGAAGAGACTTTAAAGCTTAGGAGACTTGACTCTTGAGAAGAGGAAGGGACCTCCTTGCATTCAAAGCCATACATCCATCAACCAAGCTCTGAGAGCTCAGTTAGGAGCATAAGCTCATCCAAGACAGTGAGGGTCCCCATTTTTTAGCTTTTAGTTCTTCATCTTTACTAAAAACTTGATTTGTTGCTCTTTTGTGTTTTTTTTGAACTACATTACTTATTTAAGGTCATAGAGAAGCATGATTGCATGAGATACTGAATATTGATTGTTGATATTTGTATACTTGCGTCTATTTCTTATTTATTTATATGATTATTGAGTTTCTTAGGATTTAAGAAATGTAGAGTATTCCTGCCTCTGTTGAGGAGACGACGTCTCTTTATAAAGGTGCCGCCCTTTGACCAGAATTCTGCCTATTTCTATTTTGATTTTCAACTATTGTCTTGTATATTTGGAAGGAATTACTTGTCTAATTTTTTTTTCTTGATTTTATGCATGATTACCACGTTGACTAATATTGTTTTTATGTTATATTATTATGTTATTTAATGGACTATTTTATGAGTTTGTTTTCATTTATTTTTTTGAATATTATTTGTTGATGATTTGTAAATATTGTTGGTGTTGTGATATGGAACTAACTTGTATTTGTTGTAGGAATTATTTGGCGATTTTTAATCACTAGATAATTACTATATTGACCATTTTTATAGAAGTTCTAATTTTTAATTAATTAGTTTATTTTTAGTATTTTTACATTTATTTACATCAAAAGTTGTAATCCTTAATCCATCTCCCCTTTTATTTGGAATGAATGGTTGTAAATTATTTTTATTTGTTTTATTTTATTTTATTTGTGATTGAACACTGGTGATATAAGCATGAAATGAGACTAATATACAAACTTGGAATAAAATATAAAATTGGAAACCAATCGCAATTAGAATGTAATAAGGAAATAATTTAATAATTAAAGGTAATAAAATACAAAATACACACGAAGGCCAACCGTATGGTTGGGTGGACATTCCAAAAACTCATACCCAGTTTCCGAACCCTATATCTGATGACGGTTTCTAGGAACCTCCGTGGAATCCAGTTGTTGTACAATATATCCCGGTTTGTATTCGAGTGGCAACTCCATCTCTATTTTGGGCCTCAAGCCCACTATGTATTTTCTAATGAGTCTCAAACTCACAAAATGTCGTGATCACCAACACTTGAGCGCATGATTAACCCCATCACCTACAATGGGTTATTCCTAAATAAAACCAAAAACTTCAGTTTAAGACAATAAAAATAAATATTAGATAGGCATAATAGAAACACTTGCAATTCAACCAAAGAGTGATGATTTTTGTCTGCCTTTAATTTCTTCCGCATCAAAGAAACAATAATGTGATGATGTGGTCATGGGTTTACAAATTTTAGGGTGTCCAAAATTAAAGCCACTAGGTAAAAATATTCAATACTCTATAATAATAATAATAATAATAATAATAATAATAATGATAATGATATATGATATATATTCAATACTCTCTCTTTTTATATATATATATATATATATATATATATATATATATATATATATATATATATATATTTATTTATTTATTTCGAACTGTAATACTCTATTATTCCAAAATATATATATATATCACTTCCAATCCAATTTTTAGTAATTCAATTTTAATTTTTTATAATCAAATTCTATTACTTGTATTTTTAGTTGTCCGCTTGCTTTTTAAAAATTTAAATGAAGCTTTTAAAAAATTATATATATATATATATATATATATATATATATATATATATATATATATATATATATATATATATATATATATATATATTAAAATTACGAGTTAACTCGTAAACTTTAATTTCATTTCAACATATTTACAAATTTCATGAATCAAATTTTATCTAATATTATTTAATTTCATCAAGAAATTTATTCTATTTCCAAATAAATTTCAAATAAAATTTATTTCCAAATGAATTTCAAATTCATTTAAATCAAACAAACTTCATTAATAAGAATTAATTTAATTTCAAGCAATTTCACAAAATTAAAAAGTTAAAAATCAAAATAAATTTCACAATTCACAAAATTTTTAATTAAACTAAACATATCACTTGAATTTGTAAATAAATTTTATAAAATTTTATGAAATTCATTTGAATCAAATAAATTTTAAATGAATTTCAATAAATTTTTATCAAATTGAATATTTGGCAACTCGCAGGCAATGCGGACTGTTTTCACAGCCTAAAAAGTCGCTTGACTTAACTTCACCATCTTTCTTTCATTTTGAGAAATACTAGAAACATTACAAAAATTTTTAACACTTATTTCTTCATTAGTCTTTTTTTTTTTATTAAAATTACAATTTAAAATATCATTTTAACAAAAATAAGTTAACATTCAACCGACGTATAATAAGAATAATAATTTTTTTTATTAAAAAATTAGTAAGATAGAACCAAAGAAAAATGAAGATGTTAAAAAAAAAAAAATTTATTTGATGTAATTCTTGCCAACAATTTTTGGTTCAATTTAGTAGTTTCCCACCCGACAAAGAAAGACAAGTTATTAACAGTGAAGGTGCAAGGAAAATGGCCTTGTAAGCAAAACAGTTCCGCTTTAGGGTGAGGCACTAGAAAATTGGTCGCCTATTTTTATGTATGAGTACAGCTCATAGTTATGGGTTTTGTTACAAGTCAATTTATTGCCTGCCACGTGCCTGCCCCTTTTTATGTCTTTTTTTTATTTTTGTTCCTAAACAATACTTATGTTTTTATTAATTTAAATCTTTTCTTTTAATTGTCATTGTTCTATACCATAATCATGATCAATATCTCTAGCTATTGGAAGTTCTTTTTTTTTTAAAAAAAAAAACAAACGATTCTCTAAATCAATTTTAAATAGTAGAGAACTATATTAGTTAGTTAATCTTTTTAGTGGGGTTGTATTGTGATTTTTTGTGTATTATTATTATTTTTAATAGAAACCAGGGCCAAATTAAACCAGATTACTCTTTTGCGATATGCCATATGACATGGAAGAGCCTACGGAAACAAGGGAAAAAAAATTCCAAGAGTAAACAAAGGAAATCATAGAGACAAGTCCAAATCATCTTCTATAGGTCATTGAGTGGCTTCTCATGATGTTCTCAATAAGCATAATTGTAAAAAAGAATTTCTTATCATTTTATTACTAATGTTTGACAGTATACATAGTAGAATACAAGTATATTTATAAGGAAACAAATAAACAAATAATCCTATAATCGAGGAATTGATTTTCAAATCTAAGATTTGTCAATAATATCATATCCCACAATTAACTCTCTAATTCCTATAACTCCCCCTCAAGTTGGAGTATGGATATTATATATGCCTAACTTGCATAACGAATTATTAAACAATCTACTGGATACAATCTTGGTACATATATTAGCAAGTTGATCTTCAGACTTCACAAATGGTAATGCAAAGATCCTAACTTCAAGCTTTTCCTTGATAAAATGTTTGTCAACTTCTATGTGTTTTGTTCGATTATGTTAAACCGGGTTGGGAGCAATCTCCATAGTTGAAGTATTATCACAATATAGATTCATTGCACCTTGAGGATCAACACCCAATTCTTTAAGCAATTTCTTTAACCATAACAATTCACATACTCCAAAAGCCACACGTCCATGCTCAGCTTCAACACTATATCTTGCTACCACTAGTTGCTTTTTACTTCTCCAAGTTATAAGGCTTCCTCCCACAAAAGTGAAGTAGCCCTAATGATGACCTTCTGTTGACAACTGTCTCCGCCCAATTTGCATCATTGTAACTTTCTATCTCCAAATGATTATGCTTCTTAAAAAGCAACCCTTTTCTTGGAGTAGACTTCAAATACCTTGATATGAGCTTAATAGCTTCCATATGTGATTTTCGAGGGTCATGCATAAATTGGTAATATCGGGTTTAGTGTAGGACAAATAAATTAATTTTTCCACAAGTTTTTGGTTCCTTGCTTTGTCAATAGGAGCTTTATCCAAAGAGTGATACAACTTATGGTTTTGTTCAATGGGAGTAGTCATAGGTTTACATCCAAGCATTCATGTTTTAATTAATAAATCAAGAATATACTTTCATTTGGATAAAAAAATGTCATTCCTTAATCGGGCTACTTCAATGCTAAGAAAGTACTTTATATCACAAAGCTTATTCATTTCAAATTTAGAGGCTAAATGTTTTTGTAGGTTTTTTTTATCTCATTTGGATCATTAACTATCATCACCATATCATCCACATAGATAATCAACGAAGTAATGTTTCCCTATTAGTGTTTCAGAAATAAAGTGTGATTTTAGTTATTTTGCTTGTAACCACAATTCTTTACAGATTTCATAAACATACCAAACTATGCTCTTGGAAATTACTTTAATCCCAAAAAAGCTTTTTTGAGCTTACATACCATTGTGGTATTTGAATATTTTTCAATTCCTAGAGGGGTATCCATGTATACTTCTTCAACAAGATCTCCATGTAAAAAGGCATTCTTCTCATCAAATTGAAGAAGAGGCCAATCTCAATTAGCTGCTAAGGATAGAAGCACTCTTAATGTATCAAGCTTTGCAGTTGGTGAAAAAGTATCTTAATAATAAACTCCATAAGATTATGTATACCCTTTCATAACTTATCGTGCTTTTAATATTTTAATTTTCCTATCAACTTTATATTTAACTCAAACATCCATCTACATCCTATAGCTCTTTTCTTTTTGGAAGAGGCATCCGTTCCTAAGTAGCACTTTTTCTAAGAGCTGCATCTCCTTTACCATGGCTTGCATCCATCTTATATTTGCTAAAGCTTTTTGTAATTTACTAGGAATAGAGATAGATGATAATTATAGTACATAAGATGCATATAGCTTTGATAGCCACTGATAAGACACATGATTGCTAATAAGATATTTAATTTTAGTTGTAAGATTAGGTTCATATCTAATGAGAGGTATACCATGATTAAAACGAGGTGGAAGATGATAGTTAAATATTTCAATATTACCAATATCAACAACTATTGGATTGGATCAGGATCAGTGGATACCTATGTTGATGGTGCCTCAAGAGTAGATTGACTTGATGATTTAAGAGGAATTGTACTATCAATAAGAGGATCCTTTTGCAATTCTTTAAGTCATCTAATTTAAATATTTTCTACATTGAATACAACATTTTCATCATCCAATATAGTACTTACTGAATCTAATACAACAATATTTTTGGAATCTAAAGCTATTAGAATAAATGCATATATTGCATTATCATGATTATTCACTTTCTAATTCTCCCCTTAAAGTGATAAATTTATAGTTAGTGTGTAAACAAGCTCATTTTTATGGAAGATAACATCCATGGTATAGAGTTTCTTATAGGAAGGCTCATAACATTTATGTCCCTTTTGATGACTTCCATATCCCATAAAAATGCATTATATAGCAATATGGATGCAGTGAATGAAGACTACACACTAAAAATTTTTTTAGGGCAAATGAACCATTGGTGGAAAAGTACAATAACCAAATAGCATCCAATGGTCATATAAAGTTAAGAACTCTTGAAGGAGTTTGATTTATCAAATATACTACTGAACTTAATGCTTTGCCCCATAGGTAAGAGGGACACATGCCCTCCAATTAAGAGAGATTGAGTAACTTCCAAGAGCTGTCTATTCTTCTTTTCAATGATACCATTTTTTATAGTAAGTAGGGGCATGTTGTTTAATGAATTATTCCAACAAAGTTTGTGAATTCTTTCATCTCTTGTTTGAGGTATTCCCCTTTATTATCTTATTGAAGGGCATTTATTGGCATGCCAAATTGAGTTAGTATCATTTGATGAAAAAGACAAAAATGGAGCTTACATCACTCTTATGTTTCATTTGATATACCCAAGTCATTTGGGTATAGTCATCCACAAAGGCTACATACCATCTCATTCAATTAAGAGTTTAAATAGGTGTTAGTCCCCAAACATCTAAATGTACTAATGAAAAAGGAAGAATTGCTTTATTATAACTTAATTGAAAAGTAGTATCATGGCTTTTTGCTAGAACATAAGTTTTACAAGCAAAATATGAAACATTAGACCCAATAAATAATTTTTATATAGAAAAAAGATGGATGCCCCAATCTCTTATGCCATAACCAAATTTATTCAATTTTTCTTATCTACTAAATCAAATGAGCTTATCCCTTTTAAAATGTTGAAATCCATTTTCCAAATAGTACAATCCTCTACTTTCTCTACCATTTCCAATCTTCTCCTTTGTATGAAGGTCCTAAAGAATGAAGTGAGTAGGAAAAAAGGTACATGATAGATTATGAGATTTGGTTAATTAACATACATAAGTAAGGTTGTACATGATAGATTATGAGATTTGGTTAATTAACATACATAAATAAGGTTGTAATTTATTGATGGCATAAACAATACATCTTTGATAGTTAAGGAAGGAGATAATGAAATTTTACCGATGTCAACAATTAGCATTTGTCATAGTATTCATGGGACATTTAGAAGATAATTGACTAAACCTATATCTATCACAAGTCATATGATTTATTGCACTTGAGTCAATTATCCAATCGCTATTTCTAGTAAGTGATGTACCTGACTTAGGTTAGATTGATTGTTGGGTTAATGTGCACCTTTTTGGTATAAGAAAATACATGAGATGCCTTCTTGCTTCTTGAATGCCAATCTGGATAT
Source organism: Mallotus nudiflorus (assembly GCA_947683625.1). Taxonomy (NCBI): domain Eukaryota; kingdom Viridiplantae; phylum Streptophyta; class Magnoliopsida; order Malpighiales; family Euphorbiaceae; genus Mallotus; species Mallotus nudiflorus. Next base: position 927,019 of record CANTUR010000377.1, on the reverse strand, counting down.
CCATGAAGTTGAAAACATGTATCCACTAAGTGACCATTATCATTATGATGAATACGCTTTCGATCTATCTTCTTTTTGGTTGGCCATTGCAACTAGGGGTGTAATCGAGTTTAGTCGAGTCAAGTTGAGTTTTGGCTAGTTTGGGCTTGGTTTTTTATAATCAAGCCAAACTCACTATGCCACTTGGCATTCATGAGTTAATTAGGAGCTTCAGTGAGCCTAAATTTTTTTAAAAAAGTGCAAACTAGAAATTAAAATTATACATTAAGAAATTAAAAATAAATTATTTACTAAATATATTATAATATATTTAATAAAATTAGGATTTTATTCTGATAATATATTTTCTAAAATATTTTTTACAATAAGAATTGATATATTATATATCTAAAATCAAATTATTAAGTATTAAAATTATGAGCTAACTCATAAGCTTCTATTTAAGCTTGTTCGCGGGTTTCATAGGATGAGCTCATATTAAATGAGCTTCAATATACGAGTTTGAATGAGTTTTTATTGAGCCGAATATTGAACTACTTACTAGTAGCTTGACTCATTTATAACCCTAATTTGAACTCCTTTATCGTACCTCCAGGCATGGTTGATAAGTAGCTTCTGCACAAATCACATCATACATGCTTTATATGTTTAGGAGTGGTTTATTAGCAAGTATGTGACCTGTAACCCCATCTAACTGACAACCCAATCTAGCAAAAAAAAAAAAAAGATACATATGTTCAGCATTAACCCTCGTGGTGTATTTTTTGGTATCATTTGCACACTCCATAATACAATCATCAATATCATCAAGTTTTTGCCATATCTTTTTTTTTTAATTTTCCAAAGTAGGAAATAACAAATTCTCAATTTAAGTGAATATCCATTACCTCACAATGAAGCTGGTATGCCTTTGAAACATCTTGATCAATGGAATATGTTTATTTGACAACATCCCAAATTTCCTTTATAATCCCCAATTGAAGAAATAAAGATTTGTTGTCCTTTGTCATTGCATCACGAAGCCATAATTTGACCAGAAAATTTTCATCTTACCATGCTTCATATTCTTCTAAATGCTCATCTTTTGGTGCAACTTTTGTACCTTAGATAGAACCCCAATGCTTTCTTCCACTATCTTATTTTGAGTGTTCAAGGACTACTTAACATAGTTGGTTCCATCAAAGTGTTCTGGGTTGATTAAAGAGGAAGTTTCCTGTATATGAAAACCAATTCAAAGCTTTTATTCTTCTTTAAAAAATCATCATTACAACATTTAGGATTAGACATAGTGATGATACAAAGAAACTTTCACAACGGAAGGGATAAATAGAAATAACAATTGTGTTTCCATAATCAAACTTCAATTCCAAATGGAGAAGATCAAATAAGGCTTTGATACCATCTCAATAAGCATAATTATAAAAAAATTGTTATCATTTTATTACTGATGTTTGACAGTATATAAGAGAATGCATGTATATCTATAAGGAAACAAATAAACAAACAATCCTATCATCAAGGAACTAATTTTTAAATCTAAGATTTGTCAACAATATCATATCCCATAATTAACCCTCTATTTTCTATCAAATGTGCTTTTAGACTTTTGTAATTTTAGACTTATTCCATTTTTTATAACTCTGTACTATTTTAATAAGATTTATGACATTTATTAATGTTTATTTTTATATTTGATATATATATTATTTTTTAAATTAGTTTGAATATTTTTTTATAATATATAATTTGTTTATGATTTTAAGTATTTGGAAATTAATATTATTGATCTATTTTGAAATATTAGTGTTGAACCGACCAAACCGAGCCACGAATGGTCATAAAATTATAAATATTATAGGAATTCAGTTTGGTTCTATTTAATTATATTTTTAGTAATAAAAATCGAACTGAAATAAACATATTTTAGTTTTTAAAAAATCAAAACTAAATTAAAAATTAATAACATTGAACCGAACCAAACTAGTTGGTTTGGTACGATTTTTCAATTTTTAGTTATTTTTGGTTACCCCTAACACCAATCAAGCTAAGCATAGGACGGAGAAAATACTGAACCGAACCAAAATTCTGAACTGAAAGACATTAAAACCATACTTAATTAAATAATTTTAATTCCAAATCAAACCAAACCGAATTTTATGACTAATTTGGTACGGTGTTGAATATTTATAAAAAATCGAATCGAGAACAATACTGAATTGAAAACAAAATATAGTACCGAATAGTAATTTAATAAGTAACACATAGATATTAATAAATAGTATTAAGTAGTAACTTAATTATATACTTATAATTATATTGTCAAGTAATATACATATGTATAATAATAGATGATAAAAATTAATATGTTTTGTGATTAAAATATAATAAATAAATTGTTAATAAAATATTTTTATTAATTTTATTATTATTTTTACTACTACTACAACTCCTATTCAATTAACAAGTCAAAATATGAAATGTTTATTATATTAGAATTTGAACTTAAGATATAAATTAAAAAAAATTAACATTGTATTAGTTTCAAATAATTCAATTAACAAATAAGAATGTGAAATGTCCATTACAACACATTTTTAACTTAAATTATGAGAAATAAGAAAACTATTATTATTATTATCAACAACAAGTAAAAATTTGAAATACCCATTATATTTCAATTTAAACTAAAAATATTTAAATAAGAGAATTAACATTGTATAATTTCAAATTTTATAATTTTTAATTAAAATATGCTGTTATTATAATATTTGATATCTTATTAATTATTATTTTTAGTAAGTAATCTAATCTTATTGATGTTATTAATTTAAAATTAATGAGCAAAATAATATTATTATATTTAATAACATATTACTTGTTATTGTTATTAAGTAATATAATCTTATTGATATTATTTAAAATTAATGAGCTACATAATATTATTATAATTATTATTTTCCTACATAATAATATATAGACAAATATTATAAATAAACAAAATGACATGTTTTTGCCTAAAACTGCATCGTTTTGATTAAAGTAAATAATGATCTTACAAAAAAAGAAAGAAGAGAATGTAGGTTATTTTTATTAATTAAAAATGTATTGCTATTATTATATTTAATAATTTATTAATTATTATTGTTAGTAAGTAATTTAATCTTGTTGATATTATTTATAAGTAAAGAGGTATATTATTATTATTATTATTATTATTATTATTATTATTATTATTATTATTATTATTATTGTGTGTGTGTGTCTATATATATATATACACACACACACACACACATTCATATATCCATATAAGAACAAAAATGTTATATTTTTACCCAAAACTATGTTGTTTTGATTTGAGATTACAAATATAATTTTAATTAATAATATAAATTTGTCTATTATATAAATTATTGAATTCCCATTTTGGATCGTATCATACCGATCCGTTTCGATAGAACTAAATCTTCGTACCAAATCATCCCGAAAAATGGGACAGTATCAATATGGAGATTTTTATATTAGGTATTGGTACTAGAGATTTTATTTTTAAAATTCCCAAAATATGGTACGGTTATAGAGATTTTAAATTCTTGAATTTTCCTGACCCGTGCTGACCCCTAATACTAACCTTTTACTTGGATGGGGTAAGGTGGAGATTCATTCGAGGGTAAATGAGGGGAAAGGGAATAATAGGTACGAGAAACCAATAAATAAAAAGGAGGTTCATTAAAAAAGTGAAAGATAAATAAAAAAAATTATATAAATTTTTGGGTAAATTATTAAAACCCCCATGAGGTTTACTCAAATAGATTAGTGCATCCCTCATTTTTTGGTAATATATTATGACATCCCTTAGTTATATGTCTATTATATTAAAATATCCTTCTATTAAAAATAAGATTTTTTAGTCGTTAAAGTACTGTAAAATGATGAAAAAGGACTAGTAAGTGTTTTGATTATATAATCTTTCTTTATTAAGAAAAAAATGAATCATTTGCTTAAAGTATAACTTCACTTTCTTTTATGAACGCTTAATTAGCATCAAATTGAAACCTAAAGAATTGGTTGTGGTCCCTCATGCATAGAGAATGTCATTTAGTAATAATAAGCTATGTCCTTTTCTTGTTTTGGCTTGGTTATTGTATTATAGAAATAGAATTTTAGTGCTTTCTTATTTTTTTTAGGGGGATTTAAATAATTATTAATTTAAAAATGTGGGTTTTGGTGCTTTCTGCTGTTTAAGTATGGATTCAAATTTTATTTAATTAGGGATTGCGGGTAATACAGATTAAGGTTTAATGTAACTAGGGATTTGGGTAATTTAAGATAAGAAAAAAAGCATTCACTAAATATTGCTTTGTATTCTTCTTCTTTTTTTAGAAAATATATGCCAACTCTTACCCTTTGGAAGTGGATTTTAATGGACAAAAGGAAACAATTTATGATATTGTACATGACAAGTGTACATGTTGTACATTAATATCTTATTGCCATAAGATGTTTGCAATCAAGAGTGATTTTATAGACTTAATAGTTGATAATGGCATGGTATTATGTTGTGATGAAGATATAGATGTAATTTTTAAGGTGTATTGTAAAAGACTTGTAATTCCTATAGCTTTATATGAAAGGAGCTAGTTAGTTAATATTGATGAAATAAGAAAGAAAATGTTAAGGAAAATTTAGATGAATATAGAGAAGAAAATGTTAAGAAAAATTAGTGGATGAACATAGGAACATAAATGTAAAAGAAAATATAAATGTCCTAAGGTTTACTGATACAAGTGCAATTTTCAATATAGATGGTGTTGACTTAGTTTTTATGTTAGAGCAAGAGGATATGGGAATTGGCCAAAATAATGGCAATGGTGATGAAATTTCTGGTAATGATATTTATGATGATACATAATTATCTTAGGCTAAAAAGGCTAGAAAAGGCAGCTATAATGGGGTGAGAACAATAGGAGGTAGAGTGCATAAAAGAGTTAAAACTCAAACATCTCATAAGGAAGATCCAAAATTTAGTGATGATGAATTTGTACTAATTGATGAAAGTGAGGATAAAAACTAGAAGTATGAATATACATCAGCTAGGGATCATAGTTTAGATACCAACTCAGATAGTAAGGATATTGAAACTGAAGAACAAGATGAATATGCTAACAAAAATGATAAGCTAAGTGATGTTGGTTCAGAAAAATCCAATGACAAAGATTTCAATAGTAGTTTAGAAAAAGAATATATTATAGTTAAAGGGAGAAGAAGAAGAAAGAAAAAAACAGTTGATCCATTCAAAAAAATATTGTTTAAGCCATTTAAAACATCTACAAATGGTCATATTGTATTTTTAAAAAGGCAAGTTTTTAATGATATTAAAGCATTTAGAGAAATATTAAGAGATTATGTAGTTAAAGGAGGGTATGTACTAGATAAGATAAAGAATGATCGAGTAAAGGTTACTATAATTTGCTTAGGAAAGATCGTGCTTGGAGATACACACACACACACACATATGGCATTAGTCCTACCTGATTATAAAACCTTCATGATTAAAACTCTGAATGATAAGCACACATGTATTAGTCCAGAAAGGAATAAGAATCTTAATGCCATAAGTAAATAGGTAGCATCAAAACTGAAATAGAAGTTAAGTGTGGACCCAATAATGAGTTATGAATTGATGTAGCATAAAATGACAAAGAGTTAGGACTTCAATGTTAATGTATGGTAATTACATAAAGTTAGAAAAATTGCTAGAGAAAATAATGAAAGCACACATTTAGATTCATACAAGATAAAGAAGTACATTAAGCAATTAATGGCCTATAATTCATAGACAATTGTGAAATTGCAATACCAATATAGAAAGTCATTAGATGACCCCCCCTATTTTCAAAAGATCATTTAATATGTTCAATGCAATGAAAATGGATTTCTTACAAGGTTACAAACCTTTTCTTGGATTAGATGGAACTCATTTAAAAGGCCAATTTAGAGGTGTTTTGCTGGTTGTAATTGCATTAGATGGAAATAAAGGTGTGATTCTAGTTGTATTTACAATTTTAGAATCAGAATGTACTACTAGTTAGAAGAGGTTTTTAGAGATCTAAGAGACACATATCAGTTGTGCATAAGATGGTAGCCCACTGACCTTCATGTCAGATAAGCAAATGGTAAGTTTAAACATCTACCTTATAAAAATAGATTTCAATGTATATGTTTACTTGTTTCTTGTAGTTAATGTATATATTAACTTGTTTAAATGACACTTTAGGGTATTATTGATGCAATTCATGGAATTTTTCCAATAGTAGCTCATAGAATTTATTGTAGACATATTTTCACTAACTACAAGAAATATATTCAAAGCTTATTAGTTAGAAAATATTTTTGGTGGGCTACAAGAGCAATAAATGGATTTTAGTTTTGGGAAGTGATGAAGAAATTGAAAATAAAGGAATATGGAAAAAATTATAATTGGTTAATGCAAATCCCTCTCAATTAGTTGTGCAGGCATACCTTTTTACCTAATTCTAAAAGTGAACATATTCTAAATAATATAACCACGTGTTTCAATGCATGTGTTAAAAATTAGAGGTATGCCAATTGTTAACCTTATTAATGCAATAAGGTAGAAATGCATGATTAGGTTGCATCATAGATATGCTGCAAGCTACATTTAAGAGGGGCCATTAGTCCTTAATGTAGAAAACAAAGTTAAATAAGAAAATTATGGAAAGTAGAGTATGCAATCTACTATTAGGCAGGAATGAAGAGTTTGACGTGGAAAAAAGAAAAATAAGATTTGCTATGAGTTTAAAGGATAAAACTTTTAACTACAAATGGTGGGACATAAGTGGCATGCCTTATAAGCATGCTACGGATAAAAAAGAGCAAATATAGAATATTATGTGCATGAGTATTATGTTGTTAACAAATACATTAAGGCATATTAAGGCACGATTCATCTAATGCCAGATTTTAAGCTTAAATCTAGTGATCCAACATATTGGATACTACCACCTCCATTGAACAGGCTTTTTAGCAGACCTCGAGTGGTTAGAAGAAGAGAAGATGGAGAAGGTGCTCTTTCAAATGCTAGAAAGAGATCATGCACTATCAGGTATGATATTTGTAAGCAGTTAGGATATAATAAAAGATGTTATTAAAGAGCTATAAGTGATCCTAGGATAAGTATGAATATACTATTGGGGTTTAAATTCATTAAAAATGAAAAATGATAGCTAATATTTAGCTTTTTTATAGGCACCAACATATATGCCAAGAAATGCAACTACATCTTAAGATCAAGGTTAAGGATCAACATTTGCAACAATAAATGGTACCGCATTAGCTAAGGAAGCTGTGGAGTAATTATAAGAGGGGAAGTTGTAGTAGTTAAAGGTGGAATATATTATCGAATAGGCATAATTAGAAAAATGAATGTTCCTAATAGCCAGCAAAGCACAAATGCAACTTTCTAAAGTTGTTATCCTTTAATACTAATATTTATTTTATTTTTTTGAGCAAGTCAAGCATGGGTATTACTTGGTGAACTTTTTTTTTTTGGCACTTATAATATTTTGGATCAATGGACTTTCTCTAACTTATGATCCATATCTTGGTTGATGGATGTGCAAATTAGATAGTGTTTTGTTGGTTACTATAAGTTAGATTTGGTGGATTAAGTGTTCTTATACTTTTAAGGTGTAGTCATTGCAGAATTTTATAATTGATTTGATCTAATTAATGAATAAAACTTTAATTTATTCTAACTATTTTTTAAGGTTTTTCTTATTACTTGTTATCTTTTATTTATATTTTATATTCTTTTTATATCCATTAAAAATAAAGGAACTAAAAGAATACTAAATAACACTAATTAAAGCCTAAAATTACTTTATCAAACATAAAATTCACAGCTTAGAGTTACAAAAACATGTATTCCTCCTAATTTAACACTACATAAACACCTTCTCTAAGCATTCACTATAGCAACACTAATTTTTGTTAACAGTAAAGAACATTACAACAAACAAATTCAAAATTACTAAAATGAAATAAAGCCCTATAAAATTTTTTAGATAATGAACATCCATGACAATTGATTGTATCTTCACTTGAGCTTGCCTATTGTCAACTTTTAAATTTTCTAGCTCATTAAGTAACTTTGTCGTTAATTGTTGTCTCAGTTCATTTGCAGGGCTTTCAAAGCTTCTTTGTCTCGTTTCATTTGAAGAACTTTCAATGCTTTGGCTAGTAGCACTAATTGAGGATATCAGGATACACCAGTAAACTAGCCACACATTTGTTCCATATAGTAATAGTAAAGTTTGTTCATATTTTTTTATGACTCTAAAATTTTGATTCCAACCCTTTTTCAACACCTACACTTGATGTTCTTATACCTTCCTTCCCAACCATTATTCATTCCAGTTGATGAAGACATCTTGAATTTCAATCACTTTTTTATTATAAAATAAAGAGTAGAAAATTTGATAGACTATTAAAGATATATTAAGGAAGAAAATAGGTTTGATTGAAGAAAATGTAACACTTTGTGTATCAAAAGAGTAGCCATCGTTTCGGGTAAAGAAGAAACCCTAAAATTTGAGATTTAGAGAACATAATATATAAATGGGATATGAAATAGTTTTAATAAGGTATAAAGGTCACTTTAGGCATTTAGAAGATATTAATCCTTTGACTTGTAAAAAGTAATAGCTAAAAAAGTTGAATTTTAACAAAAGGTTATTTTAATGTAATAGACATATAACTGAGGGATGTCACAATATATTAGCAAAAAATGAGGGATGCACTAATCTATTTAAGTAAAAAATGTAGGAAGAAAATGAAAAAATTTTAAAATCACAAAAAAATTAAAGCATTCTCCTTATAATTTTAATCTTTCCTTTCTCTTTAGAAAAGGTTAGTTTCATAAGGAAAGAAGGATAAAAAATGGGATAAATACAAAAAAGTACCATGTGGTTTAGTGCTTTTTTTAATAAATCTTTATGACACGTTAGTACCTTGTAATATTTGTCATTAGCAAATCTGCACCAAATTCACTGCACTATTAACTATGATGACATGGATGTTGATGTGCTGACATGGATATTGATATGATGACATGGATGTCCATGTGGATGTTGATGTGCTAATGTAGATGCTGGCTTGGATGCCAATATACATCAACATCCACATTAATATCTACATCATCATAATTAACGGTGTTAGTGAATTTGACTTAAACTTAGGAACAGTATATATCACAAGGTGCTGAAGTGTCAAAAAACACATCACCATAAGTGAAAAAATGCTAAGCCATAAGGTACTTTTTGTACTTATCCTTAAAAAAATTATTCGTCTTTCCCCTTCTTTTCACTAAAATTTATTTTTCCAAATAAGGATAAGAACTTATTCCTCTTTATATTCCTTTCCATTCTCCTTCCTTACTATTAGTGATAAGTTGTTATTTGAATATTTGTTATGGTTTTTACAATGTTATATATTTGTATACAATTCTACTTGTATATATATTCACATACATCAATGTACAACATTATGATTTTCCCACATAATACTAATATTGACTTGGTATTTGAGCCTAAACATGGTAACAAATTCTTCAATATGTTTTGCTACTTCTTCTTCTTCTTCTTCTTCTTCATCATCATCATCATCATCATCATTATCATCAATTTCTACCACTACTCAACTACCTAATCTTATTCCTTTTTCAAGCTCACCTTTTCCATTAAACTTAACTCCAAGAACTATATACCCTGGAAATTATAATTCTAACCTTTATTAACTTTTATAATCTTCATGATATACTCAATGGTACTGAGCCCTCTCTACCAAAATAAATTCTTAATTCAACCTCTTTGCCATGGAACCCAATCCTACATACGTTGAATGGTATAATAAAGATCAGTTACTTTTCTCATGGCTTCTCTCTTCTATTTCAGAAGAGGTCTACCCTCATCTTATTGGTTTTAACTCTTCTTCAACTATTTGGAAGACTCTAGAAATGACTTATGGAGTTGTGAATAATGCTCAACACACTCAACTATATATTGAGCTTCATAACCTAAAGAAAGATGATAAATTAGTTTCTGATTACCTTTTCTAGGGTAAATAACTCCCTTGCCTTGGTCAGTAAGTCTTTGGCTCTTATCAAATTTAATGTTATAATATTTTGACAACGTGGTCCTGATTACAATGGTATAATCAGTGCTCTTCAACAACATCTTGATCCACCTTTATGTCATAAACTTTAAGGGCAACTTGTTGCCTATGAATTGCTACTTAAATCATAACAAGCTTCATTGCTAGTAGTCAAATTTTCTTATTAGGCTACTTCCACTAATTCTTCTTTTCATCATCTATAATTTTCCTCTTGCAACAATCATGGACGTGGTGATCACTGGGGATTTTCTTCTGACTCTCCACCTCAGCCTATTTCTTATCAAATTTATAGATATAATAATCATTCTAACTTTGAATGCCAATACTGCTTTGCTAAAAAATTCACTCCTTGTCCCTTCACTTGATTTGTCAATAATGATTTTTGGCCTGTTAATCCTTGCTCTCAATATTGTTCTTCATTCACTCCATAAGCACAACTCTCTTTACTTAGACCACCACCATTTACTATTGGCTTTGACTGTATCCGAACAGTGGTGCAAGTCACCATATAACACCGAATTTAGCATCTCTTTAAAGTATTAAAGAATATAAAGGTAATAACTGGGTTGTTGTTGGTAATAGTAAAGGCCTCTCTATTGCACATGTTAGTAAAGGTTTAGTGCCTTCCTTTAATAATTAATCTCTTTCTCTTGAAAATGTTTTACGTATTCTCAAAATTACTAAGCCCTTGCTCTTTGTTCATCGATTGTGTAATGATAATATTTCTCTATTGAGTTTTTTCCTAACCAGTTTCTTATTAAGGATTGTCAAACTAAGGAAGTTCTACTTCGAAGAATGCATGATTTGGGGCTCTACAAGCTGAATTTTGCATCATTCAACTCTTCTACTCCTATAGTTGCTTCTTTATGCACCTTGGATATAAGACACCAATGGCTAGGACATCCCAATTTCTTAGTCGTTAATTTTCTTATCAACTAATTTCAATTACCTTGCAAAAATAAATCTTCTATTCTCAATTATTATCATGCCTATTGTTTAGGCAAATTACATCGTTCTAGCTTGTCTCTCACTAACTCACAGAAGCTCTCAATAATTAGAATTAATTCAATCTTATGTATGGGGTCCAACTCTAATCCAATCTTCTAATAAAGATAAATATTTTCTTATTCTAATAGATGATTTTTCTTTATTTACATGGTTTTTCCTAATAAAAAATAAAAGTGATGCTCCCCACATTTTTGTTCAATTTCAATCCTTTGTTGAAAATCAATTTAATTTAAAAATCAAGGACTTTAATTTAGACTAGGGGGTGAATTTTGCCTTCTATTTAAACATTTTCAATCCATAGGCATTTTACATCGAATTGCTTATCCTCACACACATGAGCAAAATGGTACAATTGAATGAAAAATTTAGCATATTATTGATATTAGTCTTAAATTGTTAGGTCAATCTCATGTGCCATTTAAATACTGGCATTTTGTCTTTGAATAGCAGTTTTTTAATCAATAAAATGCCTACTTAATCACTCTCCAACATCATTCCTTTTTAACTTTTATAAAAAAAATCATAACTATTCTGTTTTGTGTGTTTTTTTATTGTACTACTTGTCATTTGTTATACCTATTTAATAAAAAAAAATTTTGATTTTGCACAAAAGCCTGTGTTTTTCTTAGTTATTCACCATATTTTCTTGGCTATAGATGTCTAGACAAAGAAATTGGGAGAATTTATATGTCTCAGCATATCAAATTCAATGAGTCTAGTGTTCCTTTCAATACTAAGACTTCTAAGTTACACACTTCATCTCCGCAAACTTTTACTTCTCTTAAACCACCTTTATTATAGGCTCAGTTGCCATTGCCTCAAGTCCTACATTCTAAGGACTCATTTTAAGGTATTAACTCTCCTTCTCCCTCTTCTTCTCTATACAAATCCTATCCCTCTGGTTCTTATTTAAACACAATAAACAACTTAACCACTCCATCTCTAATAAATTCAAATTTCTCTTTAAACACTACCCACTCTTCCCCTCATCTCTTATCCAAATCTCTAATAATAAAAATTCAAACTTATCCTCATACTATTATTAATATGGATGGTTTGAAATTATTTATTGATTTGACATCATCTTCACTAATAAACACCTCTAACCTGACACCTTCTTCTCCACCTGCACCTGAACCTATTCGCTAGCATACCATGGAACTTTGGTCTTCAACCATGGCTCACACTTACTATTATGTCTTGGTCACCAATACCATACTAGTTACTAAACCTACCAATTATTCTCAAGCTAAACAGTTCCGTCAGTGGAGGATAGTAATGGATGCTAAAATGGAAGCTTTAAATAGAATTCACATATAGGATCTTGTATACCACCTCCTAATGCTAATGTGATTGGAAAGATGGGTATTAAAATCAAACAACATGTTAATGGAGATATTGAATGGTTTAAGGCTCATTTAGTGGCCAAGGGATATACCTAAGAGTATGGCTTGGATTATACAGAAACATTCAGCCATGTTGTTAAGCCAATAATGATTTGCATTATTCTTTCAGTTGTTATTTCTAACAATTGGAAAATTTGTCAATTTGATGTAAGCAATGTGTTTTTTTATGGTGACTTAATAGACATAGTGTACATGGTTCAACCTTAAGGATATATTAACAAATATCATCCAGACTATATTTGTAAGCTTTAAAAATCTATATATGGACTTAAGCAAGCTCCGCGTGCCTAGTTTCACAAGTTGAGTGGCTATCTTCAATAAATTGGCTTTTCTGGTTCTCATCTAATCATTTATTATTCATTTATATTCATGAAAAAGTGCAATGTTTAATTCTTGTCTATGTTAATGACATTATTCTCACTAGCAACAATAGTGGGTTTTTTGAGTCCTTTATTCATTTATTATTTGTAACTTTTTCATTAATGGATCTCATTACATTATTTTCTTTGTATTCAAGCATCTCTATGACTTGACAGTCTTCTTTTATCTCAAAAAAATATATTTATGGAATTCTAGACTTTATGGGTATGTCTTCTTGCAAATCTATGTCTACACCTATAGTTCCTGGTACTTTATTATTTAAAGACTTTTTGCCATGTTTATCATCAAAATAGGTTGTTAAGTTCCACAAGTGTTGTGGATCCTTACAGTATGTCCCATTTACTAGACCACATTTAATGTTTATTATCAATAAGCTTACTCAATTGATGCATTCACCCACTTAGCTTCATTTACAAGCACTAAAAAGAGTACTTTAATATCTATGAGGCATTAAATATTAGAGTTTGCTATTATCTCAAACCAACAAATTCAATCTTATTACCTTTATTAATGCTGATTGGGTGGTAGGTTAAATGATAAGAAATCTACTGGTGGTTATCTCATTTATATGGGTAGAAATTTGATAGCTTGGTAGTTAAAAAAGTAATAGATAATAGCTCGCAGTTCTATTAAATCCAAGTTCAAAGCCATTACCAATGTTACTATTAAACTACGTTGGCTTTCTCATCTTCTTCATGAACTCAGCCTGCACATTACAATGGTACTATAGGTGTGGTGTGATAACTTAGGTGATTTGTTTATCTTTTTTAATGCAGCATTCACAACTCATATAAGATATGTAGAAGTCGACTTCCATATTGTATGGGAGTAGGTTGCTGTGAAAACCTTATTTATTAGTTCTATCTCTACAAAAGAAAAGACCAGCTTATAAACATTATGACCAAGCCCTTGTATAAACTAGCCTTTAGATTCTTTATTTCTAAGTTATGGCTAACATCTTGCTAGCCTAAGCTTATGAGGAGTATTAGTGATAAGTTGTTTTTTGAATATTTGTTATGTTTGTTACAAGTTATCTATTTGTGTACAACTTTACTTGTATATATATTCATATATATCAATATACAATATTATTATTTTCCTATATAATTATCATGCCTTAAATTTAACTATCCCTAAAAAGGTCCAATGATGAAATGAACCTCTGAGATGACTAGAGTCTTCTCATTCATAACACCTCTAAAGTGTACAACCTTAAAAAACTAACTGACCCCACCAGTGTGCAAAATCAATCATCGAACCATTAAGTTATGCTCTGACCTTACAAAATATGAATTATCAGAATAATGACAAGTTTATTTTGAGAATTCCTTTCTCAGAACACTCAGATTGTTGGGCTGGCATTCATTTCATTAGATTAGAACCCAACTTTGTAAAAAAATAGAAATCAATTTTGATAAAACAGACTTCAGAAACATGTCTGAAAGGCTCCAAAACCTTTAAATGTGTCCCAGGATGGTCCAACATAACCCGAGGATTAGTGCATGTTGCTTAGAAGTGCGCATAAAGCCATAAAACACCCCTAGCTGTCACTTGCAAAAATTGAAGCCAAACCAAACAAAATAGACTTTAGAAACACATCCGAAAGGCTCTAAAACCTTTGAAAGTGGTCCTGGAATAGTCCAAAACAACCCAAGGATTAACACATATCGTTTAAAAGTGCACGTAAACACCCCTAGGTGTCATACACTAAAATCGAGGCCAAATTTGATAAAATAAGCTTAAAAAACATGTCTAAAAGGCCCAAAAACCCTAGGAACCAAGTGTGTGGTCATGCACACTTTGTATGGTCACTCGCTCTGTCCTAGGGATACGCATATGACCATGCCTATACCCCCCTACTCCATACATTTTGCACTATAAATAGACACCTTCACACCTTATTTTGATGGGGAGCAAGTGGAAGCACACACATACACATAAATCTATCTGATTGAAGTCGCTAGAAACCCTTTTCCATATAGTTTTTTTCTCTCCCACTGTCTTTTTTCTTAGGAGATTAGATCTTTTTACACCAAATAAAGCCTCATCTTTGTCAAAGCATGCTTCAAAGGTATACAAACTAGCATCATTATGTTGTCATTTTGAACCAGGAAAGCTTGATAATCCCTTGAAGCTAAAGCTTCAAAACCTAGACAAGCTTAGTTGAGTTTGAGGACCACATAATCATTTTAGCACATTTATTTTATCACATTGCATTTTATTTTATTATCACCAGCATCTGGGAATATTGTTGTACTTGTGTGGTGAGACTGGTAATTTTTCATGCTAAATGAATAATTTGTGCTTTGCTATGCTCATTTTATATCATCATTCTACATCCTCTAGTTTCAAAACATGAAACCACTTTGTAAATATCAATAATGTGAAAATTTCATATCCTAAAACAGAGTCATCATGTTTTTGGTCCAATGATGATATCATGCATCCCTTATATTATCATCATATATCATCATAGCATAAATAATCATTGTAAATATACATGATCATCTACATTTTGCTTACTCTTTCAAGTGATTGAGTGTCCATTGCTTATCCCAATGTTCATGTGATTGAGCAAGTTGTGTGAATGGTCATATTTGCCTTGTAGATCCATCATATCTAACTTAGATTTACTTTTCTGCAATCTCTTTTTGTTCTTTTATATGTATTTTATTAGGAAAGCCAAGTAATAATAATATCTCCAGCTTTA
Organism: Mallotus nudiflorus; assembly: GCA_947683625.1. Lineage (NCBI taxonomy): Eukaryota > Viridiplantae > Streptophyta > Magnoliopsida > Malpighiales > Euphorbiaceae > Mallotus > Mallotus nudiflorus. The sequence goes on along the minus strand of CANTUR010000377.1, from coordinate 911,320 downwards.
TTATCTTTCATTATCTGATGAATTGTGTGAATGCTATACAAACCGTTCTTACCAAAACTAGGGTGTTGCAGTAGCTATACATTGAACATTGTATAATGAGAAATAATCAAAAAGTATATGCGATCCCCTAAATCTAAAAATCTCTACTGGGGGCAATACTCACTAATTAACCTAATATTATCCCTTTCTTTTCCTGATTTTCTAAAAATTAGGTGCCGACTCTATAAAATCAAAAAGCGTCTCATTCCTCTAGAGACCAATCATTTGTCCCCATTCGATAAAGTTGCCATGCCCCTCAGAAATAAAATGAAAAGACCCTTACATAGTTAATTCATCTTGAAATAAAAATAGAAACCAAAAGGTTGCTCATAATAATACTGATATTGACTCATATAATCCATCTAAATGAAGGACAAATTAGGTCCACATAAAGGCATTCATGTTACAAGAGCTTATTAGAGAATATTATAACTTTCTATTCATAATAGCTTGAATAGAGACAAGTTGAATGCATGATAAATGGGCTTAGAGGTCTATTGTACTACTTCTTTAGGAGTCAAAACTATGAGGCATCATGATTTCACACACAATAGAGAATAAAATAGTCTTAAAATTTAAACATATAACAAGAATTGACTATCATACTAAAGATAATTCCTTACTTAAAAACTAACATTTACATCCTTCAAAAGTGTTCTTTAATATATATACTTATGTTGCTCTAACTATACAACCTAATTCCTTTAAGCCTTTCCAAAGCTTATTGAGCCTCAGTATAAAACTATAACAATGTTACTGAAACTCTTTTAAAATTAAATTAACTATCTTAATCTTTTATAAACATCTTCATGATCAATATTCTAGAACCAAATTTGAAGAAAATATGGAAGGGAAATTTCGCCTTAAGGTAGAATTTAACCTCTATATGGAGTGGTGGCCATTTATTCTATCTTTTATTGGTCATTCCTCTTGGATCTCTTGATACTCTTTATCATCACTCCTCTTACCTACTTGCTCTTTTAGTATGTAACTAACTTTATTAATTAAGCATCACTTTGGAGGACATATTGTATATAATAAAAAAATTACATAAATAGAGTTCAAAATTTTTAGTTTTTACTATTTTGGTGTCTCATTGTCTTGCAATCAAATATCTAAACATCAAATAATGAGTGCTTTTTCAGTGCTTATGATTGATTTATTGTTTATTATATGCTTATTAGAATCAAATGGGCTCCTTTTTAACTTACAAGGTGTCCTATGTCATTTGCCATAGCTACATATAATTTAATTTGATAAAATTACCCTCATCATATAAAATAAAATTTAGGAACTAGAGTTTTTAAATCATAAATTCATTTCAAAGTAAAAATAAAATTTTCAGAGCTCCCACCTTAACTAAAGTCATTATCATTACCTCTACTTAGCCTAAGGCCTCCTCCACAGTCCTAAGTCCACCTCCTCTCCTCTAACCTCCTATAGGTTTAGGCCATCCAGCTTTACTACCCCTACCTAAACCCTCAAATCTTCTAAAATGAAAACCACACTCTCCACCTATCATTTTTATGCTTAAGTCACCCTTACATATTAAAACCTAGAATCAAATTCAACAAAATAAAAAATATGCACAATCTCACTAACAATAAAATTCAAAACAATATCATATTGCTTATCATCTCAAGGATTATGATAATCGAAGTACCCTCCAGTCTAAAAACCAAAATCTGAAATCTTCATGTTGTCTAGTGAACTATTGGCTTGAAGTTGTAATGGACAATTCTTTGGCTGTGATTTTAAGTTAGACTATTTTATTGATAGTAAAAGAGAAGATAAAAGCTAAATAATTTAAAGAGTATGACTTTACCTAAATTTGAAATTTTAAGCTTCTATTCATGTGGTATTTCACAAATCATTGCATTGTATTATCTATTTATTCATTTATACTATTTTTATCACTAAACTCTTTTTTTGTTTTATTTTTTTATTGAATTGGAATGTAATTTGGGCATGAGTTTACAATTTATGGGATGTGATGTTTTTATTTCCTTTTAGTGAATGTGCAGTGACCAATGAACTTAAAAAGAGGTGGAATTTAATATAGTATACAACTTCTGCTCTTATTTATAATGAGTTTGCTCTTTGTTTCACTCATGGTATTTACATCCTTGCTTATTGCTTCTCTATTTCTTTCTTTCTTTTTATTTAATAAGTGTGAGAAATGACCATTATTTAGACATAATGAGTATGAGTAAGGTTTGATTTTTAACAGATTTAAGGATTTAGGTAAGGGTGGTGGAGGTAAATGGCCTAAACATATAGGAGGTTATGGGAGATGAGGTGGACTTGGGACTAGTGAAGAAGGCTATGGGCCAGGTGGAGGTGATGATTGAGGCTTTAGTTGAGGTGGGACTATGGCAAAAAAAAATTATTTTTTTTTTCTTTGAAATGTATTTTGTGGTTTGGAAACCCTAGTTTCTAAATTTAATTTCATAGAAGATGTGGTAATTTTCTTAAATTAAATTATATGTAGATATGGTAAATGACATAATGTGCTTGATAAGTAAAAATTGAGCCCTCTTAATCTTAATCAATATATTGATGTGAATCCATGTACCATTATGATAAGTTCAATGATGCATTGAGAGTCTAAGAGAACCCAATGGTAAGATTATAAATTAAAAATGTTGAAGAAGAATTATTGAGCTTGAATCAAAACATTTAGAAGGCCAAAAAACTTGGTAAATCATTGAGGGACCAAAGGAGGCTCAAATGATCATTATAAATTCATTAAAACTTGAAAAAATAAGGCATGGAGCTACTGTTTCAACCATAACAGCCTTTTGAGTAAGTAAAAATAACCTTAAATTAAGGCTATGACCATTCTAATTGGTGCTGATGTATGAGGGCATGCTTTAACTACCCATTGGAAGTGTTTTTAGACCATTTTTACAATATGATAACTTAGAAAAGAGCATCTTTAAGTGTAATAAATAAATATTAGAGTTACATTTCTACTCCAAATATAGTTATTAGTGGTCAATTAATACAAAAGTGGGGAATTTCAAGTTAGTAACTGTAATTACAAGTTGTAATCACATGTTAGTGAGACTAGATTAGTGTGTGCTTGGTCTTGTGGTATATATAAACAAGACCATTTCTTCTTTATAATAGTTTAGGAAGCTTAGTGTAGTCCTATGGATGATTAATAAAATAAGAGTCTCTTCTTTTTTGTTACTAATTAACCTTATGTTTTTATCAAACTTTATGTTTATAAAGAACATTTCCTTGACTTATCAATCCATATTTTAGGCAATAGATTGTAGCATCTTCTCCATAACCTTTGCCTCTTATTTGTTTTTGATTCAAGAGGTCAAAGTTTTCATATAACTTTATGTATTCCACAAGTGCCAATTGGGTGGTGAATTGGCTTTTTAAGCTAGATAGGAGATTTTTATTATTTAACAACAAGTAAGCTAATAAAGAGTTAGAGCACAATACAGTGAAAAAGAAGAAGATCAATAAAAAACAAAAAGAATTTATAGAGGCTCAACACTTAAAGCCCATGTCCTCTCCTCAACCACTTGTTGAGAGTTATAATCCACTATCAATTTACTTCAAAGTGTAGATCAAACCTTTACAAGCTTAAAACTAAGCTACCCAAGTTTTTTACCTAAGGCTCACATTTAAACCTAAATGCTAAGAACAATCCTCTTAGTTTACAAGTGTTTAAATCCTAATCCCAACTCGCTCAATCTTATTATTGAGCTATTGAATAATTGTATTAAACACTCACCAACCGATACTCAAGAAAATTCTTAAGATAGATTAGATTACAAAGAGTAAAGATGAAAAACTTAGGTGGCTAAAGATTAAATTCAATAATTAATGCTCAAAGATAGCTCTTAATATTTTTGCTCAACTTCATTCACTCTTCTAGCTTAATTATGAATAGTATTTATACTCTTATAGAGAAAAAGAGTTGTTGGATGTGCAATAAATGCACAAATAGTCATTCAACCACTAGAATAAAGTTCTCTGCAATTTTATCATGAATTATGACAAAAATTGTTATTGGTCATAACAATCAGGGTGCCAAAGCTTATTTTGTATTTAGGCACTTTCATAAGTGGTGACACTTCTTATCATGGGTGGTGACAAGTTTTTGGAAATCAATAGAGGTCATCATTAGTCCTAATAAGTTGATCACCATTCATGACAAGTGTGTCACAACTATACTTCACTCTTGACAATGGTGGTGACACTGGTCATGACAAGTATTAGGAACTTTTATAAATTTGCAAATTAAAACTAAGTAATTTTTCTTGAAAAAAATTCTTTTATGATTAGTAATTACTTATGACCACTTATAATGAAGATTTTGATTATATTTGACTTTACCTTTTGATATAAAATTCAATCTTCAATTTTACCCCTTATCATCAGTCACGATAAATCCATCATCACTCAGGACAGGCAAGTTATCACTTATGACAATGTTGTCATATCCATGATAGAGTTGAATACTTGATGAAATCAAAATGATGACCTTTCATTATTTGATTTGTCCAATCATTATCATGATGCATTTACCATTGCTTGTGCCAGGACTTGAATATTGCAAATTTAATTAACCTGAATAGAAAAACTTAAACACACAGATTAAATAAAATTTTACTTAAGTACTTATGACCATAAAAATGACTATTTTATCCTTTAAAGTTCAACAATCTTTCCCATTTTGTTAATAACAAATAATTATGTAAAATTTGGCTAAAGATTGGAATGAATTACTCCCTCATAAAATAAGCCTAAAATTAAAATTATGAAAATCATTAAGTCCATTTTGCATATTTGAACAATAAGACATCGATAAATGAAAATCATAAATGAAGCACTATCATGATCATAACAACCACAATCACAGTTAGTGATAGTTCAACTCATAAATATTAGCCAGCTAGTGACTATCATTACTAATGATTGAGTCAGTTATAAGTCATGATCCTTAAATCATGACTATGAAACAAAAATTATGACTTGTGACAAGAACAACAGTTTCAAGAGTATCACAGTTACAATTATAGCCATGACTCAATGATCATAACTTGCAATTGTCATTTACCACAAATCATAATAGATAATATATATCCAAAATTCAACACATTAACTAACTAAAATATATCCATAAAAAATTAACCTAATTATATATATGTAAAATAAAACCATATAAACCTTTCTTCCCCTTTATTACTATAAAAAATAATAAGATAAAGGGTGGAGATAAACACCATTTATAATAACCACAAACATGATAAAATGAGCCAAAACTATAGCATGGGCATAAGCATAGTGAATGTGTCCCAAATAGACAAAAACCATAACCATATCAAGTTCTAAAAAGACTTAAAGAACCAATTTAAAAAGAAAATAAAAATCCATGATATGAAATGGAATGCAAGATGCAGAATCAATGATATTCATGAGGGGTAGGGAGATAAGCCTTTAGGTAAGAGACATCAGTAACCAGATTATCAAGTTTCTTATCCATGGTTCTAAGTTGTGACTCTAAGACTGAAAAGGCAGTCCTAATGGTCCCAAGCTAATCATCAGGGTAGATTTGGGGTTGATTTAGCATAAATTGAATGGGATTGCTTGCTTCTATTTCCTTATCTTTTTTAATATTCTAAACTCTTAGCCTCTTCTTTAAAGTGTGATAGGTCTCACTCTCAACCAATTGTTGAAATTTAGAAGTGTCACTATCATGTGAAATAGTGTTCCCATTCTTGTCAACTCATGCCAATAAATAGTGATATTGACTATATATTTCTTAATTGTAGAGTTTCTAACATAATTCTCTAGGTTACATTTATCACTCAGTTTAATGGAAATAGAGTGAGTACACTCAACATTCTCATCCAGTAGTTTCAGATATTTTGCGAGAATGGTGATGTAACCTCTAACCTAAATTTTACCAGACTTGGCAGTGGCAATGCTCAACAAACTATCATTAAAGATTTTGGACAAGGCATGCTCTTTCCCTTTTTATCCATACCACAGAAAAAATAACTCTAATTGTCTAACACTTCCATGGCTTTCCTTTCGAGCAATAATAAAGTAGGATATAATAAAGTGAAAGTATTTATGCACAAAGGAATTAAAGCTAAAACTCTTGACAGCCTTCGGTCTGAATCGAGTATCCCCAGTAAACTCTTTTCAAGCAGTGTGTTTCTCAAACAGAGGCTCATCTTTGCAAGCATTATACCCATTAGTAGGTAATCTTAGAGCTTCACTCAATTGTTCATTTGTTAAAGTTTTTTTTCATCAAACATCCTAAAAGAAATATAAGAGTCCTCTTCTATTTTCAAGGTTAATAGAAATTCAAGAGTTAACTGAGGAGAGGTTAACTTATAAAGGTTTACAAACTCTCTTAATTTTAGACTATCCAACAAGTTTTTCATTTTTTCTTCATAACCAAATTCTTTAACACAGCCCCAATCAAAGGCATAAGTAGAAAGAATTGGCTATGATTTGAGTACCTTGTACCTTGCTTTTTGTTCCTTTGACTATAGAAAGAGAATATAGGATCTAGTGGGGTCTTATGAGATGTAGACTTAGTGCTTGAACCCTTTTTTGTCATGGTACTAAGTGTTACCATAGTGAATGATGTGATTCTAGGGGGGACTAAAGTGATGTTTCAAATCCAACTTGTGATAAAAGCTAATGAGTGATGATTAATGATATAAAGTGTGATTTTTTGGAGTAAAAATCATTTATTCATGCTAAAATTTTGAAGGTTAAAAAAGATGATTTAGGTTAAATAAAGAAAAAGGTTGTATATGGCACAAGGAAGAAGAAAAAGAAGCTTAAATACCTCAACACTACTATTATACCTCAAAATTTCACTGTCCCAAAAAGGTCCGATGATGAAAATGATAATGAGATTCTGTTCAATTCATATCGCCTCCAAAGCATGCAAGAGCCTAAAAATAGCAAAAAAAAATCCTAACTCAGACCTCCAGGATGATAAGTCAGATTCTGAATCATTGAGTCAACTCTTAATTTTATGAAATACAAACTTCTAAAAAGGTAAGCTGCACATTTCAAGTACAGATGTAGCTTGTCAGTCTGATGCTTTTCTTGTAAGATTAAGGCTTGATTTCATGAAAATAGAGGCCAATTTTGACAAAATAAACATCATGAACACGTATGAAAGGTTTGAGAACCTCAAAAATAACCTTGGCCTTGTCGAATTTTCCCCTAGGAAAGCTAAAACTGCATCAAAACATGTCAGTGCACATTGAAAGGAGCATGGCTCATGCCCCTAGGGTGTGGCACATGCCTCTAGGGTGTGATGCATGCATGAGTGTGACCACATGCACATGCACCCTAGACACATGTCCAGTTCATCAAATGACATAATGTTGCTTATGAATAGGACCCTACACCCCATTTTTTAGGGGGGACAAAAATACACTGAAACTCTGTCGAATTGAAGACTCTGGAAACCCATTTTACACATCTCTAGCCTATCTTACTCATTCCCCTAAGATTTTTATACTGATCCTAACTGAACCGAGCCTCATCTTTGCCAAAGCACACTTCAAAAGTATACATATCTACATTCTTAAGTCATTTCAAACCTCTCAATAAGGACAACTTAATCTCTATGTGAAGCAAAAGCTTTTAAAAACACCAACACAAGCTCAATCAAATTTAAGGACCAAATAATCATTTTTGCACATTTATTTTTTGTACTGCATTTTTATTTTATTACTACCAGTAGTTGAGAAATTGTTATGATTGCATGATAAGATTATCAATTTACATGCTATTTGAATAATTATTTGCTCTGCTTGATTATAATAAACTGTCATTTTGCATTTTTAGCTTAGACTATGAAAATCCAAAAAATACTACTTTTATATCATATCTGCATCATTTCTAAAAATGCCTTAAAGCGGGTGTGAATAAGGAAATTGAACAATAAACAGAATTAAAAGAATTCTTTGTAAGAATTGGAAGAAATTTGAGAAAGAAGAATGATCAACACAAGAATTTAAGGAGTTTGGATTCTCAACAATTCTACGTCTCCACCTAACTTATCCCCAAGTTAGGATTTTTAATTCCCATAATCTTATTCATAAGATTTGAGATTACACAAGAGTTTGAGGCTCGCCCTTTTAACCTTATAACTTGAGTTTTACAAGGCTCACTTAAAAACCAAATCCTAAGTGTTTTAATGGTAAACACTTACTTAAACCAAGTCTACTACAATAGAATCTCACTTTCTTTTTTCTTAATCCTAGAAAATAGAAGAATAAGAATATCTATTCTAACACTGACCGACTCTTACAAGAGTTATACAACTATGAAATGAAATTGAAGAGAGTTTTAAGAGCTTAATTGAATGCTTAAGAGAGTATAATGAGTAGACAAGTTTCTTAAACTTTCAATTGAACTCTAAAAGTTGTTTATATAGATAAAAAATTAGATTATGGTTGTTGGATGCATTGATTATGTCTCCAATATCTCTTGTTGATTTTTAAATGATCTTGAACTTATTTCTGTTAGAATGCCACTCATAATCATGAGAAGCAAACCCTGGCTTGTGAGTGTCAGTTTGAGGACATTGCATTAAAAAATGTCCATTGAATGCTATTAAGATTGCCCCCATGAGCTAAGCTCTACTCCTTATGTGAGGGTAGCTTATGAGGATCACTAACCATTTTGTCAAAAATGAGCTCCTAAGGCACTATACAAGGTCAGCTTGTAAAGGACTTGTGAGGTGCTCTTGAGTAGACCACTATAAGTCCAAATTTATGTATTTTTGGTATATAATTATTTCTCAAAGATTGGGGACTTGCATAGATTGAGATACTTCATTAAAATGCATATTTATACTCTTTCAAAGAGTATTTCATTATCTCTAATCGTTAAATAATTATTCTTGATAATTAGTCAACTTCCCACACACCTAAAGGAAATTATTAAAATCTAAATTGTTTATCAAAGTCCAAAATTAAGAGTTTGATCATGTAAAATGATTAACAATTTCTATCATAAAAATCATATTTTTATAATAATGTTTGCATCTTTATCTCTAAAAATACAAAATTATCATCTTTATAGCATCCTTGCATCCTTTGCATATCTTTTTGATAAAAATCATGTCAAAACACTTACTTTCGCATTGTTCGTGTAACTTATGTGAAAAATCACCATTTTTTACATAGTTTGCATTTTGCATCCAGTGAATAATAAAAAATATCATTTTCAATAAAATGATTAATTTTGCACCATAATTGCATTTTCTTATCATTTTGAAATAAATTTGTCACTAATCATGCTTAAAATTAGCTTTACTACATCTTATTTATTCTTCAATATGAAAATAAGTATTTTCTCCCATTTTACATAAAAATGCATTTAATAATGTGAAAGTTCACATTCTCAAGCTATAGCCCCCATTTCGTGATCCAATGATGCAACCATGCATTTTTACTTATTTTTCTCATCATTTAGGAATGTTTTATCATTTTAGCAAATCATTATATTTTCATTTCAATAATCCTACAAGTGCACACAACTATATGCATCTATCTGCTTATTCATAATTTATTGATTAAGCATTTTTGCCTATTTACTGTCCCAGTGGATGAATGGATGGAATCCCACATAGTTGTGCTAACCTCTATTTTTATAGGTGTATTCTAGATTAGGACTAAATTTACATTTTTGCACTTTTTTCTCTTTATAATTGTATTCACTAGGAAAGCCTTGTAATAATTATGCTAATCTCATATCCCCTCGAGACCAATCATTTGTCCTTATCCCTTAAATGGAAAAAATGTCCTTCAGTAAAGTTGCCATGTCTCAAATGGATAAAATAGGAAAAAGAGAACAAAAGAACCAAAAGAGTTCACTCCCAATTTTAGATCGCTCACAGTGGTGACTCCATTGGGGAGGCTAATTAAAGAGATCAATTTGAAAATAGCTATTTCTCATTACATAATAATTAATCATATGGATCCTTTCACCATTGCATTTGCATTACACATCACACTCGTACCACCAGTCCTTATCAATTGACAATGATAGAAATTGATCCACTATGATTGCACTTGAGTTTTAGGGTGATTGATTCAAATTTTTCACCTTTAGCCTTTACTTGTGGTTTTGTCGAACTCATCTAACTAGAGTCAATGACCCAAGTCCTTAAGGGGGGCAACCCAAGTTATCAAAAAGATGCTAGACTCACTAACTAGAGTTAGGATTCTCACTAAAGGAGCCTTTAACCTTATACCCTCACCTCAGCCCATGCAAATAAACTTGTAGAAACTTCTACTAAGATCCTATCGAGCTTTGCATGCTAACCCTAATGTTGTCCATTTGACTTGAGATTCATAAATGTTATGACATCCCTAGTTTCTATAAATGAGTGACATCATTACATCAGCTCTCACATACTTCTCATGATTAGATCTTTGTGATCCTTATTTACCTCACACAAGCCTAATGTGAGAGGAATGATAAGAATTATATACTTATTTTGCATAGCCTATAAGAACTAGCAAATAGTGAGATTTTTTTATAACATAACCTATAAGATGTCGTCCATTTATCCTTATCATATCAAATGAATGGATCAAGAATTTGACTAAATTGTAGACATTTATGTTGAAAGAATCAAATTATAAACTATCAAATAATACTTTCATGCCTCTTGGTAAACATATCGAATATTAATATGGGGACACGAACTTAGACCCTTTTATTGACTATAATCCCTAAGTATATGGGCACATATGGACAATAGACACTACTCATGACCAGATAATTGGTCCCTACATTGACATTATATGATTACCTCGAGTGCATTTGAGTATTGTTCCTTAACTTACCTTTTGAATTTGATCAATATAAATTAAAACAACCTAGTCTAAGAGTAGAACCATAGTCCCCTTTTGATTATCAAGTCAAAACCTACCTAGGAGAGACAGAATAACCATGTGGATTAATAAGTTTGAAAGCAAGAGCTTGCCTATGATTGGTTTATTCCCTATACATGAAATATGAACTAGTTTTCTCAAATTATCTTTTAGAATGCATGTATAGTGAAAATGCCTTAAGGGGGGGTGAATAAGGCAAATAACAGTTTTATGAAAATCTAAAACTATTTTAAAAATTAAACAAGAATGGAAGGTGAGTAGAGTAAGGGAGATAATGAACACAAGGTTTAAGGAGTTTGAATTCTCAATAATCCTAAGTGTCCACCTAACTTATCCCTAAGTTAGGATTTTGAATACTCATAATCTTATTCACAAGAATGAGATTACATAAGAGTTTGAGGCTCACTTTTTAACCTTACACAATCAAGATTTTTTAAGCTCACTCTTAAACTAATTCCCAAGTGTTTTGATAGTTAAACACTTAAACCAATTCCACTAGAATAGAATCTCACTTCATGTTTTCTCAATCCCAAAAAATAAAACAATAAAAATACCTATTCTAACACTCACCAACTCTCACAAGAGTTATACAAATATAAAATGAATTTGAAGAGAGTTCTAAGAGTTTAATTGAATGCTTAAGAGAGTATAATGAATAAACAAGTTTCTTACACTTTCAATTGAACTCCAAGAGTTGTTTATATAGATAAACAACTTAGATTATAGTTGTTGGATGCATTAATTATGTCTTCAATGACTCTTGTTAATTTTTTAATCATCTTAGACTTATTTTTGTCAGAAACTCACTCACGGTCGTGAGCACCAAACCCTGGCTTATGAGCATTAGTTTGAAGACCATTGCATTTAAAAATATCTATTGAATACTGTCAGGACTGCCCTCATAAGCTTAAGCTTGCTTCTCACAATCATGAGGGCAGCTTGTGAGGAGTAGTGTAAGTTTTGACAAAAAGGAGCTCCTAAGGCACTATGCAAGGTCAACTCTTGAGGGGCTCATGAGCATACCACTATAAGTCCAAAATTGTATATTTTTGGTATATAATTTCTCTGAATTATTTGGGGACTTATATAGATTGATATACTTCACTAAAATGTATATTAATACCCTTTTAAGGAGTATTTTGATATCTCCAAACATTGACCTCTCATTTTTGATAATCGATTAACTTCCTACACACTTAAATGAAATTATTAGAATCTAAATTGTTTGTCAAGGTCCAAAATTAGGAGTTTAATCATGTAAAAGGTCAATAATCTCCCTCTTTTTGACTTTGACAACCAATTTGATAAGACAATAAATAAAGTGTCTGTGTGTCAAAAATGAATATCATGAATAAACATGTGCTATATAAAATAGTCCCCCATCTCAAAGTAAATAGATGCAATATGTGAAAATATTTTTCTCCCCCTTAATATATACATAAATTCAATGAAATGCATCATGAATTATAACATAAAAAAATTGAATTATCATAGCATGTACAAGGATGACATAGCATGTTTCTTAAAAAAATCAAGTAACCGTAAAGGAGATGATTTTAAAAAATAATACCAATTGAAAATGGTTTAAAAAATCTTCTCCTTTAAATAAATATTTTTTTTTATTTCTCCCCTTTTTAAACGTAATAAGAAATATAAATTTAATATTTTATTCCCTTTTGACAAAAATAATAACAACATAAAGTTTAAAATGAGGGGTAAAAAGAAACATGGCCTAACATGATAAGTGTGTTAAAAACATAAAACCATGATAACATGATCATTTAAAGAAATGTTAGGCAATATGAAGGAAATAATTTCAAACATATTTAAATAAAACTAATAGCACTTACAATGCAAATTATTATGCTATTTAAACACATCAGAAAAATAGTACATATAGCACTTATTTGAAACCTAACAAACTTAACTATCTCATGATCATATAGAGCTTAGTTAAAGATAACTAACACATAATCATGTAGCACTTAGCATATCAAGACATAACAATTTTTGTCCCTTTGTCAAAGACAAAAAAAGGAAAGAGAGAGATAATAAAGTAGAAATAAATCTAAAGGAAACAAAAGACCAAGAACCAAAGAATGAAAAAAAAAATAGGCCAAATCTTTTTTAAAAAATGTCCATCTAGCCAAGTATCACACATATACACATATAAACAAAATAAGCAAAAAAGGCTCTTTATCACAACAAAAAGGCTCACATTATTTATTAAATAGGACAAAACTAGTCACACTTACAATGTTATAATGCATGTGTGAGCACCCAATTTGGGGATGATAAAGTGTGGATGCGACAGAGGACTCCAATGATGAAAATATCATAAATAGGTCTTCAATACTTGAAGTTTGAAACCTTAAAGTCTAAATGCATTTTTCAAAGAAAGGGTTTAATGTTTTTCAAGGACTGAATTGTAATACTTTTAAGGACATAATTGAAATTTTTAAATTCTTTTAAGGGTTTTTTTGTAATTAAATGTTAAAAAAATTATTACAGATCAGAAATCTACAATTTCTATTGGAATTGTAGAATTCCTATTGGGTCCTGCACTATTTTTTCCAATTTTAAATTTTTTTAATTTTTGAAAATGGTTTTCCTAATTTTTGATTGGCCAAAAATTTTCTAAATTTTTTTTTTAAAATTTTCAAGAAATAAAGTGCTTTTAAAACTGGAACTCTTAAGTACATAGGATTAGAGTTTTTTTGGCTCTTTTACTATATAAGGACAGTTTAGGCTCTTGAAAAGGGGGGCTCTCTTTTGGATTAAAAAAGTTCTCTCCATTTTTTTCTTTGAGGCAGTACGTAAAATATTTTTCTTTAGATTTTCTTTGTTTTTTGGAGCAAAAGCAATAGACTTTTGAAGAGGAGGACATCAAATTTTGAAGATCCATTAAAAGCAACTGTGATTGATAACACTCTAAGGAGCTAATCAATACTGCATCTATTCAATCATCCCTTCTTCTACCCTTTTCTTTTATTTTTATTTGATTATTTAATTTGATTTAATTTTCATTTTTATTTTCTTTAAGCTCTAATAATTATTTATTTTGCTTTTGTGTTCATAATTATGGTTGGAGTAACCTAAGCTGTGGAGTAGCATATGATTAAACAAAAACAAAACTGATGAAGATCCATGGAATGCCATGGATTAAATTTTGTATTTGAATGTAGTTTTTTAAAGTTTTATTTATTTATTTGTTATTATTTTGTTGGTTATTTTATTGTGTTTTTTTGGGTTATATTATTTTTTATTCTTATTTGCAGTAGATCATTGTAATATCCCCAATAGTGGGAATAATGGAATTTGGTGTGTGTGTTTTTTTGTGTTTTAATTTAATCGGTTAGTAAAATTAGGGTTTTCATCGGGTAATTAATTAAAATTAATGGTTATAAAAATCCTTAGGTTTTTTAATTAAATTAGAGTTAAGTTGGTAAAATTGGTTTTGCTTGATTATTTTATTTTATTGTTTATGGTCATTTTAATTAAATTAGGGTTTTAGCATAAGTTAAATTAATTGTTTGATCTTTTTATTTGTTTAGCTTGATATTTATTATTGTTTTTGGACTTGTTTTATTTGTGTTTATGTGTTTTGGGCCCTAGGCCCACATTAGGCTTTGACCAATTTAAATTTAGGTTTTTTTAGGTTTAATTAATTAAAATGCATCATTAGGCCCATAATTAATTAGATTTAGGGTAGAGATAATTTAGGTCCATTTAGTAAATTAGACATAGGCTCATCTAATTTAATTTAATTAATTTAGGCTTAGCCCACTTAATTTAAACTTTTTTCATAATTTGTAGATTTAAGATCATTTCATTATTAAAACATGTAGAATTAGGCCCATTAATTTAAATACTCCATAATTTGTAGATTTAGGCCCATTTTTTAAAATAAAAATAAATAGACTTAGGTTCATTTAATTAAAATTAAAAGGAATTAGGCCCTTTAGGCTCACTTATTAAAAACATGTAGATTTATCTCATTTAATTCTAATCAATGTAGATTAGACTAACTTAGGGATTGTATTGAATGCATTATTTACTTGTATTTTTCATGATTAGTTTGCCTTGGAGTTAATTGCTAGAATAAGGGTTTATATGAAATTGCATGTAAATGGAGGATAATATAGTAATTCATAAAATAATTCTAAATGAACACAAGACTGAAAGAAGTTGGTATTTCGTATTCAGAATCTCCTGGTTGTGGTGCTAGCTTTCTTTTAGGGAATCAAGTACCACCTTTTTTATTTGTCCTAGTTATTACCCTGGGTGGCGACTCCTAATCTCCACGCCATGTCTTTGTGACAATGGTTAGTGTGTTCTTTAGAGCCCTGAGATTAAACAGTGTTGCAGTTGCTAAAATCTTGGATGCACTATAAACCCCACCGTCTATAGTGGCGACTCCACTAAGGATAAGAGATACTGATTCTACTTGTGTTTTTTAGAATTATTTTATTAATTATTATTTTATTCTTGCATTCATTCTGCATGTCCCTATTAATCAATGGTGTTGGTTTATGGTTCCATGATTCCACTAGCTTCATGGGATTATAAATTGGCTAACCATCACTTTTAGCCTTAACTCTATTCAAGAGAGATTACTGGGCTCATCTGACCAAATTCTGTAACCCAAGTCGTAAAGGGGGGTAGTTTTCTCTTGAGTTTGCAAAGGATGTCAGGCCCCTTTGACCTTGGCCTGTGACTCAAGTCTTAAAGGAGGGCATTTTGCTAAGGGAACCTTGACTTTTCACCAGACCCTAACCATATATAATGGCTTAGTTATTTCCCCTAGGATCTACCCAAATTGCTTATGAATGTTGCCATAAGGTATTTTTATCTATAAAGGCCCAAGCCCATACTTTAAAAGCCTGTTTGGACTAATAAAGATTGGGTTAATCTTTTGTACCTAGAAATATTATTTTTATGCTTTACTACTTTAAGAGATTTGGCATGCACATTAGTTCTTGATATCTAACATTGTTATTAAGGCCAAGAACAACAATCCTAGGAAAAGAGACTCGCCATTGAATACATGTGTGGGAGGAATAAGGTTGGAAGGATGTATATACTTTACTTGATTGATACTTGTTACATGTGCATCATACTAACACTATCTTTTACAGCCATCATAGATTCATTTGGGTCTTTCTATGTTTAGAAATGGAGTAGTGGTAGACTAGTGAGAACCAATTCAAGTTCACAATCAATTGCGAAAGAAATCTTTAGCAGACTAGAAAGGAGTCCCATCAATCCACTTTACTTAGAAGTTGCATAAGCTCCAGCTAAACAAGAAGAAGAAATGGAACAACAAGAGGGAGGAAACTGGACCCTAGAGGATGTCAAAGGAGCATTAATGGATGACATGAGAGCGATGATGCAAGATGAGTTAAAATAGGCCTTGGCTGGATTGATGCCACCACTTGCTACCTCTACACCTCCCGTTGCGACCATTTCACCTGTTGTGGGTACACCACCTACTAATAATGAAAATGCTACTAGGAACATACCTATTGTAGAAATAAAGTTAGAGGATGTCGAGAGTTATATGGTTAAAAAGGTGAAAAGAGAATCACTTGAGCAAGTTCAAGAGCTAGAATCCAAGCAGATGAAAGCACTGACTCAGAAAATGTCCAAGATGGAGGAATTGATAAGAGGACAGGGCATTGGATACTCATTTGATTTTGATGATGTGGTGCAATTTGAGGAAGATAAGCTACCTAATAGGTTCAAGATGCCATAACTGCAGAAGTTTGATGGTGCTAGAGACCTAAGGATTCACCTTAGTCAATACACAACTACCATAAGCACCACTAAAGCACCTTTATTTATGGTTACCAAGTTGTTTATGCTACACTTTGAGGATATGGTTGTCAATTGGTATCATGGGTTGGAGAAGTCCATCCGAGCGAACTGGAGAGAGTTGTGCACTGCTTTTCTAAAGCAATATGACTACAATACCAGGCTTGAAGTGTCCATCAGGGACCTAGAATTAACCAAGCATAAGCTTAATGAGTCATTCTCAGATTTTCTAAACAAGTTCATGAATAAGGCAGGATTAATGAAGAATAAATTGGCTGAAAAGGATCAAGTTAGGATGATAGTCCGAAATGTGTCGCCCAATCTGGTTGAGAGGTTGCAAATGATGAACCCTAAGACATTTGTAGACCTTTATGAAAATGGGTTACAAGCTGAGGAGATTAAGATTGAGAAAAAAAGGATTGCTAGAAGCATCGAAGTAAGAAACTACTCAACTGGTGGCACATGGCAAGGAAATGTTAGTCGGGTTGTAGGGGTCCATGCTATTTAATAACCAAGGAGATTCTCAAACTTTAACCAACCTTTGTCAAAAGTCTTAGAACACTTAATGCAAAAGGGCTTACTTCAACCTTTACCTAATCTAAACCCACTAAACCCAAACACCCTAGGCTATAACCTAAACAAGCATTGTGAATTCCATCAAAACCTTCAACACTCCATAGATAACTACATCTGCCTCAAACATGAAATCCAAAACCTTGTAGACTCCGAAAAGATCACAGACATCGAAAACCCAAGCATAAAAATAATCCTTTCCCAAACTACCAAAATGTACCACCCTCAGCTACCATGATGATTAACTCAGGAGTTAGTGAGGAAGAAGTGTTAAGCTCCTTTTAGGACCTAGACCTTAAAATCAATGAGAAATCTCCTAATGCCCCTAAAGATGTGGAAGGAGCATAAGACTTATTTTGTTAGCCTTTAGGCAAGTTAGACTATAAGGTGTTTTATACTAAACCACCTTCTTTTGATATACCCTTCGAGTTGATTGTGCCTACAAGATGGGGTGATGAGTTTGATGATGAGAAGCTGCTAGACAAGAAAGAAAAATGCACATTTAAGGTACAGGAAGATGACGTCATGGAGATAGTTGGCAAAAAGATGCAAGAATAGTTATTATGTCAGCTGCCTCAAGGACAAGCACTATAAGACTCAGCATCCCTAGCATCTACAATAGGAAATAAAATTTCTTATTGTCTTATTTGAATAAAATTTTAGTTTCTATTTTATTTTAGTGATTGATGATATAAATTATGATCATGCTTACTTATGTAATGTACGTCCTAATGGTACTATGCATTATGATATTGATTGCATTTGCATGTTTGATATAAATTCAATTCAATTATATTCATTCACCATGGGCACAAATGCAAATTCAAAGAACATATATATATCACATGGTGTAACTTCTGAAGATAGGAAATTTAAGGAGAAAATAAAAAGAATAAAAAAAAGAGAGAAAAAATAAAGAGAGAGAAAAAGAAAAAAAGAACAGTGAGGTAAAAATTAGAGAGAAAAATTAGGACTAGCTGGTAACAGGAGTTGTATCATGTGGTGTAATGAATGTTCTCATTTTTACCCTAATGAATATTAAAATTGAATTTGAAATTTTTTTCCAAATATTGCATATTCCTCTTTATCATACTAAATAAGTATCTAAATGGAAAGAAAATACATAATGAAAGCTAAATCAAAGCTATAAGATCACTATTTTAGTTAAGTTTTCCTTGTAAGCCTAGCATCCCCTTATACCTTAAGAATTTAAGTGTCTCAATAACTTGCATTGCAAGTCTTGTCTTGTAACTATCATTAATTATTGCATCAGCATCAAGCCTCATATTTTGCTCAAGAGTTCTTCAAAGTGCAAATCTAGTTGATTTCATCATCAAGAACTCGCTTTAGTCAGTTTTCCCATTCCTCTACATCTCCAATGCATTAGATTGCAACTAATAGGGTTAGTAAGTCAAAGGATCAACAACAGCAGTGAACGAATTAGGTCTTTTGCACATGAAAATGAAAAAGGACTGCTAGAATAGCATGAATGAATCCAAAATGGAATTGGAGACAAAATGCAGCTCTAGGGGCAAATTGAGTCGGCATTCGAAGAGTAAAGATAGAACACTGAAGTATAAGAGCCAGTACAAGAGATCTCAAGCCAGAAAGAAGCATACAAATACATCGGTTATCATACAGTAAAAGCAATTGCAAAAAGAAAAGTTTAATAGTGCATTGGTCAATCACGAGCTCTAGTGTAAAGCCACGGACTCCACTTGCTACCCTAGTCTTCAGTTCAATGAACTGTATCGAAAGCTCTAACATCAGAAGTACCAACAATGAAGCATTTAATGCTCAAACTTACAGGCTATTAATGAGGCACATCATTCTTACACTCTAAAATCAACAACATGGCTCTATTCCAAATGAAAGACCTATTAGGATCATAACTTTCATACATAACATGCATACAGTTGCATATATGTGTTATGAAATACTTGCTTTGTATAATAAAGTCTTTAAGCCTAGGGAAGATTGTGCAAAAAACTTTTTTATTAAGATTTAGGATTAGTGTTATAAAAGTGCATAAAGGTATTCAGAATGTTCACATTTGAGATAAAAGGGTAATACTATCAAGGCAAACCTGATGCTCAATAGGACTTTAGACCTCGGGAGCCTAATGGGCCCATCTAGTAAGGGAATATCATTAACAGTGACACTTGTAAAAGCATCCTCCTTGCAACCTCAAGAGGTTGGATAAGATGTTCAAGCTCCATAAATTTAACATCTATCTTCATAGTCTCATCGGGAGCATCATCTAGAATATCTCTCCACAATAGGTAGACCAACGTAGGGTATGGAATATGGCAATTAGAAGGTCCAACATATCAGTAATACATTCATCGACCCTATAAAAGGTAAGAATGCACTCTAAAACTTAAAATGAATGCACTCTGAAAAATTATTTGATCATGAAATAAGATCTCTAACTCCTGAACCTTTTTTGTAGGAGATGTCAATAAAAGGAATGAAGCCCTCTACCATAGCATTAATGAGAATGGCAAAAATACAAATGTAGCCTAAAGCCTCAACTTCAATGGTGGAGTATCATGACCTTACAATCAGAAACATCATCATCATAATCCAAAGGAAAGAATGCAAAAAAGAATAACACAGCATTTTGACAAAATTTATTCGCTTGCGAATAGACCATACTAACTTATAGTATTTTATGCAAGTAAAAATAAAAGAGAATGAAGAAGAGGAAAGGAACTAGTACATCAATAAGAGTGAATGAAGCCCTCTACCATAGCATTAATGAGAATGGCAAAAATACAAATGTAGCCTAAAGCCTCAACTTCAATGGTGGAGTATCATGACCTTACGATCAGAAACATCATCATCATAATCCAAAGGAAAGAATGCAAAAAAGAATAACACAGCATTTTGATAAAATTTATTCTCTTGCGAATAGACCATACTAACTTATAGTATTTTATGCAAGTAAAAATAAAAGAGAATGAAGAAGAGGAAAGGAACTAGTACATCAATAAGAGTGGGTCAGATAGCAAATACCAAACACTCATTAAGATAATAAAAAGGAAAGTAACAGAACCCTCTTTCCTTAGATTCTGTAATAAAGTACTATCTTAATCATAAAATTCATAAATTGAAAGTAAATTCATCCACTTCATAAGATCATGTGCGAAAAGCCTATCTCATGACTTTTTATCATAATGGCTTTTTTTATTAGCCTCGCAGAATTTAGATGTTTAGTTAACAACTTTATGTTGAGAGCTTATAAACTCTAATCAATCTCATACTTGCTTTGCACCCAAATGAGGGCAAGAAAATGCAAAAAAAAATCTGTAATTGCTTGAATTTCAAAGTATCATTTTAGTCTTTCGAATGATAAATGTGCATATAATCTACTCCAATGCTAAAAAATGAGTATGAGTACAAAATCCCTTAATGGTATCCACGCTAAGTAATACGAGAAAGGTAGGGGAACACTAAGAGGAGAATCAAAATAAAATCAAGCATAATTTACTCTGATGCTTAGAAATGAGTAAGAGTATCAACATGAAACCTCTGGTGGTATCCATGCTGAGTAATATAAGAAAGGCAAGGTAATATTAAAAGAGGACCATGCCAAAAATTGCTCTATTTACTCCAATGCTCTATAGAAGTATGAGTATCCAAAGGACCTTTCCAATGGTATCTACACTGTGTAATATGAGAAAGGTGGGGAAATACTTGGATAAGGAAGGAAAGCACAAAAATAACTCAAAGATTTTTTTGATACTCAGAATTCGATATGTTTATGCTCAATTTTTGTAAGTTTTGTTTAACAAATTCTCTTTAAAATTAGATGTGAAAGTAAGCTCTCCACTTGGTAAAAGATATGCTCTCATCATAAGATGGTTAACAATGCCTCTAACCTTTGCAAATGGCAAATAAATGATAGTCATGAAAATTAAAAATAGTGAGATTCGCTAAGTGCATGCTATCTCATGAAAAGTGATGAGTTTTCTCATAAATTTTCAACACTATAAGGTGCTTTTGTGTATTCATCATGATTGAAACTAAATTCAATGAGTCTGTAGGAATTGCAAATCCAGAAGGAAGTGCACCCAAGTTGTAGAGTTAGTTAACACATCAAAATTCAAAATCAATCAGCATAAAGAATTCAAAGCATTTAACTTAAATAACTAAATTCATGAGCAGTTATGGACTTTAACATCAAAGGCGAGCAATGAAAGGGTTGCAGCTAATTGCCAATAGTTATGGACTGTAGCATTATCATAAGCGAGCAATCAAATGATTGCAGTCAATTCACGAACAGTTATGGACTGTAGCATTATCAAAGGTGAGCAATGAAAGGATTGTAGTCAATTTGCAAGCAATTATGGATTGCAGCATTAAAGGTGAGCAACAAGAGGGTTATGGTTAATTAAATCAATGAATAGTCATGGATTATAGCATTATGAAAGGTGAGCAATGAAAGGATTGCAGTCAATTTGCAAGCTATTATGGATTGCAACATTAAAGGCGAGCAATGAAAGGATTACAGTCAATTTGCAAGCAATTATGGGTTGTAGTATCATCAGTGAGTAGTTAAGGACTGTAGCATTATCATCAATGAGCAAAGAAAAGGTTGTAGCTAATTGTAAGCAATTATGGATTGTAGCATCATTGGTGAGCAACGAAAGGGTTGCAGCTAAAACTGTGAACAGTTATGGGCTGTAGCATTAAAGGCTAATAATGAAAGGGTTACATCTAATCAAAATTGTGAGCAATTACAGATTGCAACGTCAAGAGCAAGCAACAAAAGGGTTGCAGTTGATTAAAACCATTGGTGAGCAACGAAAGGGTTGTAACTAATCGTGAGCAGTTATAGACTGCAACATCATCGGTAAGCAACGAAAAGGTTGCAGCTAATCATGAGCAATTATGGATTGTAGCATCATCAATGAGAAATGAAAGGGTAGCAGCTAATCATGAGAAATTATGGATTGCAGCATAATCGCATAAGAGAAGTTAGACAATACGACCGAGTGTAGTCGACATTGTACAACCGAGTGCAAATATATCATAAAACAAATCAAACTATACGACTGAGTGTAGTCGGCATTATACGATCGAGTACAATGTATCTTTCAATCAACATTATACAACCAAGTGTAGTGTATTTTCAATCAAGACTATACATCCGAGTATAGTCAACATTGCACGACCGAGTGCAATATATCCCTTTCACACAAGACTATATGACCGAGTATAGTCAAATATTATACGACCGAGTATGATATGTCCTTATAAATAAATGTTGTGCATCCAAGTATAACAAGTTCATAAGCAAACGCTTCATAAAGCACACATAAGTATCCTAACTTTCAATTTAGAAATTGAGTGCTAATTTGCTTTGTCATAATTTGTCAAGCAAACAGTGACAAAGGGGGGCAACTGTAAGCACCCAATTTCAGGATGATAAAGTGTGGATACGATAGAGGACTCCAATAATTAAAATATCATAAATAGGTCTTTAATACTTGAAGTTTGGAACCTCAAAAGTCTGAATGCATTTTCCAAAGAAAGGGTTTAATGTTTTTCAAGGACTGAATTGTAATATTTTTAAGGACCTAATTGAAAATTTTAAATTCTTTCAAGGGTCTTTTTGCAATTAAATGTTAAAAAAATTATTACGGATCGGAAATCTACAATTCCTACCAGAATTATAGAATTGGGTCTTGCACTATTTTTTTTCAATTTTTAATTTCTTTAATTTTTGAAAATGTTTTTCCTGAATTTTGATTGGTTAAAAATTTTCTAAAAGTTATTTTTAAAATTTTCAAAAAATAAAGTCCTTTTAAAACTGGAACTCTTAAGTATGCAGGATTAGGGTTTTTTTTGGCTCTTTTCCTATGTAAGGATAGTTTAGGCTCTTGAAAAAGGGGGGCTCTCTTTAGACTATCTCTCTTTTGGCTTAAAAAAGTTCTCTCCATATTTTTCTTTAAGGCAGTACGTACAATATTTTTCTTTAGATTTTCTTTGTTTTTTGGAGTAAGAGCAATAAACTTTTGAAAAGGAGGACATCAAGTTTTAAAGATCCATTAAAAGTAACGGTGATTGATAACACTCTAAGGAGCTAATTAATACTACATCCATTCAATCATCCCTTCTTCTACGCTTTTCTTTTATTTTTATTTGATTTTAAGTTTAATTTTTATTTTATTTTAAGCTCTAATCATTATTTATTTTGCTTTTGTGTTCACAGTTATGGTAGGAGTAACCTAAGCTGTGGAGTAGCATGTGATTAAACAAGAACAAAACTCATGAAGATCCATAAAATGCCATGAATTAAATTTTGTATTTGAATGTAATTTTTTAAAGTTTTATTTATTTATTTGCTATTATTTTGTTAGTTATTTTATTTTGTGTTTTTTTAGGTTATATTAGTTCTTATTCCTATTTGCAGTAAATCATTGTAATAGCCCCAATAATGGGAATAATGGAATTTGGTGTGTGTGTGTGTGTTTATATGTTTTTTTGTGTTTTAATTTAATCAATTAGTAAAATTAGGGTTTTCATTGGGTAATTAATTAAAATTAATGGTTATAAAAATCCTTAGGTTTTTTAATTAAATTAGAGTTAAGTTGGTAAATTTGGTTTTGCTTGATTATTTTATTTTATTGTTTATGGTCATTTTAATTAAATTAGGGTTTTAGCATAAGTTAAATTAATTGTTTGATCTTTTTATTTGTTTAGCTTGATATTTATTATTGTTTTTGGGCTTTTTTATTTGTGTTTATGTGTTTGGGGCCCTAGGTCCACATAGGCTTTAACCCATTTAAATTTAGGTTTTTTTAGGTTTAATTAATTAAAATGCATCATTAGGCCCATAATTAATTAGATTTAGGGTAGAGATAATTTAGGCCCATTTAGTAAATTAGACATAGACCTACCTAATTTAATTTAATTAATTTAGACTTACCCCACTTAATTTAAACCTTTTTCATAATTTGTAGATTTAAGATCATTTCATTATTAAAACATGCAGAATTAGGCCCATTAATTTAAATACTCCATAATTTTTAGATTTAGGCCCATTTTTTAGAATTAAAATAAATAGACTTAGGTTCATTTAATTAAAATTAAAAGGAATTAGGCCCTTTAGGCTCACTTATTAAAAACATGTAGATTTAGCTCATTTAATTCTAATCAATGTATATTAGACTAACTTAGGGATTATATTGAATGCATTATTTACTTGTATTTTTCATGACTAGTTTGCCTTGGAGTTAATTGCTAGAATAAGGGTTTATATGAAATTGCATGTAAATAAAGGATAATATAGTAATTTATAAAGTAATTCTAAATGAACACGAGACTGAAAGAAGTTGGTATTCCATATCCAAAATCTCTTGTTGTGGTGCTAGCTTTCTTTTAGGGAATCAAGTACCACCTTTTCGATTTATCCTAGTTATTACCCTAGGTGGTGACTCCTCATATCCATGCTATGTCTTTATGATAGTGGTTAGTGTGTTCTTTAGAGCCCTGACCTTAAACAGTGTCACGTTTGCTAAAATCTTAGACGCGCGCTAAACCCCGTTGTCAACAGCATGCATAAACAAAATTAATCTTCTTAGGTTGATCCTTAGTAGCTCTCCTAGAAGAGGAAGGAACATCTTGAGAAGCTTTCTTCTTGGGAGCCATAGTGATAACACTTGGAATATGAAAGATAATAGAGAAAAGATGAGAGAATTTGCTTAAGAGGAGAAAGGTTTTATTTGCAAAATAATGATGTGAGAGTGCAAAGAGGAGTTTATATAGTTTATATAGCCATAAATTAGGTAAAAAAAATGAATAAAAATATGCTAAAAGTAGTGTAATAATGCAGGTTACCATTTTGAAATAGGAAAGTGCACCAAAGAATTAAAATCCCATTAAAATAAGAAAACTCATGTGTCAGGGCTACCCTCACAAGTGGCTCACGATCGTGAGCATCGCTCGTGAGTGGCATTGGCCACTAACGAGACACAACTAACTGTTGAGCAACTCATAAGGTAAAATGCTAAATGGACCCTATACAAAATTTTGAAAATTACATCTTTAAAACGTTACATCTAGGTCCTGATTTGTCAAATTTTTTCCAAAACAATTTCAAATCAAAACAAATCTCAACCGAATTAAATGCTTTTATAAATATCATTTTAAAAAGACATAATTAATCATTTAAAAAATTATGTTTCCAATAATTATTTTGAAATAAATTTTTAATAATGGTAAAATATATATATATAAACAAATTATGCTAATGGGAATACCATAAATCATAAAAAAAAATGCTTCTGTAAATAATTAATAAATTGAATAAAAAATTCAACAATTAATTATTAAAAAATGAAAAATTTTCTTTAAGAATAATCATGATAAAGTATAAGTACCAAAAATAAATCAAAATATAAAAATAATGAGAAAACATGAATTTTTGAGTTGGTATCAAATTCAAAAAATAAATTGAAAACATAAATAAGCAACTACATGATCATAAACGAATCTAATCATCAATTTAGCAAATTAACAAGTTGTCAAGATGAGCTTGAACCATCAATCATACCAAACTCATACTTAATAAAATTTAATCTTTCCTCACAAAGAGGCTTGGTAAAGATGTATGCTAATTGATGATTAGTATCAACAAATTCAAGAAAAATATTTCCATTTTGCACATGATCACGCAAAAAATGTTGTCTAATATCAATATGTTTAGTTCTTGAATGCTGAATGGGATTCTTGCTAAGATTTATAGCACTTTTGTTTTCACATTTAATAGGAATGTGATCAAGTTTAATGCCATAGTCCTTAAGTTATTATTTTTGCCATAATACTTGTGAGCAACAGCAACTAGCTACCACATATTTAGCTTCAGCGATGGACAATGCAACCAAAACTTATTTCTTGCCAAACAAAGAAACTAAGCAATTTCCTAAAATTTGATGAGTTCTTGAAGTGCTTTTTCTATCTAGTAAACTAGCAGCAAAGTCTGCATCTCAATAACTAATTAAGTCAAGGGATGACCTCCTAGGATACCAAAGTCCTTTGATAGCATTCAAATGAGATTCCATAGGATTAGATTAGAACCTAGCACATAAATAAGTAGCAAACATAATATCGAGTCTACTAGCAGTTAAATAAAGATGGGATCCGATCATGCCTCTAAATCACTTTTCATCAACCGATTTGCCATTCTCATCCTTGTTAAGTTTGGTGGTGGTGCTCATTGGTGTTTTATTTGACTTTGTTCCATTCATTCCAAACTTCTTGAGAATGTCTCTTGCATATTTAGTTTGATTGATGAAAGTACCAACTTTACATTGCTTGATTTGAAGTCTAAGGAAGAACTTGAGCTCACCCATCATACTCATCTCAAATCCTCTTTATATTAATTTAGAGAATTTCTCACATAACTACTGGTTAGTAGCACCGAAAATAATATCATTAACATAAATTTGCACAATAAGTCTTGGTTAGATTTCTTTATAAAATGAGTTATGCCAACTTTTCTTTTAGAAAAACCTTTTTTTAATAAAAAGTTACTCAATCTTTCATATCAAGCTCTTTGTAATATCCCGTGTTTTTAAAATATTTTTATACTGTACCGGGATATACAGTGTCAATAATTTTTGTGTATATATATTATGATGTTTTTATGAGCTAATATGTATTTAAAACCTATTTTTAAATACTGTGTTTTATTTACAGTGCTTTACATAAAATTTTCCTAGGACTTGCATTTTCGGGGAAATTTTCACGTAAATAATTTATTATTAATTATTCTAAATATATTTTCGGACTTGCATGAACTCATACGTATTTTTAAAATACTAAATAAAGACTATGTGAGTGTATATTTATTTAATTAGGGTTTAGTATTACCCTAATATTATATTAATTATTTATTAGTTTTATTGTTATTTAATTATTTTTATTTAGTATAAATTATTAAAATATTAAAATTTTTATGTGTGTGGTGTATATTTAATGTGTGTAATTTAATATTATTTTAATATATAGTATAAAGTATATATATATACATATAACACATTAAAAATCAAAAAAATTGAAAAATTACCATTTTGCCCTCGTGAGCTTCTTCTTCCCCGATCACTTTCCCTTCGCCGTCTGGACGTCTGCCGTGCCGTTCCCTTGCCGTGAGAGTGCCGTCCGGTGTGCCACCACCTTCCCCAACCTTTTCCGCCGCCTGTGGTAGCCGTTTTCGGCGCCTGGAAGCCGTTTTTGGCCGGAGAAGCCGAAAGTCGAGCTATCGTCGATCACGTCGATTCTGGCCACCGTTTTTGACACCACCGGTCTTTTTATTCTCCTTAAGCTCCGGTGAGTGTGATTCTAGCTTTGGTTTAAGCTTAAATGGTCTAGATTTGCTTAGGTTTCAAATTTTCCAATTCGATCACATTAGGGTTTTCGATTTTGTTGAGCTTCGAATTGATTAATTCATGAAAACTCCTTTCACAAATGTTGTTCCTAATAGCTTAATCTACATGTATGAATTTTTTTGGAATTTTTGGAGATTTTTTGGATTTTTGGGTATTTTTGAATATTTTAATATCATTTTCTAATTTTCGGAAACTAATTATTTAAATTATGAAATTGGATTTTATGGTTAAATTAGGTGTTGAAATGAATTATAGGAATTTATTTGGAATTTTTATGAATTTCTAAGTATTTATTTTGAATTATTGAAGTTTATGGAATTCTGGGAAAATTAGGTTAAATGTGTTTTTATTTGAATTTAATTGGTTAATTGAGTTTAATTATTGATATTATTGATAAATATGTTGAGAAAATTAATTTTGGATAATTGTATAATTTTTGGTGAATTTTTGAAGTAATTTAAGTATATTTATATATATAGGGGTATTTTGGTAATTTTACCCTAAATTGTCTAAAAATGTAATTTAATTGGTTTTAATAGTTATTTAAGGTATAAAAATGATTTCTACAAATTATTTGGTATTTTTAACTAATTAAAACTATTTTTCGTTAATTATTTTCAATTATATATATAATATACGATTTTTCTAATAAAATGAGTTTTTACCGGTTTTTACTGTGTTTTAAGGTTAATTATGTAATTTCTACTTAAAAAATGAATTTCTATGTTGTAAGGATATTTTTGGTATATCCGGAATTATTCTGTGTTTGTGGACCCTGGTCGGTGGACTGTAGTTTGGAGTCCGACCGTGGGATTTTGATTGTGCCTTGTGTAATTTTTCAAAGTGTATTTCCTTGCAGGGTCGGCTATACTCTTTTGAGTAGAGAGATGTCCATTTTACAGGGGAGGTTCTGTCAAATTTTTGGTAGAATTCTCGTAAAACGTGATGTCCAGTCGAACCCTAATTCTGTTTTCGTATTTAAATACTCTATATTGAATTCTAGGATTTCTATTAGGCTTATTCTAATGTCGATTATTTATTGCTTGTTTAGTTGCGCCGAGACCGAGGGCTAGTGGACCAGGCCCGTCGGATCCGTCTCGTGGAGCGCACTAGGTGAGTTACTATACTATATATATATGCTTTAGGATGCATGATTTAGAAATATATGTTTTATTTTGATTAAAATGCATAGATAATGTGATTTGTATTTAAGTATATTTTTGGTTTATTTTTGGTATATATTAAATTATATGCATGTTTTGTTAATAAATTATTTTTAAAATGTTTTTAAATATATTTCTAGCTTAATTTATGATTTAATTGGATTCATTTGACGTATATATACTCGAAATATACCTGGTTTACTTTTGGTATATTTCTGGTATACATATGGGTTATATTGTTATTTCATTTACATTCATGCATCATTTATTTTTTTGTGAATGAATGTTTTATATTTAATGATGAAGGATATCGATAGAACGTGCTACCTAGTGGGCAGCACTAGGACCGAGTACGTACCGGTACGCCTATAGCTTTAGGCTATATTACTAACTATTTGTGGATATTGATTTGATATGATTATTGATATGTGTGAGATATGGTTTGGAGGTGTGATTGTTGGAGCTCGGTTGACCAAGTGTCTCGGGGCCAATCACACTGGCAGTCAGACTGCTGGTTAGTGTCTCGGGGCCAGTCTACTGTCTAAATGGATTAAGTGGATATATTTGGATTAAGTGAGCCCGTATGGCTAGAGTGTTGTCTAACACTATTTCCGAGGTCGCGATATTCTAGGGTTCTATATGATCCTTCATAAACTGGGATTTTTAATAAAAAAAATATAAAAATGATTTTTCTGCATCTGTGTGAATTTGCCTGTATATATACATATTAGATATGTATTATTGACTGTATGCATTGTCATTTAGTGTGTATGTATATATATTATAGTAACTCACTCAGTGAGGTATGACTCCCCTCCGTTGACTATTTTTCAGGAGAGTCAACATCTTCAGACCTCAGTAGCAGGTCGATACGCCGGATTTCTTCCGCCCTGGCTTCTTTGTGTAAATTATCTACTTGAGTCTTATTTATTTTATCTAGACACTGTAGTAGTTGTGAATTAAAGTATTGGATTTCATGTATTTTATTTTAAAGAGATGTATTATATTGAAACTGGATGTGTATTAAAGATTATATATATATGTGATGAGATTTGATTCAAATCCAGTGATGAAAATGTTATTATTATATTTATGATTTTTTTATTTCCGCTGCATATTATATGGTTATTATTATTATTGCTTGATTTATTTTATTTTTTTAGGCTTGCTACGAGTTCCGGATTCGAAAGAATTCTCGTTCCTTAGCGCCGGTCATGGCCCCTGTTTGGGTCGTGACACTCTTAGAGCTTGTTTCAATCCATACAAAGCTTTTGACAATTTGTAAATAATTTGGAGAATCAAAATTTTTAAAACCTAAATGTTGCTCAACATATACCTCCTCTTCAATAAATCCATCTAAGAATGCACTTTTAACATCCATTTGATAAAGTTTAAAATCCAAAAATGATACAAATGAAAGTAACATTCTAATAGCTTCTAACCTAGGATCCAAAGTCCAAACCTTGTTTCTCTTAAATTGATTTAACTCTTCTTGCATTGCAAGGACCCAAAATTCATCATTTAATGCATCAACAACATTGTTTAGTTCAATTTATGAAATAAAAACTAAATTTACAACAAACTTAAATTTAGATCTAGTAGCTACCCCTTTTGTAGTGTCAACTATGATAAGGTCTTAAGGATGAGTTTTCTTGAATTGCCAATCCTTTGGAAGTTCATCCTTTGAGGTAGGTTGAGGCATCTCCTCTTCTTCCTTCTTTCTAGGATCTTCAAGTTCCAAAGGCTTGCTTGCATTTTCTTTTTAAGTTTTTTCTTCCATAATTTCACCTACTATATCATCAACACTACAAATATTTTTTCTAGGATCAAGTGAGTTTGATTTATTAAATATAGCATTTATTGACTTTTTAACTACTAGAGTTCTCTTATTAAATACTCTATATGTGTTGCTAGAGGTAGAATAGCCTAGGAAAATTCTTTCATCAGCATTAGAATCAAATTTTTCAAGATTATCCTTGGTGTTCAATATAAAGAACTTGCATCCAAATACTCTTGGATATGAGATTTTGGGTTTTCTATTGTTCCATAGCTTATAAGAGGTTTTATTTAAAATTGGTCTTTTTAAAACTCTATTAAAATATAACAAGACAAGTTAACGGCTTTCGCCCAAAATTATAGAGGCAAATTATACTCATAAAGCATTATTCTAACCATTTCCACTAAAGTTCTATTCTTCCTTTCAACTACCCCATTTTGTTGAGGAGTTCTAAGAGAAAATAAAGTGTGCGAAATACCATTTTCATTGTAAAAGGTTTTGAAAAATTCATTTACAAACTCAATTCCATGATCACTTTTAATTGAACAAATGCAAAAACCTTTTTATTTTTTTTAACTTTTTTTTGAGAAATTTTCAAAAGCTTTAAAAGTATCATTCTTATGAGTAAGAAAAAATACCTAAGTGTATTTAGAGTAATCATCAACCAATACATATGTATAGTGCATTCCACCTAAACTAGTAACTCTAGTTGGTCTAAATAAATCCATATGTATAAGTTCAAGTGGTCTAGAGGTTGACACTACAATCTTGAGCTTGAATGGGGACTTGGATTATTTTTCCTTTTAACAAACATCACAAGTTTATCCTTAGAGAATTCAAATTTGGGTAAACCAATCATAAGTTTATGTTTACAAATATCATTCAATAGCTCAAAGTTTGCATGTCCTAACCTTTATGTCATGTCCATGTGTCATGGGAAATAGACATTAAGCATTTTATGTCTTTGTTATCAATTTTACTCAAATTAATAGCATAAACACTACTCCTTCACCACTAAAAATTATTTTGTCTTCATCAAAACTACTAACAAACCAATTTCTAGGATAGAAAGTAACCTTATTTACCATGTCATATAATTGACTTATACTAAGAAAATTATGTTTAAGACCATCAATAAGCAACTTATGATGTATAGATAAGGATTGAGGATTACCGATTTCTCCAATGCCTATAATTCTTCCTTTAGCATTGTCTCCAAATGTGACATATCTTGAACATCCACTATTAAGATACCATTTACTTTTTGTTCTTGTGGATTACAATCACACCTATACAAAATAATTTAAGTGTTCTTTTGAACCCAAACCTTTCTTGGTCTAGGTTGGTTAGTTTCAAGACAATCCAAAGGAAGCAAATGCATGTGTAATTTTCTATAGAAACATACATTGTTGGTATGCCCTTTAATCATGCAATATGAGAATTTAAAATTTTCAAATCTATTTCTTCTAGGAGGATAAGAATTCCTATAGTATGAAGCATGTCTTTTATGTTATGGTGGTGTGTGCTTCCTATAATTATTATGAGTCACAGTGTGAGACATACATTGATAATGACAATGTGTGTTTTGATAGGTTTATGTAACATGTTTAGGTGCATTGTGTTGTGCAACATGCTTATAAGTGTTATATTTAGTGTACATGTAAGCATGTTTAGGTTATGCTTTCTTAGCATGAAATTTACCTCTTTATGTCATATAGGATTGAGCCTTATGAGACCTACCATTAATGTTTGACACATGAGACTTACTAGCTTGAAAGCTTGAGTCTCAATCAGTTTAGAGGTAGAAGGAGTGAAATTATGTGATGCTTTAACAAATTTAATATGTGATGATGATGAGGAAGTCATTCCATTTTTATATCTTAATCCACGAGTGTTTCCATGGAGTTTTTGAGAGTCAAAAAGATTATTTAAACTCTCCTTTCCCTTTTGAAATTTGGAAATGGAATTCTTCAATTTGAATATCTCATTAGAAAGTTTATGATTTTCATCATTTGCCTTTTTGAGTTGCTTTTCCAAGGAATTTGAAGATTTTAAATCATAGCAATTTTGTCATGTGATTTAACAAGTTTAGAAAGTTCATTTTTTAAATTTTCAAATTCCTTGGTTAAGCTAGTTAGCTCATGCTTATAATGCTTCTTCTTAGAAAGTAAGCCTTTGCATTTAAGCAAAATTTTGATCACAATGGAGCTCTTAATATCATCATCATCATATTCATCATAATCACAATTATTATTACAAGAAGAGTTAAAAGTAAATGGTACTTCTTTTTCATCTTCAAGAGCCATGAAGTAAAGATTGACCACTTCTTGTTGTTCCTCTTCCTTTCGAATTTGGAGGTGTCATCCCAAGTAGCTTTAAAGGCCTTCTTCTTATCCTTTGCTCTATTGTTCTTGAATTTGAGTTTGGGGTGTTCACTTTTAATGTATCCTGATTTCTTGCATTTATAGCAAGTCACTTTTTTAGTTATCTTCTTATTTTCTCCTTTATGCTTATTGTTGAAGTCTTTATTTTTGGAGAAATTTTTCTTTCTCAAGAATTTCTTAAAGCTTCTTGTAAGCATGGCAATATAACCATCTTCGTCACTAGAATCTTCAAGACCTTCATCTTCACTATCATCTTATGAAGCTTTTAGTGCTATGCTCTTCTTCTTTTCATTTTCTTTTTATTCTTCTCCTCTTTACTTAATTATAGCTCATGTGTTAGGACCTTACCAATAAGCACATCAACTGAGAGAGTTAAAAGGTCTTGTGCTTCCTCTATTGAAGTAACTCTATACTCCCAATCCTTCTTAGGTAGGATTTTCATAATCTTATTTTTTACTTCTTTCTTAGAGAAATGTTTTCCAAGTTTCTTAAGGGTGGTGAGAAGAGCATTAAGTCGGTTTGTCATTTCCATAATTGATTTTTATGGTTTCATCTTGAAGAGTTCATACTCATACATATGGGGTTGAACCTTTTTGCTTCTTACTTGAATGTTTCATTCATAGTGATTTTCAAGTGTCTCCCACACTTCTTTTATAGATTAGCAATATTGAACCTCACCACCTTCTTCTCTAGACATGGAAGAGAGTAGTCTGATTATAGCTCTCTTGTTTTTATGATTCTTATCTTTTTGAGTTTGATACCATTGACTTCTTTTGAGAACCACTTCAACATCATCAATTTTAGCTTTAAGAGTTTCCCAACCATCTAGGATGACATCCTACAATTTGATAGAATCACTATCAAGATAGAATTCCATTTTGAATTTCCAATATGGGTAATCACTTCTATTAAAGAATGGTCTTAATGAAGAGATATTTTGAATTTCACTTCCCATGATCTTGTATTCTAGAAATTATGTTCCTAGAATTCAAGCTCTGAAACCAAATGAAAATGCCTCAGAAGGGGGTGAATAAGGCAAATAATAGTTTTGTGAAAATTTAAAACTATTTTAAAAATCAAATAAGAATTGAAGGTGAGTAGAGTAAGAGAGATAATGAACACAAGGATTTTAGGAGTTTGGATTATCAATAATCCTACGTCTCCACTTAACTTATCCCTAAGTTAGGATTTTGAATACTCACAATCTTATTCACAAGATTGAGATTATATAAGAGTTTGAGCCCCACTCTTCAACTTCACATAATCAAGAGTTTCTAGGCTCACTTTTAAACCAATTCCCAAGTGTTTTGATGGTTAAACACTTAAATCAATTCCATTAGAAAAGATTCTCACTTCTTGTTTTCTCAATCCTATAAAATAAAATAATAAGAATATCTATTCTAACACTCACCAACTCTCACAAGAGTCATGCAAATATAAAATTAATTTGAAAAGAGTTTTGAGAGCTTAATTGAATGCTTAAGAAAGTATAAATAATAAACAAGTTTCTTAAACTTTTAATTGAACTCCAGGAGTAATTTATATAGATAAACAACTTAGATTATGGTTGTTGGATGCATTGATTATACCTCTAACATCTCTTGTTGATTTTTGAATCATCTTAAACTTATTTCTGTCAGAATGTCGCTCATGGTCATGAGGACCAAACCTTGGCTCGTGAGCATCAGTTTAAAGACCGTTGCATTCAAAATTATCTATTGAATGTTGTCAGGACTGCCCTTATAAGCTAAAGCTTGTTCCTTATGATCATGAGGGCAACTCGTGAGGAGCACTACAAGTTTTGACAAAAAGAGCTCTTGAAGCACTATACAAGGTCAGCTCATGAGGTGCTCATAAGTAGACCATTGTAAGTCTAAAATTATATATTTTTGGTATATAATTGCTCTAGATTGTTTAGGGACTTGTATAGATTGTTATACTTCACTGAAATGTATATTAATAGCCTTTTAAGGAGTATTTTGATATCTCTAAACATTGAGCACTCATTTTTTATAATCAATCAACTTCTTACACACTTAAATAAAATTATTATAATCTAAATTGTTTGTCAAGGTCCAAAATTAGGAGTTTGATTATGAAAATGGTCAACATATAGCATACATGTAAATAGCATACACAAACCCGTGTCCCCTTACAGCCATTCTTCATTCATTACAATAAAGCACCTTGTATAAACAAACCATGCATACATTCTCATACCATTCTTTTGCATAGACATATCATGCACACACAATAGCTCTTTTGTAGCTTATAACATGACAAGCATTCATAATTTTTTTTTGAGCTCATCTTGTTTAATAATCCTTTCTCATGTTTTATTTTCATGTACATAGAGCGAGTGTATCATATGCACCTTTAATAAAGCTCCACACACTAACAAATCTCTTGCAACACATGATATAACATGCATTCATAACATCTTTATATTTTATACTTTCACATAACATCATATACAAATGTTTCATAATAGTCGCATTCATGAATACATCTCATAGAAAATTGCACTCATGCATACATGACACACACTTAGATAGCATATTCTAACCATTGTTCTTCTATAGCCATTCTGCATCATCATAATAGGATTCCACATGAACACACCACATATATGCACTCACCAGTGTCAATTTTCTATGTGTTAGGTGATGCTATATTGCATGTTCCTACTATGTATACATATTCATTTCTTTTCTTTTCACCAGTGTCAAAGATTCAAAGACCTACACAAGCCTTTCATCGAAAGCAACACCACTCAATATAGCTTCACCCAACACATCCACTATAGCCCTAGCATGGGAGATCAAGATGACACTTTTTGTCAATAAACCCAGGATAAGCTATGAAAGGGATAAAAAATTGCATACCGATGGCATTATGGCTAAGGACCTCTAAGTCCAAATCAAATCCACCAATGCTCAAACTAGAAGCACCAGAGAAGGGAACTACATTGTAAGCATGCTAAACAAAGCTTCAAGCTCTGCTAATCTAAAGATGGATAAAGGAAAGGGCATTCTTCACACCCCTATCCAAGTTAATAATGATAATTGTCAAAGGTGCACTCCCCTACTTCTGAAAATAAAAGATGTCTACTCATTACCAAATTCTCCCCCAAATAACCTCATAATAATGTCTCATGCTAACACCCAAAGCCAAACACTTTCACCCATACAGCCGAAGTTAATAAAGTCCAACAAAACATCGACATCCAACCAGTTGTTAACATCATCAATAAACCACCTAGAAAATACTCAATCTTCAACCTCCTATTGTCCAAAATATTCTAGAGACTTCAACAGAAGAACCTTTTACATCCTTAAGAACAAAGAACTTTACCAAGCTCACTACTTCCTCAGATATATCCAAAACCTCTATTGCCATTTTTACTAGATGCTTGGCCATAACACAGACACTTGTGGAACCCCCTAAAAATGTTGTCTAAGACCTCACTAACCCTAGAATAATTAAAAAAAAAGCCTAATTCCAAGACTAACCCACTCCTAAATTACCGAACCATGCCTTTACCAATACTATTTAATCTAGCCTACTTGAAACTTTGGTTGAATAGTCATTCTAAATTATCTAAGAAACCTCAGAAGAGAAAGAAGCCATAGCAAAAAAAGAACTTCTAATGATCTTAAAAGCTAAATTTTTTGGCCTGGTCTATGACAATTATGACTCTAGTGAGGATGAACAAGACCCTCCCATCTCCTTTAAGTTCATTACTCTCCTCTATGTGAAATCAATTCTGATAAGAGTCTCAAGCTTGAATAAGATGAACCTAAAGTGTGGGATCTATCGGGTCAGCTAATCAAAAAAGTACAATGCACCTCCATTTGCCTACATAGAAAACATTATACCCTAAAACTGGGGAGAAAAGTGTAAATACAAGTGAAGCAATCATCATCTAAATACAGATAAGACAATCATCATCAGAGTGCAAGCAAAGTAACCATCATCCAATATAAGCACACAGTCATCATTCCAAAGATACAAGCTGCATAAGAGCAATAGCCACACAACACAAAAAAGTGATATAAGTACAACACAAGGAATAGATACCCAAACATAATATTTAGATTCTATCATCTCATGTAATAATATAAGCCTCTATGACCAAAATCCTACACCTAGCTCCTAAAATAAACTTATTGGCCATAATTTCTATCTAGGGGAAACAAATGTATCCCCTCAATCTTTATCTTCATTAGAAGCTCCCACAACTTCTTCATCATGCCTTGCAAATTCCACCTCCATCTCCTTTATATAAGCACCCATAGCAACCTCTCTCGACTCCTACTCTCGACGAGCCAAAACATGATATTCCTATATAAATAAAAATAAATAAATTCATCATAATGAGCACACATACATACAAACATATCATATTGCTATAGGAAAATAACTTGTGAAAAGTAAGACAATACCAATTATGAACCATAGTGCATCATATACTGATGTTAAGCACTAGCAAAGAAACCATACAACATCTCCCCATTAGCACGAGACATTTGAATAAAGAAAAACAAGTTAACCCTTAGACAAGAATAAAACTCACACATAAGCAAAGGCATATATAGGTGGCCTCCTAAAGAACAAAAGACATTAGCAAAAGGTCAGGAACAAGCAACGGATAAGTCGTAAAACCACCAATAATAGTCAATCCTTGGAACATGGCAATAATAGGATCAACGATACTCCCAACACTCTTTGGAACAATACCACTAGCATGGGAAGGACCAACACCTCCTTTTGCATTAGCTCTTTATCAACCACATGAGATATAGAACTAGTCCTCTTGCGACAAGGGCGACACTCTTGTAATACTCAAAACGTATAAGAATCACAAAACCCCTTTCATTTTGCTTTTTATTAATAAATTTATTCCATGAATGCCATAGAAAATAATATACTGAAATGTGAGAAGCTTCTTAAGAAGGAAAAGATCAAGAAGAACTGGCCATAGATTAAGAAGCCGTAGCACTAGTACATCGAGATCGCAGCAATCCTCGCCTAGAAGGAGGAGCAAACTCACCTATAACAGTGGCATCATTCAATTAAGGAATTAAGACATCAATATAAGAAACACTCTAGGGCTCCAAATATGCATCTGTAGGCTCTCTAACCCCTGCAAAGATTAGCTCATCACCAGTCAGCTCATATCCCTAATACATAGAGTTAAGAGGGGACATCAGAACTCTCCTTCCCCCTGGACCTCTCCACCACTAAAAAACTCACTGTCCCAAATACTATGAGTGATCCATAAGACCAGTTAGCAATACTCTTAAATAAGTCAACATGACAGCTTGTTGTATCTTGCGAGACCATGAATCCTCAAGCATACCCCACCACTAAAGAAGAATTTACAAACTAAAAGTAGGTGCTTAGACACATTTGAAAAGATCACAACAACAATATACTTAATCAAAATATAGGTTCTCTAAAAGCTGCCTAGCCATAATAGGGGATATAATTAAGTCCTAGGACTGGTCCAACCAAGCCCTATTTGGGGCAAAGCCAGCCTTAGTCTAGTTTCTCACACGAGGATGAGGGAAAATGCTGAACTCATAAGCCCAAATCTATAGAAGCACAAGATCAGCAATAGAATACAAGAGGAAAGAAAGCAAAAGGTACTAAGAATCCAACTCATATCAATAACCATCTGGCAGCCTAAACTCGAAGCTCCCCAACTGGTAGCATTCAGTCCTTAATACAAATGTGAGAGAGCCACAACACCCTGAGTGTACTCTTGAAGCCTATTTAAATCTTTAAGAAAAGGCACTAACCAAAGAACACCAGTGTGTGAAAGGTTCAAAAATACAATCACACCAACTAAGTAGAAGAGAAAGCAGCGAGTGAGCAGATCCACTATCACTTTCTTCCTAATGTAATTAACATACACATCCTTAACAAAACCAAAATAATGAATAAGAGAAACACGCTTCTCCTTCAAGGTTACCTTGAGCCTAAAGTGCTCCATAGCCTATGCCTCAGTAGCAATGACAGTAGCAAAACCTGTAGCCCTAAAGGAACTGGTAAACCAATAAAACTCAAGCCGGTGATAGTTGTAAAGTTGAGAGGAGTAATTGTCAACTCCATGTGAGTATAGTCCATCCACCTCCCCACCAAAGTAGTCTAAATAGCATGATTGCTGTTACATGGGCCCACACTCAAGGCAAAAATAATGCCATCGAAACTAAGTCCAATAACCCTATGCTCTACCTCAGGAGGAAGGAGTTGATAATATCGCACCATATTATTGATATTGCCAAGTAGCTGAATGACCTTCTTAGGCTGTGAAAATGATTAACAATATACGTAAAATCAAAATCTACAGATACTAATGACATTCATGTTTTTATTTTGCAGGAAGCATAATTTGGTAATAGCATCTCCAACAATCAATAAATAAACCATGATGGACAATTGTACACATTAAGAGAATAAGTTGGATAGAAAAATAAGAAGTTTAGAAATAGCATCAAGCTAAGAAGCAGAAAAAGCAATTCAAGCTAAGAGAAACCACATCAAATAATGCAAGTAAAAAGGCTACAGCAAGCTAAAAAGCTACTTTAAGTTAGGGAGCTACATCAAGCTAGGAAGCAGTTCAAAAAAACTACATTAAGCTAAGAAGCTATAAAAAGCTAAGAAGTATTGGAATCATAAAAAGCTAAGAAGTAGTAAAACAATAAAGAAATAAGAAGCAGCAAAGCAATGGAACAATAAAATCAAGAAACATAGCAACATAAACTAAGCAATAGCGCAATCCAAAAGCAAGGAGCAAGAGATTAAAAGGATAATGCACATCTAATTGATGAGTCATCCATGTGTGGTAGTCAAGACGATGAACAAGCATAATCACATCTCCCTTAGATAAACCTTGAGCACCAGGCTTCACTGGAGAAAGGGGAAGTAGCATATGATGAATGCCCTTAGGGGGAACATTAATAATATCAATATTAGCACTGTTAAAATTTATAACATTCTTGAACTAAGAAGTGGAGGAAGAGGTAGCCATACTTAAAAGAAACAGGAAATCACATCAAATTAGAAAAGCATTTGATAAAGAAAGCTTAAAAGTAAAAGAAGACACAAAAGAAAAAGCACTTGCAAGTAGAATACAATCTTCAGGAAACGGAAAATGAGTCCTCAATATATAGAAAACAGATAAAGCAGAAGTAGAACGAGCTCAAAATCAAAGAAAAATGAAAAAGGGGCGTAAGAACACTAAAACCATGCTCAAAATGCATGAAAACATGCATATTTATAAGCAAGAGTGCCTACAGGACTATTCATGTGCAAGGAGGGCATGTGACCACACCTAAGGTGCGTGACAGCATGCCCAAGACACGTGCCATACACCCTAGGCACATAGGGATATACAATAAATACACATACATATACACACATTTTGAGACACATGCACACATTTTGAGGCACATGCACACACTATGAGGCACATGCAAACACACACACACATGATGTGCACGTGCTTTGAGACACGTGCACACACTTCAAGATATGTGTATGAATGTATGCATACACATAATGAGCATAACAAGGGTAACATTTACATAAGAGCTAAAAGTCAACACATTAAGAGCTAGAGTCACAACAAGAGCTATAGTCACAGCAAGAGCTACAAAAAGCAACTATAGTCATAGTGAGAGCTACAATTACAAGTATAGTTAGTATTGGACCCACAAACTCAAGATCCATCCCAAACCATTCCAAATCTAATTTATTAATATTGGACCCACTAACTCAACATGTGATCTAAAATAATATATGTCATTTTAATTATTTGAAATAAAAAATTCACTCATCAATCAAATTTTAAATCATAAAAAATAAATATTAAATTGGTAAATAACATTTATAATATAATTAATACTACAAATTGTAAAATTTATCTTCAATATTAAAATTGTAATATAATATATTGAAAATGCCTTAGAGGGGGGTGAATAAGGCTTTAAATAAAAAAGGAAATTAAAAGAATTATTTGCAAGAATTGAAAGAATATTGAGAAGGAAGAATGATGAACATAATAACTTAAGGAGTTCAGATTCTCAACAATCCTACGTCTCCACCTAACTTACCCTCAAGTTAGGATTTTCAATTCCCATAATCTTATTCACAATATTGAGATTACAAAAGAGTTTGAGTCTCACTCTTTCAACCTTACAACTTGAGTTTTCAAAACTCTCTCAACAACCAAATTCCCAAGTGTTTTAATGGCTAAACACTTAAACCAATTCCTTTAGAATAGAATTTCACTTCCCATTTTCCAAACCTAAAAAATAAAAGAAGAATATCTATTCTAACACTCACCAACTCTCACAATAGTTATACAAAAATAAAATGAATTGAAGAGAGTTTTGAGAGTTCAAGTTAATGCTTAAGAGAATATTATAAATAACCAAGTTTCTTAAACTTTCAACTGAACTCCAAGAGTTTTGTATATAGATAAACAACTTAGATTATGCTTGTTGGATGTGTTGATTATGTCTCTAATGCCTCTTATTCATTTTTTAATCATCTTGGACTTATTTATGTCAGAACGCCATTCACGGTCATAAAGGGCAAACCCTAGCTCGTGAGTGTGAATTTGAGGACCATTGAATGCTATCAAGACAACCCTAATGAGATAAGCTCTGCTCCTCACGATCTTGAGAAACACTAACCATTTTGTTAAAAATGAGCTCCTGAGGCACTATACAAGGTTAGCTTATAAGTAGACCACTGTAAGTCCAAATTTGTATATTTTTGGTATATAATTATTTCTCAATGACTGGGGACTTGCATAGATTGAGATACTTCATCAAAATGAATATTTATACTCTTTCAAGGAGTATTTCATTGTCTCTAATTATTAAACAATTATTCTTGATAATCAATCAACTTCCAATACACTTAAAGGAAATCATTAGAATCAAAAAATTTTGTCAAAGTCCAAAATTAGGAGTTTGATCATGCAAATGCTCAACAATCTCCTCCTTTTTGACTTTGATAACATAATAAATAAGGTATGTGTGTGTCAATAATAAATAACATGAATAAGTATGTGAAATAGCTCCCCCCCCCCCTTTCAAATAAAATAGATGCAATATAAAGAATATTTTCCTCCACCTTAATACATGCACAAATTCAATAAAACATATCAAAGCACAAAAGAAATTGAATTAACATGCCATATGTAAGGGATAACAAATAATTGTAAAGAAGATGATTAAAAAAATACCAAAAAATAATTTCTCTTTTGTATAAATATATTTCTTTATTGCTCTCCTTTTATAGACATAATAAGAAATATATATTTGATATATTATTCCCTTTTTGTTAAAAAATAAAAAACAACATAAAATTCAACATGAGGAACAAAAAGAAACATTGCCTAACTTAACAAATATGTTAAAAACGTTAAAAAAACATGATAACATGATCATTTAAAAAATGTTAGGCAATATGAAGGAAATAATTTCAAACATATATACATGTAGTGCTACTAAAATGCATCGCAAAAATAGTACATATAACACTTATTTGGAACTTAACACACTTAACTATCATATGATCATATAAAGCTTAGCTAGCTAGCATACTTGATTATGTAGCACTTAGCATATCACAAATACAATTATCCTATAGCTTCTTCTCCCCCTTTATCAAATAAAAAAGAAAAGAAAGAGATATAAAGGAAAATGAACCTAAAGGAACCAAAAATTCTAGAGGGAATAAAAGACCAAGAACCAACGTAATGAAAACAAAGATACACCAAATCTTTGTAAAATATATATCATGCACAAAAAAAGTAAGCAAAATAAGGTCTTTTATTATAAGAAGAAAATCATGAAAGTATGATTATTAAATTGTGACAAAATTAGTTGCACTTACGATGTTACTATGCATGCACAAACAAAATTATGTAAAATATATTCAAACAATTTTTCCCCCTATTTCAAATAATAAAATAGAATAAGGCTTGCAAAAATTTGATATGAAGGACACACTATCAAGTTTCTCTCCCTTAAAAGAAATTAACTAAATACTTATGCAAACTCAAAATGCAAAATGAAATTTTAATAGAATACAAATGGCATTAATGAAAGGAATAGAGTTACAATAATATTGGAATATCAATTGTAAGCAAAGACATAAACAACAAAACACAAGACATAAACAACAAAATACAAGACATAAACTAGCATCTTAAGGCTTAAAAAATTGAAAATAAATAGTAAATAAACCAAACATAAACTGATGAAAAACATAAAAAAAAAAAACTAATCTTGTGGAGGAGGATGAGGAATCCAAGTACATTGTATGTTATGATGAGCATACAATTGATGAATATTATACTGCAAATGATCCATCCTATTCTCAAAATGATCAAGTCTTGTGTCCACTAAATCAAACCTATTATTAATGTTGGATTCAAAAATAGAGAGATGATCAAAAACTCCTCCAACCCAAGCTGGTTCTTCATCAACACTTTGAGAGGTAGAAGGTCCTCTATAAGCACCCAATTTCAGGATGCAATTATGCACACGCACAACAAATGCCCCAATGATGAAAATCTAATTGAGAATTGATCTTTGGTGTCGAGTTTCGCAATTTAAAGGACTAAATTGCAACGTTTTGCTAATTTAATTACAAAATTGGTTTTTTAGGGATTTGATTGCAAAAATTAGAAACTTTCGAGGACCTTTTTTGTAATTTAATAAAAAAATGAAAATTGGTCGGTCGACATTTAATGCCAATCGATATTATGTGATGCTGATCGGCATTCCAGAATATCAATTTTCATCCCATAATGTCGACTGGCATTGCATAATGCCAATCAGCATTACGGGATGAAAATCAGCATTTTGGAATGTCGATTTACGCTAAAAAGTGATTTTTTACGCTGATTTTGTCT
The DNA here is from genome assembly GCA_947683625.1 of Mallotus nudiflorus. Taxonomy (NCBI): domain Eukaryota; kingdom Viridiplantae; phylum Streptophyta; class Magnoliopsida; order Malpighiales; family Euphorbiaceae; genus Mallotus; species Mallotus nudiflorus. The sequence continues at coordinate 867,324 of CANTUR010000377.1, read as the reverse complement.
TTTTTAAAATTTTTCATTGGTCCAGGACACCATGTGTCCCTACGTACTGAGTCTTTGATTTTTTTTCAAAACTTTATCCCTTGATCTTGATTTCAAAAATTAAAAAGCCAACTTTCCTGCATGATCACAGGGGCTAGAGGTTGATAAGTCTTGCTTTAAAAGCCAGAAGGGAGAGTTTGTAAAAAGAAAAAGAAAAAAAGGAGAGAAGCAAAAGGGATACAAAAAAATCAGAGAGAAAAAAAACCCTAATTAGCTACTACAAAAAAAATACATTCTTTTCTTTTAAAAGTCCAGAAGATGAAGAAAAAACAACAGAGTCAATCTCAAAATTGTGATAACCCCAATCTGAAGGGCATTCAAACAGCATTTGCACAGCATCTTCTACTCTTTCTTTTTTTTCATTTTTGATTTGATTTTTATTTTATTTCTTGATTGAGTAGTTACTTATTAAATTTTTTTTTTTTTATTAATGTTCTATGGTGCTCTGGAGGTAAGGTTGGTGAAATGAGATTTTGGTAGTGACTATATTGAAGAATCCATGGAATGTCATGGATTAATATCTGTAAAAGCCCCCATAGGATTTAGGATTTATGATTTTTGTGTTCTTTTAATTTGTTTTTGTTTTGGGTTGTAATTAATTTGATTTTAATTTTTGCACAATAGTTTGTCATAGGCCCAATAATGGGAAATAGTAGAATTTTATATTCTCTCCACTAAAATTGATTAGTAATTTAGGTTCAATTGGGTAGAAATCAACTAAAATCAATGATGGGTGTAAATTAATTTAGGGTTGCATGTAAATTGATTTAGGATTTTTTAGAAAATCACATAAATCCTGTGTTTGATCTGATTTTGTTATGATTTTTTGTTTAGGTTTTGTTTTTAGATCTTTTAGTTCTTTGGACCCCAAACCCATGATAGGTCCAAACCCACTATATAAAAAATAGGCTTAAAATGGTTTAGGTTAATTAATTAAAAACAATTTAGACTTTAGGCCCATTAGATTAATTTAGACTTAGGCCCATTTTTAGGTTAACTAAAATTAATTTAGACTTAACTCAACCCATTAATTTCATTTCTTTTAAAATAAATAGATTTAGGATCACATCACTTAATTTAAAATTAAGTAGAATTAAGCCCACTAATTATTTTCTATTTTGTTTCTTAAAATTAATAGATTTAGGCCCACTTTTAGAATTAAAACAAGTAGATTTAGACTCATTAATTATCTTAAAATGTAGGTCTTTTTCTAGTCCATTTCACTTGTAAATAAAAAATGTAGAATTAGCTAAACTTTAGAATAAAATTAACCTAGTTTAGACTTAGGGACACTACCTTTTGTATGCATTTTTACATGTAATTTTATTACCTGTTGCATTTTGGGGTTAGATGGATGTTTAATTTGGGTTTAAATAAAATTACATGTAATTAGAGAATAAGATAGTAATTCATAAAGTAATTCTAAATGAACATAAGACTAAGACAAGTTAGTATTCCATTCCTATAATCTCCTGGTTGTGGTGCTAGCTTTCTTTTAGAGAATCGAGTACCGCCTTTCGATTTGTCCCAATTATTACCTTGGGTGGTGACTCCTTATCTCCATGTTATGTCTTTGTGACATAGTAGTGTGTTCCCTAGGGTGTTTAGCCCAAATAGTATCACGGTTGCTAAAATATTGGGTGCGTGCTAAACCCCGTTGTCTATAATGTCAACTCCACTAGGGATATGAGATACTGATTCTACTTATATTCTATAGAGTTATTTTATTCTTGCATTCATTCTGCATGTCCCTATTAAACCGATGGCATTGGTTTATGATTCCATTATTCCACTAGCTTCATGGAGTTATAAATTGGCTAACCATCACTCTTAACCTTAACTCGGTTCAAAAGAGATTACTGGGCTCATCTGACCAAAGTCTATAACCCAAGTCCTAAAGGGGGGAAAGTCTTCTCTTGAGTTTGAAAAGGATGTCAAGCCCCTCTGACCTTGGCCTATAACTTAAGTCTTAAAGGAGGGCATCTTGCTAAGGGAACCTTGACTTTTCATAGACTCCAACCACATATAATGGCTTAGTTACCTCCCTTAGGATCTACCTAAATTGCTTGTATGATTTTTTCTATGAGGTATTTCTATCTATAAAAACCCAGGCCCATACTTTTGAAGCCCCTTGGGGTAATGAAGATTGGGCTAGACCTTTATACCTAGAAATGGTGTTTTTATGCTTTACTGCTTTAAAAGAAATCTGGCATGCACGTCGATCCCTAATATTCCCCATTGAAATTAAGATTAAGACCAAAAATCCTAGGACAAGAGACTTACCATTGAACATGTGTGTAGGAGGAATAAGGTTGGAAGGATGTATGTTGTACACTTGATTGCTACATGTTATTTGTTGCATAGCATATGCATCACGCATACATGCATCTCATTCGCCATATTAACACCTTATTTTGCATCCATCATAGATACATTGGGGTCTTCTCGTATTTGGGGATGACGAGGTAGCTGACTAAGAAGAACGAGTTAGAGTCCTAAAGCCTTAGTAAAAGAAATCCTGAACAGACTGTATAGACTAGAAGGAAGCCCTATCAACCCACTTTACTTAGAAGATGAACCAACTTCACCTGAATCTAAACAAATGGAACAATAATAAAGGAACTAGACCTTAGAAGATATCAAGGGAGCTCTGATGGATGAAATGAGGGCTATGATGCAAGATGAGCTAAGACAAGCACTATCTAGATTGATGCAACCTGCTATTGTCATACCACCACATGTAATTGAATAACCACCTCCTGCTGCTGCTGTACCACCTACTGCCAACAATGCTGAGGGGGCAACTTGCTGCTAGAAACCCACCTGCTATCGATGTGAAATTGGAGGATGTCAAGAATTAAATGGTAGAGAAGGTATAGAAAGAATCCATTGAACTGGTACATGACCACAAGTCCAAGCATATGTGAGCACTAAGCTAGAAGATGTCCAAGATGGAAGAGTTGATCAAGGGACAAGGCATTGGGTATTCATTTGACTTTGATGACATGTTGTAGATGGAAGATGATAGGCTGCCTGACAAGTTCAATATGCCACATCTACAAAAATTTAATGGAAGAGGAGATCCGAGGATTCATCTCAACCAGTACACAACAACCATGAGCACTACTAAAGCACCATTAGTAATGATTACTAAGTTGTTTGTGTTATCCTTAGAGGGAATGGCTATAAACTGGTATCATGGGCTGAAAAAATCTGTAAGAGTTGACTGGAAAGAACTATGTACTGCCTTTATAAGACAATATGATTATAACACCTGGTTGGAAGTGTCCATCAAAGATCTAGAAGTGATAAAGCAAAAACCCAATGAATCTTTCTCTTATTTCCTTACCAGATTTATGAATAAAGTAGGGTTGATAAAGAATAAGCTGGCCGAGAAGGATCAGGTTAGGATGATAGTTGGAATGTGTCACCTAATATGGTTGAGAGGTTACAGATGATGAACCCCAAAACTTTCATAGATTTGTATGATGATGGTCTACAAGCAAAAAAGATTGAGAATGACAAGAAAATAAGCTCTAGAGGCACTGGAACCTGAAACTACCCAACTGAGGGCACACAATAGGGAAGTACTAGCCAAGATGTGGAGGTGCGCACAGTTCAACAACCCTAGAGATTCTCTAACTTCAACCAACCACTCTCCAAAGTCCTAGAATGATTATCCAGAAAGGCTTACTCCGACCCTTAACCTTCTCCAAACCACCTAACCCGAATGTCCTAGGCTATGACCCCAATAGCTACTACAAGTTTAACCAAGTAGTTGGCCAGTCCATAGACACCTGTATTTGCCTCAAACATGAGATCCAAAACCTAGTAGACTCCAAAAAATCACAGACCCTGAAAAATCAAACTCTAACCCAAACACTAGAAATAACCCTTTCCTTAACTACCGAAATGTCCCACCATCGGCCACCATGATGATTAACTCAGGAGTGAGTGAAGAAGAAATATTAAACTCCTTTAAAAACCTAAACCCTATAGCTAATAGAGAATTTCCTAATGCCTCTATAGGAGTTAAGGATTTGTTGGGGCAGTCCTTAGGGAAATTTGACTATAAGGTGTTCTATTCCAAACCACCCTCTATAGATATCCCAGTTAAATCAATTGTGCCCTCAGGATGGGGTGATGAGTTTAATGATGAGAAAGAATCCAAAACCCTAAAACAGCTAAAAGTTAAGGAATTATTAGGGCAGCCCTCAAGCAAATTTGATTATAAGGTATTCTATTCAAAGCCTGCTTCCAATGATATGCCTCTTGGTAATAGGCCAGTGAAAGAAGAGAATAAGGAGTCTCTAACTCTCAAATAGGGGAATGAGGAATTACTAAAGGCACATCTAGGAAAGCTTAGCATGAAGGGAAAGGAAACATGCATAGTAGAAGATGGAAGGATGGAAAGAGGGATAGAATCATCTGAGTTATAGACATATGGTATGACTCTAATGAAAAGAGTCCTACTGGTCTGGATGTGTGGAGCGATGACCCCAAAGTGAATCATGTCATTAGAAGTGCGAGGAATTACAAGGTAGTAGAAAAGAAGATTGAGAGAGTTATAGAAAGAGAAGAGACAGATGATGCAAAAATATAAGACGGGGAAAAGGAAGACCTAATTCTAGAACAACTGAAGAAGGCTAAGGCAAATGTCAGTATCTGGGAACTATTGATGCACTCAATAGCCACAGAAGAGCTATGGTGAAAGCTCTATTGAACATGAACATTGAAATAGCAGCCACACCTGAGACTATGGTAGCAAAGGTTACAAAAAAGAAACACGGGCTGATAACCTTCTTAGATGATAACCTACCTTTAGAAGGAAGAAATCATAACAAGGCACAATTTATCTTAGTTGAAGTAAAAGGGAAAAGAACCAATTTTATAATTATTGATGATGGTTTTGCCATTAATGTATGCCCATTTAAGATCTTGCCTAACTTAGGTTTGAAATTTGAAGACTTGGCAAATTCAAACCTCATAATCAGAGCCTATGATGACAGCACTAAGAATGTGAAGGGGACATTCCAATCTCTAGTTAAAATAGGACCTGTGGAATCAACCATTTAGTTCACCGTGCTGGATATACCAGTTACTTATGCCTTGTTGTTGGGAAGGCCATGGTTCCATGCTCTAGGAGGGGTACCCTCGACTGTGCACCAGAAGATAAAAGTCCCTCATGAAGGAGATGTCATGACAATCGAAGCAGGAACCAATGTAGTTATGGCTACCATATTGGAAAAATAGAAACGAGTGTGTATTCCTCCTGATTTTTGAATTTCTGGGATATTTGACAAGACTGAGATGGACTGAAGGGTTGCAAAAATAATGGAGAGCATGAATTACTAACTTGGATGGGGGCTAGGCAAGAATGAGTAAGGAAGTCCTACCATAATTCAAAAGTCAAAATGACACTAAAGGATTAAGGTGTGCTGAGACAGGATCTACCAGCAAAAAGGCAAGAAAGAAGGAGAAGGCCAAGAGAAATAAGCCTCTGGGGAGAGTTGGGCCGTAAAGTGAGAATTTCATCAAGTCAAGAGAGGGCAAGTACTATCTGGGTGCTAAGGAGTCCGTTAACATCGCTGGCAAAAATGTTCTTGGGTTCAAGATTTTCAAGGACTAGATTATGGAAAACTTAGTTGAGAGTAACAAAGAAGAAGTGATGGAGTAAGTAGCTTGAAGAATAGGGATGTTGTTGTCGAAGAGCTGTTGTTTCTACCACCTGAAGAGGAGCCACCCCAAGATTTAGCTACTCATATTAGTGATAGCTTTACTAATGTTTTTTATAAAGAAACTAATGTAAAAATTTTTGGTCTCTTTGAGGAAGAAAGCTATGTTTTCCCTTTAGTTAATGATATGAACGTTGGTTTTACTTACTTGTGTGATTGGCATCCTGATAGTTCTGTGCATTATAATTTTGATCGTGCATGCATGTTTGACATTAATTCAATTCAATTTGATTCATTTAACATAGGAACAAATGATAATCCAAAGAACATTTCTATATCACATGATGTAACTCCTGAAGAGAGGGAAAATTTTAAAAAAATGCTAACAAAAAAAAAGGTAGTATTTGCTTGGACCTATAAAGACATGCAAGGTTTAGATAGGGACATTACAAAGCATCACATTTCAACGCATTCGAAAATAAAACCAATTAAACAAAAATTGTGCAGGCTGAGACCAGAATGGACTGAAGAGATAAGAGAAGAAATTGCTAAACAAATTCTAGCCAACTTTTTAGAAGTAGTAGATTATCCCCAATGGCTAGAAAACATAGTCCCGATACCCAAGAAAGATGGTAAGGTGTGAATGTGTATTGATTTCAGGGATTTAAATAAAGCATGTCTAAAGGATGACTTCCCTTTACCTCATATCGATATGATAGTGGATAGTGCAATGTGCTCCTTCATGGATGGGTTCTCTAAGTATAATTAGATAATGATGGTAGTTATGGATAAGATCAAGTTAGCTTTCATCATTGAATGGGGGACGTATTGCTATAAGGTTATGCCTTTCGGGTTAAAGAATGCAGGTGCAACATACTAAAGGCCAGCCACCGCTCTTTTCCATGACATGATGCATAAGGAAGTGGAAGTATATGTAGATGATATGATGGTCAAGTCAGAAACAAGAGAGGGACATTTTGAAGCACTAGACAAATTCTTGGCATGCATTGAGAAGTATAATTTGAGACTCAACCCAAAAAAATGCATTTTTAGAGTTACTTTAGGGAAGTTGCTAGGGCATATAGTAAGTAACAAAGGAATCGAAATGGATCCAGATAAAGTGAAAGCCATTTAGGAAATGCCAGCACCAAGGACAGAGAAAGATGTGAGAGGGTTTATAGGTAGGTTACAGTATATTAGTAGGTTCATTGCAAGGCTTAACAATATTTGTGATCTAATCTTCAAGCTTTTGAGAAAAGATCAACCTATAGAGTGGAATGATGACTGCCAATGGGCCTTTAATAAGATAAAGGAGTATCTCACAAATCCACCTGTACTTAAACCACCGAGGCTAGGTAGACCCTTGATCCTATATTTAGCTCTAAAAGAAAAGGCAATGGGAGCAATGTTAGCATAAGAAGGGCTGGATGGGATAGAGCATGCAAATGAAGAAAAGTATGATTTGGTGGAGAAGACATGTTTGATAATGATCTAGGTAGGCATTACTTTTAGTCTTATAGGGTTCAGGTCATTTTGAAAATAGACACCTTAAGATACTTACTGCAGGCACCTTCTCCTGACTAAATTTGATATAGAGTACATTACCAAGAAGGTTATTAAGGGAAAGGCAATAATGAAATTCCTAGCTCAAAATACTGTAGAGGGTGATGAATAATGGAGCCTAGAATTCCTATATGAGAATCTAGCAGTTATAGAGCATCGAGAATGGAAGCTTTATTTTGATGGTACAGTAAACAATAAAGGAGTTGGGTTAGGAGTGATCCTAATCACGCCAGAGGGAGAAACCATACCAATGGCCAAGAAGCTGGATTTTAAAGTAACCAATAATATGGCTGAGTATAAAGCGTGCATTCATGGAGTAGAAGCAGCGATGGCAATTAGAGCAAAGGAGTTGTTAGTATATGGGGATTCTATGTTGGTTATCAGCCAGGCTAATGAAGAATGGGAAGTGAAAGAGGAAAAGCTGAAACCCTACATCTGTTATTTGAAAGCTTTAATAAAGAATTTCACCAAGTGTCTTTTTATCCATCTATCAAGAGATGACAATTAGATGGTAGATGCACTAGCAACACTCTTTTTAATGTGGGATAGTGTGACTGGGTTAACCATAAGACCATTAGCAATCATGAAATCAAAGGCTCCGTGTTATGGGGGTGAGTAGATTATGGGAATTCAGATAGGGCCTCAAGAGAAGCCATGGTTTTATGATGTTCAGAGGTTCATTGAGGAAGGAAAATATTCAGATGAGACCACTTCAAAAGAAAGATATGCCCTGCGTGTGCTTGCACATAATTTTGCAAGTCACGATGGGGTGTTGTATAAGAGAATGCCGAATGGGATACAGCTCAAATGTCTCAAGAAAGATGAAGCAAAAGAGGTGATGAGAGAGATTTATGTGGGAGCTTGCAATTATCACATGAATGGAATAATCCTAGAAAAGAAGATAATCAGACAAGGGTACTACTGGAGGAGCATAGAAAGAGATTGCATTAATACATTAAGGCAATGCCATTAGTGTCAAATCCACGGGAATCTTAACCATCTTCCTCCAATGGTGCTAAATAGTTTATCATCTCCTTGGCCTTTTATAGCGTGAGGCATTGATATCATAGGAGAAATAAGGCCAGCAACATCGAATGGACATAAGTATATAATTGTGGCAATTGATTACTTCTCTATATAGGTAGAGGCTAAATCTTTTAATACTCTAAGGGTGAAGCAGATGACCTGGTTCATTGAGAAGAATCTTATTTGTAGATATGGAGTTCCACATCATGTAGTGACAGATAATGGGTTTAGTTTCAAGCAGAAACAGCAGAGTTATTGTAAAAGTATAGGATTGAGCATCATAAGTCTTCACTATATCGACCTCAGGCTAATGGAGCAGTGGAAGAAACAATCTCTAAGATGGTCAAAACTTACAAGGATTGGTCTAAGTTTGTTCCCTTTGCCTTGTGGGGATGCATAACTATAGCCAAAATTGCCACAGGCCAACTCTGTTCTCCCTGGTGTACGACTGTGAAGCAGTTTTGCCAACAGAAACTGAGATCAAGTCTTGAAGAGTAGTTATGGAGGAAAAAATGCCTGAGAGTGAATGGGCATGGATAAGATATAATCATCTGGTGTCTCTGGACGAGAAGAGGATGAATGCTTTGTTTCATACCCAGATAGACCAGAAGAGGATAGCAAAGGTATTTAACAAGAAGGCAAAACTAGGGAAGATAAAATCTAGGGATATGTACTAAAACAATCCAAAGCAGTGGTGTTCAATCCAAGAGGAAAGTTCAGACCAAACTGGGAAGGACCATACTTAGTCAAGTCAATTCTGCCAAAGGGAGTCGCCAATATATCTGATCTTGAAGAGAATGAGTTCATGGAGCCTGTTAACTTGGATCGCCTTAAGAAATACCATCTATAAAAAATAAAAGTCCACTAACTAAAAAACCCAAAAAGGCTAGTCAGGCAAAAATGAAGACATTCTCGCTGTTCAGAATACCCGCAAAGGGCTGACAGGCAAAAATTAGGGAATAAATAAAAGAAAAAGGTCCCACTGATTAGAAAACCCATAAAGGGCTTGTTAGGCAAAAGTTAGGGAAATAAAATGTGAGCGAAAAATATTCAGTTAGAAAATCCGAAAGGACTAGTTGATAACAGGAGTTATGTCATGTGATGTAGTAAATGTACTCATTTTGGACCTAATTAATGAATCTTATTGAAATTAAAATTTTTTTATGACATTACATGTTCTATCTTATTTATAATGCATAAGTACCAAAAAGGAAAACATAACATAAAAGTCTAAAATCAACTCTATGAGACCATTTTGCTTCAGTCGTGCCTCTATTTCTTCTTCCTCTAAGATTCATCATGTAAAGCTTGAATCCTCTTGTATCTAGAAAATTTGTGTGGCTTTGTAGCTTGTATCATAACCCATATTTGAAAATTAAAAATAAGAAGCCCACTAAGTTAAAAACCCAAAAGGGCGGCTTAAGCGAAAGTTAAGGCAAACCTGCTAATTTGAAAACTCGAATGGGCAACTTAGGAAGAAGTTAGGGTAAAAAAAATCAATTAACTCACTTAGGATCATATGTTCATCCAAGTCTAATTTCAGGAAAGGGAAGTTTGATAGCTTGTCCTAACTATAAAATAGAAAATAGCCTAAAATCAGTCATCCCGAGCTCTAGAATCAAGCCATGGGCTCCATCCTCTACTAGGTTCATCATGATGATAGGTATCTAAAGGTCTAGCAGATGAAGTACCACACTGTAGGGATCAACGCCTAAGTTAGCAAGCCACTGGTGAAGCATCTCAATCTCCCACTCTAGATCCCATGAATAATTCTACACATATAGGAAGCATTATATCATATGCACACCATGCATATATTTGCATAATAAGTGTATATATACTTACCCACCAACTATCTATGACCTGCATGGTAAATAACCTGTGAGACAAGGTGAGTCCGTGCAAATACTCTGCCTATGTCCAGGGGACCTATTTTGTAAAGTTGTACTAACATCAATACCAAGTATACAGGTAGTACAAGAAATAAGTCAGACAAACTCATATGAGAAGTATCTTCTGGAGAAAAGATGGGGAGCTAAACATTATCGAAATGTAACTACTACTCAACCAGAGCCTAAACAACAAAAGACTAATATCTATCAGGAAGGGGAACATCGCCAAAAATAACACTAGCAAAAGCTCCCTTATGGCTGGTCCTAACATGTTGAGTGCGCTGTGCACGGCCAAGATTGGGCCCGAGGACCTCAAGTGCAATCTCAAGCTCAGGGGCAACCTCACTCTCCTGCACAGTCTCAAAACCCTAATCAGCCCCAACCTCCTCCTTCGTCACTTCATCAATAGGGGAGTGAACCTCCTTAATCTATGAAAAGCAAATTGTGAGAAAAGAATAAGTGATTGGAGAGTTCCAAAAAAGAAATGATTAGAAGTTACCTCAACCTTATCAATAAGAACCTACTCCAAGAGGTTCTCATGGACAAACTATCGATAATGGCGAGATCACTCAAGAAAAATAGTGGCATCATATCCCTGTAATGCCTCTCTCAACTCTGAACCTGTCAAATAAGAATTATAAATCATCAAGAGAGGAACAACATAGGGAATACGGCATTGGGAAGGTCTAGAGCACCATCGATATACTCGCTCTCCCAAATACCATATCCGACAGCCATAACCAGGGAGTAGAACCCTCATCTCCTTAAGTCATACTGCGGCATCCATGAAATCATATCATTGGACATCAACAGCTCCCTCTAACCAATCATAATAGATCTGCAAAATCAAGATTAATTAAGTTTAACTTATATTAAGTCATGAAATACTAATGGTTTTGTTTTCTTACCAGGTCCCACTCGACAGTGTTCAGCTGATCGTGGTAGGTCTACAGAGTATTCATGACACTCACTAGATAGGAAGAGCCCAATCTCTGCATCAGGGGGAGACTCCTATCAGAGCTGATAGCCTCAAAGCCATGAATCAGCCCAATCTTTAAACTCCAAATCTGGAAAGAGGAAATAGGTTAAAAAAAAAGGATGACATACATGAAAAGCGTGCCAAAAGCCACACATGGTGATAGCACCTCTATAGACAATGTCTAGTCTATAATATAGATAAGTCAATGCAACAAATCCCCAGTCAAGGGTGACAACTCGGTCTAAGTCTTAAAGAGGGTCGAGAAGGCCAATGTTGACCTCATTACCAATCTCGTAGAAAAGGGTCGTGCCAAGCAATATCAAAAGGAGATACCTCACCTTATGGGCAATCTAACAAGGAGTGGTGGTAGGAAGGCATCTGAATCCCTCAATTAATGATGAAAGAAGAACATTCTTTTGATTCTTCCACATCAGAGCGAACTTATAGGTGGTAGGGTTTAGCACACGCCCAAGTGTTTGGTGACCACGGCACTGTGTGGGCTCGAGGCCCACTAAGAAATACAATATAGGTCTTAGGCCTATTCGAAGATGGAGTTGCCAGCCGGATAAAAGCTGGGGACACACTGTACAGCAATTGGATCCCACGGAGGTTCCCAGAAGCCATCATCAGAGAACAGGTTTGGAAACTAGGTATGATCGTTTGAATGCTCACCCAACCTTGCAATTGGCCTTTGTTTCTATTTTTCATTTTATTACCACTTAATTATTTAATTATTTCCTCATTTACATTCAAAATTGCACTTGCCTTCATTCACTTTCCAAGTTTTATAATTAAGTCCAAGTTTGCACATTAATCCAATTTCATGCCTTTGAGTCCCAATGTTCAACAAAAATAAAATAAATAATAATTTACAACCATACATTCAAAATCAATTGGGGAAAGGGATTAAGGATTATAATGCTTTTAGGCAAAATAAAAGAATAATATACAGAAAATAAACCAAACATATACTAAAAGTAAACCAATAATGAACAATAAACATAATGTTATAAGAGGGATAGCTAACGAAGGCGACTACTTAATAATGGAAATCATCAAGTAATTCCTACAAATAACACACAATTAGTCCTTCCCTTCAAAAAAAAATTACATATAAAGACACTTACAAAGAGATGCTATGAAAAAGGGGTTTTCATGTTACGAACTAAAGAAATCATCAAACAATCAAGATGAACATCATCATACAATGAAATAGCCTTGTTTAAAGTCAAAAGGCACATATCAAAGTGGACGTCGCGATAAGCGTTAGTAGAAAAGTAAAGCTAAAAGTGGACCGACCTATCAATGTGGCTATCCACATTAAGATGAGGTGTCACCTCATCAATAGAGGCCCCTGACATAATTAAAAGCAAAGGATCACATAATATATATATAAACAAAGGAGAGAAACTCCTTAGAGGCCTGTCAATGGGGCGATCGCCTCTGTGATGAGGCGATCGCCTCTTCATTGACAAGAGGTGATGCCTCTTCATCAATAGGCCGATTCCAACTTTCAAACGTTTAGAATTCTACTTTAAGTAACAATACAGGCATATACACACTCTACAAGCATCAAACTACAACTACATGCAAAAGTCTTCAAAGGTCACATTAATAAAGTGAGATATTAAGCAAGATAAACTAGAAATATACCTAAAATATACTAATGACTTAGTTACACACAAGCAAGAACACAAAAAATGATGAACATGTTAAGTTTAAGTGCAAGTTTTCTACCAAAATAAGAGGCCCTCAGCGATGTTTTTTATTGTGATCCTTGCTAGGATGTGATCTTTACTTTTTACACAAGCTTCTTCCTTCTTCTGTTAGGAAAATGTGGACTTTCCCTTGCTTCAATCTCTCCTTCTTCCTTGAGGACATTTTTCTTTGCTTCTTCTTTTTCTTTTCAGAGCTCCTCCTTCACTATTTTTTATAACCCCTTAGTGGTTCCTCTCTCCTTTTTTTCTCTCTCCTTCTCCTTTATTTCCCTAGCTTCCCTATGCCCCTAAGCCCTCTAGCTCATCATGAGCCTCCATAGCCTTTTTCTCTTCCCCAAAAATCTCTTTCTCATGCAAAAATTAGGTCTGGAGGGTGGGGCCCACACCACTTGGCCACTAAGGCTGCAGCTGCAAGTGGGCTGCCATAAAGGCGGTGCCTCTTCGATGAGGCGATCGCCTCATTGGCAGCTACCAAAGAGGCAATCGCCTCATTGCACTGAGGTGATGCCTCTTTGGCCTAGGCCTGCATTGGGCCAAGCGGGCTTGGGCCGATTCTAGACAATTAGGCTAATTTTTAGGGTTTTTTAGGCTTTAGGTTTTCAAGTCCACTTTCCATTAGAAATTCAGGCTTTATTCTCATGTCCAAGTTTCACATTCTCATCATTGGGCACGAAATGGGCCGATCAAACTGAGCGCCCCTAATTCGTCCCCTTACACGGGCCGACCGAATCGGGTGTCTACAGTTTGCCCCTAATTTTTTGAAAAATCAAATGCATGCAATGATCATTTTTCAAAAAATCATATGCACAACAACACACAAACAACAAGATGAGCAACATTCCTGACTCTTGGGTCTCACCTGAGAGATGAATCCTTCAGTTATGAAACATGACCGTGATCCTTGGATTTTCCTGGCCCGATTAGCCACTCATTAATATTTGATAGAAATATTTGAAAATTGTCAACCTCGGGTTTTCCTGGCCCGATTACCATCTTGCTAGGGACATAGACTTATGGGTTTTCCTAGTCCAACCATCAATCACTTGAAACATGATTCTTGGGTTTTCTTGGCCTAATCATCACCACACCTAAAACATGATTCATGGGTTTTCCTAGCTCGATCATCACCACACCTAAAACATGATTCACAGGTTTTCCTAGCCCGATCATCACCACACCTAAAACATGATTCACGGGTTTTCCTGGCCCGATTTGTCGTTACATCTGAAATATGATTCTCAGGTTTTCTTGGCTCGATCATCACTGCCTTGACTTTGGTTCTCGAGTTTTCCTAGCTTAATCACCATTGGCGATGTGGTTTTTAGATTTTCCTAGTCTGATTATCACTCCTCCAGGGACATAGACTTTCAGGTTTTCCTGGCCCAACTGTCATTCACTTTCGACTTCGGGGATACTACCCAAACAGTCATCTCAATCTTATAAGCTTTGGGGATTTAAACATGAACAGCCTTGTCTTTGAGCTTTGGGATTCAAACCTGAACAGCCCTGTCCTTGAGCTTCGAGGATTCAAACTTGAACAGCCCTGTCCTTAAGCTTTAGGGATTTAAACCCGAACAGCCCTTTCTTGAGCTTCGTGGATTCAAACCCGAATAGCCCTGTCCTTGTACAGCATGGGTTTTCCTGGCCCACTCTTCTTAAAACTTTACTTTGAAGACTTCTACCTCTGAATTTCATCCTCTTAGTACATGATAATAACCATTCCCCTTTTTTTTCAGAAAACCTTACTCCTTTGCCCACTATAAAAGTAACCTTTCCCTTATCTTCCTTCCCTTTCACTTTTGTCACTTTTCCTCTTCTCTTCTCTCTTCTTTCCCTACACTTTCTACACTCTTTTACCCTTCCTTTTTTCACAAATAATGGAGAATAAAAGAACACCTTTGGTGCCTAGGTGGGATCACATCCCACCCTTTGTTAGTGCTTCAAGGAGTCTAGGACTAACACGAGGAGGCTCGATTCCCCTTCTAGCGGACTTAGGGTCCCATATCTGCTCGTATGCATCTGGAGAGGTTAGTACCCCAAAATTTCCTGCAAAATCATTTTGGTTCAGTGATTATTTTTGTATATTTATCATTCTAGGGCATTATTTGATTAAACAAACATGAGATTGGTCATTTTAATTGCCAAAAATTGAAAAAACATCATTGTCTGTGCTTCGCAAAGGCGATCGCCTCTTCGATGAGGTGACCATCTTATCAATGAGGTGATTGCCTCATCGATGAGACGATGGGCTTCCTACAAAGGGGCGATGGACTATCGCCTTATCAAAGAGTCAATCACCTCTGTGAAGAGAGGCGATCGCTTCATCAATAGGGTGAACTGCGCTATTTACATATCTGTTTATTCTGAATTTTTTCTAAAACCATAAAATGCATAAATTTTACTTCCCTATCTCTTTGCTGGTAGTATGATGCTCAGATATTTAAGGGCGTCGGGAATTTCCATGGAGTCTGATTTTTCTACAGCGAGTTGATCGATGACCAGAGGGATCAAATTTAGGAGACTGGGTTTGAGGTCTTCGTACTCTCGCTTCCTTCCGAGCAGGGGCACACAAACTATCAGCCACTACATGCTTTGATGGAGAGGTGGTTTGATACGATTCACACTTTCCATCTCCTATTCTGTGAGCTTACTTTGGACCTTATGTCATTTGCCGCCATCATGAGGATTGCCTGCGTCAGGGACCCTATCCTTTTTAATGCGAGTCTACACTAGCTATCTCTGAATAAGGCTACATACATCGAGTGACTTTTGGGTATGACTCTCGACATGAAGGGGACTCATACCCTTAAGTTGGACTCGATCAGGAGCTTCTACACCTGAGAGTGGGTTGCGGCAATGATCAGTCCCCTTAAGATTGATTAGGTGGTAAGGGCCTTCTTGCTCTATCTGCTCGGTACCACCTTCTTTGCTGACACCCGCCAGCTCCATCGACCTGATGTCCTTGCTAGCTCTTCAAGACCACAATCAGGTACCTATGTTCAACTGGGGGTAGCTGCGCTCTAGCGTACCTGTACCGAAGTATGGATGAGGTGATCCGAGGGGCTAGGAGATTCTGTAGCTTTTGGCATGCTGTTTTGGTGAGTCTTGATCCTCGCTTTCTTTATCTTGCTCTAACCTCCATTAATTTACACTAGTTTTCTCAATTTCTCCTATTTTCTTTTTCCAGGTCTAGGCTCTGGAGCTGAAGCTGCTTGTGGGCATGACACGAGTGGGGGATCACTTCCCAACCCTTAGTAAATGGGGAGCCAGTCACGTCGTGAAGAGGCACCTCGCATGAGTTTATATCATAGACAACACTTGAACTCTCTGACACAGGATATGGTACCTACAAAGCACAACCTTTTTTATTAGTAAATTATGCATATTCAACTCACTTACCTAGTGACATCTCCCCTTTTTGCAGATTCAAAATGACTTGTGGGGGGCCTGAGGATAGTTGGACTATTAAGATGACTCGCTCTAGGTCCTCAGCCTAGAAGAGAGTACTCCTTTATGGCCCTGGATATCGATCCTGGTATTTGGGCGAGCGGGTCTTAAACTGGAGGAGAGGTGCTATAGCTAGATGGGTTCCGAGGTCTCCTCCTGATAGCATGCTTTGGGCTCATGAGCTAGAGGGCGACGACCTTGCCTAGGCTATTACAGGCTCACTAGTTATAAATCACATGGTTCGTGTGAAGAGCCGTTATGCAAAGTTCATTCGCACCCACCTTCTGCTGACAGTGCCCTTCCATGTTGCTTCTACCACTTAGGTATGTCCCTATCAGCTTCCCTTACCTTGAGAATTGATTGTCTGCTCACATGTTTCCCCTGTCTTGCCTTCAGGCTACTCCTTACTAGACATGTGGCCCCAATTAGATCCCGAGTGTGAGAGAGAAAGCCCCTGAGGCATCAAATAGATCCGAGCAGGGAGGAGACTTCTGTGGCTAGCGAGCATGTCAGGCCGACTAGTACCCCTAGTTCTGAGTTCATCCCAGGCAGCTTCATTCATGTCCCTGACCCTTTAGCCCGATGTTAGGTTCCTCTTGGGGAGTTGTCCCGTCAGTTCTTGACCTTGGATGAGGACTTGATCCCTGCATGGACCCCTAGTGGGTGCTACTTATGTAAGCTTTTTTTTTTCTAACTTGCTTTCATTATGATTCTCAAACTAACTGTTAGTTTCAACATTCATTTCAATAATGCAGATTCCTCTGGAGCAAGGCCTATTTAAGTATCGTATGATAGAGGCCCAGAGAGACTACATGCTAGAGATCACTCAGCAGTGGAGGGTAAGAATCTCTTTATTTCCTACATGTATGCATACTATGATTTGTCTGAACAGGATCAGGATGAGGCTAGCAGGGGTGAGGATCGCCACTCTCGAGTGTCAGATTAATGTATTTCATATCAATGAGGATGACGAGGATGAAGATAGGAGTGGCAACGGTGCTGGAGGAGGGGATGACCCTTAGGGTACCAGATCAGACACTTGATGTACTAGGGTCAACATTTATGCAATCATGAGTTCAAAGATTGCATGAATTCATCATTCTCCTCAATCAAATTCATTTATTTTTCATTTTTCACATGTGAGCTAGTTTCAATGATTACATATGTATCTACCCCCACTATATTCTGATTTGCTCCTGTTAAGACTGCATGATTCGAAGAAGTGTAACGGCCCACACTGCTAACGAGGCAATCGCCTCTTGCTGCTGAGGTGGCACCTCATTGATGAGATGATCGCCTCAGCAGTAAGCAGTCCTGCCCCTTTAAAAACCCACATCCTTATGTTCAACCCACTTCTTGAGTTCCCTTCATCCCTAACCTCCTATTTCTCTCTCTAAGCACCTCTGAAAGTTATAATCATGACTTAATGGAGTCTGGGGCTACTACAATCAATCTTGAAGGGTTTAGACAACAAGTCTTGGACTAGGTTAGAGCCTTTTCACCTTTCGATCTTCAAATCACTCCATGCTAGGAGAATCAACTTCCCTTTTCTCCATGCCATGGTTTAGTTTTAGGATCCCTACAAACACATTTTTAGGTTCAATATAATAGAAATATGTCCTCTGCTAGAGGAATTCGAGGCAATTCTCAATCATCATATAGATTCTACTTGCCGACTTGTAGTTCCTAATCTTGAAAACCCAAATTCTCACTCCATTCAACACCAAATGGCGCATATGTTCAACCTTCCACCCCGGTCTTCTTTTCACTGCATCCTCAGTTCAGAAATCATACTAGAATCTTTTCTGGAGGTCACCATGGGTATGGACAAAGAAGAAACTTATTGGCCCCACATAATGGCTCTTTGCTTGTATGCTCAATTTCTGCTGGTTTCTCCCTCAGGACATTATGATTGGAAGATCCTTTCTATTCTTGATTAGGTGGAATCAAGGTTCAATCCTTTCCCTCTCATCTTAGCAGAAACTATCATTGGATTGGATAATTTCATAAAGACACGATGATTCTCTGGAAGTCCGTTCTTGTTGGAGGTAAGTTTCATGTTGTCCCTTCCTAACCTCTAACTGTCTTACCATCTACATCTAATCATTTACAAACCTGCAGATGTGGTTTTATGAAAAGTTGGGTCTACTCAAACCTCCTCAAGATATCAGGGCATTATAAAGCTAAGCATTACCGAACAATAAAACTACATCCCATTCCTGTAAATATTCACAGCTGGCTGTCAACATTCCCTAATACATTGATTCACTGGATGTGCCCCTGGTGGGGGTTGCAACATGTGACCATTCGGTCTTACACATATTGTGTCCCAATTTTTTGTCTTCATTTTGCCATATTTTATAATCTAGCCCACCTCTACCGCTAATACGATCACAAACAACTAATCGTGGAGCTAGTTCATGAGTTCGAACCAAGGCCCCTTTCTTAAAACTTCCTGGACTACTTGGTGGCAACTTGGCCTCGAAGAGTCATCAAAAGAAATTTAAGCTAAGATAGAGATTAGACTACTGATGATCATTACAAAGTATGGGTTTATTTGCAATAGACAGAAAGAGATGAATTTACTAAATACAAAAGGACAAGAGAGTTACAAATGTTGAGCTTTCAGGGTAAGCAATAAAAGAGAAGAAAACAAAATTAGCTAATAAAATTAAGTCATCATTTCCCTTTTTGTTAGATGTAATTTTCCTTTTTATTAGTTTAAACAGCTTATAATAGACATATCATGCAATATTTAACAAAAATTGAAGCAATCTGTTTCATTTAGTTTAAGCACAAAACGCATATACATTTCACTTCTGATACATCTCATATTATTAGTTGGCTTGCCCTTGCAAGTTTTCCAACTAACCATTTTGTGTCTCTCTCTCTCCTTTTACAGGTCCTTAACTTTTGCTTGGACCACCTCTTTTGAGGTTTTCAATCCAGCAGGACCTTTTCTCTTTTTTTCTTTCTTTTTTTTTTAGTCTCTATCTTTTGCCTAAACAGCCTCTTTTTGAGGTTTTCTCCCTGGCAAGACTTTTCAAAGAAAGTATTTCTTGAGCTTGTCTAGGTTGATGGGCTCTTTGAACTCATTTCCCTCCACGTTAGACAAAATGGCAACGCCTTTTGAAAATAACTTCTTTACCAGATATGGTCCCTCCCAATTAGGCTTAAATTTTCCCCGAGGGTCGATCATGACTGATTTTGTAAGTTTCAACACCAAATCCCCTTCTCGAATCTTGCCTAGCTTGATCTTCTTATTATAGGCACGAGCTATTCTTTTCTGATATAGTTGAGAATTATACATAGCTTACATTCTCTTTTCATCTAGCAATGTCAATTGAGCCAACCGACTTTTGACCCACTGATACTCAGGGAGTTTAGATTCCAAAAGGACTCTCAACAACCTTATCTTGACCTCTACAGGCAAAATGGCCTCACACCCATAAACTAAAGAGTATGGAGTGATCCCTGTCGAGGTTCTAGTAGTGGTTCAGTACCCTCACAATGCAAATTGTAAGTATTCTGCCCCATCTCTGTAATTTTCCAGCATCTTGGCAGCATCTTGGCTAGGATCTTTTTTTTGTTCTTATTAGCTGTTTTCCACTACCCCCCATTTTCCTGTGGCCTATATGGAGATGACCTGCGGTGCTCAATCTTATAGTCTTTTAGTAGTGTGGCCATTTTTTACTCAAAATTGAACACCATTGTCTATAACTATATGGTGTGGTAGACCAAATCTACAGATTATGTTCTTCTCGATGAACCTTGTCATCTATTTTTACCCGACAGTAGCATAAGATTTAGCCTCAACCCACTTGGAGAAATAGTCGATAGCCACAATAATATATCAATGACCGTTAGTCTCTCTTGGTCTTACTTCTCTTATAATGTCAATCCCCCATACAAAAAATGGCCAAGGAGAAGTCATTCCCTGAAGTTCCATGGATGGCAAGTGGCTAACATCACTATAGGTTTTGGTAATTGTGACATTTCTTTACAAATCTAACATAATCGACCTCCATGGTGAGCCAAAAGTATCCTTAGAGGGTTCTTTTCTTTGCCAAAATGGTCCCATTCATGTGTGGCCCGCATACCCCTGCATGAATTGCTTCCATAAGCTTGCAAGCTTCATCCTTATCAACACACCTGAGGTGTACCCCGGCTGGCATTCTTTTGTATAACATCCCATTGTGACTTATGAACTGTTGAGACAACATTTGTAGGGATATTCTTTCTTTCTTATTAACGTCATTTGAAAAACTACCCAGTTTCTAAATACGCTTTGCAAATCATAGAACTAAGGTTTCTCAGTAGCATCAACTGGCGCCACTCTCACTTCCTTGTAACAGGGGACTTAAAACTTCGTGAGAATTAAGGGCCTAGCTTCTTGTTATTTCCCACTTTCCCACATGGAGGCCATTGTGGCTAAGGCATCAGCTACCTGGTTTCCTTCCCTTGGAAAATGGACAAACTTACACTAAGTAAATGAGCATAGGATAGTGGCCAACTATTCCCAGTACAGCCGTAATCTATCTTCTTTTATTCTCCTATTCTTTGGTGGCTTATTTTTATAACTAGCATGGAATCCTTATAGATAGTAACATTTTTTTGCCCCCCGCACTGCGCAATGCCTCTAGACAAAAAATGCAGGCCTCGTATTCTGCTTGGTTATTAGTTTCTTTAAACTCAAGTCTTTTTTTCCATCGAGACCATTTCTCCTTTTGGCGAAAACCAAAATTACCACTATTCTGGCCCCTTTATTGTGGACAGCTCCATCAAAGTACATTTCCCACCCTTGTATCTCTATCGCCCATAGATGTTATTCAGGAAACTCCAACTTCCATTCTTGGTCATCATCTACTGGGCTCTGTAACAAGAAGTCTTCTACTACTCTTCCTTTCACCATCTTTTTGGCTATATACTCTATGTCAAATTCTGTGAGTAGAATGAGCCACTTAGCCAATTTTCCTATAAAAGATGGGGGTCTGTTGGAGATACCTGAGGGGATAGTGTTTAGAAATTGCCTACACTTTATAAGAATGAAAATAGTGTCAGAGTTTTTTTGTCGCCCAAATCACTGCTAGGCATGTTTTCTCCACTATACTATAAGTAGTTTCATAAGGCAAAAGCTTCTTACTCAAGTAATACACAGCATGCTCTACTTTCTTTTCACCTTCCTGTGCCAACATTGCCCCTATTGTGTCTTCCTCAATTGCCAAATACAAGGTCAAGGCTTTACCCGATCTCGGTGGCTGTAAATTAGGGGGATTCATCAGATAATCCTTAATAGCTTCAAAGGCTTGTTGACATCTTTCATCCCACACAACAAGTTGGTCTTTCTTTATAAGCTTAAAGATGGGATTGAAGATGACTATCAATTTGGCTATAAATCTGCTGATATACTATGAACACCTTAGAAACCCTCGGACCTCTTTTTCAATCTTTGATGCAAGCATATCCCTAATTGCTCTGATCTTATCTGGATCCACCTCTATTCCTTTCTCATTGATAATGTGTCCCAACAGTTTCCTAAATGTAACCCCAATAACACACTTCTTCGGGTTCAGTCTAAGATTATACTTTTCTACCCTAGCCAGAAACTTGTCTAGTGCCTCAAAATGCCCTTCCCTGGTTGCAGATTTCACCATCATATCATCCACATATACTTCTAACTCCTTATGGATCATGTCATGTAGCAAGGCGATCGCCATCCTCTGATAAGTGGCTCCTGCATACTTCAACTTGAAAGGCATCACTTGGTAATAGTACATGCCCCATTCGGTGATGAAAGATGTCTTCAATTTATCTATTACTGCCATCATGATCTGGTTGTACCCTAAAAATCCATCCATAAAAGAGTACAATGCATTAGAAGCTGCACTATTAATCAATGTATCAATGTGTGGTAGCATCCTTGGGGTAGGCTTTATTCAAATCTCGGTAGTCCACACACACTCTGACCCTTCCACCCTTTTTAGGAATAGGAACTATGTTTGCTAACCACTGGGTGTCCTCTACCACTTCTAGAAACTTTGCCTTCAACTGCTTTTCGACCTCTTCCTTAACCAAGAGAGCCCATTCTGGCCTTAACCTTCTTTGCTTTTGCTTTATTGGCATTATGTGAGGGTATATGGGGATCCTATGTTCAAAGATCTCCCTGTCGATTTCGAGCATGTCTTCATAACTCCAATCAAATACACTCTACCTCTTTTTTAAGATTTCTTTTATTTTTTCTCTCTTATCACAAGTTAAACCAGAAGCAAGCAATATATTTTTAGGATTATCATTTGTGCCTAAATTAAATGACTCAGTTTGCATGGAATTAATGTCAAACATATGCATGAAATGATCATCACAAACAGAATAACCATTAGGAAACACATCACATAAATAAGCAAATTCGAACTTCATTGCATTCACTTTTAAAAAGAAAAGATCATCAGTCTCAAATAGAGAAGCAAGAGAAACATAAAAGTCATTATAAGAGGTATCTATGATAGAGTTGAGGACATAGGTTTCAAAAATAAATTCTTTGCTTTGATCATCAATGCCTTTATGCTCCGAAGTAGCTTTATCCTCTTTAAACTCCTCTTCAGCCAGTACCAGCTCCTCAGTAGGGGCTTCTTCAATAGTAACACCCTTGGCTTTATTCATAAATTCAGCAAAGATTTCAAACCCTGAGATAACTTCCCCAGTATTAGGAGAGGTTCTGGAGTCCCGTTGTATGGGTGTCCGATGCCTTCCTTTACAAAGGTCTCCCACAAAGTTTTCTTTTCAACCATGGCTCCCTTTTCCTTTTCTTTAGACTGACCCCAAACACCTATCTCTTTCTCAACTCTGTCAGCTTCTTTGAACCCTAGCTCGTGCTTCAAAATAGGCACCTTATTTTCCATAAACTTTAAAGGTCCACTCTGATTTTTCCCCAACCCTATGTCGGGTAGAAACTTCATGCTGCGCATCATTCTCAGAACCTTTTCATCTATCTCATCCTCATAGATTACACAGACCTCAAAACTAGGACTAAGGGAGATCAACTTCAGCGCAGCTACAGCAACTTCAGTTTTGACTGAGATGGTAACAACCCTTTTTCATATGGGAATTTAATCTTTCAATGAACAGTGGATGGAATGCCACCTAGAGGGTGAAACCATGGCCTCCCCAATAAAATGGCAAATGTCACCGGGATATCAATCACATGCAAGTCAACCCAGACTTCTATAGGTCCCGTTTTAACCAGTGCCCTGAACGTTCCTTCCATAGACCTTTTGGTGTCATCAGAAGCCTTAATAAATACCTCAGAAGGCTTTAAGTTGGCCACCGTCAACCCTAGCTTCGGTAGAATCTTCAACGAACACACATTGATGGCAGAACCGTTGTCGACCATCATGCAGCAGGTCATTTTCCCTTTCACCTCAGCTTTGATAAACACAGCTTTGATAAACATCCCTCGTTGTCCCACAGGTCAACTTGTTCTTTGCCCTCATCATCAACTCCATATGTCCAAGATGTGCACCTACGGCTCCATGGGTTATTTGTCTAGTTTCAGATTTTTAGGTTTGGTTTTTAAGGAATTGTGGGAGACATCAACGAAGAATTTTAGGACTTGCTCTTCTGTTAGGCCAGAGTTGACCATCAAAATGGGTGCGTTTGGTGGTGGTACATTTTGGTAATTGGGTAATGGGTTAGTTTGGGTGTTTGGTTTTCTATTTTCTAGGTTGGTAATTTTGCCTGAGTCTATTAAGTCTTAGATTTCATGCTTTAACCAAGCATAACTATCTGTGTCATGTCCGATGGTTTGATGAAATTTATACAAAAGATTTAGGTTGGCTCCAGGCAAGGGTTATTGTGAAGGTAAAGGCCATAGTAGGTTTTTCTCAATAAGCTTATCAAGGACTTTAGACATAGGACATCCCAGATTTAAAAATCTTCGAGGCTATCTAACTGACTTGCACATTGTTGTTTAGTGGTCGAATGGCATGAATCTGAACATTACTGCTTGAGCTGGCCCCCTCTTTGCCCCTAGATCCTCTTCCAAAGAATTTCTTCTCTTGAGCCAAATCTAAATCCTTCTGGACCCCAAATCTGTAGAATTTCTTATGGATTCCCAGATCCCTCAATTTCCTAGACAGTGCTGGAACACACCCTTTTTATTACCAGGATTAACTAGTCCGACTCAGTAGGCCTATGCCTCATTAAAGACAACTTTCCCCTCTAACGAGTCAGGTAGTCAGTAAAAGGCTCGTTAAAATTCTGCTTAGTATTCTGCAAATCTCTGAAGGACACCTCTAATTGAACATTGAGACCATATTGCTTGATAAAAGTGGCACACAATTCTTTCCAATCTAACTAAACATGTGGTTCCAAGGTGTAGTACCAATGGATTGGCGCTCCCTCCAATGAAATAGGGAACTGCTTGATAATTTGGCTTTTGATTAGCTCGGTAGCCTTCATGTAAGTCACATACTGCTTTAAATGCAAATAGGGATCCTCAGCGTCGGTGTACTTCTTCATGTCAGGGAACTTAAACTTATGAGGCAACGGTTCATCTCCCTTTTCCAAATTCATATCATAATCCAAGGGAGCAACCATACCTTTCTCCTTCATCATCACCTGCATCTGGTTCATTGCCTTGGTCATGCTCTTGGCCTACTCAGTTTGACCCATATCTTTAGCTGGGATCACACTTCTTTGATTCATCAGATTGGCTAACACTGTCACATCATGGTTAGGGAATTATTTCTCAATGAAAGACTTAGGTGAAGCTACTTATATATTAGGAATCAAGATCTATAGAGATAGATCTAAAAGGCTATTGGCCTAAGTCAAAGCACTTATATTTATAAGGTATTAAAAAGGTTTAGTATGCAAGATTCCAAGAGAAGATTCTTGCCAACGTCGCATGGCATTAGTCTCAGCAAGACTCAGTGTCCTATAACACAAGATGAGTGAGATTGCATGAGTAAGATTCCATATGCTTCTGCTATTGGATCTATCATGTATGCAATGTTGTGTACTCGACTTGATGTTTCATATGCCTTAAGCACAACGAGCAAATATCAGTCAGACCCAGGTGAAATTCACTGGATAGCAGTTAAAAATATCCTTAAGTACTTGAGAAGAACTAAGGATGCATTTTTACTATATAGTGGTCAGGAAGATGAGCTAGTTGTAAATGGTTACGCATATGCCAGCTTCTAAACTGACAAGGATGATTTTTTATCACAGTCAGGATATGTGTTTTGTTTGAATGAAGGTGCAGTGAGCTGGAGGAGTTCCAAGCAAGACACTGTTGCTGATTCTACAACAGAAGCTGAGTACATAGCTGCCTCAAAAGCAGCTAAGGAGGCTATTTGGATAAAGAAGTTCATAACTGGACTAGGTGTTATTCCTAGTATATCAGATCTAGTGAACTTGTATTGTGACAATAATGGAGCTATAGCCCAAGCTAAGGAACCCAAATCACATCAGAGATCCAAACACATACTCAGGCGTTATCATCTCATTCAAGAAATCATTGAGAGAGGAGACATCAAGATATGTAGAGTACCTAAAAACGATAATGTTGTTGATCCACTGACTAAGCCTCTTCCACAGCCTAAACATAAGAGTCATACTAGGTCCATGGGTATTCGATATGATGTTGATTGGGCCTAGTGCAAGTGGGAGATTGTTAGTGATATGCACTAGGTCAATCATTTGATTATACATTGACTTTCTTATTTTATTAATAAAGAGGTATTTCATTATCATTTGATTTTATGATAATTATATGAATGGTTAATTCTTACTAAGGCCATCAAGTATGTGACTTGATAGTAAAACCCTTAGATTAAAATAAGAGTTCTATTCTAATTATCCCTAGCCATTTATTAATTATATAAATGTTAAAGTATTAAGGCTAGTATGATGTTGACTGATGGTTATGTTTTACTAATCATGAATATGAGATATTAAGTCAACTCATAGGTACATGATGAGAGATCATGTACTGGATTGACCCACTATGAGAATACCGCATAGAATATTATCATAAGTATTTCTCATCATAGTAATTTTATTTCGGTCCTTTGACCTTGAAATCATCATGGATTTCTACATAGCTATTTTATATTTTAACACATTCTAACATTGTCTTTAACTGGACGATTAGATAGGATGTTGTTGGATATGAAATGAGTTATGTGAGGAATGTGAGTGATTTAGAAGGAATTTATCCCTTATTAATATGAGAAAGATATCTATGGGCCCCTTGATGAGATAGACTAAAGGAAAATTCATGGCCATGCTGAAATGAATTGATAAAGAGTTATCATTTTCAGTCTACTTGGAATCAAGTCAGAATATTGAACTATATAAGGATGACATTCTATGCCTTATGTTCAATTAAGATATCATGTAATAAAGGGGCGATAAAATTCACTGTAATTAGGTTATGTCGAATTATTGACTTCACATAACTTGGGTAGTCATAATGTCTTGCTAGAGGCCACTTATGACTTATAATCCTAAATAAAGATTTAGGCCCACTACCAATGTTATGTGAACCTACAAGGTCACACACTTAGAACAAGCCCAAAACGATTATGGGTTTAATAAGCCTAAAATAAACTCTATGGAAATAAATAATTAAAGTGTTTTATTTATTTATTTATTTGTTTATTTATTTAATATAAATGTTATTTTAAATAAATAAATAAGAGATTATTTCTGATTTGTTTTTAAAAAAAAATCAGAATGTAATAAATGGAAATTACCAAAAAGGTTTTTGGTAGGTGAAACCCTAATTTGGAGTCTATAAATATGTTATATTCTCTAGGGTTTAATAGTTTTGTTTTTCCCTGCCTCCAAAAAGGGTTTTCTCTCTTCCTAGAAAACAAACATAGAATTTTTCTTTTATTCTTGATTTCTGAGACAATCAAGAAAGTTGCTAGCACACACTCCAATTCGTTTTATGAAGGGTTGTTCATATGGATACCTATAGAGGACGCATCCTTTTGGAGACATCTTGATCCGAACAACCAAAGCAAAAAGCTCGAGGTAAGGTGTCATTGGTGTGAACCTCCTCTCATCCTTCCAGAAAATCTTGCCTTTTCTACATTTTGGTGAGATTCCTAAAACTCTAAATTTAATCAAGTAGTCGAATTACATGGATCCAGGTTTTGGAACATGATAAAATTTTAATTTTCCGCTGCGTTTGTATCACGAAACCCCAACATAAACAATGCAAATTAGTACGTGTCGTGAGTGACTATAATCAAATATTCCACCACCAGGTTTAAGTGAAACGTAGGTAGCAAAGTACTGACTATTGTCGGGTTTATTTGGGACTAAAGTGCTCATTGTGTATAAAATGTGTAGTGAATGCATAAATGAAGGAAGAAATAAGAAAATAATTAAAGATGATAAAATGAAAAACACTGGAATTAGTTTCTCTATCCCTAGTGGAGTCACCACTGTAGGCAGCGAGGTTTAACACGTGCCCAAGTGTCTGGCAACCACGGCACTGTGTGGGTTCGAGGCTCATTAGGAAATATGATATAGGTCTTAGGCCTATTCAGAGATGGAGTCGCCACCCAGATAAAAGCCAGGACACACTGTATAGCAACTAGATCCCACAGAGGTTCCTAGAAGCTGTCATCAGAGATCGAATTCAGAAACTGGGTATAAGTGTTTGAATGTTCACCCAACCTTACGGTTGGCCTCCATTTGTGTTTTGCATTTTATTACCACTTAATTATTTAATTATTTCCTCATTTACATTCAAAATTGCACTAGCCTTCATTCACTTTCCAAGTTTTATAGTTCAGTCCAAGTTTGCACATTAATCCAATTTCATGCCTTTGAGTCCCAACATTCAACAAAAATAAAATAAATAATAATTTACAACCATACATTCAAAATCAAATGGGGAAAGGGATTAAGGATTACAACACTTTTAGGCAAAATAAAAGAATAATATACAAAAATAAACCAAATATATACTGAAAGTAAATCGATAATGAACAATAAACACAATGCTATAAGAGGGATAGCTAACGAAGGTGACTACTTAATGATGGAAATCATCAAGTAATTCCTGCAAATGACACACAATTAGTCCTTCCCTTCAAAAATGAAATTGCATATAATGACACTTATAAAGAGATGCTATGAAAAAGGGGTTTTCATGTTATGAACTAAAGAAATCATCAAACAATCAAGATGAACATCATCATATAATGAAATAGCCATGTTTAAGGTCAAAAGGCACATATCAAAGTGGACGTCATGACAAGCGTTAGTAGAAAAGTAAAGCTAAAAGTGGACCGACCTATTAATATGGCAATCGCCTTATTGATGAGGTGATCACCTCATTGAGATGAGGCGGCACCTCTATGATGAGGTGTTGCCTCATCAACAGAGGCCCCTGACATAATTAAAAGCAAAGGATCACATAATACATATAAATAAAGGAGAGAAACTCCTTGGAGGCCTATCAATGGGGTGATCGCCTCTATGATGAGGCGATTGCCTCATTGACAAGAGGCGTCGCCTGATCAACAGGCCGATTCTGACTCTCAAACATTTAGACTTCTACTTTAAGTAACAATACAAGCATATACACACTCTACAAGCATCAAACTACAACTACATGCAAAAGTCTTCAAAGATCACATCAACAAAGTAAGATACTAAGCAAGGTAAACTAAAAATATACCTAAAATATACTAATGACTTAGTTACACACAAGCAAAAACACACAAAATGATGAACATGTTAAGTTTAAGTGCAAGTTTTCTACCAAAATAAGAGGCCCTCAGAGATGTTTTTTATCATGATCCTTGCTAGGATGTGATCTCTACTTTTTACACAAGCTTTTTCCTTCTTCTGTTAGGAAAATGTGGACTTTCCCTTGCTTTAATCTCTCCTTCTTCCTTGAGGATGTTTTTCTTTGCTTCTTTTTTTTTCTTTTTAGAGCTTATCCCTCTCTATTTTTTGCAACCCATTTGTGGTTCCTCTCTCCTTTTTTTCTCTCTCCTTCTCCTTTATTTCCCTAGCTTCCCTATGCCCCTAAGCCCTCTAGCTCATCATGACCTCCATAGCCTTTTTCTCTTCCCCAAAAATCTCTTTCTCATTCAAAAATTAGGTCTTGAGGGTAGGGCCCACACCACTTGGCCACCAAGGTTACAGCTACATTAAATGTAGCTGCAAGTGGGCTGCCATAGAGGCGACGCCTCTTCAATGAGGCGATTGCCTCATTGGCAGCTGCTAAAGAGGTGATCGCCTCATTGCACTAAGTCGAAGCCTCTTTGGCCCGGGCCTGTATTGGGCTAGGCGGGCTTGGGCTGATTCTACACAATTGGGCTAATTTTTGGGCTTTTTTAGGCTTTAGGTTTTCAAGTCCACTTTCCATTATAAATTTAGGCTTCATTCTCATGTCCAAGTTTTAAATTCCCATCATTAGGCTCGACAACGAGCCAGTCAAACCGAGCACCCCTAATTCGTCCCCTAACACGGGCCGACCAAATCGGGTGTCTATAAAACCTGATCAAATCTCACACATACTAACTCCATGCATGCTCAGGAAGACTACAATAACTTATAAAGAAGGAAACGGGAGTCCCTCCGAAGGCAATCCTGGTGATCACAAAAAAACTCATAGGCGAAATAGTCAACTTGCCTACACGAGTATGGAATGTATGGGTGGTGTCCATCCACTACTCAATCAGTACAAATAAAGAATGGCGATCGAACCTCCCTCGAGTTGTCGAAAGCCCAGTAATAAATCGTCTAAACCTGGAGGCCCACACCAGCTGCGCCACATTCTTTAGTAGCCCATGAAATAATTCACGAGCTATGTTAAAATAGCTCGTGAATTTCATCAATCACTAGGAGAATTCCAAGGGAGAAATAATAATTAATTGACTAAAAAAATAATAAAAAAAAATTAGATCATCAAAATAGAATGCCGATTGGCATTCCACAATGTCAATTAGCATTGTGTAATGCCGATTGGCATTGTACAATGTCAATCAACATTGCACAAATGTTGATCAATTTATGGACTTTCGACTCCAATTTTTAGACTTTTGGTCAGCCATTCAACTGAAATCCTATATTCTCGGGTTAAATTTAAATTTTTTCATACATTTTTGAGTGATTTTTAATCTAATTTCAACAATATACACACTAATTTATATTCTGAAATTAATTTTGATTACTAACTGTATGAATAAATTTTTGCAAAAATAAATAGAAATGAGGAAGTGTTACCTCATTGCCCATATCTGTGCATCTATAGAGGTGAAGGTGAGACAAAGGAAGCATAGTAGAACCTTCTCGAAGTCCAAGGTTGTTCTGAGGAAAACGAAGAGGCACAATGGCTGAGTCAACTGGAATCTTTGCTCCTTTGTGCAGACTATGTTATAGGTCAGCCATAGGATCTAACAGATCATTAATTAGACTTCAGATGAGCAAGAAATTAAAAGAAGAAAATCAAAAAAAGAAAAAAAAAAAAGAAGAAATGGAAATGGAAATGAAACAATAACATTGAAAATAAGGAGGGAAGCTTCTTATAAATGGAAAATATCCATTTTGGTCCCTTGACTATGCATGCATTCAAAATCAAGTTTTTCTTTACAAATTCATCCATAATTACATCTTGATTAGGATTTGATTCCTAAATTAATTCATTTAACTTATGTCATCAATAAATGAATTATTATTAATTGTGTATGTATTTAAATTCTAAATTTTTTCTGTTAAGTATATAATGCAGAATATAATTACGAAATGCAATTGTACATTTTTACATGCATCATTTTAAATCAAAATATTTCAAACTTCATTTCATGCTACACAATAGCTGAAACATAAATTTTAAAATTATCATGTTATGTGTTGCACAGTAGTCGTAATATGAATTTCAAATTCAGCATGTTATGTGCTTTAATAGTAGATATAACATGAAATTTTTCAAATCTTTTATCACTAGACACTACACAGTAGTTATAATATCATTGCTAGAAATTCCACAATAACTATATAATGTTTTCAAATCATGAATCGCTAAACGTCCCGCAAGGAATATAGCGAAATTTTAAATCACATATTGCTAGACGACGTTCCATAAGAACTATAGTATGTTTTCAAATCACAAATCGCTAAACGTTCCACAAGGAATATAGCAAAATTTTAAATCACAGATTATTAGACATTCCACAAGAACTATAGCATGTTTTTCATAAATTGCTAAACATCCCACAGGGAATATAGCGAGAATCATTACATATATTTTGTTAAATGTCTTACAGGGAATATAATGAAATCCATTATCACTAGACGTCCCAAAGGGAACATAGTGCAGTCCACCAAACACTACACAGTAGTTATGGTATTATTGTTAGACGTTCCACATGAACTATAACAAGTTTTCAAATCACAAGTCGCTAGACATCCCAAGGGGAATATAGCAAAATACATAAGTTGCACAAGAAATTCCATAGGAAATATAGTGAAACATATTAAACATAGCATCTTGTTTAAAATTGCTCAGCAATTTAAGCATCAGCATGTCAATTAGGATACAATAAAGTACCCTAATTCTTTCTTTCAAAATTATGTGCTACTATTGCTTTGCTGCAATTTGTCAACCAAATAACGACAAAGGGGGCAACTGTAAGCACCCAATTTCGAGATGCAATTGTGCACGCATGCAACGAAAGCTCCTATAATGAAAATCTAATTGAGAATTGATATCTAGTGTTGAGTTTCACGATTTAAAGGACTAAATTACAACATTTTGCAGATTTAATTGAAAATTTTTTTTTAGGGATTTGATTGCAATAATTAGAAACTTCTGAGGACTTTTTTTGTAATTTAATTTAAAAAAAGAAAGAAATTGGTCGGCCAGCATTTAATGCCAATCAGCATTGTGTAATGCTGACCGTATTATAGGATGAAAATAGGCATTCTGGAATGCCAAGTTTCACTAAAAAGTGATTTTTTATATTGATTTTGTCTTTTTTTTTAATTTTTCATTGGTCCAAGACACTACGTGTGCCTATGTACTGAGTCTTTGATTTTTTTCAAAACTTTATCTCTTAATCTTAATTTCAAAAATTAAAAAGCCAACTTCCCTATGTGATCACAAGGGTTGGAGGTTGATAGGTCTAGCTTTAAAAGTCAGAAGGGGAGAGTCTATAAAAAGAAAGAGAAAAAAAGGGAGAGAAGTAAAGGGGCTGCAAAAAAATCAGAGAGAAAAAAACCCTAATTAGCTACTGCAAAAAAAAATTCTTTGCTTTTAAAAGTCCAAAAGATCAAGACAAAATAATAGAGTCAATCTCAAAACGGTGACAATCCCAATCTGAGGGGCATTCAAACAGCATTTGCATAGCATTTTCTACTCTTTCTTTTTTTTTTTTTTTTTGATTTTTTTTATTTCTTGATTGAGTAGTTACTAATTAAATTTTTTTGTTCTTTTTTAATTGATGTTCTATGGTGCTCTAAAGGTGAGGTTGGTGAAATGAGATTTTAGTAGTGGCTACATTGAAGAATCCATGGAATGCCATGGATTAAGATCTGTAAAAGCCCCATAGGATTTAAGATTTATAATTTCTATGTTTTTTTAATTTGCTTTTATTTTAGGTTATAATTAATTTGATTTTAATTTTTGCACAATAGTTTGTAATAGTCCCAATAGTGGGACATAATAGAATTTTATATTCTCTACACTAAAATTGATTAGAAATTTAGGTTCAATTGGGTAAAAATCAATTAAAATCAATTATGGGTATAGATTAATTTAGGTTGATTTAGGATTTTTTTTAGAAAATCACATAAATCCTGTCTTTGATCTAATTTTGTTATGATTTTTTGTTTGGGCTTTGTTTTTCTATTTTTTAGTTCTTTAGGCCCCAAGCCCATGATAGGGCCAAACCCACTAGATAAAAAAAATAGGCTTAAAATGGTTTAGGTTAATTAATTAAAAAAAATTTAGAGTTTAAGCCCATTAGATTAATTTAGACTTAGGCCCATTTTTAGGTTAACTAAAATTAATTTAGACTTAACTCAGCCCATTAATTTCATTTCTTTTAAAATAAATAGATTTAGGATCACATCACTTAATTTAAAATTAAGTAGGATTAAGCCCATTAATTAATTTCTATTTTATTTCTTAAAATTAATAGATTTAGGCCCACTTTTAGAATTAAAACAAGTAGATTTAGACTCATTAATTATCTTAAAATATAGGTCTTTCTCTAGTCCATTTCACTTGTAAATAAAAAATGTAGAATTAGCTAAACTTTAAAATAAAATTAACCAAATTTAGACTTAGGGACACTGCCTTTTGTATGCATTTTTACATGTAATTTTATGACCGTTGCCTTTTTGGGTTAGATGGATGTTTAATTTGGGTTTAAATAAAATTGCATGTAATTAGAGAATAAGATGGTAATTCATAAAGTAATTCTAAATGAACATAAAACTAAGAGAAGTTAGTATTCCGTTCCCAGAATCTCCTAGTCGTGGTGCTAGCTTTCTTTTAAAGAATTGAGTACCACATTTTGATTTGTCCCAATTATTACCCTGGGTGGCGACTCCTTATTTCCACACTATGTCTTTGTGATATAGTATTATGTTCCCTAGGGCACTGACCCAAACAGTGTCATGGTTACTAAAATTTTAGGCATGCGCTAAATCCCACCGTCTACATCCTTTTGCTCTTTTTCTTTGAGATTGAAGGGGAGCATGCTCTTAAGGGATTTCTTCTTCAATTTGAAAACCTTTAAGACCATGAGTGCCAATGTGCTCAATGTCTTATAAATCTTGTTCTAGCTCCTCATCAACATCTTTATCTCCTACTTCGTCTTTTGAAACCCAAGAATTTCTAACAAGCTTGAATTGCCTAAAGTTTCTCAAGAGGTTATCAAGAAAAGAAAGAGGAATGGAAGGAGTGTTGTTCAAATTAATCCCAAAGTGATGCATAATTTTAGTGATGAATCCTCCTACACATAAGGCACCACTAACACTATCACTAGCTAACCAAAACCTCCATTGAAGCCATCTTTATAGCTCAACATCTATGCCTTCAATAAGAAATCTAACAAGGAAAAGATCATTAAAGGAAATAGCTTTATTGCTTAAGCCCCTAGCATGAATAGAGCAGGTAATAAACCTATGCACATATCAAAGAGATTTTGAAGCAAAATTAAATGTTTTTGTGTGTCCCACTTCAATGGTTTTGCATTAGGTTTAGAGTCTAAAAAGGATTAGGAAGCCAAGAAGAAATAAGAGAAGCTAAACCCCCTTGTTTAAAATTAAAGATACCATAAAATTCTTAAAAGGTAAGGAATCTATCTCTCCCAACCAATCTAAGTCTTATGCTATTCATAGGGTTTTTCTCATTAAAGTGGTGGGTTCTCAAACAATAGGAAGCAAGAAATTCATAGACCAAAGAGGGATAGGCAGGAAAAGCATTGAATGCAAAATCATACCAACCCATATCCCAAGCAAAATTCTAACCTCATTATAGCATCCCATCTTTTCTAATGTAGCTTGAGATATGAATTTTGAGGAAATAATTTCCCTTTCCTTGAATTGAGCAAGCCTTTCCCTAAATTGTTAAAGTGTAAGAAAGAGGAGGTTGCTTCTTAAGTTGATCTTTGGTAGCTCATCTAAAGGAGGAAAAGACATCTTGAGCAATCTTCTTCTTAGGAGCCATGGATATAGCACTTGGAGTAACAGAAAAAAGATGAGAGAATTTTCTTAAAATAAGAAAGATAGTTTGATTGTAAAAGAATAATGTGAGGATGAAAGGGAAGTTTAGAGTGTTTATAAAGATAGGTTAAAAACAATTAAAATAATGCATAAAATAATTAAAAAAAAAAGGAACTACCTATTATAGTTTGGAAACCAATAAGAAAAGACCAAATCCTATTAAAAAGAGGTTTTATGTCTCATCAAGCCTGCCCTCACGAGCGGCTCATGATCATGAGTAGCACTGGCCACTGATGAGATAGATGCTCACGAGCAGACTATTAAGCAACAACACGTGATGCAAATAACATATAGGCTCCTAAAATTTCAAATAAAAAGCAATAATATCCTAAAAATGTTACAAATGAGTCCCTAATCATCAAATCATATCAAATAGCAACTAAATCAAATGTTATTTCAATAATTATCATAAACTAAAAAAATAAAACATGTTAATTTGAAAAATAAATTTTATTTTTCAAATAATATTATATTATATTATTATTTTTTAAATTATTTTTAATAAAATATATTAAAAATAAATCATGCAAATGGGAAAATTTATATAATAAATTTTGTATAAGAAATCAATAATTAATAAATTGAATTAATTATTTAATCAAAAAAATTTTTACATTACTACATTATTAAAATTCATATTAGATACCAAAAACACAAGTAATGATTAAGAATGAATTTATGAAATGGTATCAAATATTAAAAATAAACAAAAAGCAGATAAGTGAAAACAAAATTACACACAAATCCAATTATCAAAACAGTAGTTATTCAAGTTGTCAAGACAAACTTGAACCATCAATCATACCAAGTTCATGCTTAATAAAATTTAATCTTTCCTTATAAAGAGGCTTGGTAAAGATGTCTTCCAATTGATGATTAGGATCAACAAATTCAAGAAAAATATCACCATTTTGCACATGATCACACAAGATATGATGTCTAATGTCAATATGCTTAGTTCTAGAATGTTGAATGGGATTTTTGCTAAATTTTATAGCACTTGTTTTATCACATTTAATGGGACTGTAATCAAGTTCAATGTCATAGTCCTTAAGTTATTGCTTTTGCTATAAGACTTATAAGCAACAACAACTAGCTGTAACATATTCTGCTTTAATAATGGACAAGGCAATTGAAACTTATTTCTTGCTAAACCAAGAAAGTAAGCAATTACCTAAAATTTAATAAGTTCCAAAAGTGTTCTTTCTATATAGTAAACTACCAATAAAGTCTACATCTGAATAGCTAATAAGGTTAAAGGATGAACTCATAGAATACTAAAGTCCTAAATATATGGTTCCATAAAGGTATTTGAAAATCCTTTTGATATAATTCAAATGAGACTCGCTAGGACTAGATTGAAACCTAGCACATAAGCAAGTAGCAAACATGATATCCAATTTACTAGCAGTTAAATAAAGAAGAGATCTGATCATACCTCTAAAATGTTTTTCACTAATAGATATACCATTCTCATCTATGTTTATTTTAGTGGTGGTGCTTATAGGAGTCTTGCTTGATTTAGCTCCATGTGAAACTTCTTAAGAATGTCCTTACCATATTTAGTTTGATTAATGAAAATCCCATCTTTGCATTGCTTGATTTTAAGTCTAAGGAAGAACTTGAGCTCACCCATCATACTCATCTCAAATTCTCCTTGCATCAACTTAGAAAATTCCTTACATAAGCAATGGTTAGTAGCACCGAAAATAATGTCATCAACATAAATTTGAACAATTAATAAATCATGCTTAAATTTCTTTACGAAAAGAGTTGTGTCAACTTTTCATTTAGAAAAACCTTTTTCTAAAAGAAAGTTACTCAATCTTTCATACCAATCTCTTAGAGCTTGTTCCAATCCATATAATGTTTTTGACATGATTAGGAAAATCAAAACTATCAAAACCTAGAGGTTGCTCAACATACACCTCCTCTTTAATAAATCCATTTAAAAATGCACTTTCAACATCAATGATAAAGTTTAAAATTCATGAATGATGCAAATGCAAGTAGCATTCTAATAGCTTCTAACCTTACAACGTGGGCAAAGGTTTTATCATAATCAATGTCTTCCTCTTAATTATAACCTTTAACTATTGGTCTAGCTTTATTTCAAGTTATGACAACTTGTTTGTAATATCCCGTATTTTTAAAATATTTTTACACTGTACCGGGATATGTAGTGTCAATAATTTCTGTATTTTATATGATATTTTTACGAGTTGTTATGTATTTTAAACCTATTTTAATTACTGTGTATTATTTTCAGTATTTTACGTAAAATTTTCCCGGGACTTGCATTTTCGGGGAAATTTTCACGTAAATATTTTAGTATTAATTATTTTAAATATATTTTCGGACTTGCATGAACTCATACGTATTTTTAAATTACTAAATAAAGACTATGTGTGTAATTATTTATTTAATTAGGGTTTAATATATATAACCCTAATATTTTATTATTTATTTATTTATTTATTATTATTTAATTATTTTATTTATTATTAAATTATTAAAATTTAATTTTTTATTATTATTTTATTTTATTTTATTTTTCTTTTTCTTTTTTCTTTTTTTTCTTTTTTCTTTCTTTTTCTTTTTCTTTCCTCTTTCTTTCTTTTTCTTTTTCTTCTTCTTCTTCTTTTCTCCTCCCGCGCGCCCGACGACCACCACCCATCCCTCACCGCTGCAACTCCGGCCACCTACCGTCGGTATGCCTCCCGGCTTGCCACCGCCATTCCCAACCGTCCTCCGCCGCCTCCAGCTCCTTTCCCCGGCGCCGGCAGCTCCATTCTTCCTCTTTTGGCTGAAAATCAACCCTTCGCCGTTTCTCCCTCCTCCGGCCACCGTTTTTGACACCGCCGGTCTCTTTCTTCTCCTTGAGCTCCGGTGAGTGTGATTCTAGCTTTGGTTTGAGCTAAATTGGTCTAGAATTGCTTAAGTTTCAAATTTTCAATTTCGGCCTATTAGGGTTTTTGATTTTTTTGAGCTTCTAATTGGATGATTCATGAAAACTTCCTTCACAAATGTTGTTACTAGTAGCTCAATATACATGTATGAATTTTTGTAGAATTTTTGGAGATTTTTTGGATTTTTGGGTATTTTTGAATATTTTAATATTATTTTCTAATTTTCGGGAATTAATTATTTAAATTATGAAATTGGAGTTTATGGTTGAATTGGGTGTTGAAATGAATTATAGGAATTTATTTGGAATTTTTATGAATTTCTAAGTAATTATTTTGAATTATTGAAGTTTATGTGATTTTGAGAAATTAGGGTTAAATGTGTTTTTATTTGAATTTAATTGGTTAATTGAGTTTAATTATTGATATTATTGATAAATATGTTGAGAAAATTAATTTTGGATAATTGTATGATTTTTGGTGAATTTTTGAAGTAATTTAAGTATATTTATATATATAGGGGTATTTTGGTAATTTTACCCTAAATTGTCTAAAAATGTAATTTAATTGGTTTTAATAGTTATTTAAGGTATAAAAATGATTTCTATAAATTATTTAGTATTTTTAACTAATTAAAACTATTTTTCGTGAATTATTTTCAATTATATATATAATATACGGTTTTTCAAATAAAATGAGTTTTAATCGGTTTTTACAGTGTTTTAAAGATAATTATGTAATTTCCACCTATAAAATGTATTTCTGTGATTTAAGGGTATTTTTGGTATTTCTGAAACTGTTTTGTGTTTGTGGACCCCGGTCGGTAGACTGTAGTTGGAGTCCGACCGAGGGGTTGTGGTTGAGTGTTGAGCTTGTTTTTCGAAGTGTGTTTCTGTGCAGGGTCGGCTCTACTCTTTTGAGTAGAGAGATGTCCGTTTTACAGGGGAGGTTCTGCCGGATTTTCGGTAGAATTCTCGTAAAACGTGATGTCCAGTCGAACCCTAATTCTGTTTCCGTATTTTAATACTCTAGATTGAATTCTAGGATTTCTGTTAGGTTTATTCTAATATCGGTTATTTATTTCTTGTTTAGTTGCGCCGAGACCGAGGGCTAGTGGACCAGGCCCGTCGGATCCGTCTCGTGGCGCGCACTAGGTGAGTTACTATACTATATATATATATGCTTAGGATGCATGATTTAGAAATATATATTTTATTTCGATTAAAATGCATAAATAATATGATTTGTATTTAAGTATATTTTTGGTTTATTTTTCATATATATTAAATTATATACATGTTTTGTAAATAAAATATATTTAAAATGTTTTTAAATATATTTCTAGCTTAAGTTATAATTTGATTGAATTCATTTGACATATATATACTCGAAATATACCTGGTTTACTTTTGGTATATTTTCGGTATATATATGGTTTATATTGTTATTTCAATTAAATTCATGCATCATTTAATTGTGAATGAATGTTTTATATTTATTAATGAAGGATATCAATAGAACGTGCTACCTAGTGGGCAGCACTAGGACCGAGTACGTATCGGTACGCCTATAGTATTTAGGCTATAATACTAACTATTTATGGATATTGATTTGATTATGATTATCGATATGTGAGATGTGGTTTGTGGGTGTGATTGCTGGAGCTCGGTTGACCAAGTGTCTCGGGGCCAATCACACTGGCAGTCAGACTACTGGAGCTCGGTTGACTTAGTGTCTCGGGGCCAGTCTACTGTCTAAATGGATTAAGTGGATATATTTGGAATAAGTGAGCCTGTATGGCTAGAGTGTTGTTTAACACTATTTTCTGAGGTTGCGATATTCTAGGGTTCTATTTGATCCTTCATAAAAGATGATTTTCAGATAAAATATATAAAAATGATTTTTCTGCATCTGTGTGAATTTGCCTGTATATATATATATTAGATATGTATTCTTGACTGAATGCATTGTCATTTAGTATGCATGTATATATATTATAGTAATTCACTCAGTGAGGTCTAACTCCCCTCCGTTGACTATTTTTCAGGAGAGTCAACATCCTCAGACCTCAGTAGCAGGTCGATATGCCGGATTTCTTCCGCCCCGGCTTCTTTATGTAAATTGTCTACTTGAGTCTTATTTATTTTATCTAGACACTGCAGTAGTCGTGAATTAAAGTATTGGATTTCATGTATTTTATTTAAAGAGATGTATTATATTGAAACTGGATTTGTATTAAAGAGATTATGTATCTATGAGATGAGATTTTGATTTAAATCCAGTTGATGTGAATAATATTATGATATTATGATTTTTATTTCCGCTGCATATTATATTGTTATTGTTATTATTGCATGATTTATTTTATTTTTAGGCTTGCTACGGGTTCCGGATTCGAAAGAATTCCCGTTCCCTAACGCCGGTCATGGCCCCTGTTTTGGGTCGTGACATTGTTCATTCATCTTATTTCTAAATACCCATTTGGTGCCTATAATAGGATGATGTTTAGGTCCATAAACCAAGGTCCAAGCCTTGTTTCTCTTAAATTGATTAAACTCTTCTTGCATAGCAAGTACCCAAAATTCATCACTCAATGCATCATTAACATTCTTGGGTTCAATTTGAGAAATGAAGGCTAGATTAACAATGGATTTAATTTTAGATATAGTATTTACCCCTTTTGGAGTGTCACTTATGATGAGGTCTTAAGGATGAGCTTTTTTAAATTGTCAATTCTTTGGAAGTTCATCCTTTAAGGTAGGCTGAGATATCTCCTTATTGTCCTTTTTACTTGGTCCTTTAAGTTCCAAAGGCTTACTAGCATTTCCTTTTTAAGTATCCATAATCTCATTATTACCTCCAAGATCATCAACACTACAAACATCTTTTCTAGGATCAGGTGACTTTGATTCATAAAAAAACAACATGCATTTATTCTTTAACTACTAGAGTTCTCTTATTAAACACTCTATATGCTTTGCTAGAAGTGGAATAGCCTAGGAAAATTCCTTCATCGGCTTTAGAATCAAATTTTCTAAGATTATCCTTAGTGTTTAATATAAACCACTTGCATCCAAATACTCTTAAATATGATTTGGGTTTTCTATTGTTCCTTAGCTTATAAGAAGTTTTATTTAAAATTGGTTTTTTGAAAACTCTATTTGAAATATAACAAGATGTATTAGCAGCTTTTGCCCAAAAGTATAGAGGCAAATTATACTCATGAAGCATTGTTCTAACCATTTCCACAACAGTTCTATTTTTCCTTTCAACTACCTCATTTTGTGGAGGATTCTAAGAGATGGAAACGTATATGAAATTCCATTTTCATTATAAAAGGTTTTGAAGAAATCATTTTCAAATTCGGTTCCATGATCACTTCTAATAGATGAAATGCAAAATCCTTTTTCTTTTCGAACTCTTTTTGAAAAATTTTCAAAAGCTTTAAATGCATCATTCTTATGAGCAAGAAAACACACCAAAGTGTATTTAGAGTAGCCATCAACTAATACATAAGCATAGTGCATTCCACTGAGACTAGCAACTCTAGTTGGTCCAAACAAATTCATATGTATAAACTCAAGTGGCCTAGAAGTTGACACTACATTCTTGAGCTTAAATGAAGACTTGGATTGTTTTCCCTTTAAACAAGCATCACAAGGTTTATCCTTAGAGAATTCAAGCTTGGGTAAACCAATCACAAGTTCATGTTTATAAATATCATTTAATAGCTCACAATTTGCATGTCTTAACCTTCTATACCATGTCCATGTGTCAAGAGAAATAGACATTAAGCCTTTTATGTCTTTGTTATCAATTTTGTTTAAATCAATAACATAAACATTGTCTATTCTTTCACCACTAAAAATTATTTTATCTTCATCAAGACTACTAACAAAATAATTTATAGGATAAAAAGTTAATGTATTTCCCATATCACATAATTGATTTATACTAAGTAAATTCTACTTAAGACCATCAACAAGCAACACGTGATGCATAGATAACGATTGAGGATTACTGATTTTTCTAATGCCTACTATTTTTCCTTTGGCATTGTCTCCAAATGTGACTTTTCCTCCATCTTTTGCATTAATCTTATTGAATTTCTTCTTATCCCCTTCATATGCCTTGAACATCCACTATCAAGATACCACTTGCTTTTTGTTTTTGTGAATTTTAAGCACACCTAAACAAGACAATTTAAGTGTTCTTTTGAACCTAAACCTTTCTTGGTCTAGGTTGGTTAGTTTCAGGATAATTTAAAGGAAGAAAATTCATATGTAATCTTCTATAGAAGCACATATTGTTAGTGTGTCCTTTGATCATGCAATACAAACAAACAACATTCACAAACTTATTTATTCTAGGAGCATATGATTATTTAGTAAATGAAACATACCTTTAATGTTGTGGTGGTGCGTGTCTCCTATTATTTTGAGTAATAGTGTGAGACATGAATTGACCATGGCATTGTGTATTTTGATATGTTTATGCAACATGTTTAGGGGCATTATGTTATGCAACATGCTTATAAAGAAATATATCAATTATATACAAAACATATACCAAAGATATACAAAGATCTATCAAACATATACCGAGTATATACCAAACATATACCAAATATATATCAAACATATATTGAATATATACAAAAAATATATCAAACATATACCGAATATATAACAAATATATATATAATCATTTAATAAAATAAATAA
Source organism: Mallotus nudiflorus (assembly GCA_947683625.1). Classification (NCBI taxonomy): domain Eukaryota; kingdom Viridiplantae; phylum Streptophyta; class Magnoliopsida; order Malpighiales; family Euphorbiaceae; genus Mallotus; species Mallotus nudiflorus. The sequence continues at coordinate 824,590 of CANTUR010000377.1, read as the reverse complement.
TTTTTAAATACATTATAAAAATTATGGATGCTCACAAATATGTATTTTACATGCACTGCATACATATGTAATAACTCACAGTACTACTGCACTTCGTTGTTCCGGTATGGTTGGCCCGGTCCGATCGGCCTAGCTTGCGGTACAACTAAAGAAAAATAATATATTATTATTAGAATAAAATTTCTAATTTAATAATTCTAGAATTTCTAAGAATGACTCGATCTAGGCACGACTCGACCAAAATTGTAAAACTACACTCGGACCGGCTATCACATTTTACAAAAAATCTACTAAAAAATTCAGCAGAGTTTTCCCAATAAAATGGACATCTCTCTACTAAAAATAGAGCAGATCATGCACAAAAAAATCACTTCTAAGACACATAAGTTCAACTGCTTGGATTGAGCCCTCAAACTACTCATAATGCCTAACCGAGCCTCAACAATCCACAATGTATATAAAAAAGAAATAATTATAATTTCAAATAATTCACCCAAAAATCATAAAAATCTATATAAAAATATAATAATTTCTAAAATCATCAAAATGTCTCATAAAAATATTAAAAACCTTTATTTTCTAACTCAATAATAAAATTCTAGCTTTTAAATAATATTTGCTAATAAGATTCATAAATGGAATAAAATTCCCATTTTACAATTAAATTAGCATAGATTGCAAATAATTATTAAAATCACTATTTAACATCATAAAAATAATAAAATACCCATTTAAGCTCACAAAAAATAAATAAATTTATTATTTACATATTATTCCAAAATTATCACAAATTAACTAATAAATGAGAAATAATATTAAAAATTACTTTTCATACTTTTATTAATTCATAAATATTTTTTAAAAAATAATTAACAATAATTCCAATTAAAATCGAATAATTTACTAACTTCCAAAATACATATGTAGACACAAACTATCAAAATTCAATCAAATACCACAATAAATTAACTAATAATGAATAACATTAATTCATCCAAAATTATAAAGATCTCATTTAGATAATAAGTACCAAATATTTCAACCAAAATTATAAAAATCTCATTTAAATATCAAAATCAACTTATTTATATAATAAAAGCATAAAAAATATTTATTTTCCAAATCAAATAATAAAATTTCAAATATAAGTAAATAATATTAATTAAACCCATTCTTTTAAATATTCTAAATTAAATAGCATTTAATTACAGATAATCAATTAAATTATTAAATTATCCAATTTAAACAATTAAAACTCATTTAAGTTCAAATTCAATAATTAAAATTATTATTTGGATATAATTCCGGAAATTAATATTAATTAGCTAAAAATAATAATTAATTTATAAAAATTATTTTAATGCCAATTATCACTCAAAAACTATCCAAAACCTATTAATTATCAATAAATTCAATTAAAACATAAAAATTACTTATTTATATTAATTTCTCCAAAATTCTATTTTTTACATAATCATTCAAAAATTCGTAATAAAAATTCGGTACATAATTTAAATAAATTTTCTTCACAAAGTTTGCTTGAAATACATCAAAGAATTTATTAAAAAAAAAATTTTCTCGAGCCATAAACAGTACACATAAACAGTGTTCATGCTCAGAATAGTGTAATTTCGAAAACTATCTAAAAAATTAAATCTAAATATATTTTTGGAAAGCTCATAACTCATACACTAATAATCTAAAATTAATTTCACAAGAAACAACCTAATTTAAGCTTAATTTAACAATTTACACAAATTTAACCTAACAATAATTATCCAAAATTGAAGTTGAATCCGGTGTTAATCGGATGAATTACCTTGAGGGAAACGAAGCCTAAAATGAGAGGAAGAGATTGAGACCAGGCTCGACCATCGTCATCGTTGAATATATCTCCGGTGAGCAAATGAAGATCCGGCCACAAATCTCTTTTCCAAATAGAGGAAGGACGGTGATATATATATATATATATATATATATATATATATATATATATATATATATTATGTGGTGAGGAGTATTTGGAAAAGAGATTTTTTTTAATTTAAAAATATTATTTGAATTGTCCTTTTTGCAAAAAAAAAAATTGAAAAGCCATTTTTCCCACTTATTCTTTATCTTCTTCTCTTCTTTACTTCTACCATTGATGACCAAACCACCAGCCCAACGTCCACTTCCAGTCAGCCTCGTCCCTGCGCCGGTCAGTGTACCAGCTCCAGCAATATATATATATATATATCCCAATTATGTATATATCCCAATTAAATTAATTTAAATTTATTATAGTTACATAAATAATAATACTTAAATAAATAGTCATATATTAATTAACACTACTTAATTCCAAAATAATATTAATAACATTAAATAATATACAACAATAAAATTAAATTTTTAATTTCAAAATAATAAAAATGCCATAATTTAATTAAGTAAATAATAACACTAGAATTTAATTTAACTTCACAAATAATCAAATATCATAATTTAATAAAATAATTATTAACATTGCATATCTCATAATTTAATTTAATAATTTATATAAAATTTTTGGATCATAACACTTGTTTACGAGTTCATCAGCCGAACTTTATATGGCTTGAACCTCGACTCGTTTATTAAATGAGCTTAAATATATGAGTTTGAATGAATTTTTATCAAACTGAACACTAAACTACTCATAAGCGGCTTAGCTCATTTACACCTCTAATTTTTAGCCGTCCCTTTTTCTTCCTTTGCTCATTCATGGTTTATTTTGTCAAATTAACTTTTTTTATTACTATAATTCTCTAACAACTTTATTGTATTAAAGGTAGTCTATGTTGAATTCAGATATCATAATTTTAGCGATGAAATTTTTTATTTCAAAAAAATTGAAATTTATCATGCGCTTTCATTTTCTAATTTCTTATATTAGGCAAAAGTCTTTTTTTTTTTTCATATGATATAAAAAGTTTTTAATTTTTTTAATTCGATATAATGAAAAAGGGCTCTATTTTTCATATATACTAGTTGTGGATCCGTACGATGCGTAAACTATAAATTAATATATATTTTATTTGATATTTTGAGAATATAAATAAATTTAAAAATATTAATTAAAGGATTTTAATAAAATATGACTTCAAAATATATATAAAAAATTCAAATATATTAATTGAATTATTTTAATAAAATAAAAATTATAAATTAATTAAGTAGGTTTTGTAGTTATACTTAATCAGGTTGTTTATATTTATTTGTAGGAATAAAATCTAATAAAAATTTCAATTATTTTATTAACGAATATATAACTGAAAGAAAGGTGAATTTTTATTTTCTAAAAACAATAAAATTTTCATTATTATGTTATATATATATATAAACCTAGATTCTCCTAGCAAATACGTCACATTTCCTTTATTTTTATTCTTCTCTATGATTAAAAGATAATTATATATTATGATAAGGTAAAAAAAAAAACACTATACTTTTTGGCCAATAAAAAAATTAAAAAAAAAACACTATATGTATCACATATATTTGTAACATTTAAATCAGTCATCAATCATATACATATATTATCTAAACTTTAAATATAACTTTGTAATCCAGAGAATTTTCTATACTCTTCATAATCTATACTATAAATTATAATTTTTTTTAACTGATTTATGGTACCTTAATAATATCACAATTATATTATCTATACTACAAATTACAATTTTTTCTTCCTAAACAATTCGTGCAATTAGTTATCAATTAGTTATCACTATAGAATTAGTTAATATGTGTTGTAATTATGTTACGATGGGTTCAATATGTGATCACCATAAAATAATATTAAAAAATTATTAACTTTTCACATTAATATCAACAATATAAAATTTCTTGCAGAAAAAATATAATTTCTTATTAAGGTGACCTAGTCTTCAATCTACGCATTGCACAAATTGCAAATAATATATATATTTAAAATTAATTTAAAATAATTAATTAATAATTTCAATAAAATTAAAAACTATAAATTAATAATATAGTTTATACAATTATTGTAATAATATAAAATAAAATAAAAAAAATAAAAATAAAAATAAATAAAGTAAAAATTATTGTTAAAGTAATAAAAATATAAAAGGCGTAATGCTTCTTTCATCCACCTACTATTTTATGGTAAATAAAAGTCTCATTTAAGGAAGATCATCATCTTTATTCTTTTTTATAATATTCAAAAATAATCATGTGCCATGATCATAGCATCCAATTATACAAATTAAACACTACCTTTAAGGTCCAACTGTAATTAAGGTAAAAAAAAAGCCAGCAATTTGTGCACCTGGAATATTACAAGTTCCTCTTCCCAAAAAAAAAAAAAAAATCACAAGTTGATTTCACGAATAATTATATTAAGTGACAAACATAAAGCAACATATATATATATATATATATAAAACTATACAATGTAAATTACTTATCTTTAATCGAGAATTGCTACTCGAATAGACTATTCATCGACAAATTTTCTGTGTTTCTATAATATATAATAAAAGCGAAAAAGAAAAACTACTTTTTTAAAAAATGAAAAAAGGGTTACATAGAATAAAAAATGGTTTTTTTTTATTTTTTTAAAGAAAAATATTATAAATTCTAAAAATTAAATATACAAGCATTTAAAGTGAATGTTGAATTATGAGAATAGAAACTTATCACAATTTGAGTTTAATGACTTCAGGGCTCAGCAGTTATATATATATATAGATGTTACTTATCTAATAATATTTATATTTTACTTTCTATTATATTCAATATTATATTTTTCTTTTAAATACATTTTTAAAATTTAGATAAATATATAAATATAAAAAATTTTCTTCATAAATTAAATTTTAAATGTTGAACTATTAATGTATAAATTAAACGTTAAATATAGTATGATATATTTTTTTCTATTTTTTAATATAGACTTTTGTCATCCTGCAGTAAAACGCAGGTGATTTTACTAGTTGACATATATATATGTATCTGTACATATACATTTATTGGATTATATATATCTGTATGGATTCATTATTCATTTTAATTTTCATTTATCATAAACAATTGCACTTTCATAATTTTTAATGTGAATTATATATAATAATAAAAAAATATTGAAAAATAAAAAAAATTAGCGATGGAAAACAATTGTACTTTCATAAACAATTGTATTAGCGACGACTAAATCTGTTGCAAAACCTTATAATTTCTAGCTATGGAAAGAACCAATCCATCGCTAAATAGTTGCTAATTAGAGATGGGTGCCAATTATTCTTAGGATTGAAATTTTGCGATGAAATTGTAACCGTCGTTGGAGGATCCATCACTAAACCGTTATTAGTCTTTGTAACGGATTAGCAAATTCATTGCTAATTCTATTAGCAACCTATATTTCACCTACGGGATGCATCCTGTCACCATTATGTCGCTATTTCATTTTAGCAGCAAAGTTTGCTGTCGCAAAAATGCACCTTTTTTTTTTTATTGTACAAGGTGATCTTTTTTTCGCAAATATGTGGTTATCCAATCTTTCATTTGGCATGTAATCATATATAGGGGTGAGTGCGCCCAGTGTAATTTGGAGAAAGCAATTCTTTAGAATTGTTACAAAATATTATAGATTTAAAAATTAAAAATTGGAATTATTCAAATTTTCAAATTGATTGAGTTTGGAGATTCAAAATTTTGATTTAAAAATAAATAAGTAAAAATATTATTTAAATCAAAATATTAAACTAAGAATCATTTCATAATTTATTATGGAATCAAATGATTTTTTATTATTTTATTTATCATTATTTTTAGTGTAAATTTTCTATTATACACTCTAATATAATATAAAATTATTATATTTTTTCCTTTTAAGATATTTATTATATAAAATATATTATTATTGTTACAAAACCATAGTTGTTAAAAAATGTATGTTGACCATTTGCATGATTAAACTCCTAATTTTGGACTTTGACAAACAATTTAGATTCTAATGATTTCTTTTAAGTGTGTAAGAAGTTGATTGATTATCAAGAATAATTGTTTAATGATTGGAGACAATGAAATACTCCTTGAAAGAGTATAAATATGCATTTCGATGAAGTATATCAATCTATGCAGGTCCCCAATCTTTGAGAAACAATTATATACAAAAAATATACAAATTTTGACTTACAGTGGCTTGCTCACTAGCACTATACGAGTCAACCTTGTATAGTGTCTCAGGAGCTCATTTTTGATAAAATGGTCAGTGCTCCTCAGGATCGTGAGGAGTAGAGCTCAATTGTGAGGGTAGTTTTGACAACATTCAACAGATATTTTTGAGTGCAATGGTCCTCAAATTGATGCTCAAGAGCCAAGGTTTGCTCCTCATGACTGTGAGCGGCGTTCTGACTGAAACAAGTCCAAGATGATTCAAAAATAAACAAGAGATGTTAGAGACATAATCAATGCATCCAACAACCATAATCTAAGTTAATTATCTATATAAACAACTCATGGAGTTCATTTGAAAGTTTAAGAAACTTGGTTATCGATAATATTCTCTTAAGCATTCATTTAAACTCTCATCAATTTTTTATTTTTGTATAACTCTTATGAGAGTTGGTGAGTGTTAGAATATATATTTTTCTTCTTCTATTTTCTAGGTTTAGAAAATGGGAAGTGGAATTCTATTATAAAGGAATTGGTTTAAGTGTTTAGCCATTAAAACACTTAGGAATTTAGTTGTTGAGTGAGCCTTGAAAACTCAAGTTGTAAGGTTGAAAGAGTGAGCCTTAAACTCTTGCGTAATCTTAATCTTGTGTATATCATTATGGGAATTAAAAATCCTAACTTGAGGATAAGTTAGAAGGATATGTACGATTGTTGAGAATTTGAACTCCATAAATTCTTATGTTCATCATTCTTCCTTCTCAACATTCTTTCAATTCTTACTAGTTTCCTATTTTATTCACCAGCCTTATTCACCCCCCCCCCCCTCAAAGGAATTTCATTTGGCATCAGAGCTTGAATTCCAAGAACTTCATTGCTAGAATACAAGATCATGGGGAGCGAATTATAAAACATTTCTTCACTTATACCATTCTTCAATGGTAATGACTTTCTTTATTGGAAGTTCAAAATGGAGTTGTACCTTGATTATTATTCTATCAAAATTAAGGATATTATCCTAAAAGGTTGAGAACCACATACAACTACCATTGATGGTGTGGTAACTACTCTAGCAATAAGCCAATAGAATAATGAACAAAAGGATGAAAATCATAAAAATAAAAAGGCTATGATCACTTTTATCTTTTCCATGACAAGAAAAGAAGGAGGCAAGCTTCAATATTGCATGTTGGCTAAGGAAATGTAGGAGACCATAGAAAATCATAATGAAAGCAACATGTAAGTTAAAAGTGAGAAGGTTCAATTTCATATGTATGAATATGAACTCTTTAAAATGTAACCACAAGAGTCAATTGTAGAAATGACAAACTGCCTTAATGCTCTTCTCATAACCCTCAAGAAGCTTGGTAAACATTTCACCAAGGAAGAAGTAAATAACATGATTCTAAGGATCCTACCTAAGAAGGATTGAGAATCTTAAGTTACTTTAATTGAGAAAGCTTAAGACCTCTCTACTTTCTCCATCAATGTGCTTATTGGAAAGCTCCTAACACATGAGCTTACAATCAAGTAAAGAGGAGAAGAACAATAAGAAAAGGAGAAAAATAAAAGCATAGCACTAAAAGCTTCATAAGATGATAGTGAAGATGAAAACCTTGAAGACTCTAGTGATAAAGATGGTGATGTTGCCATGCTTACTAGAAGTATTAAAAAATTCTTAAAAAAGAAAAATTTCTTGAGAACTAGAGACTTCAATAGGAAGCATGAAGGAAAAAGCAAGAATAAAACTAAAGAAGTTACTTACTACCAATGCAAGAAACCGAGACACATTAGAAGTGAGTGCCCTAAACTAAAATTCAAGAACAAAGGATAAAAAGAAGGCCTTTAAAGCTACTTAGGGTGATGACTCCTCTGAATCTAAAAAGCAAGAGGAATAATAAGAAGTGGCCAATCTTTGCTTCATGGCTCTTAAAAATGAAAAAGAGGTACCATATATTTCTAACTCTTATTGTGATGATTATTGTGATTATGATGAATATAATGATGATGTTGGGAGCTCTATTGTGAGCAAACTCTTGCTTAAATGCAAAAGCTTATTATCTAAGAAAAAGCATTCTAAGCATGAGTTATCTAGCTTAACCAAGGAATTCAAAAATTTAAGAAATGAATTTTCAAATCTAGTTAAGTCAAATGATAAACTTATTAGTGATATAAAATCATCAAATTCCCTTGAAGAGCAACTAAAGGAAGCAAGTGATGAAAATCATAAGCTTTCTAATGAGGTATTAGAATTAAAGAATCCTATTTCCAAATTCCAAAAAGGGAAGAAGAGTTTAGATAATGTTCTTGACTCTAAAAAACTCCATGGAAACACTCGTGGATTAGGATATGAAAATGGAATGGCTTCTTCCTCATCATCATCACATATTAAATTTATTAAAGCATCATGCAATTCCATTCATTTTATTTCTAAACCAATTGAGACTAAAGCTTTCAAAGTTAATATGTCTCATGTGTTAAATAATAAAGGGAAGTCTCATATGACTTAATTCTATATGACAGAAAGGGGTAAGTCTCATTCTAGAAAAGCACAACCCAAACATGCTTACATGTACACTAGACACAACACTCATAAGCATGGATGTTATCATGTTTAAATTATGCATTTTATTATTTTTAATAATTATAAGATTTATTTGAAAGATAGCAATAGAATGTGCTACCTAGTGGGTTGCACTATAACTGTGTACATACAAGTTAGAGTTGATATTATGAAATCATTTAATGTAAGACTTGATTAATTGATTATTGAGATTTGTAGTGAGAGAGTGGTGTGATTGCGGGAGCTCGATTGACCTAGTGTCTCAGGGCCAATCACGCCAACAATGAGACTGCGGGAGCTCAGTTGACTTAGTGTCTCGGGGTCAGTCTACTGTCCAAAAATAGAAAAGAGAAATATTTTGGAATTAAGTGAGCTTGTTGGCTTGTGAGGTTCAATGATTGAGGTTGTGGAAAATTTTAGGGTTTTGCTCTGATCCTTAACCCAAAATAAATTTTTCTGCATCTATTATTATATAAAAATGGATTTAAGCATCTGTATGATATGCATGTATATATATATTATTATATTGATGATTGATTGTATATGACTTTAGGTTGCATGTATATATATAGTAATAATTCACTCAGTGAGATCCGACCCCCCTTAATATTTTTTAGGACATTCTACTTCGTCAAACCTCAGTAGTAGACCCCTTCGCCAATCTTCTTCAGCCCCGGCTAGATTATATAATTTTTATATATGAACTTTTATTCATATTCTAAAAGTTGCAATAGTAGTACTCGAGTGATATAGTGTTTAATATTTTTTTTATAGCAGAGATATTTGTATTTGAAAGATATTGTATTATTATATTTTAATATATAATATGAGAATTTCTTTAATATTATTTTAAGTTTTTAATTCCTTGATGTTCTTATATTATATTTCTACGTTTTTTTATTTTAAGGTTTGCTATGGGTTCAGGATTCGAAAGAATTCTCGTTCCCTAGCGCCGATCATGACTCCCTAATTTGTGTTGTGACAACAAGTTCAAATAGAAGCTCGTGAGCCAGCTCATGTATATATATATATTTTTAAAAATTTATTATTAGGATAAAATCATAATTTTTATTAAATATATTGTAATTTATTTAACAAATAATTTATTTTTAATGTTTTAATGTATAATTTATATTTATATTTTGTATTTTTTAAAATTTATTTAGGCTCATTTAAGCTCGCGAACAACTCGTGAATACCAAGTGGAATAGTGAGCTCAGCTCAAGTTTGGCTCAATTATAAATGAACCAAAGCTCGAGTTAGGTAAAGCTCGGCTCAACTTAATTATAAATTGAGAAGTGTGTGGAATAAGGGGAAAGAGAGGCCAAATTAGGGTATTAGATGTGTAATTGGCATTGTACTTTCTATCCATTAAAGCAGTGTCATTTTTTCTAATGGTAAACACACTTTCATAATTTTCAGAAAACGACAACATTTTCCTCATAAGCTACACTTATGTGGAAAAATTGAAATTTTGCCAAAATTTGAAGGGCATAAAATGTACTATGCACCTACAATGAATTGGTGATCCAAGTTTATTATATATTATAGATACAATAGTTAGTCAAAATATATGGCAAAATAAATACACCCTTCCATTTGTCAATTTTTGTCACTTTAATACTTCTACTTAAAATTTTACCATTTTTATACCTTAACTCATGTAAAATACGACTTTCAAACACCTTAGTGCACATGTGGCATAGCGCATATATCCAATTGCATATTAGTGTGTTCCACTTTCCACTTAGATAAAAACCTAAGGAAAAGTACAATTAGGTACCCTATGGTTTAGGCCATTTTCAGATAGAGGGCTATGGTTTATTTCATGACAAAGAGATACCCTAAATTTTACACCATTAGCATATAACGGCATTTTGAAGTAACACCATTATGGCTGCTAATATGGCAAGGGCACAATTGGACTTTCGCTCTTATTTGCCATGTATATTTTGATTAAGCCCTTATTAGCCACGTTTAATTTGACTTAAATGGGAGAAAACCTAAAATATTTGAGAGGGAAATTTTATTTACTTTGAGAGGGAAGTTTGTATGTGAAATTACACTCTAAATGTATGCAATCTAATGGTCAACAAATCAATCCAAAACAAAAAAATTTGTTATTTCATTATGAGTGATTGTGAGCTTTACAAATTATTATTGAATTGAGATTGAAGCTAATGACATTAAAGAGGGAATCGAGTTTAACAATACAAGACAAGACAAGCAAGGACCAAGTGTAAATTTTGTAGGCATACGGTTAAAGGTAGCTTTCAACTTTATACTTCAAACTGTTGTCTATATCTCTAAAAAAGAATAATTTTTTTATGATTGAACCCACATACAATAAAAAATAGTGTTAGGGTTTGTCATTGTCGAGTTTGTGGTGAACAAAATGGGCATTTATTTATTGAATAATGTTAAGCAAAATTATTTATATAATTTTTATTTTTATGTAGAATAATGTAGAATATGTAAATTTAGTGCTCCATTATGGCGGGAAATGGAAGTCTGAAAATGAGAAGGTCTATAAGGGCGGTCGAATAAGGTACAGGTACAATATTAACATAGACTATCTCTCATTGTTTGAGCAAATAGGGAATGGAAAATATTTTGGATGCAAACACAATTGTAGGGTAAATTTTCAAGCATTAGTGGGAACGAAGAATTTGTAGAAATAACAAATGATAAATATGTTAGTTACATGTTAGAGGACAACAAAAGGGATGATGAGATATCTCTATTTCATACTACTCCTATACAACCTTTAGGTGTTGCTGTTGATGGTAAAATTTATGTCACTCATGCTGGTGACATTGGAATTGATAATTTGGATGAATCAAGTGAAGGTTTTGAGAAGATGCATCGGATAATAATGCAGAAGAAGAGAATTTAAAGGAGAGTTATAAAGAAGATGTAGGTGAAACTTGGCAAGATATTGAAGGGAATGATGACTTACCTGCTCTTTTTCATTAACTATACATGGACATGTTAAATAAAAATGGTGATGATTTGCAAAGTGAGACTTCAGATAGTGATTTTGTCTTAAGTGAAGATGAAAATGTTAAATCAAGTAAAGATTTTTCAGATATTAGTAAAGCAAGCTAGTAATACAAGAACTGTGAAGGTTCAGATGATGACATATTTATTGAAAATGCACAACATTTTGGTTCTAAGGATCCTAAGGAAAATTCAGTATTAGGGGTAGTAAGTGAAGGGCCTGATGGTGTTACAGGTGAAAGGACTAATGGTGTTGCAAGTAAAGGGGCTGCTAAAAAGGAAGGGGATGAAGGGCATAGGTATGCTGGGTCTACAAGTGATGGGGATGCTTATCATAGGTCTGATGGGGCTGCAGGTGATGCTTTTGAAGGTCAAAGGTATGCTAGTGTTGCATGTGATGCTTTTTAAGGTCAGAGATCTACTAGTGCTATAGGTGAGGGTAATGCAACTGACAGATCTGGTCATGGGGTTAGTAAGGGTGGTAATGACCTAAGAGAAGAAGATTTTACAGAATTTAATGAAAAGCATGCATTATATGATGAATTGCAAAACTTAAAAGGATCAGATGATGAAGGACCATAGGAAAGACACATGTACTTCAATAATGAGAAAGGATTGAAGGACCCACAATTATGTAAAGGACTAAAGTTCACAAGTGCAAATATGTTTAGAAAAGATTTAAGAGAGTGGGCCATAAATAGGGGATATACTTATGTATTTAATAAGAATTGCACTATAATGGTTAGTGCAATTTGTGTGAATAAGTGTGGGTTTAGGATACATGCTTTAAAGCTCAGGGATTGCTTGACATTTCAAATTAAAACCTTCAAGCCTAAGCATTCATGTCTAAGAGAGTTCAAAAATAAGTGGGTGCGATTTGAATACTTGGCTGATAAATATATAGAAGATTTTAGAGAGAATCCTAACTGGATGTGAAGGTAATGCAGAAAAAATGCTAGGGCTGAAGTAATAATATCAAAATGTTACAAAGCAAAGGCACAAATTGAGGGTGATGTCAAGGAGTAATATAGGAGACTGTGGGACTATACTGAGACCATCAGAGTTACAAATCCAGGAAGCTGGATTAAACTTGAGACAGAGCTTAAAACAGTTGAAGAGATTTAAATAGATGGAGGAAACAATAAGGGAATTCAATCCTTACCTAAAGAAATAATTATTTTTAGCGCCATGTATGTCAGGCTTGCTACTAAAAAACAAGCTTACTTTATAGGTATTGTTAAAACGATGGGTTATTTAAGAGGCTTTAAAGCATGAGAAAACATTATCTTTAAGGTATTTATTGCCCCCACTAAGTTGCTATAGGGTTAAGGCAAATATACCTTCAAGATACAACAAAGCCTATAATTACAGATAGAAACTTCTTATAACTTTGTAAAGAACTTCTTGTTGGAAGAAAATACAAAGAAAAGAGGAGAGAAAAAAATAACGTTAATTAGCACAAACTATCCTATATATAATAGTTTCCTGCAGGTAATAAACAACCTTTTGAAAGGTTGTATCTATTAATAAAAAATAATAATAATAATAATTAATTATCTAACTACAGCAAGGCACTTAAATTAATTGTGTGCTTACGCCAAGTGCCCAAGGGCCATCATTAGACTATAAATAAATAAATAAATAAATAAATATATATATATATATATATAGTCCAAAGTTCTTTTTGCCACTAACTTTAAAATAAATTTGGTTTCCCTCCATTTTCTCTTAAACCAATAAGTAAGTTGTACCCTACAAAATAAGGGACACAAAATCCTTTCCCATAAACAATGTGGGATAACCTTTCATCAACCAACTAATATACAAGCTACTTATATAACAATCCCCCACTTAGCTTGTAATATTAAGTTAAACTTAGCTTTATGCATAAAGAGAAAGTACATTTCAATTTAAACTTCTCTTTAGTGTTAACACTTCAAAATCTTATAGAAATCATGATAGCTGATTGCTAGAGCTTAAATCAAGATTAGTAATTATAGAATCGAAAATAATACACACATAATTCCAAAACCTAATGTTGAAGTTCACCATTAATTGAAATTAAATGTCATTAAAAGTGTCTCATTTCAACACTCACCCTACCATTTAATATGTATTCCACTTACCAATAACTTGTTATTACCCTTTAAACTTTTTACTAATATATTAGTAAAGTTGGGTTACTATTATTAGAAAGCTTATATAAATGGCTTTAATCCTAATCCAGCAAATGTTTTCTTAACAACATCTCTTAGAAGAGCCTTAGTAAAAGGATCTACTAGATTATTGCAAGACTTAACATATATTATGGGAATAATTCCATTAAAGATTAATTATCTTACATATTTATGTCTCAAGCTAATATGTCTAGATTTTCCATTGTACATTTTACTAAAAGCTTTAGACATAGTTGCTTAACTATAATGTAAGACGATGGCTGGCATCGATTGTGGTCACAACTTAATATCCAATAACATATTTCTCAGTCATTTTGCCTCTTTACCAGCCGCTGCTAATGCTATGAATTCGGATTCCATTGTAGAATGAGTTATACAAGGTTGTTTCTTGCTAGAGAAACAACACCACCTGCTAAAGTGAAAACCCATCCAAAAGTTGACTTGTTATCTTTTGTACTAGTTGTCCAACTAGCATCTGTATAACCTTCAAGCACAACTGGAAATTTATTATATAACAATCCTAAACTCATAGTTTTTTTTTTCAAGCAACCAAACACTCTTGCAATTGCTTTCCAATGTTCCACACTAAGATTACTTGTAAACCTAGATAACTTACACACTGTAAAAGCAATATTTAGTCTAGTACAATGCATGGCATATATGAGACTTCCAATTGCACTAGCATATTCAATTTGAGCAACTGATCGACCAATATTTTCAGTCAATTTGGAAGAAACATCATAAGGAGTATTTACTTTTTTAATGTTCAAATGTTTAAATTTATTTAAAATTTTATTTATGTAATAAGATTGATAAAAAGCAAACCCCCCCCCCCCCCCCCACTATGTTTTTTAACTTTGATATCCAATATAGTATCTACCTCATTTAAATCTTTCATTTGAATTTTGAGGTTAGATAATTCTTAGTATCATTAATTCCATGCATGTTAGTACTAATAATAAGCATATAATCTACATAAAGACATATAATCACACCAAAACTATCTGTAAACTTAGAATATATGCACTTATTAGCACTATTATAAGTGAAAACATATTCTAAAATCACATAATCAAATTTTTCATGCCATTGTTTTGGTGCTTGTTTTAATCCATATAAGAATTTTATCAACTTGCAGACTTTATGCTCATTTCCTGGTAGAACAAAACCTTCCGTTTGTTCCATGTACACTTCTTCATCTAAGTCACCATTCAAAAAAGCCGTTTTAACATCCATTTGATGTACATATAAGTTGTATATAAATGATAAAGCTAAAAGTAATCATATAGATGTTATACAAGCCATAGGAGCATATGTATCAAAATAATATATTCCTTCCTTTTGCTTACATCCTTTGGCTACCAACCTTACTTTAAAAGTTTGAATTGAGCCATCAATATTATATTTTCTTCTTAAAACCCATTTACATCCAATTGCCTTAAATACCAGAGGCAAATCAACAATTGTTAAAGTATTGTTAAATAACAAAGAATTCATTTCATCATTGATAGCCTCCTTCCAAAAAGTAAAATCTCAAAAAAATATTGCCTTTTTATAAGTTTTAGGATCATCTTCAACTATTAATAAAATTGGAATTTTATTAATACATCAACACTATTACCCTCAACTAAGAAAATAATAGATTGTGCAGATATAAAGTCTAGATGTAAATTCTTTTTCTTCCTATCTCATGCATTTCGCCTAACTTCAATAGAAGAATCAATTTGATTTCTTTTATTGCTTAAACTAATATTAGTTCTTTCAATATTTATTGGCTCCTTGTCAACTTGAGATGTATTTGGTTCATCTAATATATATAAATCATTTTGAAATTTATTTTCAATAAACTCAACATCTCTAGTTTCCACAATTACATTAGAGATGGAATCTAAAATTCTTATGCTTTTGATTTTCAGCATAGCCAAAAAATATATCCCTTAAAGCTCAAGGTCCCAATTTCATCCTTTTAGGATCCAAAAATCTAGAAAAAGCAAGACAACCCCAAACTTTAAAGTAGCTTAAGTTTGGCTTTCTTTCTTCAACAATTCGTATGGAGAGACTTTTAATTTTCTGAAAGGAATTTGATTATGTAAATGGCAAGCAATAAGCAATGCTTCCCCCTACAAATTTGTAGGCATGTTAAAATTTACTAATATAGAATTAAGCATGTCAACAAGTGTTCTATTCTTTCTTTATGCTAATCCATTCTGTTGAGGTGTATAAGGTGCACTTGTTTAATGTATAATTCCATTTTCTTCATAAAATGAAGAAAATTCAATAGGAAAATATTCACCACCTCTATCACTCCTTAGAATTTTAATTTTCTTTCCTTTTTGATTTTCTACTTTTGATTTATAAATATTAAAAATTTGAAAAGCTTAATCCTTATGTTTCATTAAATAAACGTAAGTATATCTTGAATGGTTATCTATAAATGTCATAGAATATCTATTTTCTCCTCTTGCCAAGATGTCATTCAATTCACAAATATTATAATGCATAAGATCTAATAATTCAAAATTTCTGTCAACTTTAGGAAATGGCCTTTTTGACATTTTTGCTTGAATACATGCTTCAAATGTTATAGTGTCTTCATTTTTGTATGAAATTAAACCATGTTTAGCCATGTATTTTATTGATCTAAAACTAACATATGCTAATCTATCATGCCATAAAGATAAAGATAAATCAGTCATATAAATAGAAATATGTGTATTACTATTATTGTTACTAATTTGAACATTCCATCACATGAGTAGCCTTTTCCTACATATAAGCCATTTTTTGATAGAATTAAACTACCAGACTCTAAGACATCCTTGAATCCCTTTTTACAAAGTAAATTTGTAGAAACAAGATTCTTCCTCATATCCAGGACACGTAAAACATTAAGCAATAACAATTTCTTTCCAGAAGTGAAATTCAGTTCCACACTCCCTTTTCCTACAACTTTTATAGCATTAAAATTTCCCATAAGAACTTCTTGGCCATCTGCAACAATTTCATAATCTTTAAAATGATTCTTGTTATTGCAAACAGGAATTATTTTACCAGAATCATACCACCAATCACTAGATATAGTACTTACTGCATATAAAGTTTAGTGATTATCCCAATGTGAAAACTTAAAACCATTGCAATGAATTCAATCATTTGTTCAGCCATATTTGCATTATTGGAATTCTAGGCATTTTTGTTGTTGTCTTGCTTCTATTTCTTTTAAAGCCTACATTCATGTTTGTAAGCCCTTTCTTGCCAAAATCATAACATGTTTTGCCCTTCTTGGAGCTGCTTGTCATGCCTGAATTTCCAGAATTCTTTGCATCAACCTCAGAAAATTTCCTCTTATTTCTAACCTTATTCTTTCCAAAATTTTGGAAATTCTAGTTTGCTTGAACAAAGTAAATTTTTGTTGTAGATTCACTTGCAAAGTTCTTGACATGAATTCTAGTTTCCTCTTCAATTCACAAGTGCTTTTGAATCTGTTCAAGAGAAAAATCTTTTATGGTGTGCAATAATTTCATCCTATAATCATTCCAACTAGGAGGAAGTTTAGTAATTATTCCTCCTACTTGCAATGATTCAGGAACTTCCACTTTTAGGTCTTTAAGTTTAGAAATAAGGACTTGTAACTTATGCACTTGATTCATAATAGAAACATTATCAACCATTAAAAATTCAAAGAATTTCATGATAAGAAATTTTTCCACACCTTATTTCTCTGTGTTGTATTTGTACTCCAAAGAATTCTAGGTTTCTTTTGTAGACTTGATGGAAGTGAAAAGATCATATAAACAATCAGACAAATTGTTGAGGATGTTTCCTCTAAACAGCAATTCGTCTTCCTCACATTTTTTCGAGTCTGCCTTAATTTGATCAGTATCTTCATCTTTGGGTATAGGGATATCAGACAGGTTTGGATCAAGCATATAGGATATCTTGAGTGCAGTCAACAGAAACATTATCTTATCTTTCCAACAAACAAAATTAGTACCATCAAAATGATCCAATTTCACTAACTCACAACAGCCTTGGACTCCATTACTTGCGATTTAATACCTTAAAATTGTTAGAATAGTGGGTATTTAAGAGGCTTTGAGGCATGAGAAAACAGTATCTTTAAGGTATTAATTGCCCTCATTAAGTTGCTACAGGGTTAAGCAAAATATAACTTCAATATACAACAAAGCCTAAAATTACATATAGCAACTTCTTATAATTCTGTAAAGAACTTGTTAGAAGAAAATATAGGGAAAAAAGAGAAAAAAAATAACGTTATTTAGCACAAACTATCCTATATATAATAGTTTCTTGTAGCTAATAAACAACCTTTTGAAAGATTGTGTCTGTTAATAAAAAATAATAATAATAATAAATTAATTAACTAATTGCAACAAGGAACTTAAATTAATTGTATGCTTGTGCCAAGTGCCATTATTAGACTATATATATATATATATATATATATATATATATATATATATATATATATATATATATATATATATATATATTTGGTTTTCCTCTATTTTCTCTTAAATCAATAAGTAAGGTGTACCCTACAAAATAAGGGACACAAAATCCTTTCCCACAAACAATGCGGGATAATCTTTCACCAACCAACTAATATACTGTAATAACCCGAATTATTTTTTTAAAATTATTTTGTATAATTAAATTTTGAGGTTTGCAAAGTTATTAATAATTTTTATTTTATGTTGTTA
The DNA here is from genome assembly GCA_947683625.1 of Mallotus nudiflorus. Lineage (NCBI taxonomy): Eukaryota > Viridiplantae > Streptophyta > Magnoliopsida > Malpighiales > Euphorbiaceae > Mallotus > Mallotus nudiflorus. The sequence continues at coordinate 805,964 of CANTUR010000377.1, read as the reverse complement.
TTATTACATTAAACTGTTATATTTAATTACTAAATTTAAAATTCTATTGAGAGCTATTAATATTATTATTTTTACATCATTTTATTTTTATGCACATACATTATTATCTTAATTGTCTTAATATTTTATACATAGCATTATTATTGTTTATTATTATTATTTATAGTATTATTTTAACTAGTGCTAGTATTATCATTATTGTTGTATATATATATATATGTGTGTGTGTGTGTGTGTTTTGAGTGGGTATATATATATATATATATATATATATATATATATATATATATATATATATACACTACTTTAACTACCCAATATATATATAATATACTAAACTTAAACTACCCTATTCAAGTATATATATATAGACTAAAACCACGCACCCCACTTCTTCCCTTTTTCCCCATTTTCCCACGGCTCCATTCCCTTTCTTTATTCTCCTTTTGTTGTCCCATTTCTTTCTTCCTCTCGTTGCCTTCTTTCTTCCAGCAACCACTGTCTGCTCCTTTCTTCTTCTTGCTGCAACCACAACATCAGCAGCAACAACAACAACGACAACAACAGCAGCATCAATGACAACAACAACAACAGCAACAAGAACAGCATTAACAACAGCAGGGACAGCAACGTCAGCAGCCCTCCTTGTCTTAGATTTCTACTTTAGGTGAGTTTTAGGTTGAATTAGTTGAGTTGTAAGGTTGATTTCTAGGTTGTTTCCTAGTTGTCTACTAGTAGACTGTTAGTTGTTTGTTAGTAGACTATTAGTTGTTTGTTAGTAGACTATTAGTTGTTTGTTAGTTATTGTGTTTATTTTAATTTTTAGTCAATTAATGTAATTTTTGCTTAATTTATTTCTTAATATTTGGTTGATTTTTGAGTTGATCTATATGTAGTTAGTTGATTTTGAATTATTTTAGTTAATTTTAATTATGGGTATTTTTTAATATTTTAATAAAATAAATTGTGTACGATGTTAATTAATTATTTTTGGTTGGAATTTGAGTAATTAGTGATTAGTATATTAAGTTAATAATTTCTGTGTTAATAAAATTATTTTTAGTAAATTAATATTATTTTTGAGGAATTATTATGTTTATGTGAATTTTGGAATTTTGGGGGTAATTATGTAATTTGGTTGAAAATATAGTTAAATTATATTTTAAATGGTTTTAGAATTTTATAGAGTATTAGAATAATTTTTATAAATTAATTACTATTTTTAACTAATTAATTCTAATTTTTGAAACTTTATTCAAAATTTAATTATTTATTGTTTTGTGGTTTAAATGAGTTTTTAATTAATATTATAGTGTATTTAAACTATTTGGGCAATTATAGTTTGAATTTAACTATATTATGTTGAATATTTGGAAAGTTGAGTTTTTATTAATATTATATTATTAATTGAAATTTTATTAAATTATGGTGAAAAATAATTTTATTGTGTTTTAAAAATTTAATAAAGTATATTATGATTTATTATTAATTTTTATAGTTTTTGATGATTTACTATATTAATATTTAGTATTTGCTTATTTGTATTTTTGTAAACCTCGGTTGGGAATTGTGTAATCTGGGATCTCAACCCGAGGTGTTGTGCCACTATGAAATTTTGAAGTGTGTTTATTTGCAGGATTGACTCTACTTTGGTAAAGGGATGTCTGTTTTGCAGAGAAAACTCTACCGAATTTTTGATAGATTTTTTGTAAAACGTGACACCAGATCAATCCTAAAATTGTTATTCTGAGTTCGAATCGAGTCTTCCTTAGAAACTTTAGAAGTTAGGTTTCTATTTTCTGATTGTCGTTTTCCTTTTTCTATCTTTTAGCCGCCCCTCCAGTCGCGTCTACCAGTCGAGGCCAGACACGACGTGCCAAAAGAGCGCATTTATCCTATAAGTTAATATTTGATTTGAGTATCGGGTCTTTTAATTTAAATCATATTAAATTCTTATAAATTTAATTTTATGAGATCCTAGTCAGCATTTTTTTTTATATATGATATCGCATGATTTAATTTATAGTTGATTTATTTATTGTTATTTATTGTAATTTTTCCTATTTTAATTATTTACAATTATTTTAAATAAAACACGGTAGAACGGGCCACATGATGGGTTTCATCAAGACCATGTATGCACCGGTAAAATGTGATTATATTAATTATATTACTGGGGCCGAAGGTCTGGTGATGCTTTGCTCTCAGACACCGTCAGTATAATTTGGATTAATATTTATTAAATCACTAGGGTCGATGGTCTGGTGATGTTTTGCTATTGGACACCACCAGTGATATTGGATTAAGTGATGTGACTACGGCTGTGTATCCTGGTGATGTTTTGCTCTCGGGATCCGACAATCTTGAATATAAGTGAGTTATATGACTGTTATATAAATTGATGAATCGGGTTCTACCAAATTTTTTATACTGAAATGTTTTTAAAAGCATTTAAATATTTAATTCTTTCCTTTGAAAAATGGATTTCTTATATGTATATCAAACGATTTGAATAAAATTATAATTATATTATATTTCCATAAAAAATTATTTTTAATAAGATTTTCAAACCACATTCATTTCTTTATTAACTTACTCAATGAAATCTGACTTCCCTCAATTTATTTTTTTTTCAGGAGTTTGAGATTTTTTTGTTAAGCCTACTTCTCTTCACCGTGTAGTTTCGTCACCGGCTATTTTACGTAAGTCTACTTAATTGTGTTGTATTAGTATCCGTGTATCGCAATAGAGAAAACTGTATAACTGCATATTTTATTTAAGATATTATGTATTTATAATTTATGTACTAAGATATTTTTTGTATAACTGATGTTTATTTAATTTATGCATTATGATATTATGGTTTAAATTATATTGAGAAAAATTAGTTTACTAATGTGCATTGTGAGTTAATTATTTATTATAAGGTTTCAAAGTTTAAATATTCCGCGCTTTTCTTTTAAGGCTTACTATGGAATTCGGCAGCTTTATGCTTTCCCATTCCCTAGTATCAGTCACATGCCCTTGGGTTCAGGTTGTCACATATACAAGCTACTTATATAACAAGTATGCTTACACTATGTATCCTAAAATGTGTTATTTATGTGAATGTTATTAAATTATATAGGTTTGTGTTAAAAAGATGTCATTTTTCAGGAATAAGACCTATAGTAGGTCTAGGTGGATGCCACTTGAGAACTTCAATGGGAGGATAGCTTTTATGTGTTGTTGGGAGCAATGGTAATGATAACCTCCTCCCTCTTGCTATGGCAGTTGTTGACATTGAATGTAAAGTGTCTTAGGTTTGGTTTCTGAAATCGTTGTTTGAAGATTTTGGTAGTCTGCAAGAGACTAGTTGGATATTTATGTCAGACCAACAAAAGGTTAGATTAAATGTTTTTTTTTAATAAATTTCTTCTATTATATTGTTATAGTTTGGTGGTTAAACAATTTAAATAAATTTTGACAGGGCTTAGTAGAAGCTTTTAAAGATGTATTGCCTAGTGTCAAGCATAGGTTTTGTGTGAAGCACATGTACAAGAATTTCAAAGTGTTGTTTAATGGGGCTTACCATAAGAAGTTAATATAGGGGGCTGCTACTGCTACTACTAAGAAGACAATGGAAGCTGAGATGCAAAAATTAGAGTTGGATCAAAAGGTCTATGATTGGATGATGAAGCACGATCCAAATACATGGGCAAGGTCACACTTTTCCACTCATACAAAGTGTGATGTTTTACAAAATAATATCAGTAAGTCCTTCAATTCCTATATAAGCTTTACTAGAGACCTGCATATTTTAAGCATGATTGAATGGATTAGGAGGAGATTGAATAAGAGATTTCACATTAAACTCACTTGTATTGAAAAAATATAGAGGGGACATCTATCCTAATGCACAAAAAACACTTGAAAAAGGTTAAATATGAGAGTAGAAATTGTTTTTGTACACCTATTGGCCAAATGAAATATGAAGTGGATTACTATAGCACAAGCAGTGTTATTGATCTGCCTACAAGAAGTTGTAGTTGCAAGGTATGGGATTTGACAAGCATCCCCTACAAGCATGCAATGTTTGTTATATACACTAACAGAGAGCAACCTAAAGCATTTGTCCATAAATTTTTCAATAAAGAAACTTACATAGTTTATGCCCATAACATCAAGCTCAAACCAACCAACAAAGGAATCTTTTAACAAAGTCATTTTTCATTGAAGCATTTTACAAACACTTATAGATTCATTTAGTAAGGCAAGTAAATCCTCCTATTTCGATTAACATTCTCATTCCCAGAAGATCTATAGCTAACTAATAAACCTATTACAACAAACATCACTGACATTAAACATAATACGAAGCTAATATACAACCTCAATTCTTTGAATTGTTGTATTTTTTCTTATATTGGTCAACAAGCTTTAACTCTGTAATTTCTTCATATTACAAAATCTGATCTTAGCTTCGTATTTTTTAAATAGCTCTCTACACTTCATCAGTTCCAATTCTACCATTAGTTTTACCACTCATGATTTCATCTTCACATTCTTACAGCTTGCTCAACAACTCTAGTACAATATTCTTATAACTTCTACAATACGAAGGATCGATCCACTCAAAGAACGGACATCGACGCATGCCTACGTCCTCATATCTTCCACACCTAACAAACTGCCTCCCATAATTGTCAACTTTTCTCGATGTCTTCACTAGAGACATCACCCCGCACGTACATCTCCTATTGTTGTTGGAAGAACTATTGCTCTCTGAAGAAGACACCATTGCACATTAAATTTTTTTTCTCAACAAATTTCCAAGAGATTAATTTAGAAGTATAGTAGAAGAGAAGATGAATTTTTAAGGGATTTGTTTTTTTCAATCTCATTCCCCTTCGATTTAAAAGCTTTTATGTTGTCAAAATATACATGGCTAATAAGGGCAAAAGTCCAATTTTACCCCTGCCACGTTAGCAACCATAACGGTGTTACTTCAAAATGCCTTTATACGCTAATGGCATAAAATGCAAGGTACCTCTTTGTTACAAAACAAAACATAGCCTTCTATCTAAAAATGGCTCAAACCACAGGGTTCCTAACTGTACTTTTCCCAAAAATCTAATATCAATTAAAGTCTTTTACTTTCGATCTTCTTCTTTCTGAATTTTTTACAGGAATTTTTTATCTCAAGGGACCAAATACGTAGAGCCATGAAGTGGAAGAGATGCCAGAGTATTTGAAAAAATTCCCATGCGCATTGTGAGTTGCCATTATAGTTCTCGTTTGTGAGCATTTAGATGGCCTCTTAATGCCTGTGAGCTATAGAATTTGCGTCGATAGTAATTGCTAGAAAAAACTCGAGGGACTGTTGCAGCACCTAGAAATAGACCAGCTGCTTCACTACTAGCCTCTCCTGTGCCTTTCAACTCGATGTCACTAGCATTAAAGTTGAGTGATAAATTAAGGGAGAAAGGCATTAAACTCTATTAAAGCCTAGTAAAATAGTGCTAGAGGAAGATGGAGTGTTGTCATCCATAAAAGAATCCAGGGATGGTTCTTGCAAATTAAAATATGTGAAGAATAGCATATGCTATAGCATTTTGGGCTCCAACAAAGAAAAGGGGTGTTAATGCACATTTAAAATCTATGTAAAAATCAATATACAGACAGAAAGAGCAACAAAATTAAGTTGAAAAATGGGTTTCATAGTTTTAAATTTAGCATGAATCATGAATAAGCTACTAACAACAGTCCACAAAAACAATATAATTTGTATATGCAAGCTACAGGAATCACAACAAGCTGCCTTGATTGAAAATAAAGGAGATAAAATTGAGCAATAAAAGCTTCAAAAGAGCAGAGAACCTCCTAAAATGGGATACATCAAGCATTTTGCTACGAAACCACCAAAATAATACCATCTCTCCTCATGTCAGCTCTTTCCCCAACAGAACAACTCCTTGTATTTGATTGCACCAACAGAATAATGCCAATTGCTGATGTAGTCGGACCGCAGTAGCTAGCGATGTGTTTCCATCAACTGCTGCTTCACGAAAATTAGAGATCTCAACAAAATTAAGGCTTCTCCTTAACTGTTGGCTTTCTAGATGAAATTTCCATAAAATTCCCAATGAATCAACAGCGACATGTAACGACGGATCAGTTGGTAGAAGGCGAGAAGAAAAGGTGTTAGCGGGAGCGAAGATTGCAGATGGCAAGGGCACTAAAGGAAGGGAGTGGAGCACTAGATTAGATGCTGGGGAGGAGACGGTTGCTAAGTGAATCAACGATGAGGCCTAAAATAGTGGCTGTGACGTTTTAAAGAAAGGAAGGATCTATCAATGGCGTCAACATCGAAAAAGCAAAATGAGTGGGTGGTGGGGTGCTATGGAGTGCATGTCATAGGTAGCTTCTTACGCGGCTTTTCTTGTTAGTGCAATGACAAGCACACACTTTATGGATTTGAGATTGTTCACAAGGTGAAATGAGTTAAAGGTATTAATATGGGAAAAGTGTAAATAGACACGTTTATCTAAACCAACTATTTTAAAATTTAATTAAATATTTTATTTTATTTTATTAACTATTTACCCTTTATTGAAATTGTACATTATAAACTATCAATTTTAGTATCTAAAAAGTAAATTAAACCAATAGAATTGTATATTATACATCTTGTGAACTATTTAAACACTCAATGCACAATTTTACTACATTTTTTTGTGTTAAAATTAACAGTTTTTAAGAAGAGACAAATAGTTTGTGGAATTAAATTTTAAAAAGTATTTAATTAACTTTTAAAACACCATGAACGAATTAATTTGAACAAATCTCCCAAGAGTGTTAGTAATTTTCCCAACTAATAACTACAAGCAGCGACATATGTATTATGGTTAAAATATATATAAAATACAAGATCTCTAAAGTATCACTGAGCGAGTGGATTAATAAGAGGATCGTCATCCATCGAATCGTTAAGAAAAGCACTAAAATATGACAATCCATCAAGCGAAAGCTCGGCTTGCATATGCCTCATCATCAACCTCCATTCTCGCTGTATACAACACAGCCTCCTGATCCTATTCAAAATACTCAATCTGTTGGAGATTGGCGCATGCTCAACCTCCATCTCTCTGTGCTCTCTCTCATGCTGCTCCTTCCACTCCTACTCACACTGAAGCATCTAATTCTGCTCTGCCTCTAGCTATTGTTGAACTAGATAAAGTACATGATCGTCAGATGTTACGACAGTAGAAGGAGCTGATGTGCCAGTGCTGCCGATGGAGTCGGAGTATAGATCAAAAGCATGTGATCCAACCTTGTAGATGTGCCACTTCTCGCCACCTACAGAGCTAGAGACTTCTCATGTCAACTGTAGGTGGCTGCCACCTATCCTCATGACCATTTGCATCAATTTCACACGCGGGAGAATAAAGTCTTACAATATATTTGATAAAACATATAACAAAAATTGACTACTGTACAAAAGATCCTTCCTAACTCAAAAGCTAATATTGGCCCCGTTCAAAAGTGTGTTCTTTAACATATATACACACTGCTCTAACTATACAACCTAAATCCTTCAAGCTTTTCCAAAGCTTGTTGAGCCTTGGTATAAAACTACAACAATGTTACTAAAAACCTTTCAAAATTAAATCAGCTACCTCAATCTGCTACATGTATCTCCATGATCGATGTTCCAAAACCAAATTTGAAGAAAAATCTAAAGGCAGTGGAAATTTCACCTCAAGGCACATAATTTGAACTCTACATGGAGTGGCGGCCATCTGTCCTATCCTTCATTGGTCGTTCCTCCTGGATCTCTTCATATTCTTCATCATCGCCCCTCCTGCCTGCTTGCTCTTTCCAGTATGCAACCAACTTTTTTAATCGAGCTATCTCTTTGGAGGAGATATTTTTGCTTGGATCATTCACAATTGATCGAACTCTTGATGCATACCTGAAATTGTACAAGATTAGAACTACAAAAACAATCTAAATAGTATAATAACCTTGAAACAGCTTAGCCAATAAATAAATCAGACTAGACAATTCCAGTTATAAATCTTATAGGATCATCCTTTCCATTAAAAAAGTAAAGTTCACAAGAAACAAAAAAGCATAATCAAATAAATATATCATGGAGCTTATGCATGTCAAAATGATGAAGAAGCACGGAACAATCTAAAGAATATGGTACAAGTTTCACCATACTATCCTTTATATCTTAATCTAATTAATGTTAATCTTGAGCAAGACATCTTATGCAGTAATAACAAAAAACTGATCCAGAAGAGAATGGAGATAAAAACATACATCAGAGAATTGTACGTCTCATCCAGATTTGATTCAGCTGGGGATACATTCACAAACATAAGTGTCTTAGCATTACCACCAAGGGAATCACTCATTAACATTGTTAATTTGTGGTTTCTGTAAGGTATGTGTTGACTGCCAGAAGATAAAGCACTGATGACATCTCCGAGTGCTGAAAGAGATTTGTTGATGCTTTGAGCTTCCTTAAGTTGACTACCTGAAGAACCTGATTTCTTCACTCTTTCTGAACCAGCAAGATCAACAAAACTTAACTGCATATGATATCAAAAACTGGTCATATAAATGTAAGTGAAACAAAGTACCAGAAGACAAAGTAGACTAAAATAAAATATTAAACGTTATCTAACATCAGATGAAATCTATTAGACCTTCACATTTATATGTTATGAAAGTAACATTATGTTTCCTATTTTGGTGCTTAGTGGCATATCATCATTCAATAGCAATATCAGGCCAGTGATACCTTCCCCCTCGCAACAGATTGAGTCTGAAGGTTGGTCGTTTCAATAACAATCGAAAGTATCAAATGAGATCTTGAACTTTCTTCATTCATTTGAGTTCCAGATATATGTCTCTTCTCAAATCCTCTTTGAATAATACTCTGTAGCTCATCAAATGTTGAGATTGATATGACTGTTACATTTTCTATAGACACCATACCCTGAACATAACAAAATAATAGGTCCACAAAATGAAGATCAATATAATTCAAACTTAGAACCACACTAGACCAGTCATCAACATGATTTAAAATTCAGACGACTACTTTAAAAGTTACATTTAACACCTTATAAAAGAACAATCACCTTTGTATCTTTTTTAATATCCAATTTTAAGGGCTTCATATTCTTTGGCAATAAAAGATCCACAAGTGTATCTTGGTACAATTCCACCACATACGCCTGCATTCATTGTAGTGTTAATTTCAGGAGTTCGATCATAAAAATGAATGGATTTTATTTAGTGGTACTAACAAGTGTGCACATATACACAAAAAGCATCTATCCTTTCTTGGAGAAATTCCAAATTGATGTTGGAACCTAACAAACGTGATTGACACATAAACAGACTGTACCGACTCAAGGAAACAGAAATGCAGGCCACCACAACAATGAAATTAATAACAAAGAAATATAAGAATAAAATGATGATTCTACATATATTAGATCAAGAATCTAGCTGCTGAGAGTTAAAGAGACATAAATTGAAAAAAGAGAATGTTAAAAAATGTCAACATTGAGAACTGCCATTACAAATGAAGTTACCTTAAGTGAAAATGAAAATTTCTTGTTATCACGTCTTAGAATCTTAAAAAGTTCTGCAATAGCACGTGGTGTCAATCCAGAATTATTCTCAGAGCCATATATTGTAAATGTCTTCCCAGAACCAGTTTGTCCATAAGCAAATATGCAAACATTATACCCATCAACAGCTGATTGAACCAAATACTGCATCATTATTTCAGAGAAAGAATGGACCATGAGATAATTGTAGAACAACAGGCAATACAAATATGTATGTTGATAAATCACAAAAATAAAGCTTACTCTTGTATCTTCAAATACATCTTCTTGGGTGGCATTGCCATCAAATACATGATCATATACATGTTGTTTTGCTTTGTCATCTTTCCATGGATGTTCAACAGTAAATTCATCTGTGCTTGTAACGATGCTTCTTTCCTTTTCAATAATCTCTTTCTCACTCAAAGGTCTCACACGACAAAAAACCCTAATCTTGCCTTTCATATCTGAAAGAGATTGAAGAGTGGAAGATATGTTACTGACAAGTGAAGTTAGAGAAGAAATTTGATGACAAGTTGAAATTAACTGTATCGCAAGGAGCAAAGTCTCATGCAGATATTTTGCACTACTGATATAATGTTGGTTTAGAACTTCCTACATGGCTAGTGTGTCTTCTCCTCTCATTTTTCCCACATTCTTTGCTGTTGCCCTTTTAATTCCGCCTTGTAGTTCATTTCTAGATACTTTTTTCCATACCTCTCACTCTCTCGCCATTATTCTTCTCTTTATTTTCTTAAATCTCTATTACTCTTGCCTACTAGGCTCTCAAGCTCTCCTGCCTAACGGTTGTAAATTCCTGGATTCAACCAATTATGAACTAACATGGTAATGTTATTCTATTTTCTCTATTAGTTGAACTCCTCTTGCCAAAACTATTTGCTAACTATTTATGAAGTTTCCATTTGCTAACTATGGTCTTTTAACCAGAAGTCACTATAATTATATGTTTGCAGCCTATGTTGCTGTAGTTTTAGATTATGATGAAGTTCCTACCACATAATAATGGGTCAACCTTTGCAAAAGGAAATAGAGCCTTTTCAATACCAACTCTAGATTATGATGACTCTCATATGATGCCAGGGTCTTTAAAATCAAAAATTATTTCCAACAATATACTCTTCTGAATCAGTTTAAGCCTCAGTTCAAACTAAGGTATAGTTCATTTCAAGACTCAAGAGTATGCTATTAGAAATATTCCAAATGGGATATAGGACTTTATTTCAAGGTAATAACCTTCAATGGTATTAAAATAACGCTTCCTCAAAACTTGTTCTTCTTTATAAAGAACTTCAAGTTCAGCAAGTTGGGCTCCTTGCATCTTCAAGATGGCAGCAGTTTGCTCATTCTTTCTATCAATGTCCTGAAAGCACACATGTATCAGGCTGTTTCCAATAGATGAATTTTTCGGAAAAAGTGTATAAAAGATTAAACTAAACTCATTCAGAACTAGAAGCATACCTCTTTCATTTCTCTTAGTTCCTCTAGTTCCTTCAAATTATTTTGCAAGGTAGCCAAATCGGCATCTTTAATCGCAAGGGATGATTCAGCAGAATCTAAATCTTGTGTAACCTCTCCCAGCTTCTTTTCAAGTTCAATCACTCGAAGCTTTAAGGTTTTGCATTCTTGCTCAAAGTTTTTCTCAAGATGTTCCATCTGCATTGTGAAGAAGTGTTATTACATAAAATCAGCAACAAATTGATAAAACCAAATTTAAAAATCTATTATGACCTCTTCAATTTTCTTCTTTTCAAGTCTAGACATCTTCTGTTCTAGAGATACTTTTTCATCTGTCAATCTTTTCATAATTTCTTTTGCTGCATGGAACTCTTCATTCTGCAGTTTCAGCTCATCCTGAAGCTTGTGCAACACCTGTTTCATGCACCACTCAAAATAATTTCAATCATAGAACAAATCAAAATCCCAGGCTGATTCTAATGTATCTGCAATTCTACCTGATTACCAGGTCCGATCAAATCCTTTTTGGCATTACCCTCTGCAACTAAATTATCAAGAGTGGCCAACCTGATTTCCATGTTCCTGTTCTCCAACAATGCATCCTACAGATAATAATCAATGCCATTTAAAATAAATAAGATATCTAAAAAAGGGGGCCAATGCTACATAATTGGTTACATGAAGTACTAACTTGAAGAGCTGTATCCTTTTCAGCACACATTGATCTAAGTCTATCAAGATCACAAGTGACCTCCGCCAAGTTTTCCTTTTCAAACCTCAAGGAACCTTTCAAAGCCTCCAGTTCTTCTTGCAATTTCACTTCTTGAGTTTGTTTCTCATGCAATTCTTCCAATAACTATAACAACATGTTTAGCTCATTAATATCATTTCAGATTTGTAAATGACACACTTGAGAAAACAATTCAGTCTTTTTCAAAAGACTTTCACATGAATAACTTACAAAAATTATTCATCATTAGTGACTAACTGACAGAAAACAGCCACACAAGATGCCCAAGCTGTTGTCCATGAATTTGAGACTCCAGTTTGCAACAAGATAAATATTACACTCTATTAAGAGCTCAGCTCAAAGATGCCTCACAGTTACTTGAAAAATAGGCCCAAGCAAAATAAATAAGTAACATTTAAGGAGATACAAGATAACCATGAAAATAGAAGCCATATGAGTTCACGTACTTAATCCACCAAGCATAAAATCCCCAAAAAGAAAAAAAAATAAAGAATAAAAAAAGAGGCATGAAGATAATTATAGATGCATAAACAGCTATGTTCATATTTTATGAAATTCTGATTCGAAAAAAATGTCTACTATTTTTAACCTACGTTCTCTATCCCTTTCACTTTTTTGCTAAAACCAACTTTTTATTTAAAAATGTAATTTGTATTTAACTTGAACTGAAGACATGTATATGCTTCAAATGTACACTCCTTAAGTATTATTATGATTATCATTATTTATCCAAATGAGAATTTGACACATCCAAGGCAGTCCCATGTGTTGGTGCTCAATGAGTGCAGGACACAGGGAGAGCCCACTTCTGATCATCTGTGATGCTGGACACTGAGAAACTCTCTTTTGAAACATGATTTCCAACAAAGCAGAACTTTAAATGAAAGATATTCAATTAAAAACAGGTTTTGCCTATGGAGGTTCATTTAGTCAATATAACAGATAATGATGCAGACAAAAATAAAAACAGAGTAATTGATCAATAAACATTTCTAAAAGTCCCCAGCTTACTCGATCAGTGCTCCTTTGAGATTCCTCAATGCTTCTAGACAATTCCTGTACACGTTTCTCGTACACTTCCATGCTAGGAGGCTTAAAATTGTTAGAAAGATCACCATTTGCCAAGCCACCTACAGTGGACCGAGCTTTAGAATAACGACGCAGCATGACATCATTTATATGTGTTTGAAGAGCAACACAAATTTCTTCTCCCTACAAATAAAGAATTTTAACCGTTAAAAAAGAATACAATGTGGTTACTAAGTATCTGAGTTCAAATCATGAAGAATCAACATGGGACCAAGAAGAGCTGTTTAACCTGCTTAGTCTCAAATTGGAATACGTGAAGAACACCTGCAACTCTCATCTTAAAGAAAACAGCAGTATTGCTACTACCAAATTGCATTATGTCTCGTAGTTCTGCTGAATGTAAATATTCTTTTGGAACAGGACGGAAAAAATGCACCTATGAGCAAATGACAATACAAATCAACATCCAGCAGTTAGAGGATCTATATTGTGAAAACAAACCTTGAGAAGACTCTTCTTAATAATAGCAAGGCCTCAAGGTTAAAAATGCATATGCTGAAGCCTCACCCCTCGCTTATTAATGCCCAAAATAATTCGTCCTGGCAGAAGTCCAATAGGATCATCAATCTTACGAACACTAAAGAAAACTGAATTCCCATAAGGAAGTGCCCTCAATATTCGCAAAAATTGTTGTCTAGCATCATCTTTTGTCAAATGTTCCTACATGAAAACAAAATAATTAGCTATCTACAAAAGCATGTCCCCACAAATGAACACTATGCACAAATCAAAAAAAAATAGTAATAACCAAACATGGAAGCAAATAGAAAGGGAGGGATTCAATTCTAATATTTAATAAATAAAAAACCAAAAAAAGCCCCCAAACTTATGCTTTATACTAAAAACTGAAAAAGAAAAACCTACAATTGCATCCTTCACCAACAATGAGAGGAAAGTCGAAAAGCTCCTTATTTCTAACCATGCTTGATATTTTATGATATTAACAAGACCTCTTCCAAGCACATCGCGTCTAATATTTTATCTTTTTAGAAAATTGGCGAAAAAAGAATCAAAAAAGCAAAGAAAACAAATGAAAAGAACTATCAACAAAACTCAACAAGCTCTTACTTGTCAAATTTTTTAACAAAAAAAATTTGCTAAACAGAAAATTTTAAAAATTCACACAAATAAGAAGTGAATAATTTCAAAATGGGCATAAAAGAAAAATTATACATAATTACAAAAGCAGCATGTTCAAAATTATATGTATTAAAAATCATTAGCTCCTATAAAAATATTAGCAAATTTCAATCACGGTCATCAAAAGGTATAGAGCATAAAATCCAAGGAATATGATTTGTTGAACTTATGAGGATTAAATTACTAGAATTAGTTTTACCATTGAACGGTAACGAGAAAGAATATCCAACTCCCATTCCCGCTTTCCTCGGGTGATTGCAATTTGTCTAGGTAGAAATCTTTCCAGGAGAGATGTCCAATCACTGCAAACATACCAAAACTCAAACTCAATAAGCAGGAATGCAAGGTTAAATAAATGAAAACAAAGGAAAATAGAATGGGCTAAGGAAAAATTGGAAATTAAAATGGCTAAGTTTAATAAAATAGTGAAAAGGGTGGAAGTACCAACCCGCATGATTCTGGGCTACCAACAAATCCAATCTCAACCAAAATTTGTAATGCGGACAATTGTGCAGCATCATCTCTTCCAACAGGATAATTACCCAATATATAGTCATGTTGCAACTGTAATAAAATAAGTATGCATAAATATGAGTATAAGTTAAAAGTAATACAAGCTCCACTCAAAACGATGAGGTATAGTTTACCCACTTGAACATATGATAATTGCACAAACATTGGGTCAGCTACAGCTTCATCTGACTCTCGAAATAGCTTTTTCTTAAATGTCAATTTGCAGTGCAAAATTTCTCCCTTACTTCGATCCTTGGCTGCCTTGAATTCCGCCAACAAATCCCCAATATATTTGTTGTCATCTAACCCAATGTACTCCTCTACACAAGAATAGTGCATTAGATAACAATGTCATTTAACTTTTGGCCAGAGAAAGCATCACAAGTGTCATAGTATAATTACCATTTCCAGGATCAGGAGATTTGGAACCAGTGACAACTTTACGGCACTCAAATAGACTAAAGCTAGAATATGATGACAATTTAATTATCCCAGCAAGTTCCTGAAATTGTAAGAGTACATATATAAAACACTATTTAAAGCTCAAATAAAACAAAAGCGTGATCTTTGATCAGTTAGCCAGTAATCCCTATTATGCCAACTACAATCATAGCAAAATGACTATTGAAATTGCAAATAATTATGCCAAAAATTTTTCACCAAATATATCTTCCCAACCACTTACTAATTTTATTTTATAAATCAGACCGCAGGATAGTTGGATCTCCCAGTTCCTCAGTATCTTATCAGATAATGCTAATTCTGCAGCTCACATCAGACAATACAATGACCATTACACTATTACATTCATTGTTTAATCATCTTGTAACTAGAGTTGCATGTCAAGCTCACAAAAGTTCAAAGTCATCATTCTGTCTCTAAGATATTTGGGTGGGCTATTCCTTAAAACAAGTTGTTTACATCTTACAACATGCATTTCAAGATGATGATAATAAGGTAACTATTTCCTCAGACTACGAAATACTACCAAAAGGGACCCAATTTGGCAAACAATCAAACAAGATAAATAGTTCCTAATCATTTATTTCGCCTCACTAGCTCTAACATTGAACAAAATGTCTATTTTCCCTTCTGTGAGAATAATAGAATTTCTCTTCAAATCTGCCCTACTGTTCTTTCTCTTCTTCCCAGGTTGGGATTAAGTTATTGTCTTCACAACATTTTGACCATCCAAAACAGAAACACAAGGAATACAGCACGTGCAATAGAAATAAGATTGTTAAGCCTTTGAGATACCTCAACAGCATCAGATACTGTTGTTGCCATGTCATATGTAATTTCTTCAAAAGTTTCATCCAAAAAGAATACTATGGTTGTTAGCTTTCGACCAGTTAAAAGAGCCTCAATTTCTTCACGTCCTGGTATTGTATGCCTAGGACCAGCTTTAACGGAACGTTTCAAAGCATTTAATGTATTTACAGCCAGGACTTGGACGTCGGAATCAGTACTTGCACCATATGCTACATTATGGACATATTCAGATAAATATACACCAATGTCCTTGCTAGGAGGCATGGAGGATGCACATAAATACATTAGCTCCCATGCTTTAATCAAGAATTGCCTGCAACCCAAAAATTAACAAATATAATTATAATCAGTAACAAATAGAATCAGTTTAACCTTTGCTAAAAGTAAGAACAAACATAGAAAAAAACATCATTATTTGTCCGGTTATAGCAAAACCTTAACAAACATTACTTGGACATTAACCCCAAGTGATTAGTGAGCAACATTGGCAACAATCTAATGCTTAGAAATTAGCCAGCCAACGAATGAAAAACAAACTAAAACACACTTGTATGACCAAAAAAGTATGCATACCTGTCAGAGTTATTCCTGGTTTGCTTTGAAATCTGAGCAAAAAGTTCATCTCGAAGCTCCGCTCTTTTTAGTGTGTGCTTATACAATTTTCCAACAAGTTCTATTCTTTCATCCAAGCTTACTGGGGCTACTCGATCAGATGAATCAACTCCCATGTACTTTAATATTATTTGGAACAATTTAGTGGCCCGATTTACTAGATCGCTATTAATTTTAAGCAATGAAGTTGGAATAGGATCCTGCAAGAAGAAGTATGTTACCTCTTCATGAGGTTGATCAAAACAATAAAAGAAATTGCCAATACCATTATATAGTTTTTACCTTTTGGAAGCAAAGCATGTCCTCAAATGTGAACTTTTCCCGAACTTGAGGACCTACAGATTTTTTAGAAAAAAACCCACGTTTTCCGGTGGAATGAATCTGTTTCTGCATCAACCTTAAGAAACCCTCAACCTAGAAAACCAAAGGCGATTACAGAATGAATAAAGGTGAGAGAGGACATCAAGTTATTGCTTTTGGCATGTGAGCTAAATAGCAGGAGAAGATAAGATACTACCTGGAATTTATCAATCAAAGGTATAGCACCAGCAAGTTCTGGAGGAATGGCAACTGAATGCGCTGCTTGTGTACTAGAACAAGAAATAAGAGAAAAGAAGAATTAAGTGAGGAAGGGAGAGAAGCCAAGTTTCTGCTTTTGGGCAAAATGCAGCAGCCTACAGCTATTTACAGCGTAAGAGAAAAAGGAAAAACGAGTTACGGCGTTGAGAAATTGGAGCCATCACTGTCGTATCCATCCCCACCATTTGAAATAGAAATAGAAGAAGCAGAAGCTTGAAAAGGAGGAGCGTCGTCGCTTCCATAGGTTGAACTAAAACTCGATCTTACACTTTGGGCCATGGAATAATACACTGCACATGAGCAAGCAAAGTGAAAAACATTAATGTATAATTTTATGATTGCAGTCAGTTGCAGCGATATCCGCATTCCGACCACTGAAACTGAAATCGCAATGATTTATTGAAAATGCAGAGAAGAGATCTAAAGTCAAAGAAGGAAGAGAGGAAAGACATTCAGGTGAAGAAGATAGCCACAACTTAAATAAAACCCATAGATTAGATCGACTGGCGACGCTAATTACAGACAGACTGCGAGAAAATGGAAGATGTAATTTTTGTTTTTATTTAGTGATAATAAGCAGAACGCCTTGGAAAATGAAAAGAACCTTTAAGAAGCTGCTGATGATGATGAAGATAATGTAGATTCAGAGATCTGAGTCTGCTGCTGATGATAATAAAAACACAAAAACAAAAAGAGAAGATGAAGGGAAGCTGTTACTTCTTAATATCGACAGATAGAAAATGTGAAGACAGAGAATGGCGGTAAGAATCACGAGAGTGTCATTAATGGCTCGCTCTACTACTGCTTCCTCTTCTTCTTTTTCTCTCCTCTTTTCTATTTTCTTATTTTCCGGTGTATATTATTATTATTATTATTATTATTATTACCTTACTACTTCAAATTTCAAATTTCGAATTTCTCACTCACCGAATCTATTTTTTGTAAACTATTTCCTTTTGCCCTTTTCTTCATCCATAAAAATATTACATTCCTTTTCAAACCATTTGTCTCATATGATATCATTTTCGCTCAAATGATTTCTGAGGTCCCTGAACTTTTTTGGTTCTCAATAGAGTGATTTTTACAGAAGTTTATATTTATTTTAATCCTCATTTTTTTTATTTTTATATCCTATTAAATTTGTATCAATTTTTGTCAAGTCAAGTAATTTTTATGTCATATTGAAGCCATCTTTAAATCCCAAATAACATATAATTCTTTTTATTCCAATAGTTTTTACTAATGATAATCATCTTTATTTTTTTTAATGGTGTCATTTGAATTTTGAAGTTAATAATAAATGATTGATAAAATTTAAAATTTAAAATTATGTATTACAAAAAAATGAGTATCATAACAATAATTATATTCAAATTATTGATTTAAAATAATCTATTAAGTGCTAACTTAAGGTATAATCTAAAATTTTAAATACTAATTAATTCTTCAAAGTAAAAAAGGATGCACTTATAAATTAAATTAAATTATTTTATGGTCAATTTCTAACATATATGAATAAAAATTAAATTTGCAGGTACAATTTTTATAATGAAATCTAAAGTCAACCTATCTTATATGTTTAAATTACACAGTATAAATATTTAGATAAAGTGTGGAAGTGACATTTATCTAAAAAAACAATAATTTTAATATAACATATCTAATATTTATTAATTTTTATAATTTAAGTATACTTTTATAAATTTGGGTAAATAACTAACATTTCTTTAAGATTTGTTTTAATTTATTAGATCATCCTTAAATTTCAAAAGTCAACAAAATACCATCTTATATTTGATTTTATTAACTATTTATCTTTCTACTAACTTAATACACGATCAACTTTACAATAAAAAATATCAAACTTGGGGATATTTAGTTAACAGAATGACTATAATTACTTTCCAAACAAAAAAAAAAGAGACTATAATTAATAAAATTAAGCTTGAGGGGAGTTATTAGTTTACTTTTGAAAATACAAAGATGGATTCATGGGTTTAGCTAAATTTCAAGATATAATCGTAATTTACCCTATAAATTAAAAGTAATCTACATAGTGTTGACACATGATTTGGTCAAAAGTGAAATTCAATGATGAAAATCCAACAAAATAAGTCTAGATAAGTGTGAAGGTCAGTCTTTTCTTTGTTATTGGGCTAGTGGCTCAAAAAGAGTCTTTTGATGAGTCATTCAAGCAATACACCTTAGCACTAAGGCGATATGCCGACGCTTTAGTACTAAGGCAGTATGCTTGTGCTTTAGCACTAAGGCAGTATGCCTTAGTCCTAAGGCGGTGTCTTAGCAATACTGAGCTATTTTTAAAATAATGAAGAAAATAATGTTTTAACACAATTTTCTCTTATTGTTAATATAGAAAGTCATTGCTAACATGTGAGCAAACGTGGGGAGTGATTATTGATTTTATGATAATCAGCAACACAAGTGGCATAAACATTCGATAAGCAGTAGTAAAAGTATCAAGTAATCAACAGTCGAAGTGCCAATACAAATATCAAACAATTAGTAGTAAGTACATTAGGCGATTAATAATACAGACATCAAGTAATGAGTTGTAAGAGCATTAAGCAGACCAACAATACACATGGAAAGAACATTGCTAAATCATCAGCATGATTTTACAATCACCCAACTGTTGGGTTCCGTGATGCAAACGCAGCGGAAAAATTAAAATTTTATCACGTTCCCAAGCCAGGATCCATGTAATTCGACTAATAGATTAAATCTAGGGTTTTTAATAATCTTACCAAAACGCAGAAGAGGCAAGATTCTCTGGAAAGATGAGAGGAGGTTCACACCGGTGACACCTTACCTCAAGCTTTTTGGCTTGGTTGTTCGGATCAAGATGTCTCCAAAAGGATGCATCCTCTATAGGTATCCACACGAACAGCCCTTCACAAAACGAATTTGAGTGTGTGTGCTAGCAACCTCTTGACTGTCTCACAAATCAAGAACAAAAGGAAAAACTCTGTCTTTGTTTTCTAAGAGGAAAGAAAACGAATTTGGAGGCAAAAACAAGTATGTGAAACCCTAGAGAATATAACATATTTATAGACTCCAAGTTAGGGTTTCACTTACCAATAACCTTTTGGTAATTTTCCATTTATTATATTCTGATTTTGTTTAAAAATAAATCAAAAATAATATCTTATTTATTTATTTAAAATAACATTTATCTTAAATAAATAAACAAATAAATAAATAAATAAAACACTTTAATTATTTATTTCCACAGAGTTTATTTTGGGCTTATTAAACCCATATCCGTTTTGGGCTTGTTCTAAGTGTGTGACCATGTAGGTTCACATAACATTGGCAGTGGGCCTAAATCTCTATTTAGGCCTACAAGCCATAAGTGGCCTCTAGCAAGACATTATGACTACCCAAGTCATGTGAAGTCAATAATCCGACATAACCTAATTACAATGAATTTTATTGTCCCTTTATCACATGATATCTTAATTGAACATAAGGCATAGAATGTCATCCTTATATAATTCAATATTATGACTTGATTCCAAGTAGACTGAAAAATGATAACTCTTTATCAATTCATTTCAGCATGGCCATGCATTTTATTCAGTCTATCTCATCAAGGGGTCTTTAGATATCTTTCTCATATTAATGAGGGATAAATTCCTTCTGAATCACTCACATTCCTCACATAACTAATTTTATATCCAACAACATTCTTTTAATCATCCGGTTAAAGACAATGTTAGAATGTGTCAAAACATAAAATAGCTATGTAGAAATCCATGATGATTTCAAGGTCAAAGGACCGAAATAAAATTACTGTGATAAGAAATACTTATGACAATAATCTATATAGTATTCTCATAGTGGGTCAATCCAGTACATGATCTCTCATCATGTACCTATGAGTTGACTTAATATCTCATATTTATGATTAGTAAAACATAACCATCAGTCAACATCATACTAGCCTTAATACTTTAATATTCATATAATGAATAAATGGCTAGGGATAATTAGAATAGAACTCTTATTTTAATCTAAGGGTTTTACTATCAAGTCACATACTTGATGGCCTTAGTAAGAATTAACCATTCATGTAATTATCATAAAATCAAATGATAATATAATACCTCTTTATTAATAAAATAAGAAAGTCAATACATAATCACAAATGATTGACCTAGTGCATATCACTAACACCAACTAAATTAAAAACTCTCAAAAGGGGGTGGCCTAGGCAATAGAGAGAGAATAAACAAAAAGGAAAAAATGAAAGACCTAGTTAGGTTTGAAAACTCCTAAAAGGAAGCGACATAGGCAAAAAAAAAAAAGGAATATTAAATAAAATTAGTTGTACTTTCATTATGAGAGGGGTAGTTTAAAAGATTATAAGATTTCTTTTTATAATGCATTGATTATGTGAGCCTCAAGAGTGATAGAGTCTATCAATTCCTTTACTGGAGGGCAAATGAAGTATATCTGCAAAATGAAATCAAGCATAATTACAATAATTATGCAATAACAAAGCATTCCTAAAACACAACCAAGTAGGATGGAAATTATTGTTGTCATTATCCCAATCTAACCATTATGAGGTTTTAATTTCTATTTTCATGTAATAATACTAGTCTCAATGACAGTTTTTTATAGACTCAATTTCGAATTTAGATTCTTTGATAAAAAGAGGGCCAGATCCCAAATATTAGCTCTAAACCAAAAAGGCACTTGACTAGTTGATGCATACAAAGTCATTTAAAATTGCTTATTTTTTTACTATTAGCTCATGCATGCATGAAATTGTTTTATAAAAATTATTTTCAAATCTCAAGCATATTGTGTAACATCTTGTTAATGTGTACAAAGTCATTCAAGATTACATATTTTATGATGCTAAAAGTAGTTATAAGATCTTCATCTTGTGCAACATCTTAAGACTAATAATATGAATCTACAATCTTTTTATTGAAATCATTTAATTTTTGGACCTCTCAAGTTGTAACTCAACGATAACGGATAAAATAGTCTCAAATCTCTTAATTGGCACGTCGGGATGGGCAGTACCAGACTATTTACCTCTTGAATTTGGACATTAAGGTTGTTGGAAATAATAATAATATCCTTTTGGATAGTTGACTACGAGGATGACATATATAGTAGTCTCAAAATCTCATGATTGCTACGTTATAATTGTCAATTAGTGGCACGAAACCATTTTCTTTGATTGAAAGCCTCTTAATTTAAACATCAAGGTTGACAAAACTAAAATTAGAATTCTCATGAACATTTGGCTCTGAATACATCAAATTATAATCTTTTCTTGGACATTTAGCTCCAAAAATTAATACACATAATATGTATGCTTTTAATTTTTTACACTTATACTTTTTTATAAATCTCGTTACATTGCTTGCATTTTGATTTTTGAAAAAGTAGGGGGCAAACTATTGACACATGGCTTGGCAAGGCCCAAAAGCGAAGGCTCTATGAAAATCCAATAAAATGAGTTTAGATAAGTATGAAGCCAAGTCCTTTCTCCCTTATTTGGCCAATGGCCCAAGAAGAGTTTTGTGATGAGCCAGTAAGGTAGTAGCCTTAGCACTAAGGCAGTATACCTTAGTACTAAGGCGGTAGCCTTAACATTAAGGCAGTATGCCTTAGTTTTAAGGTGGTAGCCTTAGCACTAAGGTTGTATGCGTTAGTACTAAGGCAATAGCCTTAGCATAAAGATTATATGCCTTAATACTACGGCAATGCCTTAGGGTGTTAAGTTTTTTAAAATAATAGAGAAAAGCACATTCTAACATGATTTTCTCCAACCACTAGTGCAAGAAGTCATTGCTAACAAGTAAGGGAACATGGGGAGTGATTTTCTAAACTAAAAAGGAGTAGAGAAATAAAAGGAAAATAAAGGGAAAAGATGGAGAGGTTTTTTTATTAGCAAAAAAAGCAATGTAAAAAAGTATATTGAGAGAAACGAGAATAAAAAACAAAGAGAAAATATAAAAAAGAAAGAAAGAAATTTAAGAAAACATAGAGGGAATTCAAAGACAAAATAGCTATAAGAGATTAAAAGCACTTGAAGGAAGGAGAACTTGTAGATAGGAAAGAAAGTAGTAAAGGTCCTAGCTTAGCAAAGGAAACAGAGTTCTGCTTTACACTATTTTAAAACTCATTTTTATCGTTTTGAAACTTTTGATGGCCAAGACAAGGCAACCAAACATTTTCATCTCGTTTTTTATTTTAACAAAACAATTTTGAGCAATATAGTAAAACAATAGTGAAAGGGTGTAAGAGTGTACTCCCTCTTAATTTACGCCTAGGATTTTAAGTAAACTCCCTCTCAACAAGTGCACAAATTTGAAGGAGTTTAAAGTTCAAATTTTGAATTCAAATTTCAAATGATTATGCTCGAGCCTATATGACATGATAGATCAATATAAATTCTCCAACACTTGCAAAACTAAATAGGGCCTTTTGAATTGAATCTTAAATAGTCTATTAGTGGTGCGAAGTGGCTTTGCCTCTTTTTAGTAGAGAGGTTAAAGGTTAGGCCTTAAAGAGTAAGAGAACATTGTTTCTTCTATGTAGGTATGACATTCCTTCTTTACTCTTCTAACATCAAGCTAAGTGACTTTGTAACCTTTGCATAGTGAGTTGTAGAGCTGTAACGCTTTACTAATATAATAGAAAGTTATGGGGACTGTATCACAATCTTACGAATCTACAACTCTCTTTACTAAACTAAGCTGAGACTTTATCCATATTTGAAAAATTCAACATAAAGCCTGTAATATTGTAAGAGCTTTCTTTATCAATATTAAGAAATTCCCCAGATTCTATCTTCTTAAATTTTGGAGCTGTCCTGTCCAAATTTAGGGAAAGTCTTGGGCTAGAAGGCATCGAAAAATGATTATGTCAAGCTTTTTTTACCATATCCACAATAGATGGGTGTCTTAAACAAATTCATGGAACCAAAATTTCTTTTAATATAAATGATATAATTAATAATATAATTAATATTTAGTAATAATATTTTAATAATAATATAATATTTACTAATACAATATTAAAATTTAATAATAATATAACATAAATTAATAATATAATCTAAAATAATAGTAATATAATTATAAATATAATAAAATATATACTAAAATACAAATTAAAAGTGATAACTTTCTTTATACTTGCTCCTAAAGTAGAAGACATTCCCTCTATTCTTGAATAGCTTCCTTTAAAAGGGTTTCTGCCTCTTCGATAAATGTTTTGGTAGAAGATATGATTTATATTATTACCATGTTCAACTCTACATATTCATCTATCCGTAGAGTACAAAAATGACTATAATAAAGTTTTTCTTATTCGTATTAACAACTACTCTATAAGAATTTTTAGTGTGGTGCTAACTATTTAATAACTATCTTTATAGCTCCAAAATGTTTGAATTTATGCTCCTACCTATTATATAGATATACCAAGAAAGATGTACGGTCTAATGAGGCTACTATGAAATATTTACTAATGGGTGGGGCAAATTAAATTTGCATATCATCATTAATTTTGCATGATGGTACTTATTTGCATTTTTCAACATATTTATGCATATTTATATTCAATTTTAACACATTGATATGCACATTTATATTCTCCACATTTAAACTCAATATAACATCTCAATATAGCATTTATGGTTAATATGATGTGCACATATAAATACATGTATGCACTTAAATACATAACTATTTTATGCACTTAAATACACAATTTTTTCCCCTTTTGTCCAAAAGCAAAAAGAAAGGAAGTAAGCGAGAGATAGACCTAATCTCATCATCACAATCGTGTCAGGAACTATGAGGGTTATTTTATGATTTATGAGAGAAGACTTCAAGTTAGTCCGATCGTGATCATATCAACCCTATCGTGATCACACCTATTATATACACAGTCACGGTCGTGATATATGAGGTCACTATGTCTTTACTTTGCTATGAAAATTGGAGGTATCTTACTCATAGGGATGCTCACCGGTCATGACATGGATCGTGAGCATCACTGTCTTATTAAGATACTTAAAATTTTGAGCTTAAAAATGTCTCTAATTTGATCCTGCCTTACACACACTTAAAACACACATATTAGTGACTTAAAATTGAGTTTGTTAAAATTAAAAATGTGGTTGATTAACCCTTAATGATGCAAATGACCAA
Source organism: Mallotus nudiflorus (assembly GCA_947683625.1). NCBI lineage: Eukaryota > Viridiplantae > Streptophyta > Magnoliopsida > Malpighiales > Euphorbiaceae > Mallotus > Mallotus nudiflorus. Next base: position 780,714 of record CANTUR010000377.1, on the reverse strand, counting down.
CACATTATAATAAAAAGTAAACTTTTATTTTTATACTATTTTTTATTCTTTTTCAGTATTCCGTAGCATTTTAATATATAATTTTTAAGGAAATGAAAATGTTTGATTTTGTTATACAAAATTGATGAGGTTTTGATTCGATAGATTTATATTTGTTGCATGTAAAAATTTTATTCACTGTCGTCAAAGTTTTGTTTAATTTCTGCATTTTGTTCAAAATCAAAATGCATTAAGGCGACACTTTTTTCGGTAGGTGTCATCTTAGTGCATAAAGGCGTGTCTTTTTCACCTTATTGTCACTAAAGCAATGCCTCAGCACAGAGGCGCCACTTTTGCATGGTCAGAGTTTTTTTCTGAACAAGTAGTGTATTTTTTGAGTTTTAATTGACTATAATTGTGCTTAGTAAAATCAGTGACCTATTGTTCAAATCTTTTTTTTTTGTTGCTTTATGTTTAATTTACTGCTGAAATTAGGTTAATTTAATATGATTTTATGGAATTTATGGTTGCTATTGATAATTGGTTTCTGGAACTCTTGGGCTTGGTGTCCTACAATCACGAACAGAAGGCAAGGTAAGAGATGTAGAGAATCCCCACGAACACTCTGATGCCTAAGTTAGAGAATAGAAATAAGGAGAATACAAGATAGCTAGAATATATGAGAATGAGATGTCCCCTTATGAGGGATGTAGGGCTCTATATATAATACTCAAACCTAGATGGAGTCAAATTTCGTGTGGGATAGTGAATCATAATCTTGGTAGGAGAGTGTTCCTTTTGTGCTTAGGACTCTACTTTGGGGTAGTCCCCATTCTAGACGGATCTGCCTTCTTACTAATCTAAGTGTCCCTATTTAGGGGGTAAGGGGCCCCTAATTAGGCGGGAACACTCTAGATGGTATCAAGAGTCCCCCCCCCCGAGGTATTTGGATATTTATATTTGTCGCATCCGGGTAGGATGCTAATGCTCTCATAAAGGATATAATATGGTAATAGAGACCAGTGAGCTGAGGTGGCCAGCCTCAGTCACAATGAGTAGAGCTCAGTGCCGAGTATTTGGATGGTCGTCGTTGAATCATAATCTATAGAGCTGGGATATCCGCTAAATGCGTATGAGCATAACAATAGATTAACCCTTCCATTTGGAAATGACATAATGGAACCAATCGTCACTGGATTTTTGATGCTCGGTGCATTGACACGAGGCTTTTCGAGCTTGGATCCTCAGTACTATAGAAGCAACCTGAGGGTGCCAGCTTCAATCACTGGTCTTAGATATGCGAGACTTAGATGCTCGGTTTAGGGACGCGAGGCTTACATGCTCAGAACCTCAGTACTATAGAAGCGACATGAGGGTGCCAGCTTCAGTTACTGGACTTAGATGTGCGAGACTTAGATGCTCAGTTCAGGGACGCGAGGCTTACATGCTCGGAACCTCAATACTACAGAAGTGACCTGAGGGTGCCAGCTTCAATCACTGGACTTAGATGTACGAGACTTAGATGCTCAGTTCAGGGATGCGAGGCTTACATGCTCGGAACCTTAGTACTACAAAAGCGACCTAAGGGTGTCAACTTCAGTCACTGGACTTAAATGTGCAAGACTTAGATGCTCGGATACTCAGAATGGGCTAAAAATGATGTTTGAATTGCCTTCCGAGTCGCTTGATAAAGCGGCCCAGTCAAAATGTGGGTGGGCCAACACATGGTGGCATCGCTTTAACTCTTAGGGATTTGTAATTGAAATTGCATGAGTGATGCATCATTTCGTATATTGGTAAACAAAGTGTTTGTGCCGTCGTTATCGTGACTCCTTGTCTAATGGGCTTTTTTTATTCCTAAAAGGCCCCTGGTGGCCTAGGGAGGAACGCAATAATAATGAGGGCAGTTAATGGCATGCTTCCAAATCCTTTCGTGTCTTTATAAATACTGATGTGCTTGTTAACTGACATATTTTGCTTCTTTTGCTTTTCTGTTATTTTTACTTTCCTGTGTTGATATCGCCTCCACTATTTCCATTTCTTCCTACCGTAGTTCTTGCTTATGGCGTCCAAGTGATTCTTTCATCTTTCTTCTTCCTCTTTTTGCTCCTTTATGCTTTTTTGTGTTCCCTTCTCCATTATGGCCCCAAGGGAAGAAGTTAGTTTTGACCTTTTTATCTCCAATGTAGATAGTGAGTTACTGAGGTGGTATCGGAGGCAGTTTTGTATCCCCGTTGATTATGCCCTTCACACCGTAGATAGGAGGTTTAGGGCCCATACCCCCTCGTTAGGGCTAAGTAAATTAGTAGTGTATTTTGACTAGTTAGAGGGGGGTTTAAAATTTCCTCTAGCTCCCTTCGTAAAAGAATTTCTGAATAGGAATAACATAGCGCCCGATCAGCTTCATCTGAATAGCTATAGGATACTGACCGAGTTCATCCAACTGATGTATAAGGAGGGGAGGGAACCCAATCTAGCTAACTAGAAAGAAGGGGGAGCTGATGTTCTCTCTGTCAGCTGTACCCAATCATACCCTTTTTGTAAAGCTTTTGGATCTCCACAAGAAGTGGAGACACCATTTTTTTATTGTGGAGCATCAGTCAGACTTCTTGGACGTCCGGAGGATATGGTCGGGCGAGTGTCATAAGGTGACCCATCGAGTGAAACCTTCTAACAATAATACGGAGCTGGTTTTACAGCTATATCTCGATGGGCTTGCTGAAGCTCAATCAACAGAGGATGCATCCCAGAGGTACCTGTGGAGAGTCTGTCTGAGTCACGATCACTCCCTTGGTATGTTTATTTTACTTTAAGCTATTTTTCTGACTTGCTCTATTTTTCCAACTGTAGATGGCTGACTTTTTTGATTTTACAAATGGGATTTCCTTAGTTGATGAGCCTGCTGCTGTGGAAAAGGTATGAGTCTCTCCTTCCCCGGAACTTGAAGCTTCTACAACCCCTGAAGTTGTTCCTGCCGACCCTAAGGGCAAAGCACCAGTGGAAAGTGAACGGCCGAAGCTGGTTGGTCAAAGAAAGAGGCAGCTGATTGATCCGGGTCTGATGCGGAGGGGTTGGATAAAGAGATTTATATTCAGCGCTCGCGATTATCTGGGTGTCCGAATATGAGGGGCTAGATATTAAAGCAGATGAAGCCCCCGAGTATCTCCAATAGCTAAGTGCGGGATCAGTACACAGAGTCGCTGAGGCTACCTGGTGATATGCAATGTTGGTCCGAGGAGGGCCCGGATGGGTTGTTGGACTCCATGATTGGTCAGTCACTAGAGGTAAGCTAGCTTCTGCCACTGATGTAGTTATCGTACGTGTTTCTTATTGAAGCTAACTGTTGGTTTTTTGTAAGATGACTCAGGCCTTGCTACTGGCGAAGGATCAGTACTTCTACCTAAAGAGCCAGTACAGCTTAAAGGAAATGGAGGTGGGGACCATAGCCACCAATTTTAAAAAGAAGCTGGATGGTACGAAGGCAACCTTAGAGCACTGCCAAACAAGATATGTTGAGGCCAAGTTTGATACTAAGACGAATCAGAAGAAAGTTTCTGAGTCAGAACATAACCAAGCCCAGCTGACGAAGAGGATCAAGGAGCAGGATCTTCAAATCGCTGAGCTCTAGGGGAAACTGACAGAGCTTAAGAAATCCTGAGCAAATGATAATAAGGCATACCAAGGCATGGTAGGGGGGTTTCTTAAAGCCTATCGAGCTGAGTGTAAGAGAATCCAGCTCTCTTAAGACTCGGGATTGGATCTAGGGGTGTTGGACCGGATAACTCCAGCAGACCTTACCAAACTTACTACAGAGGAGGACATCTATCGAAAGGTCAGTTCTGTTCCTAAGAGGGAGTCTGTAGAGGCTGCTGGGTCCGTAGAGCATCCAGAGACTGCTAATGAGGTTTCCTCCTCTATTTTCGGGCCTGGGGGTCCGGGTGTACATATAGTGGAGTAGATATGTATAGGTTCCTTTTCTCTTTTTTTTGTAACTGATCACATATAAAGGCATTTTTATTAATGAAGAGAGACTTTATTAAATCATATGTTAAATACAGTTTTACTGATAGTATTTTCTGAGAGAGTCTGAGTTCTAAAATTGTGGTAGTTCTTTACCTCCTCCTTCTCTTAGTCTGTATGCTCCCTTCGTTGTGCATGCTGAGATTTGGTATTGACCTTCCCAGTTTTGTCCTAACTTATCGGTTCCTAGGGTGCCTTTGCCAATATCTGCTCTCCTGAGTACCCAGTCTCCCAACTTGAATTATTTTGTTTGATGTCGTTGATGATGGTACCGTGTTACTCTTTGTCGATGTGCCTAAGTTGTGGCTGCAGCTTGTTCTCTCCATTCCTCTAGTAGGTCTAGACATATCCAAGCGACAGCGTTATTGATGGTGTGATCGAGATCCTGGCTTACCCAGTAACTTGGTGACCCAACTTCCACGGGAATTACCGCGTCCATGCTATAAGTCAATCTGAATGGTGTCTCGCCAGTGGATGATCGGGGTGTGGTTCTATAGGCCTAGATTACATTGTTGAGTTCTTTGACCCAATTCCCCTTTTTCTCATCAAGTCTCTTCTTCAATCCTTGCATGAGAATTCTGTTTGTGACTTTCGTTTGTCCGTTTGTCTGCGGGTGAGCTACTGAGGTGAAGCGCAGCTTTATACCAAGGTTCGAGCAGAAACCTCTAAATTTATTATTGTCGAACTATTTGTCGTTATCTGTAATTAAAGTGTGGGGGATGTCGAACCTACAAATGATCTCCTTCCAAAAGAAGTGTTGTATCCAGGCTTCTGTAATGGTTGGGACCGCTTCTACTTCTACCTACTTTGTGAAATGGTCAATGGCCATAATTAAAAACTTTTTCTATAAGGTAGAGGGAGGGAAAGGACCAAGGATGTCCATCCCCCACATGGCGAATGGCCAAGGGCTACCGATAGGATGCGAGGGCCAAGAAGATTTGTGACTGAGTCAGGCATAGTGCTAGCACTGGGGACATGCTTGCGTTAGCTTCTAGGCATCTTTGGACATGGTAGGCCAGTAATACCCTTGGAGTAATGCCTTTCTAGTGATCAAATAGTAGGATTCATGCGCTCTATAAATTCCTTCATGGATTTCTCAGAGTATGTAATTTCCTTCCTTCGGGGGAAACGCAATTTGACCATGGGTGTAAGAGGGATTTTTGGTAGAGCTCCCCTCGATGGATGGAATAGTGGGTTGCTTTGGTCCTGAGCTTTCGAGCCTGTAGCTTATCTTCTGGGAGTGTTCTGTGCTCTAGATATTGGATTATGGGTCGCATCCATTTCGAGACTACCTGTGTCTCCAAAACTTCAGTGTCTTCTATGCTGGGACTGGTTAGCGACTCGGTGAAATTTATATCCCGAAATGCTTAACTATTTTTGGCTGTGGATTTGGCAAGGTAATCGGCCTCACTATTTTCTTCCCTAGGAATCTAGATGATCTTCCATTGGCCTCCATCTAGTTCGATGTATTGCAAAAGCCGCTTGGCCTTGTCTACGTACTTGGCAATGTAGGTGTCTTTGAATTGAAACGCTCTGCTGACTTAGTTGACTACCAGTTGGGAATCTAAGTATATGATGAGGTGTTCAGCCCTGACTTCAGTGGCCAACTTCAAGCCTGTAATGAGTGCTTCGTACTCAATTGCATTATTAGTGGAATTATACTCGATACAGACTGCATACCAGATGTGAACCTTGTGCGGCCCTCTGAGGATTATTCCAGCATCAGAACCTTGAGCTGAGGATGCTCCATCAACATAAAGCTTCCATTCTAGTGCTTTGGTCAAAGCTATATCTTTTGGAGCCATTTTTTACACAAAATCTGCTAACGCCTAGGCTTTCATCTATTGCCAGGGCTCATAGTCAATATCGAATTCACCGAGTAAGACCAACTATTGCAGTAGCCTACTCGAAGTCTACTGTCTCTGTAAGATTTTTTATAGTGAGAAGCGGGATCGAATCATGATATAGTGAGCTTGGAAGTAATGTTGAAGCTTTCGAGAGGCATGGACCACGACCATGGCTAACTTGTCTAGCATTGGATACCAAATTTCAAGTCCTTGGAGCATCTTACTGACATAATAGACAGGGCTTTACTAGCTTCCTTCTTCTCTTACTAGTACTGAAGTGATGCATTCTCGGCCAATAGAAAGGTATAAATACAAGGTTTTATCTGGTACTGGCCGGCTGAGTAGGGATGGTGAAGATAAGAATCTTTTAATGTCTTTGAATGCCGCCTGGCAATCAGCGGACCATTGAAACTTCCTGAAATTTTTGAGAGCTCAGAACAATGGTAGACACCACCTAGTCGAGCAAGAAATGAAATACCCTAATGCGGTGATTCTACTATTTAACTTTTGTACCTCATGGATGTTTTTTGGTGCCTCTATATTAAGTATGGCTTCCATCTTTTCTAGATTGGTTTCAATGCCCCGGTGAGATATCATGAACCCCAGGAACTTGCCTACTTGGACTCCGAAGACGTATTTCTCAGGATTCAACTTGATCCTGGATTTACTCAGTAGTTGGAGAACTCGATCCACGTCTACTGGGTGCTGCTCCGGATGTTTGCTCTTGATGATGATGTCGTCCATGTATACTTCTACACTTTCCCCGCTGCACCAGTCTTTCTATGGCATTCTTCAGCTCTCTGCAGCCCTCCGTGTCATGCCTATATTCTCGATGGTACTCGCAGTACTGGCCTCTGTCCTGGGTAAATCTCTGGCTTGGGCTGATTCTCTTGGCTGGGGTGATCTCCACTCTATTTTGCCTGACCCACATGAGGATTTTGGATCGAGAGGTGTTCAAGGTTGTATATCTGTCTGCTTCCCTGTCAAATCTCTTTGCCGAATTTCTCTACTCGTCTTTGTTTCTACCGTTCATCCTTGATCGATGGCCTGTCTTCTTCCCGACGCATCCTTCTGTCTTCATCCATTTTTATCATCCGGACCGTCATCACCATTGCTTCTGCAAAGGTACTCAGTTCTTTAGTCATTATTTTATCTTTAAGCTTTCTGAGTCTGGTGCCATTTTTCAAAGCTTCTATGGCGACTTCATTAATAAGATGCTCAATTTGCATGGCTGTTTTATTGAAACGGTTAAGGTAACTTCGTAAAGATTCATTAGCTTCTTGCTGGCACATCCGAAGATCGTTGATGTTTTTTGCTGGGGGAATATTGGTGATGAATCTGATACGGAACTGCTCAGCCAGATCCTCAAAAGAAGTGACTGAATTTTTTTGGGAGCCGATGAAACCATTTTTGAGCATTCTTTACGAGCGTGCTTGGAAAGACTTTGCACATGATTCCATCATTTACATTCTAGAGTAGCATCTTTGTTCGGAACGCTGATATATGATTGATGGGGTCTCCCGTCCCATCGTACTAATCAAGCTACGGGATTCTGAACTTACTAGGAATCTCCGTTTGAATTATTCTGTTGACAAATGGAGTTCTACTATCCATAACACATTCCTCTTCCTTTCTAGGTTTGGTCCGGGCTTTGCATATTGCTTCTTCAACCTTCTGAGCTAATTTTGAATCATCAAGGGCCAGAATAGTTGAACTGCACTCCCCTTCTGGCGCTTTACCCTTCCCTATGCTCGTCCATAGGGCCTGCCGTGGTGTTGTGTTATCATCATTTTAAGCCGGCTCAGAGGGCTCACTCTGTATTATAGCATTTAGCTGTTGTTGCATCAAAGCTATCTGCGCCTGAATATTTTTTATCATGGCTTCCCTACTAGTTTGATCAAGGCTGAGTGTTTGGTTACAGTGTTTAAATTTGGAGTGGTTATTGCTAGTGTTTCTGATAGACTTGGAAAAGGTATAAAAGGTATTGATCGATGGTGTTGTAGCGGAGCATAATACGGGAGGTCTGTGCCCAAGGACGGGTATCTTGGAGTGTTATCCAGAAGTGAAGGTATATGTCCGGATGAGGCTCTAACATGCTGTAAGATGGGTGGAAGTATTATTGCTAGGAGAGGGTCTGAGAGGTCGGTCGAAAGGATAGGTGCGGAAGGGTTGGTGCCAACTTCAGGAGTCTGGAGTGGTGGTGGGCTAGAAGTCATAGTGGATATGTCTTTAGCCTAACAAGTAAATGAATGGCTTTTCCCAAAGAATTCCCACAGATGACGCCACTTGATAATTGGTTTCCGGAACTCTTGGACTTAGTGTCCTGCAATCACGAACAGAAGGCAAAGTGAGAGGTAGGGAGAATCCCCACGAACACTCTGATGCCTAAGTTAGAGAACAGAAGCAAGGAGAATATAAGATAGCTAGAATATGTGAGAATGAGATGTCCCCTTGTGAGGGATGTAGGGCTCTATATATAGTAATACTCAAACCTAGATGGAGTCGAATTACGTGTGGGATAGTAAATTATAATCTTGGTAGAAGAGTGTTCTTTTTGTGCTTAGGACTCTACTTTGGGGTAATTCCTATTCTGGATGGATCTGCCTTCTTGTTAATTCAAGTATCCCTATTTAGAGGGTACGGGGCCCCTAATTAAGCGAGAACATTTTAGATGGTATTAGCTATTATAATTTTACCTAGTTAATTTGACTTTATTTAGAACGTTTTGTTTAAAATCCATGTTTATCATTTCTAAAAATTCATTCTAATTGTGTTCTCATTCAATTTCTTTAAGTTTAATATAGGTTGGTTGGAAAGTTAATAAAATACATTAAATCTCCTTGCTCTTATTTTGTTTAGTTTTAGTTTTTTTTTTTCATGTAATGTGTTTAATCCATATTTCAATTAATTTGTATTATTCTCCGAGATAATTTTTTTTTTTTGTAGATTTTTTTATTTAGTGGAGTAATTTAGTTTTCTTTCAGGATTCAATAGTTAAGTATTGCTAATTAGTTAGATAGATTTTTATTTTATATTTTATTTTATTTCCATTATGTGCTAGAAGGGTTGTATCATTTCTTCTCCTCCCATTTCTTTGTGTGTGCAATTATGATTGTAAATGCATGATGTAATGAATGTAGTGTATTGGACATATTTGCATGAAAATGGACTAAAGAATGGTTTGGACCTACCTGTATAATATAGAGACAATTGCAATTTTATGTAAAAAAGGAAATAATTAAATAATTAAAAATAATGAAACACAAAACATAAACGAGGCCAATTGCAAGGTTAAATGGACATTTTAAAGCCCATAAAAAGTTTCCCTCTCTATCACTAAGAACAATTGTTAGGGACCTTCGTGAGATCTGTTTGTTATAAAGTGTGTCCTACATTTTACTTGCATAGTGACTCTAACTCTGATATAGAACTTATAGTTTAAGATTATATTTTTTAGTGGATCTTAAGTTTGTACGGTACTGTAATTGTCAAATATTTTTAACGCAAACTAAATCTCACTGTCTATGCATAATTTTATATGATAAATAATAAATAAAAGGAGATTAAATTAATTTAACTTTATAAAATGTGATATATAGGCCAAACTAAAATTAAATCCTAATAATATTTGTTTGTCTTTGGCTCTTGATTCGTGAAACTGAGTATGTCAAGTCTGTAAATACACCAACCTTAAGAATTCGACTTCTTAACAGATAATTAAATGTAGGTTAAGAAATCTTAACATAATCTTTTAAGCTAATTGTAATGGTTTAATCTAAATTTTATTTACTGAAAATTTCTTTTGAAAACAGCGAATCTTTAAAAAAACTAGAGAATCGTTCAAAATAAAGAAACATTATAAAAATGGAGAATCATAATGAATGCTAAAGAATCGTATCAACAACTGGAGATTTATAATAAAATATGACTAAAACATTACAATAAACTTGAAAAGTGACAAAAGAATGAAGAATTTTGATTTGAAGTTGAATAATTAGTCTGTGTATGTATTAACTGATGGACTAGTTGTCTGTTGATTTGTGTTGGACGATAGATCCTTTGTGTGCGGTGGAGCTCATTTTATACACCTCCAGGATGATAACTGCTGCTCCTAGTGATTTCATCAGGTTGTTTTCACTCCCATGATGCTCTGTATGCCTAATAATTATTTATCCATCACTGTAAATATTTCTTCCAATGCTCTGTATGCTTCTCTACCAACCATTTTATTCATACCAATTGAAAACAACTAATTATTTATTTATTTATTTTGAGCCTAGTAGATATGTGAACATTGGACTCCAAGAAAATCGAAGTATGGTGCAATCAATATCATTACCCAAAGAAAAAAAAAGGATCTAGCATTAATTTAGTCAAAGTGGTTGTCATATTAATTAAAATATATGCAACTAAAATCAAATACATTGTGTTGATAAAAAATAAATTATAAGAACTAGGATTTTGATTAAAAATTTTAAAATATAAATTCTATTTGCTTTGAATTTTTATTCCGAATTATCTCGAAAAAAACAATGGTTTGGAAAAAAATTAAAATTTTGATTCATCCTGTTTCTTCTATTTTTTTTAATTGTTTGACATTCAATTTTCATGTTAAAATTCTATATTTAAAATTTTTTCAATTCATGTTCAGTCCTATTTTTTATTTTGTTAAAAAAAATTAACTTTTAAAGTTTAAATAAATTTAACTGAATTTTTCTAACTTCTATAATAATTTAAAGCTACCTTGGAATTCCATGTTCACCTGAAATCAACCATCTACTATTTGCATGGTTAATCCGATCATTGTATATTTTAATTTTGTCTGCTAAAACACTCTGTTTAATTTCAATTATACCTTGCGTTAGTCGATGAGAAAAAAGAACATGATTATTATCACAACAATAAAATAATAATCGTCATGACTATTAATGGGTGGAATTTTATCACAACACCTAAAATAATAACTTTAAAAGCTTAAGTTACTAATTTAAAATATTTTAACATATGAAACAAATAAAAAAAACAAGGAATTTTATAAAATATTGTTTAAAAAACTAAAAAAAAGATGAGATCGATTTTTATCGATTTTATTTTTTAAAAGATGAATTAATATAAAAAGTAATAATAATTTCTTTAACAAAAAATTTATTGTTTTGATGGGAGGATACTTTTAATTATTTTATTAATTGTTATTATTTATAAATAAGGAAATATTTTAGTAGATAAATTTAAAATATAAGAGTACTTTAATTAGTCGTACAAACAGGTAGAAGAGTCATTGGGAGAGAGGAAATAGAAAACAAATAGGAGGTGCAAGGAAGGATTACCGGTTTGAATAATCCCAGGCTTCCGCCAAGAGAAATGACATGAACGACGAATGATGGCTGGCAATTTCTAGGGACCCACATCCACAATCTTTGTCCCTAGTACTTTGGACAATGTGATGTGATGATCCATCAGATTTGCAATTGCACAATTATTATTGTTTGTTTCACACGTTTGAGAAGGGGTTGTTGAGGAGAGGAGGGGACCATTGAAAAGGAACTGCTGCTCCACTGCCGGCCCCGTCGACTGCCGGCACTTTTCCAAGGAAATGTTAATCAATGAATTATGACAACAAGACATCAACGTCACCCTCAAATTATTTCTGCTACTCTACTCGTGATTGCATTCATGTTTAAGTTGCTTTCTCTCTTTCCAAATATGATATGATTAAAAAAAATAATAAAAACCCCTAACCTCGTTACCTTACATTTTTATGCTGTCCGGCTATCCGGCCAACTTCCTTTGTGTTTTTCAAGATAAAACTGATAAAGGTGGATAGTTCTTATACAAATTTCAATTTTACAAAAGCAGCTAAATGCATTAGTTACATTACGTCTATCCACCCCTCCGATCACTTACCTATCCCCTACTATTTGTGCATCTATCTATGCAGCTACTATCGACTGTTAGGTTGCCGAGGCCTTACATCCATGTTCTACACCCTGTTTTCCAGCATAAGCTGCTACTTTAACATCGTACTCCCTGGGCTGAGACAAATTGCTCATTCCTCCCTCGTCCAAATCTGATGGGAGTCAAAACTTGATGATAGTGAACAAGGAGGAATAGCCTACCATGATCATGAAGTCCTGCATACTTTACATAACGTTTCAGTGTGAAAAAACAAAGCTTGCATTCCGCATAACATACCCACGATAGCGAGTATGCTTCATTCATTTTTCTTATAAACATGGACACTGTTCATGCACGATACCATATACGGGCAACAAGATTCCAACAATCAGCTCCCGTTGGATCATTTACATGAAGGCAACTTTGCTCAAGATAAAACAAATGAATGAATAAAGCATTATGAATGCACGGATGTCAGAGTAGTGCAACCAATTCATTGAGTCAATAACATGTACTGACGCGCATAATCTATTCACCAAACACAGAAAGGTAAACCGTTGATAGAATTCATAACTCACACAAATACAAGTGATTTTCCTTGTGAATAAACCATGGAAAGAAAAATATAATTTACTAACTTGTCAGCCAAATGGTATGAAACATCTAACAAGAACTCACTGATGAGGTTAGGGATAAACTCTTCCTTGTCCCTAGAACTACAACCTATATTCACAAAGCAAACTATAACTGTGAGGATCTTGCCAAAAACAAACAATTGTAAATAGGATCAAATACCTGAATGTAACTCACTAATGCAGAGAGCAAATCAAACATTGGAGTGACCAGAAAGAGTTCCTTTTAATTTGCGAACCTTGCGGACATATTTACCTATCTGAAACCCCAACTGGATTTACCCAATCATGGAATCTCATCTATTATCATAGCTTTGACAGGTAGTGCATTAAAAAGAAATTTCTTAAATTCCCAGTAAGAATGCAAGCACATTTTAATTATTTATATGAAATATAGATTGTGGTGAACATTTAATAATCCAGACTCTTTAGGAGGTGTTAGGTTAAAAAGAAATTTGAGTAAACAAAAAAAATCAAGAAGAAAACAAACACTTGTAACCAACAAAAAATTTCTGAACAGCAGGGAAAATATCTTAATCAGCATTGGGAGTTATTAATGACCAAACGCATACTCTCCACTGCAGCACATGCTTGATAGAATAGCGTATCCCAAACTCTCTATTTTTCATGATGCACTTTCACAGAACATCTCAAGCTTTCCATGACAATTTGAATTTTCTCCGAAATAGCCTCGTAAAGACATCTTTGTGCTGCTTCATCTAATCCATAATGGGGAATTTGAGGCCATCCTTTGGCAGGAAAAGGCAAATTATGAGACATAGATATTGCCATTTGCCTCATTTTGGAGAGTTCAAATTCTATTGGCTCGCCAACAATTATGTTAATCCTCTTCTTACATAATGGGAAAGGAGGCCTTCTTCCAAACCAACAATTTTCAGGCATTACCTGTAACAATAAGCCAGGATGTGAAATGAGACAATTCAAACATTTAAAAATGGTCCAGTTGAAAGAACTAAAATCACACATGATTTAACATATTGACAAATTTAAAAAAAAAAAAAAAACATTTTCTGTAACTTTAGGCTCTTTAGTTCATTTAAACATGAATGAGAAAATTACTCAAAATCAAAAACATAAGTGCTAAGATAATTAAATATGAATGACAGGTCAGTCAGATATTTATTTTACATGCCTCCATGCATCTAAGGCTCCCACTCAATGCAACATGCTACAAATGTGCAGTCATTTCACTGAAAGTTTTTCAAAAATTAGAATTGATGTGGGTTTGTATAGTATATCTTTTAATTAAAATTAACACACTTCAAAAACCCAAATATGATGGGGACCGTATTAAGCAAACTTGCATCAAGAACCAAACTCCAACAGTTGAACCACGTGTACCTTTTGATGAAATTGATAGTGGTGCAAGGCTAGAAGCTCTAAATGGTTATGTAGAAGATCTTGTTGAAGGAAACTACCACCAAATCTAGTGAAGATATTATTATACCCAAGGATATACTTACCCCAAAATCTAGATAGCAAAAGACTCAAGGAAAATTATATACTCACATCAAAAGGGCCGATGGCCTAAAATTAGATTACTAAATAATGCTAGACCTACATTGGAATGAGAAAGAAATCAAAAGAAAAATACACCAAAGGTTTCCAACATCTGCTTATTTTTCAATTAATCAATTAAGCCGCAAAACATCTTTTTTTCCTCCTCTTAATAAAGAACTTGAACAACACTTGATAATTGTGGGTTCTCACATTAATGAAAGAACATGAAAATCAAGAGCTTAGTCCTCAAGTTGGGACTAGAATTAGTTGAGATGAGATATTTTTCTTTTCTCTCTCTTCTTATTCTCTTCTGGTTACTCACTGCATACAACACCTCCATTAGTACCATTTTCATGTTAGCAACCACCTATCAGCTATCTCAAATGCCATCCAACATTGACCCCATTTCCTAAACATTCCCATGGTTGTTGTCATCCTAACATTGCCAACACATAGAGACACAAATAAACTCACAGAATGAAAATACCTGACAATTAATTCCTGAAATCCTCCATATATTTGGAAACGCTCTGGTTAGTACAAGTTATTTCATTTAAAGGGATAATGACGCTGTCAGTCCTAAAAGATATATTGAAGTTTCAATTAAGTCCTATAAGTCAAAAGTTCTTCAATTGAGTTCATAAACTTTTTAAAACTTTCTCTGTTAGTCCTCAACTGTCAAAATTAACAGAAGCAAGTGACGTGTCGGTCACTTTGTATAACTTCTCATATCAGCCAAATGACATTTAAGTAATCTTTGACACGTTGAAAACACATCAGATGGCATTGCCACGCCATATTTCCACTAAGTAAAAATTAGGGTTTGTTTTTTGTCTTTTAATAACTAAACACTAAACACCCTAATACATCAGCACAAAACTGCGTCTTCCTCTTAAATTTTTTTTGTCTTTTTCTTTGTCCTCTCAAGAAAATTGATCAATATGATCCAAAAGAAAATTAATTTAGTAGATTGAAGTGAAGGCTTTGGATGGTGTTCTGACAAAGAGGTTTGTATTTTAAGTTTTATTTGGGAAAATTGATAATAAAAAATAGAAGTGAAAATTGGGGTTAGAGTTAATGCATGTTAGCCAAATGATACATTTTTTATTGATAATTATTGATTAAAGTGGAAATTGCATGAGTTTATATATTAGGGTGTTCATTATTTGAAATGGTACTGATGCAAATTTTTTTTCTTTCTTATCTTTATGGCTCTAGTTTGATTTTTAGGCAGTTATTGGATTATTAAAATGGCTAATGCTTACCTAGTATGGCATTATGATGGAAATCTAGGAAATAATATTTATAGAGGATGGAATGAATTTAATCAGCTTGTAGACACAAACAAGCTAAGGTATCGGTGCTTGCTTGAACATGCTAAAGCGGAACTAAAACAAAAGGAGCCCTTTAAGTTGTACTTTAGGAATAGAAGTAAAGGTAATTTGGTGGAGATTCATGATGATGCTACAACTTGCAAACTGTTGGATATTTTACAAGAGAAAAAAGAATGTTATATGTATATTGTGAATGACAGCATTACAAAAGGTGTAAGTAGCTCTAGAGTGGACACAGACTTGTGAGGTAAATTATGAGAAAGGTACAAGTCGGTGTAGGTATGGGTCCAATGTTGATGTAGATATAAAAGAGTTTAGATGAGGCAGTAGTGAATGTCAGTGTTAAAGACAGTTGACAATTTAAAGATTGGCTTCATGAGATAGAGATAGATGAAGTTGGTAAGCAGATTTAAATGAGACTGATAAACTTAAGAGGAAGAAGAGTATGTAGTTGTTGATGAATAATTTATGTACACCAACAACACAGGTGTATGTTAGGTCTAGATGTAATAAGCCTAAATGTCCATGGTTTATTTTCTGGTGCAAAAGACAATAAAACTAGTGTATTTCAGGTAATAACATATGTTGATGATCATCAATGTGGTACAGTAAATAAGATAAGTAAGCTCACATAAAAAGTTTGCTGACTTTTACTAGAAAAGTTTGATTCTGTTCCCACTGTCAAACTATTTGAGTTGCAAAATTTAGTGAATAAGGAATTAGAATTGGATGTTAGCTTTGCTGCATTGTCAGAGAGCTAAATCGGTTGTTTATGACAAATTAAAGAAGAATGCAACGGAAGAATTTGCAAAGCTGTGGAGATATGTGTTGCAAATTAGAAGAGCACATGAAGAAAACACTGTGGGTTTATTGTACCAATGGTACTTTAACTTTGTCACATATTTCATTTTAGTATCAAGTCTTTAATTTTTTTCTTTTCAGTTATTGAAATTTTATTTTTATTTCAGGTTAAAGTACTTCAAACATATTTGATCAAATTTACTATATGTGACAGTCGAAAAAATATATTTTTAGTATATTCACTATGTAAGAATTCCAGCAAGCAATCTAATAATCTTGTGAATAAAATTACTAAAGAGAACAAAATTATTTTCTAAGACTCACAAGATGATTAGGGTGTGCTTATGTGGTGAATATACTAAGAATATGCTTGTTCTAACTGTCACGTATGCTAAATTTAATCATATATGTTCGAAATACTTTGCCTTGAAACAAAAATAGAACTTAAGTAACTAATAAAAAAAATTAAAAATCTAATACCAAAATGAAAGATGTGGCAAAGTTAAAGGTACAATTGGTGTAATAAACCCAAGCACTGCACTTTTGGAAACTAATCAAAATAACACTTTTAAGAGGATATATGTTTCATTTTATGCACAAAAGTAACATTATCGCAATTGTAATTCATGTTAGGTCAGTATTTTCACTTTCTTTTTGAGAATCTGCAATTTGCTTCTCCCTTCTTTCAAACTTCCTTCTTTGAGCCTTCTGTTATTCTGGTAAAAGCTGCAAAAATAAGAGAAAGGTTGAGGGGAAGCGGGAATTTTTTCCTCGGATGAAAACTACTTACTATTGTGTCATCAACGTGTCAAAGATGACCTACACGTCATTAGGCCAATATGAGAAGGTTTACAAAGTGGCTGGCACGTCACTTGGTTCTATTGATTTTGACAATCAAGGATTAGCAAAAAAAGTTTAAAAAAGTTTATGAACTCAATTGAAAAATTTTTAACTTATAGGACTTAATTGAAAATTCAATATATTTGTGGGACAAGTACAATTTTTATCCCTGTGGTTTTGCTTTTTTACAAAACCAACCGTGAATTTTTTTTTTTTTACATTTAAGTACCTTGTGTTTCACATCTTTTTTACACTTTAGATGTATGCTTTAATGTAAAATAACATGCATTTTCAATGTTAAAATCATATGCTAAGTAATATATCATTCAACTAATTATAATAAACTCACAAAAAAAAAATTAATATATATTTTTAATTTAAACATGAATAAAAAAAATAACTTTTAAAATAAATTTACAATATTTTTAAAAATAACCAATTAGTTACATTGATTATAAATCATATATAGAACAAATTTATCATTGAAATTTAATATTATATTAATGATTTCGCATAAAATAATAATGATATTAGTTCAAATGGTACTAAAGTGTAAAAATATGTGAAACACAAGGTACTTAAATGTTAGAAAAAAAAAAAACAGGACTGATTTTGCCAGAAGGTAAAATGACAAGGATCCAAATTGTACTCATCCCTATAATTTTTTTAGAACTAGCAATGTCATTATCCCTAATTTAAGAGTCAATTTTATAACTGAAAATCTTGTTTTACTTATGGATTTCCCTAAAGGATTTGGGGTCTCAAATCCAATTTAAGTCCAAAATTGAAAGGACAGACAGGTCAACATTGACCCTATAGCCCAATACAAAATGGCTCAACATTGCCAGCACACCCAAAGACATAAACAAACACATAGAATGATAATAACTGAATTTATTCCTAGAGGATGCCAACACACACAAGCAACACATAGAATGAAAATAACTGAATTAAATAATTAATTCTTGAAATCTTCCATGTATTTGGAAAAGGCCAAAACCATTTTTAAGCCCTTAAACTATAGTGGTTTTTTTCTATTGAGTCTATATCCTCTTATTTTATTGCATTAAGCCCTTATACTATTATTTATGTAGCTATTGCGTCCTTATATTTTTATTTATATATGCATTGAACCCCTATAGTATGAAGAACATATCTATAAAGTTTTTCAAATTGGGGTTCAACAGCTACATAAACAATAGCATAGAGGCTTAATGAAATGCAATAAAAGAATAGGAGTTCAATGAAAAAAATCACTATAATTCAGGGGCTTAAAAATATATTTTGCCTTTGGAAAAACTCTAGTTAATACAAGTTGATTTAATTAAAAAGTCAAATTTTTGGTATTTGAAAATCTTGTTTTACTTATGGACTTCTGTTAAAGACCTGGGGTCTCAAATCCAATTTAATTCTAAATTTGAAGAGATGGCCAAGTCAACAATGACCTCATAGTATATGCCCATGGTCATCATCCTCATATTGCCAGCACATATAAAGACACAAACAAACGCTTCGAACGAGAATAACTAACAACTAATTCTTGAAACCTTTCGTGTTGTGGGGAACACTCTAGTTACTACATGTTGATTTAATTTAAAATTCAAGTTTTTGGCATTTGAAAATCTTGTTTAAATTGTGGACTTCTCCAAAGGATCCGTGGTCTCAAATCCAAATTTGGTGAGCAAGAATTCTTAGCAAGGTTTTAAATAAGGGAAAAGTACAAAAAAGTACCGTATAGTTTCAACCCTAATCATTTTTTGACCGGTGGTTTCAACCCTAACACTCGGTACCTTGCATAACAAACCGTTAGCAAATAGAGGCAAATCGTCCAACACTGTTAAAAATGATGACATTGCAAAAGGTATTTTAGTCATCACTTTGAGAAAAAGAGGAAATGTCCATGTGGTTTTATATTCTGACTTGTGGTTTATCTTTAGAACAAATAAGTAACCTATCTTACAATATCAAAAAAAAAATTATTTGTTTATTTTTAATAATAATATGAAATTTCTTAATGGATTAACCAATTTTTTTTCAATATATATATATATATATATATATATATATATATATATATACATATATAGTCTATTGTTTTATACATATTTTATTTTGATTGATTTAAAAATTTATGTTATTAATGCAGTATTAATAATTTTATGATAATTGATATTTAATTTTTTAAATTTTACATATTTTTTAATTTAATTAATTTAAAACTTATATTCTTAATAAATTATTAATAATTTTATAATACTTAAAATTTAATTTTGTAGATTTGAAAAAATTTCAAAAAATGTAGCTTCATAATTATTATACACACATCAAACTCATGCATACATATTTGTTAAAAGCTTATGTTATTAATGCATATTAATAATTTACTTAATTTTTTAAAATTAAGATAGTTTTTAATAATAAGATATAAATTTAATTTTTTAAAATTCTCTTAATTCTAAAGAAATTAAATATTAGTTATTATAAAATTATTAATAATGCACTATATATATATATATATATAGAAAGTAAAAAATTATATTTTAAAAAATTGATTAAACCTTTAAAAAATCATTTATAAAAAACTTTCATGTCATCATTGTCGTTATTATTATTATTATTATTATTATTATTATTATTTTTTAATACTATAAAATAGAGTACTTATTTTGTTATAAAGATAAACTACAAGTCAAAATATAAAACCACATATATTTCTTCTTTTTGTTAAAGTGATATTACTAAAATACCATTTGTCACGTCAACATTTTTAACAGTGTTAAGCGATTTGCTTCTATTGGCTAACGGTTTGTTGCACTAGGTATCAATTTGTTAGGGTTGAAACCACATGTCAAGAAGTGATTAGGGTTAAAATCACATGGTACTTTTTTGCTCTTTTCCCTTTTTTGTATCGGTGTAACAACATCAAATCGAATCAAACTATATCGGACTCTAACAACCATCAATATTGAGAATTACGAAAAATATTTAACAAAATGATTCAAATTAATACTAACAAAAAAAATGTGTTGCAATATTCAATACATATAATTAAGAAACACTTAAAAATAAACACAACTTATACTGACGTATTATTTTTTTTTTATATTTAGTTGTACTAGTGTATAAAATTTTTTAGATAAATCTCTATTTAAATAAGATTCATTATAAAAATTTAATAAAAGTTTTTATGAATATTTTAAATTTGTTGAAATTTAATAAAATTCATCTTTAAAGGCAAGGATCAAAACAATGTCAATATAGAAAGAAGAATATAGTTCTTGTAAAAAATACTATCAATTGTCTTTTAAAATTGGTTTGGATCATGCTTATGTGACAACCTTGTGGTACCTGGTATTTACGATCAAAGCCAAACCTATTTGACAACTTATATGTCATTCTCATATGATTTTAAGATAGAATTAAAAAAAAAAACACCATCTGCTAGCGAAAACAAGTTCCCCTTGAACAGTATTACTACATAACAAGTTCCCCTTAAAAATTCACAGTAATTAACTGATCAGAACTCAATTGCTAATTGAATTACTACTTTAACAAATGAGACTTTTAGTACCTTGAGTTTCCGTCCTAGCTCAGTAAGTTCAGTTCGTCCCGAATATCAGACTTCAAGACTTAGTGTAGCAAGGCTCATTCTGCAAGGATTAGTAGCACTCATGCAAGGTCTGGTTTACTTGTTTCATCATCCATCTCCTAAGGGTTAAGTTAAGAGAACTATGGCTAGGATAGTTGGTAAGGATCATAAAGAAAAGGACTGTGTCTTCTTCTTCTGATAATCTGAGTTCCCTGCTTCGATGAAAAGAAAGAGCAAGCATTGGTTAAGAAGCACGAGCCGAAGGGTGAATCCCTTCACTTAATAGAATATCCCTGTTCAAGTTCGTATTCAAGCTGGCAAGGCCACTACCATTCTTCCCTCTATGTAAGTTCTTACTACTTCGCTTTGTCCCCTTCGTTGCTTGCTTCAATCAATCATCTTTCTTTCATTGAAAAGGAAACGTACTTCATTAAGGCCAATGCCTGTCCCCTTCAGAGTGAAGAAGAGATTGTCGTAATTATAGGGATAAAAAATGACTAGCTCTGGCCAAGGAGTATTGAATACGAAATCTCATCTAGTCTCTCTCAAACGGACTAGTCTTGTCCCATCTGAGCTATTTGGTTGACAAATCAAAAGGGTAGGATTCCATTCTTAAGGGGATGAGATTGTCGTGCTTGGTACGGTAAGTTGCTAGCCGTGGGCCAAAGAGATGGGCATAAGTGATATCAATTCTGCTTCTTGATGCACGACCCACAAAAGAGCTAAAGAAATGTTCTAGTCAAGTCAATTGCTAGAGAGAGAAAATGATACAATCCAAGAGCGAAGCTAACGCTTTTACTTCCCTGGCCACTAGGGAGTCATCCAAGTATGAGTCCATACACTTGCCAGCTAATACTGGATCATCTAAGACCTGATTCCATTTCTTAATACCTTCCATCTCTCTCCTAAAGGATCCAATTCGAACTCCTTCCCTCACTTCATTCATGATTGTCGGTCAAGTGGCACTCTTTCCCCTTTCTCATGGAGTTTCACCTCTTTCCTTGGCCTTATCTTTCTTTTTAGAGTCTTGCTTTAGGAAAGTGTATCACTAGAGCATTCCACTCCTAATATGTGACTCTGCCTTTGATAGAATAGGCTGCTTCAAGAAGAAGGGCTTGGAAAAACCATTGATTAGAGATCCTTCTCTGTTTGCTCTTTGAAAAGAAGGTTTCTCATGGTAAGATAGAGAGTTGATGCTCTAGGCTTTTCATTCTAGGGAAAGGAATTGGAGGATAGGAGGAGTAAACGGTTCATAAGTTGTGCAATGTATGACAAAATTATACGTCTTGCTAGAACTTTTGACAGTCTCGTTAAAAAATGTGAATGCTTTATGAAGTGCAAATGAAAGCCTGCCAAGTCAGATAAAGTTCAACAAAATTTGGCAGTGAAAATTAGTGCAAAACTACATTAAATGGCAAAAAGGGAAACAGGAGGCAAGTATGCAACCATTTACAGATTATATACACAGATAATAAAGAAAGAGAAATTACCTCCTCAAAACCTCCATGAACAATGGGCAAGACTATTGGAGTAATAGGGGCACGAACAATGAGACTAGCAGTTCCCCATTTTAATCTTCTAATTGGTGTGTCCTCTTGGGATACTTTTCCTTCAGGGAATGAATGTAGCTGTTCAATAGGGAACAGAACATAAAAGATCAAGACAGCCAGTGAAAATGTGATTATCAGAAAAAGAAGAAGAATAAAGATAGACATAGAATTCACATCATGGACAAAAACACAAATAATTTTTCAAAACATTCAAACCTGCAACAGTGCAATGCACATGTCAACAACTTATGGAATAAGTAAATATCTATGAGACTTTTGAACCTAAAACTTCTGCCAAACTTTTGCCGAGTAACATAATAGCCAATATTAAATTAATACTCAGGTTCAACTTAGCTGCACACTGATACTGAAAAATAACTGAATTACTAAACAAGAATCAGATATCCCAAAAAAATAAGACAAACATAAGATAAAAAATCTTTAGAGGGCCATCTACAGAAATAGGCAACTAGTGAGCAAAAATACAACAGTTACTCATGCCTCTTGCATAGGACTGGTAAGAACACATTACAATGAATAGGAAAATTAGTGCAATTGAAGCAAGTGCCAAGGGGATAGAAATGTCTAAATAACAGACTCAATACTCAATCAGAAAAATCTAACTTGTATTTATTTTCCCAATCAGAACAGCCTAGATCCTCTTATATATGTCTGAAACACTCTTGAACTTGATTTTGTTTCCTAAATAGATGTCCACGAGTTCTTCCTGATTATATTCTAGAAGAGACTGACAGGTGAAAAGGCAATTTCCCAAAAATAAGAACATCACAAATATGTCAAAGTCCACTGAGCAGTTTAGTTAAATGTTAGTTGTCCTCTTACTAGCCAAACCCTAGACCATATTTATTACCAGACTTAGTTTTCCAATCATTACTGACCAATTACCAGTAACACAAGTCTAGTGCAAATGAGTTTGTCAAGAAAACATAGAAAATACATAAACTGAAGTAATGAAATCATGGACCATAGTAAATATACTTAATAGACTCCATAAAAAAGGAGTCTATTTCAATCATGCGGAGAAACCGGTATAGTATTTCAAGCCAATACCCATGCACCATTGCTCAAGTGTTCAAGAGCTTCGTTCATGTGATCTTGATAAATTCCAGCACCCCTAGTGATGGGTATACATTTCCCTGCGTAATTTAGGAGTTCAGAGACAAAGGCCAATACTAAGATCACTAATGATGTTTCAATGAAACACCAGATAGATTATACACCTTGTAATTGCAATGAATTCCAATCTGGTGCTACTTAATAGGAGGTGGCTGTTTCTGGAATAATATGTACCATTTTCAAACATCAAATATGAAAGGAAGAAAAATGTGGAAGAAACAAATGTCGAAAAACAAGTTCTTAAACAGGAACAAGAGGGATCCTCTCCTAGATTTTTATGGCTTTAAAGACAAACCAAACTTGCGACAGAAGAGTATATCTATGCACTGATTTTAACAAAAAAATTCAATTAAATGGCAAAATATGCCAAACTGGTAAGGTGATATGCAGCTGAATTTTAATGCTCAAATGAAATATTTAGAATGCGAAACTATGTAACAAACTAGCCCAACTAAACAGAAAGAAACAAGTTTTTGAACCATAAACAATGTTTTTTTTTAAAAAAAAGAGATGAACGGAAAATGGTTATGGACATACCAAGGCGGAAAAAGTAAGAAAGAAGGGGATTCTTGAAACAAATGTCTTCAGCCGCAAGTACCCACCGAGCCAAATTTGAATCGCAGGACGGAAAACCACTGAATCCCCACATGACTGGGTCATCCAATCTATTTGGAATACGAAAAACAACAAAATTAAATTAAGAAAAGGGGAAAAAAGGAAGAAGACCAAAAAAAACAAAAAAGAAGATCAAAATTTTTCTGTTACGTCGACTTGTGATTGGTAACAGTGATGAGTGGTACCCCAGCGGGTCGAGATCGAACTAGATGAATGAGAGTATCAGCATTATGAACGCAAGTAGTGTTGAGAAAATTGGCAACTGCCTTGGCGAATGTCCCTACTGCCATGAACACCATCTTCCTTGGAATTCCTCCCAAGTGCTTTCCTCTTCCTGCCCATTCCATTTTTTGCCCCATTGCCATAGCGGTGGTTGCCCCCCTCTATTCACAAGCTCAATTTGCCTATTGAACCCAATGTTCAAACTAACACAAATTAACTTTTAGGGTCAGATCGACTTTAGTATTTCTGGTTCAATTAGGTAACTCACACTCCAAAATTCAAAAGTGACTTTAAATTTTTTAAATTCTTCATCTTCTTCGCATTTCTCTTATACGGTACTTTCAGAAAACTCTTTCCAGATTTGTTATTGTTTTATGAACTATTATCACTCTCATTATCACTGGAATAACAATATAGAGGAAGTTAACGGCATCACCTGCACAACGGAAGTAATGATGGATAATCCGGAGGATAGCGCAAGCACTGTCGTCGGAAGGCTGGACTGTTACATCTATCTTGCAGCGAGCCCTGGCGATTAGGGTTCGGTGGTTGTATTGGGGTGGTAGTGAGATGGCGAAGAGAGGATGGATTTTCCTCGGGGATTTTTACATCAATACCATAAAAACAACTCCTATTTTCTAAAATACTCCATTTTCGTTAAAATCTCTAATCCACCCTTTATTTAAACAAAACTCTTTATTTAGAGTGGGCCTAAAAAATTGAAATTCAACTCACTCTTTCAATTATTATTAGTACTATATATATTAAAATATTTGTATTCTTAACAAAAATAATTGAAAAGAAAAAAGAAATTTTTAGTTTGAAAGAAAAAGTAATGTATAATTTTGATGGAGAAAAAGAGTAATGCATATAATTTTGATGGAAAAAAAATAATATTTTAAATATAACATAATTAGAGTGTTTTACACAGAATATGTATATTCTAAATTAAGATTTTTTAGTGATATATTTTTATTGTTTTATTTAGTTATGAAATCCCTTTTGAAAATGTAAAGAATAAAATAATTCATTAACAAAAAGTTAAAATGTTAATGATGCATTCATTAAATAACTCTTAGAAAATAAGAACTTGTCCATTTTGTTGAAAATGAAAGTTGACTTTCTGTTAATTTTAACTAGCACGGTAATTGCGCAGTGGCGATGCTGCAAATTATTTCAATCCTATAATAAATAAAATTATTAAAAAATAAATAATTAGTTATTATTTTTTATATATATTTAGCATATTTATAAAAAATCATTATTATGTATACACTTTTCATTGAATTTGTATAATATATTTTAATTTTTAATATTTTTATCTTTAATAGGGATAATGAACTCATACGTCCTATAAGTTATTAGAAATTCCAACCAAGTTCTAAAAAAATATTTTTTTTGATTGAGTCTTAAAAACATTTAAAATGTTTCATGTTAGTCTATTTTCATTATCTCAAACGGAATACACTGACATGACAATTATATTTTTTTCAATGAACTAATATGTGCAACCAACTTATCAATGATATTGCACTCACAAGTCCTATAAGTAATCTAAAATTTCAATCAAATCCTAAATTTTTTTTATTTAAAAAAAATATATAATTAAACCAAACCAAACTAAATTTTCAAAATATTTTAAATTATATGGGTTTTTTATGGTTCGTTTTTATTGGTTTATCACTAATATTTAAAAATAAATCAACAATATCAGTTTTTAAATATTTTAATAAAATTATTTAATATCAAAAAATTCAAACTAGAATTATTTAAATTCATTTTAGAAATTTGGTTTGGTTGATTTTCTAAAATAATTAATAAATAAAATAAAAATAAAAAAATTAGCAATAATAGATCTTCTAAATATTATTAAAATAGTGCAAAATTACATAAATCTAGCAAGTTTAAAATTGCAAAAAAAAAAAAATTCAAATCGATCAAACCGAAACCAATTTACTTTTGTTCAATTTGGTTTTGACTCCTATTCGATTAAGTTCAATTTTGACTTTTTTTCAGTTCAATTTATTTTTTCCCTCATTTGTCTTGATAGAAAATTGAATTGTTTCGATCTCCTTTCTCCATCAACAATTATACATGAAAGTTACATTAAATTGAAAGAAGTAGAAAAATTAACTATCCTAATTGATACAAATTAAAAGATAGAATTTTTTTAAAAATGGGTCTATAGTTGAGAATAAATGAGACCATTTTTCCTTTATTATTTGCCCCTTAAATTTACAAAATATATTTTTATTATTAAACTAATTGTTTAACAAAATTTATGTCACATGAATTTATCATTAATTATTAATTGCTATAAAATGAATAAAAAAATCAAATAACAATTTTTTTTAATTTAATCAAAATTTCACTAAAAAATTTTTTTTTAGTACTTAATTGAAATTTTAGATAATTTATAGGACTTATAGGTTCAATGTTATTGATGAGTTAGATGCACACATTAGTTCATTAGGTGAGGGTCTAATTGTCACATCAGTCCATTCCATTTGAGATAGCGGAAGTGAACTATTGTGAAACATTTTAAATACTTTTAGGATTCAATCAAAAAAAATTTTTTTAGGGCCTGATTGAAATTTTTTATAATTTATATGACTTGTGGGTTCATTATCCCTTAATAACATATATATATTTATATAGGTTATCTTAATATTATATATTATTTAAAATTTTGAACTATTGTGTAAATTTAATATTCTTAATTATCAAAATAAGAATTAAATTTTATATTTGTGCATTTGAATTTATTTATAAGATATCGTATATAAATTTTTTAAAGAAAAAGCTAATTATTTTTTTTACTATTATTAATAAAATTATGCATTAAACGTTTATTTTCAATTATCAAAATATATATTTTTAAGAAAAAAATAATATAAACCTAAAATTTAGGAAGATTTTATAGTAACTTTTTTACTTTAATTTTATTTTGTTTTGGTCATCATTGAATGAATATATTTTTTACGATCAAATGGTGGTTATTGACACCTAAAATAATAGTAGAAAACACCTAAAATTTATATTGATATTATTTAAGTTACAATAATATTTTAAGAATATAAAAAATAATTATTTATTTTATTTATTATATAAAATACCGTTGTTACAATTTTAAAATACAAAACACTAAAGCCATGATATTGAATCATGTACTAATGCATAAACTATTTTAGACATTCTTAAAGCAATTTCACATATGTTAATACTAAGAGTTATAATATCTTTACTTTTCTTTATTGATTTGATACATCTTTGTCATGACCCAATATTTTAAATAAAATAATATTATTTTGAGATATGCAATGTTAATAATTTTAAATTTTATTTGTATATTATTATCGTAAATTGCTAATATTATTTATGTATTTTATTCTAAGAAATTATTTATATAAAAATAATTTATTTTACGTGGGATTATTTGATAATATTAAAGTTAATATTATTATTATTATTATTGTTGTTGTTGTTGTTGTTGTTGTTGTTAACATTATTGTTGTTGTTGTTGTTATTATTATTATTATTATTATTAAATTTGATAGAAGGGCAATATGGTAATTTCATATATAAATTAAAAAAAAGGATCAAAACAATAAAAAATCGGGTAAACTCTTCTCCCTCTCTCTTTCTTTCCTTCTTCGTCTTCTTCTTCTTCTTCTCACTGTCACCTTCCAACCCAAGCCGGAGTCACCCCAACCTCAACCACCGACCGCCATAAACTCCTCCCTTCCTCCTCCACCTCCTCGCCACTAGTAGAGCTGTCTGTAGCTGTCAGGAACCGTCGAACCATGAGAAGCCGAAAGTGGA
This sequence comes from Mallotus nudiflorus, assembly GCA_947683625.1. NCBI lineage: Eukaryota > Viridiplantae > Streptophyta > Magnoliopsida > Malpighiales > Euphorbiaceae > Mallotus > Mallotus nudiflorus. The sequence continues at coordinate 752,910 of CANTUR010000377.1, read as the reverse complement.
GCTCCATGAACGCCGGTGAGATTCCAGTCACCCTAGCTCTTCAAACCAAAATCTTTCGAACAGGTTTCTTCCAATGAGTCTATTTATGAGCTCCGTTTAAGCTCAAAACCTCTAAATTTTTAGAATCTTCAATTTTTAGTTTATGTGATTTAGGGTTTTTATTTTTTATTTTTTTGAGCTTGATAATGTTTGAATCTTTCAAACTTGCTTAAGAAATATTTTTTGTTGTAGCTCAAGCTTCTCAAATATTTTTTTTGTGAATTTTTTTGAATGAATTTGAATTTTGGTTAATTTTTTTTATTATTTTAATATTAAATATTGAATTTTTGATAATTATGTTAATTAATTAGTTTTAATGAGAATTTAGTTAAATTGGTATTAGTAATTTGAGTTAATAATTTTGGAATATTTAAAATAATTTTTTGTGAATTTATATAATTTTTGAGAATATTAATTATATTATGTATATTTTGTATTATTGAGTTAATTGTGTAATTTTGTGAAAATTATAGTTAAATAATATGTTTTAGATGATTTTAGAATTATATAGGGTATTAAAATGATTTTTATAAATTATTTACTATTTTAACTAATTAATACTAATTTTTGAAAATTATATTCAAATAATATATTATTTACTATTTTGGTGATTAAATGGATTTTTAATTACTTTTAATATATATTTAGGCTATTTAAGCTACTTGAATATATAAAAGTGAATTTTTACTATTTTATATTGAATTATTAAAATTTGATTTTTATTAATATTATATTATTATTTGAGATTTTAATTAATTATTGCATAAATAATTGTATTTAGTGTTTTTAATGTTTAAATATATTTTATTTTTGTATTTTGAGGATATTTATAGAATTTATTGATTTTTAATATATTTATTATTTTATTTGTATTTTTGGTGAATTGTGAACCTCGGTTAGGAACTTGTGCAGTTCAGAGTCCCAACTCGAGGTGTTGTGCAATCTATGTTAGAAGTGCATTTTTTTTGTAGGATTGACTTTACTTTTTAGTAGAGAGATATTCATTTTACAGAGGAGGTTCTACCGAATTTTTGGTAGAATTATCGTAAAATGTGATATTGAGTCGATTTTGAATTTCTGTGTCTATCTAAGTTTTATATTCCTAGATCGAGTTTCCTTTAGAAGTATAAGTTAGGAATTTATTCTAATTTACTATTATTCATTTTCTAGTTGCGCTGAGACCAAGGCCTATCGGATCGGGCCCGTTGAGCCAGTATCAAGGAATGCAGAATTGTGAGTTATTATTTTATATATACATTGCACATAGGATGCATGATATTGAGTATTCATATTTTTAATATGTATTTATACATGTATTGTTTTATTAAATGCTTTAGTATATGTTAGGTATATTTTCAGTATATTTTTGGTGTATTTCAACATATATGCATGTTATATTTTCAATATAGACTTAGAATATTTTTGGTATATTCATGGTTTATATTTGGTATATTTATGGTTGATTTTGGATATATGTAGTATATATATACTTGAAATATATTTAGTATATTTCTGGTATATATATGGTTTATTTCATTATTATGAATGTTATTTATGTTTAATTATGCATTATTTATTTCCCATATGTATATTCAATTTTATTTGAAGGATATCAATAGAATGTGCTACTTAGTGAGCAACATTAGGATCGTGTACATACCAGTGCGATAGATTTTAAGGTTAAGTTATAAAATCACTTGAGGTGACTTTTATTTGATTGATTCTTTTGAGATTGATGTGATTGAGTATTGTGATTACGGGAGCTCAGTTGACCTAGTGTCTCGGGGCTAATCACATTAATAATGAGACTGCTGGAGCTCAGTTGACTTAGTGTCTCGGGGCCAGTCTACTGTCCAAAATGGAATAAGATAATTAATTTGGAATTAAGTGAGCCTGATGGCTAGTTAGATATTTTGATTGAGGTTATGAATATTTAGGGTTCTATTTGATCCTTCACTTAAACAAATATTTTCTACGTTTATATATATAAAAGTGATTTCAACATCTGTGTGAAATGCCTGTATATATATATATATATATATATATATATATATATATATATATATATATATATATATATATATATATATATATATATATATATATATATATATATACTGATGTTTGATTGCATATGACATTAAGAGGTGCATGTATATATAATATAATAATTCACTCAGTGAGGTATGACTCCCCTCAGTTGCTCTTCAGACCTTAGTAATAGGCCCATACATTGGACTTCTTTAACCCCGACTAGTTTATGTAATTACTTATTTGACTTTTATAGTACTCTAGAAAACTATAGTGGTAGTAGTGTTTGTATATGTAGAATGATTTTTATGTTAGAGACCTTTCTCTGAATATTGTATAAAATATTTTATTTTATGATATGACATTAAGTATTATTTTATATCGATTTAAGATTTTAATTCTGGTGTATTCTTATTTATTTATTACATGCTTTTTATTTTTAAGGCCTTTAACGGGTTTTGAATTTGAAAGAATTTTCGTTCCTTAGTGCCAGTCATGATTCTCGGTTTGGGTTGTGACAAAGTTGGTATCAGAGCCCTAGGTTATTAGTGTTATGGACCTAGGTTTTCAGAGTCTTGTTTTCTTTGAAACTACTACAGTTCATTTAGGTTTGAGTATGTCTTTGATAAGTCTTCCTTGATAGTATTCCATGTAATCCTTAGATTGTATGTTTTGTTTGAATCTCTTCGATTTTGTCTTTTTCAGAATGAGGAGGCGAGCGCGTGTCACTCCATATGTTGTTGAGGCCGAAGATGTTGAGTCCTTTCAAGATGAGGTTTGACTTCCTGAGCCACCAAGGAGGCACAGAGGTCAAGGTAGAGGTAGACCTTGAGGAGCGGTAAGTCACCGTAGACAGCGAGAGCTACAGGATGAGGAATCTATAGAGCCTGAGTACAAGGAAGCTGTGATACCTCTAGTTGCACTGCCATTACAGACTGCCTATTAGTAGGGTATGTTTGACCCTAAGGTAGCACTATTCTACGCTAGAGTTGGTTGGATAGCTGTTGATGGGACATTAGATCTGTTAGATTTCCTGCATATGATTGAGACAAGGACTTGGACTACTCACACTAAGTACTAGTGGATCATGATCATTGAGTTACCTATTGAGGGACCAGTGCTGGATTAGTTTATTCAGATGATTTAGCCGTATAAAATGACGATGACCTGGGCTCAATTTAGAGAGAGGTTTATAAGGAGATTCTGCCTAGAGCCATTTCATATGAGCTATAAACTTCGGTTGACGAGCATTACCAGGGATGATAGATCTATCGAGGACTACACTAGAGAGTTTCTTTGACTCGGCAGATATGTGGAGGATCTGATGCGAGATCAGTATTTTACTGTTAAGATGTACGTTACTGGTCTAGGTTTTGCATTTACTGGGATGCCTACTGCGGGCCTTACTCTAGAGTCGATGATAGAGTTGGCCAAAGAGATTGAGTTGAGCTTAGTCAAGCAAAGAGCTATGTCTAATTATTATCAGTTAGGTGTTTAGTCAAGAGGATTTCAAACTACTCCGTATTTGACCTTTCAGATTTGTTCGAGTAATCAGCAGAGAGGCTCAATGCAACAGAGCCAAAGACAGCAGTAGAGAGCAGCAGACATGGCCATGCTGGACCTCATAGACCAATCAGATTTGGGTCAGGTGCTTCTAATAATAGTAGTGGTCAAAGTTCAGGATCAGTAGCCAGCGCCTGTTAGACTTATGGTAAAGTCCATTAGGGACCCTGTTATATGGCACCATTGATGTGTTTTCAATGCGGACAAATAGGAAATTTCGCTATATCATGTCCATATTATGGTTTTCAGCCACAATAGTTTCCACAACAGTTGATTGCTAGTGCAGCACCAGTTCCTTTTCAGTTGCCTCCAGCATAGCACCCGAGTTCGACTCAGATTGTTGCTCAGCATGGACGTGGTAGAGGTACTAGAGGAGGTGCCAGAGGTTTTAGCTAGGCTTATACCAGTCAGTAGGGCTGTCAAGGTCAGGCCAGGGTTTTCTACCTCACTCAGGATGCTCAGGCATCTAATGTCGTTGTTGCAAGTATTATTCCTATTTATTTCTTGGATGCTTGGGTTTTGTTTGATCGGGATGCCACATATTCCTTCGTATCTCCTATTTTTGCTTCGAAGTCGTGTTGGCAAGCTTTGAGAATGACTTTTTCTTTATCTGTCGCCACTCTTTTAAGTGATTTATTGGACATTGACATTGTTCTTTCTGGTTGTCCAGTGTTTATCAGAGGTAGAGAACTGCAAGCAGAATTGGTGTTGTTGAATGTGATGGAGTTTGATGTGATTTTAGGTATGGATTGGTTGTCTCAACACTATGATGTTATAGATTGTCAGAGTAAAGAGATAATTTTTAGAATTATTAATAAAGAAGAGTTTAAATTTGTGGATGATAAGAATTATGCACCTCAGAATCTCATCTCCACTATCACGGCCAGGAAGATGCTGAGGAAGGGTTGTCAGGGATATTTGGTATTAGTCAGGGATACTTTAGTGGAGAAGTTGTCACTCACAGATGTTCCTATTACTTGTGAGTTTCCTGATTTTTTTTAGGAGTTGCCAGGTTTACCACCTCACAAAGAGATTGAGTTTTGTATAGATGTTGTTCTAGGCACCACTCCTATTTCAATGCCACCCTACAGAATGGCTCCTGCAGAGTTGAAAGAGTTGAAGGAGTAGTTGTAGGAATTGCAAAATAAAGGTTTATCAAACCTAGTGTTTCTCCTTGGGATGCACCAATCTTGTTTATGAGGAAGAAGGATGGTACTTTGAGACTGTGCATAGATTATAAAAAGCTGAACAAGGTGACAGTGACGTACAAGTATCCGCTCCCGAAGATAGATGATTTGTTTGATCAGCTTCAGAGTGCATAGTTCTTTTCTAAGATTGACTTAAGGTCAAGTTATCATCAGTTGCAGATCAGTGAAGTCGATGTTCCTAAAATGGCATTTCAAACTCGATATGGCTACTATAAGTTTTTGGTGATGTCATTTGGGTTGACTAATGCACCAACTGCTTTCATGGATCTGATGAACAAGGTATTTAGACCATTTATGGATCAGTTTGTGGTAGTCTTCATTAATGATATACTAGTGTATTCGAAGACTATGAAGGAGCATATATATCACTTAAGAACTATATTGTAAACACTAAGAGAACATTAACTTTATGCTAAATTCTTGACATGTGATTTTTGGTTGGAGAGTATTGCATTCCTTGGACACGTAGTATCTAAAGATGGTATCCAGGTTGATCCATAAAAGATTAAGGCAGTATCCGAGTTGCCTAGATCGACGACAGTCATAGAGATTCATAGTTTTTTGGGTTTAGGTGGGTATTATAAGAGATTTGTATTAGATTTTTCTAGAATTACAGCTCCTATGACTTACTTGACTTAGAAGAATGTGAAGTTTGAGTGGTCAGATGCTTGTGAGAATAGTTTCAGTTGTTGAAGGAAAAGTTAATCATAGCTCCAGTTTTGGCTTTGCCTAATGGAGTAGATAAATTCACTATGTATTATGATGCCTCTAGAGTTAGCCTAAGTTGTGTGTTAATGCAGAATGGTAGGGTGATAACTTATGCTTCGAGGTAGTTAAAGAGGCATGAACATAATTATCCTACCCATGACCTAGAGATGGCTGTAGTGATCTTTGCTATTAAGATTTAGAGATGTTATTTATAAGGCTGACTTGTGAGATTTTCATAAATCACAAGAGCCTTAAGTACATTTTTAAGCAGAGAGATCTGAATCTGAGGCTGAGGAGATGGTTAGAACTCCTGAAGGATTATGATTATGAGATTCTCTATCATCCAGACAAGGCTAATGTGGTAGCAGATGCCTTGAGTAGGAAGTCCTCAGGTAGTCTTGCTCACATCAGTATGTAGAGGAGACCATTGATCCAAGAGTTGAACCGGTTAGTGGATCAAGGTCTAATGATGAAGATAAGTAGATCTGATGGACTATTAGCTCAGTTTAGAGTTTGATCTGTGATGAGAGATAGGATTAAGGCAGCTCAGGGCCGAGATCCTATTCTAGTAGAGCTTTTAGAGAATATTCATGCAAGGAAGTTCACTGATTTCACATTTGATGATGAAGGTATTTTATGGATCAGTGGTAGGTTGTGCGTTCCTGATGTGGATAATTTGAGAGAAGAGATCCTTGAGGAAGCACATTCTAAAGCCCACAACATAGATCCAGGTGTTACTAAGATGTACCACAGTATCAGAGACTTGTACTGGTGGGATGGACTAAAGAAGGATGTAGCTGATTTTATTGCTAAGTGTTTGACATATCAGCAAGTGAAAGCTAAACATTAGAAGCCTTCTGTGAAGCTTTAGCCACTTCCTATTCCTGAGTGGAAATGGGAGAGAATTGCTATGGATTTTTTGGTTGGTTTACCTCATTCTAAGGATGAATACGATTCCATCTAGGTGATTGTGGATAGGTTGACCAAGTCTGATAATTTCTTGCCTATGAAAACCACTTATTCTGTAGCTAAATAGTGAGTTTATATGTTAAGCATATTGTGTGCCTTCACAGAGTACCTATGTCCATTGTATCTGATAGAGGTTCATTGTTTACCTCTCATTTTTGGTAGAAGTTATAAGAAGCAATAAGCACCAGGTTGGATTTCAGTATTGCTTTTCACCCTTAAATAGATGGTCAGTGTGAGAGGACGATCTAGACACTTGAAGATATATTGAGGATGTGTGTATTGGATCTAGGAGGTAGCTGGGATGATCATTTGCCACTTGTGGAGTTTGCTTATAATAATAGCTACCATGGCAGTATTGGGATGACACCATATGTGGCTTTGTACGGAAGAAAGTGTAGATCCCCTCTGAGTTGGGATGAGATTAGGGAGAGAGTGTTGACTGGACTTGAGATGGTTCAGGATGCCGCTAAGAAGGTTACTGTGATTAAAAAGAGATTAGAGACCGTAATTAGCAAACAGAAGAGCTATGCGGATCCGAGATGTAGAGATGTGGAATTTCAGGTTAGAGACTATGTGTTCTTGAAGGTGTCTTCGATGAAGGGTGTGATGAGATTTGGCAAGAAGGGTAAGCTAGCACCGAGATATATTAGATCGTTTGAGATTCTGAAGAGAGTAGGCATGGTTGCATATTGGTTGGCTTTGCCTCTGAGTTTATTTCAAGTGCATCCAGTGTTCCATATCTCGATTCTGAGGAAGTATATTTTGGACCCTTCACACGTGTTGTAGCCTGATAGTGTGGAAGTGAATGTAGACTTGACATTCAAGGAGGAACTTGTTGCGATTGTAGATTATCAAGTTTATCAATTACGTTCGAAGCAGATTTCGATGGTTAAGGTGTTGTGGCGAAGCAACAACATAGAAGAGCATACTTGGGAGACTGAAGTAGAGATGCGAGCTTCTTATCCTTATCTCTTTCCTCGATGATTCTTGTTTCTGCTCTTTTCTTTAAATTCGAGGATGAATTCTTATAAGGAGGGGAGATTGTAATGACCCAGTATTTTAAATAAAATAATATTATTTTGAGATATGTAATGTTAAAAATTTTAAATTTTATTTGTATATTATTATCGTAAATTGCTAATATTATTTATGTATTTTATTCTAAGAAATTATTTTCATAAAAATAAATTATTTTACATGGGATTATTTGATAATATTAAAGTTAATAATAATAATAATAATAATAATATTATTATTATTATTGTTGTTGTTGTTATTGTTATTATTATTATTATTATTATTATTATTAAATTTGATGGAAGGATAATATAGTAATTTCATAAATTAAAAAAAAAGTCAAAGCAGTAAAAAACCAGGTCAACTCTTCTCCCTCTCTCTTTCTTTCTTTCTCAACTTCTTCTTCTTCTTATCACCGTCACCTTCCAACCCACACCAGAGTCACCCCAACCTCAACCACCGACTACCATCAACTCCTCCTTTCCTCCTCCACCTCCTCACCGCCAACAGAGCTGTCTGTAGCCGCTAATAGAGCTGTCTATAGCACTAGGAACCGCCAGATTGTGAGAAGCCAAAGATGGACCTATTAGTGATATGCACTAGGTCAATCATTTGTGATTATGTATTGACTTTCTTATTTTATTAATAAAGAGGTATTTCATTATCATTTGATTTTATGATAATTAAATGAATGGTTAATTCTTACTAAGGCCATCAAGTATGTAACTTGACAGTAAAACCCTTAGATTAAAATAAGAGTTATATTCTAATTATCCCTAGCCATTTATTCATTATATAAATATTAAAGTATTAAGGCTAGTATGATGTTGACTGATGGTTATGCTTTACTAATCATGAATATGAGATATTAAGTCAACTCATAGGTATATGATGAGAGATCATGTACTGGATTGACCCACTATGAGAATACTACATAAATTATTGTCATAAGTATTTCTTATCACAGTAATTTTATTTTGGTCCTTTGACCTTGAAATCATCATGGATTTCTACATAGCTATTTTATGTTTTGACACATTCTAACATTGTCTTTAATCGGATGATTAAATAGGATGTTGTTGGATATGAAATTAGTTATGTTAGGAATGTGAGTGATTCAGAAGGAATTTATCCCTCATTAATATGAGAAAGATATCTATGGGCCCCTTGATGAGATAGATTGAAGGAAAATGCATGGCCATGCTGAAATGAATTGATAAAGAGTTATCATTTTCAGTTTACTTAGAATCAAGTCATAATATTGAACTATATAAGGATGACATTCTATGACTTATGTTTAATTAAGATATCATGTGATAAAGGGATGATAAAATTTACTGTAATTATGTTATGTCAGATTATTGACTTCACATGACTTAGGTAGTTATAATGTCTTGCTAGAGGCCATTTATGACTTGTAGGCCTAAATAGAGATTTAGGACCACTGCTAATGTTATGTGAACCTACAGGGTCACACATTTAGACCAAGCCCAAAATGAAAATGGGTTTAATAAGCCCAAAATAAACTCTGTGGAAATAAATAATTAAAATGTTTTATTTATTTATTTATTTGTTTATTTATTTAAGATAAATGTTATTTTAAATAAATAAATAAGATATTATTTCTGATTTGTTTTTAAAAGAAAATCAAAATATAATAAATGGGAAATTACTAAAAGGTCATTGGTAGGTGAAACCCTAATTTGGAGTCTATAAATATGTTATATTCTCTAGGGTTTAACTCACTTTTTTTTTCTGCCTCCAAAAATGTTTTCTCTCTTCTTAGAAAACAAACATCGAGTTTTTCTTTTGTTCTTGATTTGTGAGTGTAAGCACCCAATTTTGGGATGCAATTGTGCATAATTGAGATGTAAGCCCCTATGATGAAATTTCTTCAAAAATTGAACTTGGTTGTTGATTTTCTGGACTTTAGGGACTAAATTGTAACATTTTTTAGGATTTGATTGTAAATAAGTCATTTTTTCAGGGGTCTTTTGGTAATTAAAAGTTAAAAAAAAATTTTAGAATCGGCACTAGTGTAATTCCGACTGGCATTACATAATGTCGATCGGCATTGTGTAATGCCGATCGACATTAGATAATGTCGATCGGCATTGTACAATGCTGGTCGACATTGCACAGTATCGGTGCGCAATAATTCCATTTTTTGATTTTTTCGCGTATTTTTCCTTATTTTTATCAATTTTTTCAGTGTTTTGATTGGTTGAAAAATTCAAATTTTATCTGTAAGGTTTTTTAAAAAAGAAACGTAGAAGATATTTTTTTTTGAAATAAAAACAAACGCTATCTTATATGATCAGATAGGTTTGTTCCTCCTTTGGAGGAAGTTTAGTACGCGCAGAGTCTGCATTTAAATGCAGAGTCTGCATGCGTGTGAAGGGGTTTTTTTTGGAGGGTGAGGAGGTTTTTTTGGTTGGAGGCTTGGCTGAAGGATTTTTACAGACGGAAAAAAAAGCTTTGATTTCTTCTGTTCTTTAAAAAACCCTAATTTCGCAGTTCATTTGAGGAAGACGATACAATGATTTTTAGTCTCAGTCCATAATCAAATCAACACTGAGTCAATTTCATAAGTGAAAATCCTAATCTGAGGGGTTGAAAAAGGGCATATGTACAACATTCATTTTTTCTTTCTTCTCTTCTGTGATTTTTATTCATTTTGTTAATTATTTTATTATTTAATTTCACTACTAATTTGATTGTTTTTGTTGTTTTGATGTGGATTGAGGAGGAGGATATCGCCTGTGTTTAATTAAACAGAAGATCCATGGAATGTCATGGATGAACCTGTACTGTTTTAATAATAGTTCTTAGGATTTTAATTTTTGTTCTGCATTTTGGTATCATGTGTAGTTTATTTTAATTTCTGAGTGTATAATTATTTAATTTTAATTCTATACGTAGTTTTTAATAACCCCAATAGTGGGATAGTAAAAGATTTAAATTTCTGTATTTTAAAATTAATTAGTAATTAGATTCAATTGGGTAAAAATCAATTAAAATCAATGAATGGTAGCAATAGCTTAAATTAGGGTTTGCATGTAATTAATTTAGGGTTTTTTTTAGAAAATCACTGTAATGTTTGTTTGATCTATTTTTTGTGTTTTATTTATTTTGGACTTGTTTTTTTATGTTTTTATATTTTTGGGCCCCAAGCCCACGTTTAGGTCTAACCCACTTAATAAATAGACTTAAAAAATGATTTAGGTTTTTAAAATAATTAAAATCAACTTAGGCCCATTAGGTTAATTAGATTTTAAGCCCGCTTAATTAATTAAAATTGTTTAGACTTAGCTCAGCCCATTTAATTGCATTTCTTTTAAAATAAATAGACCTAGGCCCACATTTCATTTAAAATAAAACCAGATTAAGACTTAGACCCACTAATTTAATTTCTTCTTTTAAATTGAATAGACTTAAGCCCATATCTTAGAAAGACTAAAAAATAGATTTAGCCTCATTAATTAATAAAATGTAGGCCCACTTTTATTTTATTTTCACTTGTAAATAAAATGTAGATTTAGCTAACTTATTTAATAAAATTAACATAGTTTAGACTTAGGGACGACGTGATCTTGAGTGCATTTTTACTTGTAATTTTATTGACTTGTTGCCTTTTTGGGTAGATGGATGTTAATTAGGGTTTAATAAAATTACATGTAATTAGAGGATGAAATAATTATTTATAAAATTATTCTAAATGAACACGAGACTAAGAGAAGTTAGTATTTCGTATCCAGAATCTCCTGGTTGTGGTGCTAATTTTCTTTTAGAGAATCAAGTACCACCAATCAAATTGTCCCAGTTATTACCCTGGGTGGCGACTCCTTATCTCCACACCATGTCTTTGTGACAGTGGTTAGTGTGTTCTCTAAGTCCCTGAGCCTAAACAGTGTCGAGGTTGTTAAAATCTTGGACGAGCGTTAAACCCTACGATCTACAGTGAGACAATCAAGAAAGTTGCTAGCACACACTCTAATTCATTTTGTGAAGGGCTGTTCGTGTGGATACCTATAGAGGATGCATCATTTTGGAGACGTCTAGATTCGAATAACCAAATCAAAAAGCTCAAGGTAAGGTGTCATCGGTGTGAACCTCCTCTCATCCTTCCAGAAAATCTTGCCTCTTCTGCATTTTAGTGAGATTTTTGAAACCCTAGATTTAATCAAGTAGTCAAATTACATGAATCCAGGTTTGGGAACGTGATAAATTTTTAATTTTTTCGCTATGTTTGTATCACGAAACCCAACAGGACCTCTATAAACATCAGTGAGATTTTGATCACCCCAGCTCTTCAAATCAGACTCTTTTAAACAGTTTTTCTCTGGTAAGTCCATTTCTGAGCTCTGTTTGAGCTTAAAACCTCTAGTTTTTTTAGATATCTTCAATTTTTAGTTTATGTGATTTAGGGTTTTTTTATTTTTTTGAGCTGGATAATGTTTAATTCTTGTAAACTTGCTTAAGAAATGTTGTTTATTGTAGCTTAAGCTTTTCAAATATTTTTTTTATGAATTTTTTTTTGAATTTTGGTTAATTTTTGATTATTTTAATATTAAATATTGAATTTTTGATAATTATGTTAATTAATTAGTTTTAATGAGAATTTAGTTAAATTGGTATTAGTAATTTGAGTTAATAATTTTAGAATATTTAAAATAATTTCTGGTGAATTTATATAATTTTTGAGAATATTAATGATATTATGTATATTTTGTATTATTGAGTTAATTATGTAATTTTGTGAAAATTATTGTTAAATAAATGTTTTAGAATTATATAGGGTATTAAAATGATTTTTATAAATTATTTACTATTTTTAACTAATTAATACTAATTTTTGAAAATTATATTCAAATAATATATTATTTACTATTTTGGTGATTAAATGGATTTTTAATTACTTTTAATATATATTTAGACTATTTAAGCTACTTGAATATATAAAAGTGAATTTTTACTATTTTATATTGAATTATTAAAAAATTTGATTTTATTAATATTATATTATTATTTGAGATTTTAATTAATTGTTGTGTAAATAATTGTATTAAGTGTTTTTAATGTTTAAATATATTATATTTTGATATTTTAAGGATATTTATGGAATTTATTGATTTTTAATATATTTATTATTTTATTTGTATTTTTGGTGAATTGTGAACCTCAGTTGGGAAATTGTGCAGTTCAGGGTTCCAACCTGAGGTGTTGTGCAATATGTATTAGAAGTGCATTTTTCTTATAGGATCGACTCTACTTTTTAGTAGAGAGATGTCCGTATTACAGAGGAGGTTCTACTGAATTTTTGGTAGAATTCTCGTAAAATGTAACATCGGGTCGATTTTGAATTTATGTGTTTATATGAGTTTTGTATTCCTAGATCGAGTTTCCTTTAGAAGTATAAGTTAGTAATTTATTCTGATTTACTATTATTTATTTTCTAGTTGTGCTGAGACCGAGGCCTATCGGATCGGGCCCGTCGAGCCAGTCTTGAGGAGCACAGAATTGTGAGTTCTTATTTTATATATACATTGCATATAGGATGCATGATATTGAGTATTCATGTTTTTAATATGTATTTATACATGAATTGTTTTATTATATGTTTTAGTATATATTAGGTATATTTTCAGTATATTTTTGGTATATTTCAACATATATGTATGTTATATTTTCAATATAGACTTAGAATATTTTTGGTATATTCATGGTTTATATTCGGTATGTTTATGGTTGATTTGGGATATATGTAGCATATATATACTTGAAATATACTTAGTATATTTTTGGTATATATATTGTTTATTTCGTTGTTATGAATGTTATTTATGTTTAATTATGCATTATTTATTTCCTATATGTATATTTAATTTTATTTGAAGGATATCAATAGAACGTGCTACCTAGTGGGCAGCACTAGGACCTTGTATGTATCGGTGCGATAGATTTCAGGGTTGAGTTATAAAATCACTTGAGGTGACTTTTATTTGATTGATTCTTTTGAGATTGATGTGATTGAGTAGTGTGATTGCGGGAGCTCGGTTGACCTAGAATCTCGGGGCCAGTCACACTGACAGTGAGACTACTGGAGCTCGGTTAACTTAGTGTCTCGGGGCCAGTCTACTGTCCAAAATGGAATAAGAAAAATAATTTGGAATTAAGTGAGCCTGATGGCTAGTTAGATTTTTTTTATTAAGGTTGTGAATATTTAGGGTTCTATTTGATCCTTCACTTAAACAAATGTTTTCTATATTTCTATATATAAAAGTGATTTCAACTTCTATTTGAAGTGCATATATATATATATATATACTGATGTTTGATTATATATGCATTTAAGAGGTGCATGTATATAATATAATAATTCACTCAGTGAGGTCTGACTCCCCTCAGTTGTTTATTTTTTAGGAGATTCTTTGTCTTTAGACCTTAGTAGTAGGCTCATACGCCGGACTTCTTCAGCCCCGGCTAGTTTATGTAAATTATTTATCTGACTTTTATGGCACTCTAGAAAATTGTAGTAGTAGTAGTGTTTGTATCTGTAGAATGGTTTTTATTTTAGAAACCTTTCTCTGAATATTGTATGAAATATTTTATTTTATGATATGACATTAAGTATTTATTTTCTATCGATTTAAGATTTTAATTCTGATGTTTATTTATTTATTTATTGAATGCTTTTTATTTTTAAGGCTTGCTACGGGTTTCGGATTTAAAAGAATTCCTATTCCCTAGTGCTAGTCATGACAATCTTATTGTGGACACCTTTAGTTTGATAAGCCCGTAACGAAAACTCAATGATGAGATAGTATAAATTTATAATGTAACAGAAGCCCAAAATCTCTCAAAAGTAAACTCAGAAGATCAAAACACTAAGCCTTTAAGCTTGAAAGCCAAAATCCAAGCCCAAAACACTAAATTTAAGCCCAAACAATAAAGCCCAGACCTAATATGGGTGAAAAGGTGATTGCCTCAATGAAGAGGCATTACCTCTTCACCTAGGACATCGGTGAGGTGGCGCCTCTTCATGCCCCCCAACTGCTGTATTAAATGCCATTAATGGCAGTAGTTGGGCTGACTTACCCTTGACTTGAGGCATTTGCGGACGTTAAAGGAAAGAAAAAAGGAAATAGAGGAAGAAGAGGAAGGATAGGGAATGATAAGGAGAAGGTAAGAGATGTTTTGGTGGGGAATTGGGAAAGGAAAAGGGAAGAGGCTTAAAAGGGAAAGAGGAAAGAGAAAGAAGAGACTTTTGGACTTTTTGGGATTTTTTGGACATGAAAGAGATAAAAAAAAGGAAGGCTTCTAGTGTTGAAAACAGAGAGAAAACACAAAGAGAAAAGAGAAAAAGAAAATATAGGAAGAAGAGGAAGGAAGATGGGGATTTTTGAACCAAAAAACCTTATTTCTTGAGAAAAAGGAAGGCTTCTTTGCATTATAAGCAATCAAGTTGATCAATCAAGCTCTGAGGGCTTAGTTACGTGCATCAATCTTATCTTAACTAGTGAGAACCTCTTGTTTTTAAGCTTTGAGACTTTTTATTTTATTAAAAGCTTTGTTTCATTACCTTTTGCTTGTCTCTTGAGTTTATTATGTGAATAAGGTCATTTATGAAGTATGATTGCCTGAAATACTAAGTATTGATTGTTAATCTTAGTATATTCATCTCTATGTTCATTTATTTGCATGAACATTTGAGTTTCTTAGCGTTTCAAAAATGTAGTCCGTCTCTGTCTCTAACGGCGTCGCCCCTTCATGTTGAGCTAATTTGAGATCGCCTCCTGGTTAGGAGAAAGACGTCGCTACTTTGTCATAATATTGCACCATTCTACTTTTATTTTTAATGTTTATTTGATATATTTTTTCATATTTTGTGTTTGTCTATTATATATGTTGAGTTTGTGTATGTTTACAGTGTCATTTAGTCTTTTTTTTGAATGATGATTGTTGTGTTAGTTATGAGGCTATTTTGTGATATCATTTCTTTTTTCTATGAATGATATTTGTTGATTATTTTGTAAATAATATTGTTGTCTTGTGAGAGGGGATTAACTCGTATAGCATTATTTGGTGATTTTTAATCACTAAATAAGTTTTCCATTAACTAGTTTTTGAGAGGTTTTATTTGTATAATTAATTAGTTTATTTCTAGTTTATGTTTGGTTTATATATGGTTTATTTTCTGTTTATTTTACATTTGTTTGCACCAAATGTTATAATTCTTAATCCCTTTCCCCAATTTATATGGAATGTATGGTTGTAAATTTTAATCATTTGTTTCATTTATAATATATGTTGGGCTATAAGCATGAAATGAGACTAATGTGCAAACTTGGACTAAAATATAAAATTGGAGATGATTGCAATCCATGTTAAAATAAGGAAATAATTTAATAATCAAAGATAATAAAATACGAAACACATATAGTGGCCAAACATAAAGTTGGATGGGCATTCCAAAAGCCCATATCCAATTTCCAAACTCGATATCTGATGACAGCTTCTGGGAACCTTCATGGAATCCAGTTGCTGTACAATGTGTCCCGACTTTTATCCGGGTGGTGAATGCATCTCCATATTGGGCCTCAAGCCCATTTTGTATTTCCTAGTGGGTTCTGAGCTCACACAGTGCCATGGTCACCAACCGCCTACACTTATATTTTTGAAGAAAACTCATAATTATTTTGGGACAGTTCGGTTTGGATAAAGTTAAATGGTCAATGAAAATTTTCGGTTCTAGAAACTTCTGGTTTAGTTTTTCGGGATAGTTATGGTTCTTTGAGACCATGCACAACCCTATTTGCAACTAGACCAAATATTGATGTTCGATTAAATTCAATTTGACAATTTTTAAATAAATTACATTAAAATAATTATGAGTTTTCTTCAAAAATATAAGATATAAGATGTATCAAATCATTAAAGAAAAGTAAAGATATTACAATGAAACTCTTAGTATTAATATATCTGAAATTGCTTTAAGAATGTCTAAAATAGTTCATGCATCAGTAAATGATTCAATTTCATGGCTTTAGTGTTTTGTATTTTAAAATTGTAACAACGGTATTTTATATAATAAATAAAATAAATAATTATTTTTTATATTCTAAAATGATTATTGTAACTTAAATAATAATATTTTCTATTGAAAAGTAAGTTTTACTTTATCAATAATCACCATTTTTTATCGTGAGAAATATATTCATCCAATGGTGACCAAACAAAATAAAATTAAAGTAAAAAAGTTACTATAAAATATTCCTAAATTTTATGTTCATATTATTTTTTTCTTAAAAATATATATTTTTGATAGTTGAAAATAAACGTTTAATGCATAATTTATTAATAATAGTAAAAAAATAATTAGCTTTTTCTTTAAAAAATTTATATATGATATCTTTTATAAATAAATTTAAATTTACAAATGTAAATTTTAATTCTTATTTTGATAATTAAAAATATTAAATCTACACAATAGTTAAAAATTTTAAATAATTTATAATATTAAGATAACCTATATAAATATATATGTAATTAAATAAGGATAATGAATCCACAAGTCCTATAAGTTATCAGAATTTTCAATCAATATATTTTTTTGGGTTAAGCTCTAGAAGTATTTAAAATGTTTTACATTAGTCCATTTCTGTTATCTCAAATAGAATGGACTGACATGACAATTAGACTCCACTCAATGAACAGACGTGTGTAGTCAACTCATCAATGACACTGAACATATAAGTCCTATAAGTTATTCAAAATTTCAATTAAGTCCTAAATTTTTTTTTGAGTGAAATTTTGATTAGATTAAAAACAAAATTTGTTATTTGATTTTTTATTCATTTTTATAGTCGATTAATAATTAATGATAAATTCATGTGACATAAATTTTGTTAAACAACTAGTTTAATAATAAAAAAATATTTTGTAAATTTAAGGGGCAAATAATATAGGAAAAATGGTCCCATTTATTCTCAACTATATGTCCATTTTTTAAAAAATTCTATCTTTTAATTTGTATCAATTAGAACAGTTAATTTTTCTACTTCTTTCAATTTAATCTAACTTTCAATTGACATGTGTAATTGCTGATAGGGAAAGGAAATCAAAATGGCTCCATTTTTTATCAAGACTAAAATTTTAAAAAAAAAAGCAAAAAAATGATTTGAACCAAAAAAATGTCAAAATTGAACTGAACAGAATAAAGGTCAACATTGAATTGAACTAAACTGGTTTCAGTTTGATTAGTTTGACTTTTTTTTAACAATTTAAAACATGTTAGATTTATGTAATTTTGCACTATTTTAATAATATTTAGGAGATATGTTATTGCTAATTTTTTATATTTATTAATTATTTTAGAAAATTGGTAGAAAATCAACCATACCAATTTTCTAAAATGAATTTAAATAATTATAGTTTGAAGATATTAAATAATTGGATTAACAACAACGTTAGTCCTAAAAGATATTATGGTTTTACCATTAAGTCCTATAAGAAAATTTTTTTACAATAAAGTCCCAAAACTAATAAAAATGCACAGCGTTAGTCCTACTTTGTTAAACCAAATGGAAATCGATGACGAGTCAGTCATCTTGCACTTCCTCTTCAAAACTCCTTATGACTCGTCAGTTATCCCTTTCCTTACTCCTGTCTCGTTTTTGCTCCTAATCCATCTCCCTCTCCTTCTGCTATGTATCCCAGTTGCCATGCCTCTCCTCCTTACTAAGACTTTTACTATAACTAGCACAATGATCCCTCTCCACTTCTATACGAATGTGCGATAGATCCTTATCATGCATAGTAAATTTATGACAACAATCCCTCTCCACTTCATTAAAATACTTACAGAATAAATTTATTTTGCACGAACATATTTATCTAATGCAACATATGAACATATGGATATCAGGCATAAAATATGTTCTCATAAGCCATATGCAATAGTTTGAACCAACAGCTTTACTAAAAAAAATCATGAGTGCTACTCATGCAACCTAACTTTCTCTTCATTTCCTTCCACAAGGTAGTCTTCCTTTTTTTAATTTATAGTTGTTGCAAGCATTCTGAATTTCTTATCTTATTGTACAACACTCTTTTCTCTAACTCCATCATTTTGATGCTCATTTTCTCCATTTCACTCCTTACTTTTTCCTCATCATCAGAATTTACTTTCACCTCGTTCTCCATGTCTTCTCTAACTTCATCTTTTCGTAAGTTTTCGCTAAGAGCATGAACCTGATTCGTAAAAACACCTTACATATACTACTGTGATATAAGCACTATCTACACCACAAACCTTAATGGCAACCTTCCATTATTTAATTCACTGCATGTTCACAAGGTTTATATGACATTTTTTGACAATCCAACATCCTGTATACCTCCTTTTTTTTTATGTTATGTTAAATATCTATACTTGTCCAAGTAAATGTCAATAACCTTATAAAAGTGCTTAGCAATTCTCCTCAAGCATTCAATATTATATTGCATTTCCTTAGTAATATAGCATTTAAAAAGTAAATGATCCCTTTAATCAAATCGATCCCGAGACAAGAATAAGAACATAGTGGCAAAATAAAATAATTTTCCATAGCTAGTCACATGTCTTTTTCAAAACCAAGAAATAAAAAGCATCTATCCTTGCCTGAGGTAAAGATCTAAAACCATTAAATAAGGACATATGGGTATTCCTTATATCTTTAACGGGTACTGCTTTGCGTTTGAGATGTGAAATTACAGTGTTAAGAGACCCTTTATTCCTCTTCAAAATGGATGATATCACTCTGCTTTAAAACATCTCTTCTCATCTACTACTCCGACGAGAACGGTGATGATGATGGTGGCGGCGATGTTTATGACATATGGAGGACTTATCTTTCTCAGGTTCATCGTCAAAAGGTGATCGATAGTGCTTATAATAGGAGCCATCGGTGTCGCCTGCCATTACAAAAAGCTTTAATTAGTTTTAAGGAGTTTACTCTTTATGGTAAATTTTAATGGAGTTATAGAGAAAAGGGTATTTGTCTCTATTTATGGGTAAGATAGTTGATACCGTCTAGTATGTTCCTGCCTACTTAGAGGCTCCTTATCCCTTAAATAGGGACACTTGGAATAGCAAAAAGGCAGATCCGTCCGGAATGGGGACTACCCCAAAGTGGAGTCCTAAGCAGAGAAGGAACACTCTCCTACCAAGATTATGATTCACTATCCCATATGGAATCTAACTCCTTCCAGGTTTGAGTATTACTATATATAGAACCCTATACCCCTCACAAAGGAGCATCTCATTCTCACATATTCTAGCTATCTTGTATTCTCCCTACTTCTGCTCTCTAACTTTGGCATCAGAGTGTTCGTGGGGACTCTCCCCACCTCTCTCACCTTGCCTTCTGTTTGTGAATCGTAGGATACCAAGCTTAAGAGTTTCGGAAACCAATTATCTAGTATGTTACTTGCTAAGCTAAAGACATCTTCACTATGACTTCTAGCCCACCACCAGCCCTGACTCTTGAAGTCGGCACCACCCCTTCTACACCTATCCTTTCGACCGACCTCTCAAACCCTCTCCCAGCAATAGTGCTTCTGCCCACCTTACAGCATGCTGGAGCCTCATTTGGACATATACCTTCACTCCCTGACAACACTCCGACATACCTATGCTTGGGCACAGACCTCCCGTATTACACTCCGTTACAACACCATCGATCAATACCTTCTATACCCTTTCCGAGCCTACTAGAAACACCAGCAATAACCACTCTAAATTTAAACACTGTAAACCAAACACTCAACCTCAATCAAACTAGCAGGGAAGCTATGATAAAAAATATTTAGGCACAAATAGCTTTGATGCAACAACAGCTAAATGCTATAATACAGAGTGGGCGCTCTGAGCCAGCTCAAAATGATGATAACACAACACCTCGGCAGGCCCCAGGGATGAGCATGGGGAAGGGTAAAGCCCTAAAAAGGGAGTGCAGTTCAACCATTCCAGCTCTTGATGATTCAAAAATAGCTCAGAAGGTTGAAGAAGCAATATGCAAAGCTCGGACCAAACCTAGAAAGGAAGAAGAATGTGTTATGGACAGTGGAACTCCGTTTATCAGCAGAATAATTTAGATGGAGATCCCTACTAAGTTCAGAATCTCACCGCTTGATTAGTACGATAGGATGGGAGACCCCATCAGTCATATATCAGCGTTCTGAATAAAAATGCTACTCCAGAGTGTAAATGATGGAATCATGTGCAAAGTCTTTCTAAGCACACTCATAAAGAATGCTCAAAAGTGGTTTCATCGACTCTCAGAGAATTCCGTCACTTCTTTTAAGGATCTGGCAGAGCAGTTTCATATCAGATTCATCACCAATATTCCCCCAGCCAAAAACATTAATGATCTTCGGATGTGCTGACAAGAAATTAATAAATCTTTATGAAGTTACCTTGACCGTTTCAATTAAATAACCATGCAAATTGAGCATCTTATTGATGAAGTTGCCATAGAAGCTTTGAAAAATGGTACTAGACTCGGCAAGCTTAAAGACAAAATAATGACTAAAGAATCAAGTACCTTTGTAGAATCAATGGCAATGTCGGTCCAGATGATAAAAATGGACGAAGATAGAAGGATGCGACGGGAGGAAGATAGGCCATCGATCAAGGATGAACGACCGAAACATAGACGAGCAAGCTTCCTAAAAATGAATTTCAAAAATTCGGCAGAGAGATTTGATAGGGAAGTGGACAGATATACACCCTTGAACACCTCTCGATGCAAGATCCTCATGTGGCTCAGGCAAAATGGAGTTGGGATCACCCCAGCCAAGAGAATTAGCCCAAGCCGGAGATTTACCCAGGACATAGGATAGTATTATGAGTACTATCGAGAATACGAGCATGACATAGAGGGCTGCAGAGAGCTGAAGAATGCCATAGAAAGACTGGTGTAGAGGGGAAATCTCAATAATTTCACAGATGCACCGAGAAGAAGCGAAATCTCTGAAAACCAGGAGCAGGACAAGTCGAAAGCAAAGAAAACTTGGAGGGAGCTGATTGGAATGATCAATATGATCATATGGGGAGAAAACACTGAGAAGAGATTAAAGCGTAGTAGGGGAGAAAAATCAGTACCCAGGACAAGCGATATTGTGTTCAATTCAGAAGATGATTCACATGTACACCACCCTCATTGCGATGCTCTGGTAATAACTGTGTGCATAAATAAGTATTGGATAAAAAGGCTACTGGTGGATAATGGAAGTGCTATCAATGTATTATCCTGGAATGCGTACAAAGCAATGGGCGGCTCCGTCACTAACCTGAAAGCCATCTAGAACCCCATCACGAGTTTTTGTGATGGAACCGTTCAACCAATGGGGATTGTCAAACTGAACCTAGAATTTGGAAACTAAGATGATGAGGAGACAAAAGTCGTTCAGGCTGTATTCAATGTGGTGGATATACCACTGGCCTATAATGGGATTATAGGATGGCCGACACTTTATGAGGCAGATGCAGTCAGCAACATCCGGTGCTTAACCATGAAAGTTCCAGTCAAGAATGGAACCCTTACTATTCGGGGAGATCAGCATATGGCCAGACAGTGTTACCATGTAGCCATGAAGCCTCATATGGAGGCTTTTCCTTTAGAGGCTTGGGAAGTTGAGTAGCAAGGCATTGATCCACAACTAGTAGAAGACACAGAGACCTTACAAATCATAGAAGGAAAGACTGTGAAAATTGGCAATGCACTTAACCGAAATATCAAAAAAGATATAAGGGAAGTCTTTACCAGACACTCAAAGGATTTCGCTTCACAAACATCTGAGATCGTCGACATGGACCCACAAGTTGCCTGTCACTGCCTAAACATCAAACCGGGAGCTAAGCCAGTAGCACAAAAAAAAAGAACCTTCGCCTATGAAAGGCAGAGAATAATTGCTGAAGAAACAACAAAGTTGTTAGTAGCTGGGTTTATTAAAGAAGTTACTCACTCGGAATGGGTAACCAACGTGGTACTCGTTAGAAAAGCAAACGAGAAGTACATAATGTGTGTAGACTACACTCACCTCAACCGAGCATACCCTAAGGATAGCTACCCATTGCCCACGATTGACTAGCTCGTTGACTCCACCACTAGTCACAGATTATATAGCTTCGTCGATGCGACATAAGGTTATCATCAGATTCCGATGAAGGAAGAGGATCAAGAGAAAATGTCTTTCATCACCCATGAAAGATTGTACTGCTACAAGGTGATGCCCTTTGGATTGAAAAATGTCGGGGCCACGTATCAAAGAATGATGAACCAAGTCCTCCAGGACTAGATTGGAATAAGCATAGAGGTATACGTGGACGACATCATTATTAAAAGCAAACATCTGGAATAGCACCCAACAGACGTAGATTGGGTTCTCCAGCTACTGAGCAAATCCATGATCAAGTTGAATCCTAAAAAATGTGTCTTCGGAGTCCAGGTAGGTAAATTCCTGGGATTCATGATATCTCATTGGGGCATTGAAGCCAATCCAGAAAAGATGGAAGCCATACTCAATATAGAAGCATCGAAGAACATCCATAAGGTACAAAAGTTAAATGGCAGAATCACCGCGTTAGGGCGTTTCATTTCTTGCTCAGTTAGGCGATGTCTACCATTGTTCTGAGCTCTCAAAAATTTCAAGAAGTTTCAATGGTTCGCTGACTGCCAGGCAGCATTCGAAGACATTAAAAGATTCTTATCCTCACTACCCCTACTCAACCGGCTGGTCCCAGATGAGACCTTGTATTTGTACCTTTCTATTGGCTGAGAATGCATCGCTTCAGTACTGGTAAGAGAAGAAGGAATCCAACAAAGCCCTGTCTATTACGTCAGTAAGATGCTCTGGGGACCTGAAATTTGGTATCCCATGTTGGACAAGTTAGCCATGGCTGTGGTCCACGCCTCTCGAAAGCTTCGACATTACTTCCAGGCTCACCATATCATTATCCGATCCCATTTCCCACTGTGGAAAATCTTACAAAGATCGGAGACCTCGGGCAGGCTAGTATAATGGTTGATATTACTTGGTGAATTTGATATTGACTATGAGCCCCGACAGTAGATGAAAGTCCAAGCATTAGCAGATTATGTGCAAGAAATGGCTCTAGAAGACATAGCCTTGACCAAAGCACCAGAATGGAAGCTCTATGTTGACAGAGCATCCTTAGCTCAAGGTTCTGGTGCCAAAATAATCCTTAGAGGACTGCACAAGGTTCACATCCGATACACAGTCCGTATCAAGTACAATACCACCAATAATGTAGCCGAGTATGAAGCACTCATTACAGGTTTGAAGTTGGCTACCAAAGTCAGGGCTGAACACCTCATCATATACTCGGACTCCCAATCGGTAGTCAACCAAGTCAGTGGAACATTCTAAGTTAAAGACACCTGCATTGCCAAGTACGTAGAGAAGGCCAGACAGCTCTTGCAATACATCGAACGGGAAGGAGGCCAATGGGAGATCATCCAGATTCCCAGGGAAGAAAATAGTGAGGCCAACTACCTTGCCAAATTAGTAACTAAAAATAGTCAAGCATTCTGGGATATGAATTTCACCAAGTCGCTAATCAATCCCAGCACAGAAGACCCCAAAGTTTTAGAGACACAGGTAGTCTCAGAATGGATACGATCGATAATCCAATACCTGGAGCATGGAACGCTCCCAGAAGACAAACTGCAGGCTCAGAAGCTCAGAACCAAGGTAGCCCACTATTCCATCCATCAAAGGGAGCTTTACTGAAAATCCCTTTCACACCCATGGTCTAAGTGCGTTTCACTAGAGGAAGGGAATTACATGCTCCGAGAAATCCATGAAGGAATTTATGGAGCGCATGAATCCCATTATTCGCTCACTCGAAAGGCACTACTCCAAGGGTATTACTGGCCCACCATGTCTAACGATGCCCAGCAACTAATGCAAGTATGTCCCCAGTGCCAATACTATGCTCGACTCAATCACAAGTCTTCTCGCCCCTTGCATCCCATCAGTAGCCCTTGGCCATTCACTATGTGGGGGATGGACATCCTTAGTCCTTTCCCTCCCTCTACCTCACAGAAAAAGTTTTTAATTGTGGCTATTGACCATTTCACTAAGTGGGTAGAAGTAGAGGCAGTCCTAACCATTACAGAAGCCCGAATACAACACTCCTTCTAGAAGGAGATCATTTGCAGGTTCGACATCCCCCACACTTTAATTACGAACAATGGCAAACAGTTTAATAATAATAAATTCAGAGGTTTCCACTCAGACCTCGGTATAAAGCTTCGCTTCACCTCAGTAGCCCACCTATAGAAAAACGGACAAACAGAAGTCACCAACAGAATTCTCATGCAAGGATTAAAGAAGAGACTCAATGAGAAAAAGGGAAATTGGGTCAAAGAACTCAATAACGTAATCTGGGCCTACAGAACCATACCTCGCTTCTCCACTGGTGAGACACCATTCAGGCTGACTTATGGCATAGACGCGGTAATACCAGTGGAAATTAGTTCACCAAGTTACCGGGTAAGTCAGAATCTCGATCACACCATCAACAACATTGACACCTGGATATGTCTAGACCTACTAGAGGAATGGAGAGAACAAGCTGTAGCCACAGTTGAAGCATATCGATAAAAGGTGACACGGTACCATCGCCAATGGCATCACCCAAAATAATTCAAGTTGGGAGATTGGGTGCTCAGAAGAGTAGATATCGGCAAAGGCAGCTCAGGAACTGGCAAGTTAGGTCCAAACTAGGAAGGTTCATTCCAAATCTCGGTAAGCACAACCAAGGGAGCATACAAATTAAGAGAAAGAGGAGGCAAAGAACCACCACAATTTTGGAACTCAAACTCTCTCAGAAAATACTATCAATAAGATTGTATTCAACACATGATTCAATAAAGTCTCTCTTCATTAATAAAATGCCCTTACATGTAATCGATTAAAAAAATATATATATACATATCTACTTTACTATATGTACACCCAAACCCCCAGGCCCAGAAACAGAGGGGGAAACCTCATCAATAGTCTCTGGATGCATTATAGACCCAGTAGCAATATTAGCCTCTATAGTCTCCCTCGCAGGAGCAGAACTGGCCTTTTGATGGGCATCCTCCTTTACAACAAGTTTGGCAAGGTCTGCTGGCGTTATTTAATCCAACGCCCCCAGATCCAATTTCGAGTCTTGAGCGAGCAGTATCCTCTTACACTCAGCTCGATCAGCTTTAAGAAACCCTCCTACCATGCCTTGGTATGACTTCTTATCATTCGCTCAGGATTTCTCAAGCTCCGCTAGCCTTCCCTGGAGCTCAGCGATTTGAAGGTCCTGCTCTTCGATCCTCCTCGTTAGCTGGGCTTGGCTATATTCCAACTCAGAAACTTTCTTTTGATTCACCTCAGCATCAAACTTGGCCTTAGCATATTTTTTCTGGCAGTGCTCCAGGGCTGCCTTCGCTCCATCTAGCTTCTTCTCGAAATCGATGGCTATGGTTCCCACCTCGGTTTCCTTTAGGTTGTACTAGCTCTTCAGGTAGAAATACTAATCCTTCGCCAACATCAAGGCCTAAGTCATCTGTTAATAATAAAACTGTTAGCATCAGCAAGAAGCATATACAATAACAACATCAGCGGCAAAAGCTAACTTACTTTTAATGACTGGCCAATCATGGAGTCAAGAAACCCCTTCGGGCCCTCATCGAACCAATGTTGCATATCATCGGGCAGCCTTACTGATTCGGCGTATTGATCCTGCACTTGGATGTTAGAGATACTTGGGGGCTTCATCCGCTTCAATATCCAGCCCCTCATATCTGGACACCCATCTCCGTATCATGGTCAAAAAGTTTCGTAGGCTAGGTCACCTTATGACACTCATCAGACCACATCCTTCGGACATCCAAGAAGTTCGACTGATGCTCTACAATAAAAAAGTGGTGTCTCCATTTCTTGTGGAGATCTGGAAGCTTTACGAATAGGGTATGGTTAGGTACAACCAACAGGGAGAACATCAACTCTCCCTTCTTTCTAGTCAGCCTGTACAGGTATCAAAAAACATCTAAGTCGGGTTCTTTCCCCTCTTCATACATCAGTTGGATGAACCCGATCAATATCCTATAGCTATTTGGGTGAAGTTGACCAAGCGCTATATTATTCCTATTTAGAAATTCCTTCACAAAGGGATCTAAAAGAAATTTCAAACCCCTCTCTAGCTGGTCAAAATACATTACTAATTTACTTAGCCCTAATAAGGGTTTATGGGCCCTAAATCTCCTATCTACAGTGTGAAGGGTGTAATCACCGGGGATATAGAACTGTCTCTGATACTACCCGCTATCTACATTTAAGACAAAAAGGTTAGAACTAACTTCTTCCTTTGGGGCCATAGTGAAGAAGGGAAATACACAACAGCAGAAACGAGGAAAAAGAAGAAGACGAAAAATAAAAAGATCACCTGGTTGCCATAAGCAAGAATCACGGCAAGCAGAAATGAGAACAGCAGAGGCAATACCAATATTGCGAAGGCAAGAACAACAAAAAATAAAGAACCAAAATAGTTTAGTTGACAAGCGCCACAGTACTTATAAAAACACGAAAGGATTTGAAGCATGCCATTAACTGCCTTCATTATTGTTGCGTTCTTCCCTAAGCCATCAGGGGCCTTTTAGGGATAAAAAAAAGCCCAGTAGATGAGGAGTTATGACAACAGCGGTAGAAACACTTTGTTTACTGACCTACAAAATGATGTATAACTCACACGATTTCAACTATGAATCCCTAGGAGTTAAAGCGATGCCACCACGTGTCGGCTCGCCCATATTTCGACTGGGCTGCTTCATCAAGCTACTCAGAATGCATCTAAGCAACATTTTTAGCCCCTTCCGGGTATCCGAGCATGTAAGCCTCACGCATCTAAGTCCAATGACTGAAGCTGGCACCCTCAGGTCGCTTCTGTAGTACTGAGGTTCCAAGCATGTAAGCCTCGCGTCCATGAACCGAGCATTCGCGCATCTAGGTCTAGTGATTGAAACTAGCACCCTCAGGTCACTTCTATAGTACTGAGGTTCTGAGTATGTAAGCCTTGCGTCCATGAACCGAGCATCTAAGTCTCACGCATTTAAGTCCAATGACTGAAGCTGGCACCCTCAGGTCGCTTACGTAGTACTGAGGTTCTGAGCTCGTAAAGCCTTGCGTCAATGCACCGAGCATAAAAAATCTAGTGACAACTGGTTCCGTCATATCATTTCCAAATGGACGAGTTAATCTATTGTTGTGCTCATATGCACTTGGCGGATATCCAGGCTCTACAGATTACATTTCAGTAACGACCATCCCGAGACTCGACATCGAGCTCTACTCTCACTGGGACTGAGGCTGGCCACCTCAGCTCACTCGCCTTTATTACCATATTATAACCCTTATGAGAAAGCATTAGCATCCTACCCCGACATGACAGACATAAATATCCGAATACACCCGAGGGGGACTCTTGATACTGTCTAGTATGTTCCCGCCTACTTAGGGGTTCCTTATCCCCTAAATAGGGACACTTGGATTAGAAAGAAGGCAGATCTATTTAGAATGAGGACTACCCCAAAGTGGAGTCCTAAGCACAGAAGGAACACTCTCCTACCAAGATTATGATTAACTATCCCACATAGAATTTGACTCCTCCCAGGTTTGAGTATTGCTATATATAGAACCCTATACCCCTCACAAAGGGGCATCTCATTCTCACATATTTTAGCTATCTTGTATTCTCCCTACTTCTCTTCTTTAACTTAGGCATTGGAGTGTTCGTGGGGACTCTCCCCACCTCTCACCTTGCCTTCTGTTCGTGAATCGCAGGATACCAAGCCCAAGAGTTCCGAAAACCAACAATGAAGGGAGAGGAAGATAGACTGGGAGCAAAGACAAGAGAGGAGTAGGGAAAGGGGTGACTGATAGGTTATAAGGAGTTTTGGAGAGGAAGTGTAAGATGACTGACACATCATCAATTTTCGTTTGGTTTGACAAAGTAGGGCTAACGTTGTGCATTTTTATTAGTTTTAAGACTTGACTGTAAAATTTTTTTCTTATAGGACTTAATTGTAAAAATGTACTATCTTTTAGAACTAATGTTGCTGTTAATCCTAAATAATTTTATTAAAATTTTAAAATATTTAAACCTAATATTATTGATTTATTTTTAAATATTAATGATAAACTGTCACGATCCAAAACAGGGGCTATGACTGGCGCTAGGGAACGGGAATTCTTTCGAATCCAGAACCCGTAGCAAGCCTAAAAATAAAATAAACATGCAATAATAATAATAATAATTAAATACACTTAAGTAAAAATATTATGCAGCGGAAATAAAATCATAAATAACATTTACACCAAATGAATTTATATCAATTTCTCATCTCATATATAAATAAACTCTTTAATACAAGCCCAGTTCAAATTCTTAAAATACATAACTCACACAAATATAATACATAAAACCCATAATTTTTCTACAACTACTGCAGTGTCTAGATTATAAAAATAAAACTCAAGTGAGCAGTTTACATAAAGAAGCCGGGGCGGAAGAAATCCGGCGTACAGGCCTGCTACTAAGGTCTGAAGATGATGACTCTCCTGAAAAATAGTCAACGGAGGGGAGTCAGACCTCACTGAGTGAATTACTATAATATATATACATGCATACTAAATGCCGATGCACACAGTCAACAGTATATATATAATAAGTATATATATACAAGCAAATACACACAAATGCAATAAAATCATTTTATATATTTTTTTTTAATTGAAAATCATAGTTCATGAAGGATCAAATAGAACCCTAGAACATCGCAACCTCGAAAATAGTGTTAGACAACACTCTAGCCATACAGGCTCACTTATTCCAAATATAATCACTTGATCCATTTAGACAGTAGACTGGCCCCGAGACACTAAGTCAATCGAGCTCCAGCAGTCTGACTGTCAGTGTGATTGGCCTCGAGACACTTGGTCAACCGAGCTCCAGCAATCACACTCCCAAATCATATCACACATCAGATAATCATATCCAATCAACATCCACAAATGGTTAGTAATATAGCCTAAATGATATAAGCGTACCGGTACGTACTTGGTCCTAGTGCTGCCCATTAGGTAGCACGTTCTATCGATATCCTTCATTAAAATATAAAGCATACATTCTTAAAAACAAATGATGCATGAACTTAAATAAAATAGCAACATAAACCATATATATACTGGAAATATACCAAAAGTAAACCAGGTATATTTCGAGTATATATAAGTTAAATAAATCCAATTAAATTACAAAATAAACCAAAATTGTATTTGAAAACATTTCAAACATAATTCATTAATAAAACATGCATATAGTTTAAAATATACAGAAAATAAACCAAAAATAAACTAAGTACTGCTCAAATTATTTATGCATATTTAATCAAAATAAAACGTACATTTCTAAATCATGTACCCTAAAGCATATATATATATAAAATAGTAACTCATATTTAGTGCGCTCCTCGAGATGGGTCCGACGGGCCTGGTCCATTAGGCCTCGGTCTCGGTGCAACTAAACAAACAATAAATAACAGACATCAGAATAAACCTAACAGAAAATCCTAGAAACTCGATCTAAAATATTGGACACAGAATCAGAATTAGGGTTTGATTGGACATCATGTTTTACAAGAATTCTACCGAAAATCCGGCAGAACCTCCCCTATAAAATGGACATCTCTCTACTCAAAGAGTAGAGCCGGCCCTGCAAAGAAACACACTTCGAAAAATAGATACAAAAACACATCCACAACCCCTTGGTCGGACTCCGAACTACAGTCTACCGACCGGGGTCCACAATCACAGAATAATTATAAAAATACCGAAAATACCCTTATATCATAGAAATACATTTAATAAGTAGAAATTACATAATTAACCTTAAAACATAATAAAACCAATAAAACTCATTTTATTTAAAAAAATCGTATATTATATATATATAATTGAAAATAATTCACGAAAAATAGTTTTAATTAATTGAAAATACTAAATAATTTGTAGGAATCATTTTTATACCTTAAATAACTATTAAAACCAATTTAATTACATTTTTAGTCAATTTAGGGTAAAATTACCAAAATACCCCTATATATATAAATATACTAAAATTACTCCAAAAATTCACCAAAAATAATATAATTGCACAAAATTAATTTTCTCAACATATTTATCAATAATATCAATAATTAAACTCAATTAACTAATTAATTTCAATTAAAAACACAATTAACCCTATTTTTCAAAAATTACATAAACTAATTAAATTCAAAATAAATACATAGAAATTCATAAAAATTCAAAATAAATTTCTATAATTCATTTTAGCACCTATATTTATCATAAAACACAATTTCATAATTTAATTAATTAATTAATTTTCGAAAATTAGAAAATAATATTAAAATATTCAAAAATACCCAAAAATAAAAATAATCTCCAAAAATTCTACAAAAATTCACACATGTAGATTATGCTAAGTGGAACAAAATTTGTTAAGATAATTTTCATGAATCAATCAATTCAAAGTTCAAAAAAATCAAGAACCCTAAAATGGCCGAATTACCAAAATCGAAACTTAAGCAAATCAAGACCATTTTAAGTGAAACAAAGCTTGGAATCACACTCATCGGAGCTCAAGGAGAAGAAAGAGACCAGCGGTGTCAAAAATGGTGGCCGAAAACGTCGTGAACGACGGTGAGAAAAAATTCGACTTCTCCGGCCAAAATAAGCTTCTCGACGCTGGAAAGGGGCTCTGCAGGCGGTGGGGAAGGCCGGGAAGGAGGTGGCACACCGACGGCAAGGGAACGGCGTGACAGTGGCCGAATTCGCGTGAGGGAGGTGATCGGGGAAGAAGGAGCTTCGGGTGGCAAAATGGTAAATAACTCAAACTTCAATTTTTGTTTAATATTAAATGTATATATGTATATATATATATATACTTTACACTATATATTAAAATAATATGAAATCACACACATTAAATATACACCACACACATATAATTTAATATTTTAAAATTTAATACTAAATAAAAATAATTAAATAACAATAAAACTAATTAATAAATAATAAAATATTAGGATAATTAATTAAACCCTAATTAAATAAATACACATATATATATATTTTATTTAGTAATTTTAAAAATATATATGAGTTCATGCAAGTCCGAAAATCTATTTAATATAATTAATAATAAATAATTTACGTGAAAATTTCCCCGAAAATAGAATTCTCGGGAAAATTTTATGAAAAGCACTTAAAATAATATATAATAATTAAAATAAGTTTTAAATACATATCAACTCGTAAAAATATCATAATTATATACAAAATTATTAACACTGCATATCCTGATGCAGTATTAAAATATTTAAAAACTTGGGATATTACATAAACCAATCAAAACGAACCATAAACACCCATATGATTTAAAATATTTTGAAAATTCAGTTTGGTTTGGTTTAATTATATAATTTTTAATAAAAATAAAAAAAAATTAGGACTTGATTGAAATTTTGGATAATTTATAGGACTTGTGAGTTTAGTATTATTGATAAGTTGGCTGCACACATTAGTTCATTGGGTGGACACATTAGTTTATTTCGTTTGAGATAACGAAAATGGATTAACGTGAAACATTTTAAATGCTTCTAAGACTCAATCAAAAAAATATATTTTTTAGGACTTGATTGAAATTTCTGATAACATACCGGTGGGTTCATTATCCCTTTTTATGGTTATAAAGTACAAATTTATTGTATATGTATATGTGTGAATGTGTTTGTGCATATTTGTGTGTATATAAATGTGCAATAATATAATAAAAAATTAATATTATAAATAAAACTTTTTATAGTAATAATATTTATAATAAAATTTTATTATGAATATTAAAATAAAACATAAAAGTGAAATTTAATTAAAAATTTTAATATTATTAGTAAAAAATATTAGAAAGTAAAAAAATGTATACTTTTTTATTTTTAATTTATTAGT
The DNA here is from genome assembly GCA_947683625.1 of Mallotus nudiflorus. Lineage (NCBI taxonomy): Eukaryota > Viridiplantae > Streptophyta > Magnoliopsida > Malpighiales > Euphorbiaceae > Mallotus > Mallotus nudiflorus. The sequence goes on along the minus strand of CANTUR010000377.1, from coordinate 720,259 downwards.
TATTATTTCTGAAAATATAAATTAACAATAAACTATAAAATTTCATAAGATAAATAAAAATAAAAATGATAATAATAGAAAAATATATCAATTCAAATTAATTCTCCATTTGCTCTATTTTTTCACTCTGAAAATTCGAAGCCATTTAGAGTGGAGAATTTTGATATTCGATTTGGTTCCGAAAAACCTTTTTTAAAATTCTCCGAAATCCAATTTGAGTTCGGAGAATTAATATTCTTCAACTTACTCCGATTCATGCACAGCTCCAGTTGTAAAATTGCTAATAAAATAGAACATTTAACTTCCTCACTCAATATGTTTCCATTAACAATTATTTCCTACATTTGATTGTTAATATTAATTATATGACCATGATTATTATTGTGTCACCCATTCTCATATTTGCTTATTTATTCATTAGATTACTCATATAAGCATATTGTGCAAATGTATTTATTTTTAGCAGAATTTTAATTGAATATACCAATATCATTGTTATACTTTATAAAAAAAATAAGAGAATGCAAGTTCTTATTGTGTATGAAATTTTACATACAGCCATTAGAGATAAGCATGTGTATGTTGAAAATATTTTTAAAGGATGCCTATTATTTTGTTATTTTTATTTTCTAAATAATTATTATTGTTATTTTGTTTACTGAGTAATATAATATTTTAATGAGTAATTTATTATTTTATTTTTATATGACTATTTAATGACATCTATTAAATTTGATATTTATTGTTTTATGTTCAAAATTATGTTCATTTTATTTTTAGAAAGAAAAATTACTTACATGTTATATATTATTACACGACTTTTTAATATTGCCATAAAAGAAATGTGCATTAGAGTATAAATAATTTTTAATATATTACAAAGAATCGATATAGAGGTATATTTTATTAAATATAATAAAATTCACTAAATGAAAAATATAGTGTATTATATGCATAATCATATAGAAATAAAGACCAATACATACAAATAATTGTTAAATCTTCTAAATAAACAAAAAAGTAACTACTTGTTCAATTTCTTACAATTTTGTTCACTGTAAAATCAAAACAGTCTATTGAATTAAGCATTAATGTAAACTTGCTCAACGAATTAAAATGAACTCTTAAAAGTCCGATTAATTTTTTAGTACTGGTTTATTTACATAAAAAAGAAATAGCGATTTTAAAATTTTTAAAAATTTAATAGTATTAAGAAGTTTTATATCATATTACCGTAATTTTTAGTGAATGTGTCACAATTAATTTCTTTTCTTTTATTTTATATTTTATTTTAATTATATTAATTTTTTCCTTTTAATGCACAATATTAATATTTTATATAAGAATTTTAAATTTAAAAATTTACTTTAAACATGAAAATTGTCAATTGTTAATTTTCATTTAACTAAATTGTTTATTTTTAATAACTTATAAATTCAAAACACAAATATTAGTTTGAGAAAATTTTAAAATTTTCATTAATTTCAAATAAAAAATCTATTGTAATAATTAATAATATTATTTTTAATCTTATAATAATTTTGCATTAATTTAGAAAATTTGCAATCAAAAAATTGAAAAAGTTATTATATTAATCATATTCAACACACATTAAATATGAAAAATTAATATAATAGAGCATAAATTGTTTTTAATTTTTTATAATAATATATAAATTATTCTAATATATTTTTGAAATTATTATAAAATATTATGGTAAGAACCCGTATTTCAATTATTAAATAAAAATATTGATTTGTAAGTGTTAAATATTATTTTTATGAAATTATTGTTAAATGAGTATGGTAGTCAATTTTAATAATTTTTAAGAGTATGTTTTTATATATATAATAATGTATATTTATATAATAATAGGAATTTATATTTTAAATATTATATGTACTTATGTACTTTATTAAAAAAAAGTGGTAAAAAAAATGCCACTTTTTTTTTGGTCATCTTCTTTTTTTTTTCCTTTCCTTTTCTTTTCTTCTTCCTTTCTTCTCTCCCACCTATGGTAGCCACCTTTGCATCAACCAGCCACCACACCATCGCCGCCAGCAGCCACCAAACGCCGCCACCCCCTCCTTCTTCGTTGGCCACCTTTTTCTCTCCCCTTTCTCTTTATTTTTCTAGATAATCGAAGACGTTTGGGGTCACCGTCGTTGTCTCTGACATCATTAGACCTCATCGGTGGTCTCATTAGACTCGTCTCCTTTCGACAATGTTTTTCCTCCATCATTTTCACTGGGTAACACCGGCAGCCACCTCGATCAGAGGTAAATAGATTTCTGCAATTGTTGTTAATTTCTTCAATTTGAGTTAGAATTAGGCTTGGTTGCAGTTATAAAAAGTGAAATTGGAGTTGAGATCTTTCATTTGGTATATTTTTTCATAATTTTTTAGAATTTTTGAATTTTCAGGTACTATTCTGGTTCGATTACTATCCCAAACCCGGGTGTTATGATATTTTAAATAAATTCTATAAATTGTGAGAAGTAAACTTTGTAAAGGAAGTTTTATTAAATTTTTTTATAGAATTTAAGATATGAATTTTTGAAAACTTATGTTTAAAAATGTATTTTTAGAAAAAATTATTAGAAATTAGTAATTATTCAATTTTGTTTAAATTTATTCTATTTAAGACTTATTTTAAATAATAAAAATATGAAAATAATTTTTATAATTAATTTCCAATTTTTTAAATAATTAGTTGTAATTTTGGAAAAAATGCACGAGTAAAATTTTTTTTTAATTATTTTAAAGCTTAAATGAGTCCTTTATTATTTTTATGATATATTTGAGTGATTTAAATAGTTATTTATAATTAATGCCAATTTAATTGTAAAAATGGGAGTTTAATTCCATTAACAAAATTTTATTTATGAACTAGAATTTTATTATTTATTTGAAAATAAATTTCCTTTATATTTTTATTATATAAAAAAATTAAGTTGTATCAGTTAACTAAATTTTTATGATATATTAGTGATTTGGAAAAAATTATATTGTTTTTATATATGTTGTTGTGTTAGTTCTTGGTTGGTTATAAAGTGTAGTTCGGGGGCCCAACCCAAGATGTTGAGCTGTGGATAGTTTTGAAGTGTGATTTTGTGTAGGAATGACTCTACTTTTAGTAGAAAGATGTCTGTTTTACAAAGGAGACTTTGTCAAATTATTCATAGATTTTTTGTAAAATGTGACATCAGTTTATGTTAAGTTTTGAGTTTTATTAGAGTCGTGTCTTGTATCGAGTTTTTCCTTAGAAATCTAAAATGAATAAGGTTACGATTTTAATCCTAATTATTATTTTTTATTATTTTCCTATAACTGCACTGAGAGCAGGGCCTTCAGGATAGGGCCAATCGAGTTAGTACTGAGGAGCACATTCTACCTGTGAGTTATTATTATATATATGCATTGCATATAAAAATTATTATTTACATCCATATTTCGATAAAAAGAGGAATTTTAATATGCTATGTTGCATTAACTTTTAATCGTTATTGTTATATATATATATGATACTATTAATTGTGTAATTTGGATGCTACTCATATTTTAATATGATTTCATTATTTATTTTGATATGATTTTTTGGAGGATAGCAGTAGAACATGCTACCTAGTAGGCTACACTAGGGTTGTGTGGGCACCAGTATGCTAGATGCTAGGTTGTGAAATTTTGATTGATATGAGATTATGTGATTTATTGAGATTTATGGATAGAGAGGGGTGTGGCTACAGCAGCTTGGTTGACCTTTTAAGGTCTCGTGGCTGGTCCACTACCAAACTGGATAAGAGAAATATTTTTTAGATTCTAGATGGCCTGATGACCAGTGTGGTACAGTGATTGAGGTTACGAAATTCTTAGGGTTCTGCTTCGATCCTCCACCTGTTTTCATCCGTTGCATTGATATGAAAAATATTTTTGAGCATCTGCATGAAATGCATATATAAACTAAATAAATGTAAATATAAATTAAATATTATTATGATGCTTGGTTGCTTATACCCTTAGGTTGCATGTATATATATAATAATAATTCACTCAGTGAGGTATGATTCTCCTCAATACTTTTCAGGATTCTTCTCTTCAGACCTCCCCCAGTTATCCTCTCCGCTAGACCTTTTCTTCACCGACTTATTTATGTAAATTTTAAAATACCATTTTTTGTATTTATTAGACATTGCAATTGTAGTATGTATTTGTTGCAGTCTGTTATATTGATGTTGACTATGGTCATGTACTTGATTGTTTGTAAAAATATTTCATTGCGATATTATTTATGGAAAATCCTTTATGTTTTAAAATGTTTTAATTCTTTGGTAAATTTTTGTTTATGCTCGAGTGTGAAAGTTATGGTTTAGGCTTGCTACAGGTTTTAGATTTGTGTTAATTCCCATTTCCTAGTGCTAGTTGTGACCCCTGGGTTTAGGTTGTGACAAAGTTGGTATTAGATCTTAGGTTTAGTATTGTACGACCTAGGTTAGTAAAGTTTGAGTTTTCTTTAAAACTATTGTAGTCATTAGGTTCGATTATGTCCTTAAAAAGTTTCCTTGCTTTTAGTTTTCCATGTAACCATTAGGATATCTATTGTTACCTGAATTATATGTTTTATTTCTTTTCTTTTAAAATAAAGAGAGCGCGAGTTGCTCCACTAGCCGATGAGGTCGATGATGGAGAGTCATATTTGGATGAAGCTCTACCCTTTATACCTTTACCCCTACACTCCATCGACCGATGATAGAGAGTCTTATATGGATAAAGCTCCACCCCTTATGCAACCAACTAAGCATAAAGGTAGAGGTAGACCTAAAGGGGCAGGTGGTCGCCATAGATAGTGGGATCAACACAATGAGGAGCATGCAACTTAGGATTTAAATAATGCTGTTTATGCACCAAGAGTTCAGCAGGGTACAATGGCTATACCTTAGGTTGTACCACCTATGCAATCTCTATTTCAGTAGGGAGTTCAGGGTATGTCAGACTCAACGGTAGCATTATTTTATGCTAGAGTTAGCAGGATTTTTTTTATAGGACTTTAAACCCACTAGATTTTCTCTATACAATTAAGTTGAGGACTCAGACTGTGCACACTAAGTATTAGAGGATAAGGATACTTATTATCGAGTTGTCAATTGAGGGGCCAACGTTGGATTGGTTTGTTCAGGTGATTTAGCCCTATATGACTATACTCACTTAGGCTTAGTTTAGAGACTGGTTTGTGAGATGATTTTGCCAATAGCTGATGAGGATGAGTTACAGACTCCGATTGATTAATATTTCCAAAGGTGATAAGTCTGTGGAAGATTATACTAGGGAGTTTCTCATACTATCCTGATATGTCGAGGATATGATGAGGGACCAATACTTTATCATCACCACTTATGTCATTAGTTTGGGTTATACATTTGTTGGGATGCCTATTACAAGCTTAACTCTTGAAGCAGTGATTGAGTTAGCCAAGGAGATTGAGCTTAGGCTAATTAGGCAGGGAGTTATACTTGAGTTTTATCAGATTGGAGGTACCAGAGCAGGAGCATATCAGAGTACTCAACATATGGTGTTTTAGATAGGCTTTAGTAGTTAGCCCAAAGGACCATTTTAATAGGGCCAGAGACCTCAAAATAGGGTCTGTAGGAGCGATAGACATGGTTGTAGTGGAGCCTGTAGACCTGTTAGAATTGGTTTAGGTGCTACCAACAACAATAGCAGTCAAAGTTTAGAATATGGTAGTATGGGATTTGCAGCTAGTGTTTGTTAAACTTATGGCAAAGTCCATCAGGGACTGTGCTATATGGCTCTAAGAGCATGCTTCAGATGTGGATATACTAGGCATTATGCTAGATCATGCCCTCATTCAGGTTTTCAACAATAGTTCCCTCAGTCTTCTACAACCAGTGTAGCTCTAGCATAGTTTTAGCCGCCACCATTCCAGTATCAGGGTACCTTTTAGTTTATAGCCTAATAAAGGCAAGGTAGAGGAGGTAGAGGCAGTGTTAAAGGATCTGGGCTGGCTTTTATTAGTCAGCAGGAAGGTAGAGGACATGCTAGAGTTTTCGCTTACACGTAGTAAGATGCTCAGGCATCCAATGTAGTTGTAGTAGGTACACTTTCGGTATGTTATCTTGATGCTAAAATTTTGATTGATCTGAGTGCTACCCATTTCTTTATATCTCTTATTTTTACTTTAAAATTAGGTTGGAAAACTGTGAGGATGGCAATTCGTTTATCAGTTGCCACACCTCTAAGTGATTTGTTGGATACCGATGTTATTCTTCTTGGGTATCCTATATTGGTAACTGCTAGAGAATTGCCTGTAGACTTGGTATTGCTATATATGTTTGACTTTGATGTAATCCTGGGAATGGATTGGTTGTCTTAGCATTATGCCCCTTTGGATTGTCATAGTAAGGTGGTGACTTTCAGAATTTGAAGTGAAGAGGAATTCAAGTTCTTTGGTGATAGGAGTTATGCACCTCAGAATCTTATCTCTACCATTATGACAATAAAAATGCTAAGAAAGGGGTGTCAAGTGTATTTAGCTTTGGTCAGGGACATAACGGTTAGAACAAAAATCTGTTTCAAATGTTCCTATAGCTTGTGAGTTTCCTAATGAATTTCTAGTTTTACCACCTCATAAAGAGATAGAATTTTGCACTAATGTGGTTCCAAGCATAACTTCTATCTCTATATCACCTTATAGGATGACTTTTACAGAGTTGAAGGAGCAATTACAAGAGTTGTTGGATAAGGATTTCATTAGACCCATCACTTCTCCTTGGGGTGCACCAGTGCTATTTTTTAAGAAGAAAGATGGTACACTTAGATTGTGTATTGACTATAGAAAATTGAATAAGTGACTATTAAGAACAAGTATCCTTTTCTGAGGATAGATGATTTAGTTGGTTAGCTTCAGGGTGCATAGTTCATCTCTAAGATTCACTTGAGATCGGGCTATCATTAGTTACAAATCAAAGAAGCTGACATTTCTAAAATGGCATTTCAAATAAGATATGACCATTATAAGTTTATTTTGGTATCTTTTGAATTAACTAATGCACCAACAGCTTTGATGGATATAATAAATAATGTGTTCAGACCATTTGTGGATTAGTTTATGGTAATATTCATAGATGACATATTGGTGTATTCTAAGAGCATGTAAGAGCAAGTATATCATTTAAGAATAGTGTTGCAGACACTAAAGGAACATCAACTTTATGTTAGGTTCTTTAAGTGTGATTTTTGGCTTGAAAGTGTGGTATTCCTTGGGTATATAGTGTTTAAGGATGGTATTCAAGTAGATCCATAGAAGATTAAGGCCATATCTGAATGGCCTAGAGTGACATCAGTCACTAAGATTCGAAGTTTCTTGGGTTTGGCAGGGTATTATAGGAGGTTTGTTTAGGATTTCTCAAGGATTGATGTACCTATGACTTGCCTAACTTAGAAGCATGTGAAGTTCCTGTGGTTAGAAGCATGTGAGAATAACTTTCAACTACTAAAGGAGAAGTTGACTATAGCCTTAGTGTTGACATTGCCTAACAGAGAAGACAAGTTCACTGTGTATTGTGATGCTTCCAGAGTTGGCCTAGGTTGTATGTTGATGCAGAATGGTAGATTAGTAGCTTATACTCCTAGATAATTAAAGAAGCACGAGCATAACTATCCTACTCATGACCTAAAGATGGCCGTTGTTTTTGCTCTCAAAATTTGGAAACATTATCTGTATGGGGTGACATGTGAGATTTTCACTAACCATAAGATTTTAAAGTACATCTTTCAATAGAGAGATCTGAATTTGATACAAAGAAAATGGTTGAAACTTTTAAAAGACTATAATTATGACATTTTATATCATCTAGGCAAAGTTAACATGGTGGCAGATACGTTGAGTAGGAAGTCTTCGAGTAGTCTTGCTCACATTAGTATGGAAAGGAGGTCTTTAATCCAAGAGATGCACAAGTTAGTAGACCAAGGATTCAAGATAAAGATAACTAAGTTAAGGGGATTGATAGCCCAATTCAAAGTTTGATCGATATTGAGGGATAGGATCAAGGCAATGATACGAACCCTACCTATAACAGAGATAGAACACACATCCAACTTTGAAATCTTGCCCAAGGATCATCAAGGATAGGTTGTGTTGATGGAGCTAAACCCCTTGCTTATTAATTTGAAGCAAGATACTTAGCTATTATAAGATGAACAATCAAACAATTCTAAGTTTAATCTAACTTAGTAATTGTAATGAAAGGTAGAAGTGAAACAATTCAAGTAAACTTGCAAAGTTTCAAAAGAACAAAGTTTAAGGAAAAACCTTACTTTTAATATTTCATTCCTTCTTAAATTCGTATGTCATAGGGTTAGCCCTTATATAGGCATGTAAACAACCTAATCCTTAAAGGAAAAGGTTCTATTCCTTATTCCCAAAGATACCTATATAGGAAAATCCTTAATTAAGGAGATTTCCTTTAAAATAGGACAACTAATGACAACTCATCTTTGAAAAGTCAAAATTGATAACTCATTACAAGTCATGACAACTAAGCAAAATGACAACTCATGACAACTAAGAATAGAAGCATGCAATGTCATATGTTGACCATTGACCATTGACTTTGACCCGTTGACTATTTGACTTTAACTTTGACTTTGACTTGGAATATTCTTTGTCACGACCCAAAACAGGAGTCATGACCGGCGCTAGGGAACGAGAATTCTTTCGAATCCGGAACCCGTAGCAAGCCTAAAAATAAAATAAAGCATGCCACAATAACAGTAAAAATATAATAAATGCAGCGGAAAATAAAATCATAAATATTACAATATCATCCATATCAACTGGATTTAATTCAAAACTCATCACATCGCATATATAATCTCATAAATGTATAATCTTTATACAAATCCAGTTTTACTATAATATATCTCTTTAAAACAAATGCTTTAATTCACAACTACTGAAAATCACAACTACTGAAAATCACAACTACTACAATGTCTAGATAAAATAAATAAGACTCAAGTATATAATTTACATAAAGAAGCCGGGGCGGAAGAAATCCGGCGTATCGACCTGCTACTGAGGTCTGAAGAAGTTGACTCTCCTGAAAAATAGTCAACGGAGGGGAGTCAGACCTCACTGAGTGAATTACTATAGTATATATACATACACTCTAAGTGATAATGCATACAGTCAACAGTATATGAGTAATATGTATATATACAGGCAAATTCATACAGATGCAGAAAAATCATTTTTATATATTTTGTCTGAAAATCAATTTTTATGAAGGATCACATAGAACCCTAGAATATCGCAACCTCAGAAAATAGTGTTAAACAACACTCTAGCCATACAGGCTCACTGATTCCAAATATATCCACTTAATCCATATGGACAGTAGACTGGCCCCGAGACACTAAGTCAACCGAGCTCCAGCAGTCTGACTGCCAGTGTGATTGGCCCCGAGACACTTGGTCAACCGAGCTCCAGCAATCACACCCAAACCACATCTCACATATATCAATAATCATAATCAATTCAATATCCACAAATAAGTTAGTAATATAGCCTAAAGCTATAGGCGTACCGGTACGTACTCGGTCCTAGTGCTGCCCACTAGGTAGCACGTTCTATTGATATCCTTCATTCTTAAATATAAAACATTCATTCACAAAAATAAATGATGCATGGATATAAATGAAATAGCAATATAAACCATATATATACCGAAAATATACCAAACATAAACCAGGTATATTTTGAGTATATATATGTCAAATAAATCCAATCAAATCATGAATTAAACTAAAAATATATTTAAAAACATTTTAAATATATTTTATTAATAAAACATGTATATAATTTATTATATACCAAAAATATACCAAAAATATACTTGAATATAAATCATGTTATTTATGCATATTTAGTCAAAATAAAACATGCATTTTCTAAATCATGCATCCTAAGCATATATATATAATATAGTAACTCACCTAATGCGCTCCACGAGACGGGTCCGACGGGCCTGGTCCACTAACCCTCGGTCTCGGCGCAACTAAACAAGAAATAATTAATCGATATCAGAATAACCCTAACAAAAATCCTAGAATTCAATCTAGAGTATTCAACACAGAATCGAAAATTAGGGTTCGACTGGATATCACGTTTTACGAGAATTCTACCGAAAATCCGGCAGAACCTCCCCTGTAAAACGGACATCTCTCTACTCAAAAGAGTAGAGCCGACCCTGCAAAGAAACACACTTCGAAATACAAGCTCAACACAATCAAAATCCCACGGTCGGACTCCAAACTACAGTCCACCGACCGGGGTCCACAAACACAGAACAATTCAGGAAATACCAAAAATATCCTTAAATCACAGAAATACATTTTCATAGGTAGAAATTACATAATTGACCTTGAAACACTATAAAAACCGATTAAAACTCATTTTATTAGAAAAACCGTATATTATATATATAATTGAAAATAATTCCCGGAAAATAGTTTTAATTAGTTAAAAATACTAAATATTTTGTAGAAATCATTTTTATACCTTAAATAAATATTAAAACCAATTAAATTACATTTTTAGACAATTTAGGGTAAAATTACCAAAATACCCCTATACATATATATACCTAAATTACTTCAAAAATTCACCAAAAATCATACAATTATCCAAAATTAATTTTCTCAACATATTTATCAATAATATCAATAATTAAACTCAATTAACCAATTAAATTCAATTTAAAACACAATTAACTTAATTTTACAAAATCACATAAACTTCAATAATTAAAAATAAATACTTAGAAATTCATAAAAATTCCAAATAAATTCCTATAATTCATTTCAACACTCAATTCAACCATAAACTCCAATTTCATAATTTAAATAATTAATTTCCGAAAATTAGAAAATAATATTAAAATATTCAAAAATACCCAAAAATCCAAACAACCTCCAAAAATTCTGTAAAAATTCATACATGAAGATTAAGCTACCAGGAACAACATTTGTGAAGGAAGTTTCCATGAATCAACCAAATCGAAGCTCAAAAAAATCAAAAACTAAAAGAGGCCGAAAACTTCAAATCAAAACCTAAGCAATTCTAGACCATTTTAGCTCAAACCAAAGCTAGAATAACACTCACCGGAGCTCAAGGAGAAGATAGAGACCGGCAGTGTCGAAAACGGTGGCCGGAGGAGGGAGAAACGGCGGTGAAGAAAAATGGTGGTCGGCGCCCGCGGGAGAAGAAGAAGAAGAAGAAGAAAAAGAAAAAGAAAGAAAAAGGAAAGAGAAAGAAATAGAAAAAGAAAGAAAAAGGAAAAGAAAGAAAGAAAGAAAAAAAAAAAGAAAAAGAAAAAAAAAATAAAATAAAATAATTAAATATTAATAAATAATTAATAATAAAATAATAAATTTTAATAATTTAATAATAAATAAAATAATCAAATAATAATAAATAAATAATAAAATATTAGGGTAATAATAAACCCTAATTAAATAAATATACACACACAGGCTTTATTTAATAATTTAAAAATATGTATGAGTTCATGCAAACCCGTAAATACATTTAAAATAATTAATAATACATTGTTTACGTGAAAATTTCCCCGAAAATGAAAGTCCTGGGAAAATTTTACGTAAAACACTGTATATAAAACACAGTAATTAAAATAGGTTTAAAATACATATCAACTCATAAAAAATATCACATATATAGTCAAAATTATTGACACTGCATATCCCGGTACAGTGTAAAAATATTTTAAAAAAACACGGGATATTACATTCTTGAATCTTCTCACATCTTCTAGAATCTTCTAGAATCTTCCTTATTGACTCTAAAATAGGAATAACTCCAAAAATTCATCCATATCAAGCTAATTAATTTCAAAATAGGAAATTAAACTAATTAGCTTGAATTCTTAATATTTAGGCACTTTTGATCCCTTTTAGGGTTCATATTATTCCCTCTCTCTTGAAGATGATTCGCCCTCGAATCATAGCCATCTTCTAGAGTTGATAAATGTGCAAATCCTCCAGGGTCAAATACAAACATTTTTGTTGAAAATTTCTCCTTTGAAGTAATGCACCATAAAAGTAGCTTCAAAAAAACTTGAACTTGATTGAACATTCGAAGCATAAAACTTTTGGTCATGAACTTGTAAGGATTGCGTTCTTGTTGCTTCCTTCTAAACTTGAAATAGGAATATCTCAAGTTCTTCTTAGCACAAGCGAAGACTCCATAAATTGCATTGTTAACATAAGGAACTTTAATAGCATCAGCAAAGGGATCTTTGTATGGTATAAAAGTCTGTAAAACAAATTTTAAAACACTAGAAAAAGAAAGAATAGAGTTGTTAGTATGATCATGATGAATAACCAGCTTGTTATCCTCCTCTTTCTTTTGTGCACAAACTTCTTGTTTTACCTCTTAATGAGTTAATCCTTACACATCTTCACTAGATTGCTCAAAAATTTGCAAACAATCCTTATTATCTTCAATGACTTCAATAAAGTCACTATTCTTGGTGCACTCAATTTTGATCTCCTCACACACAACCACTTCTTTTTCACACTTCTCTTCATGAATAATGCTCTCCTCCACTTTATTAGCTTGATCACATAGTTGATCCTCATGCTTCTTCTTATGATCACTTAACACCACTTCAACATTAGCACCACTTTGATTATCAACCTTATTAATCCAACTCTCTCTATCTAAAGCAAGTGAAATTACATCATTCAAAGACAAATTAAGTTGCAATTGTACCACAAACATAAGATCTTGTCTAATTTCACTCTTAAGCCCATTTATGAATCTTGTAATTTTTTGTCCTTCAGATTCACCTAAATCACTTGCAATTACAAAAAACTTAAACTTTTTAGCATAATCATCAACAGTTAAAACATCACCTTGTTTAAGTCTTTCTAATTTAAGATAAAATTTATTCCTAACATCATGAGGAATGAAACATCCAGACATTAACCTTTTCATTAACTCCCAATTTCTAACCTCATGTACCATCAAATCTTCCCACCATATAGCTGCATGACCCACAAATTTATTAGAAGCAAGTTTGCACTTTTTTAAATAACTTATTTGAAGAGAATTAAATATCTCCTCCATTGTTGCACCCATTTCAAGTAAACAAAAGGATCATCCCCACCCAGAAAATAAGGCATGTCCATGCTAAAAAAATAGTTTTGAAAAGATATAGAAAGAAAAAAAAATCCTCACAAAGCACTCCCTTACGTGTTTACACTCAAGGATGTGAATGCTCTCGTGTTTCACTCAAATTTTTTTTTGTTTTTTTTAATATATGAAGAACTGTGAAGAAGAAAAGAATAGATAACACATAAAAATTAAAGGATACGTAACCAAACCTTGAAGTTTGGCTCTGATACCAAACTGATACGAACCCTACCTATAATAGAGATAGAACGCGCATCCAACTTTAAAATCTTGCCCAAGGATCATCAAGGATAGGTTGTGTTGATGGAGCTAAACCCCTTGCTTATTAATTTGAAGCAAGATACTTAGCTATTATAAGATGAACAATCAAACAATTCTAAGTTTAATCTAACCTAGTAATTGTAATGAAAGGTAGAAGTGAAACAATTCAAGTAAACTTGCAAAGTTTCAAAAGAACAAAGTTTAAGGAAAAACCTCACTTTTAACATTTCAATCCTTCTTAAATTCGTATGTCATAGGGTTAGCCCTTATATAGGCATGTAAACAACCTAATCCTTAAAGGAAAAGGTTTTATTCCTTATTCCCAAAGATACCTATATAGGAAAATCCTTAATTAAGGAGATTTTTAAAATAGGACAACTAATGACAACTCATCTTTGAAAAGTCAAAATTGACAACTCATTACAAGTCATGACAACTAAGCAAAATGACAACTCATGACAACTAAGAATAAAAGCATGCCATGTCATATGTTGACCATTGACTTTGACTTGTTGACTATTTGACTTTGACTTTGACTTTGACTTGGAATATTCTTGAATCTTCTCACATCTTCTAGAATCTTCTTGAATCTTCCTTATTGACTCCAAAATAGGAATAACTCCAAAAATTCATCCATATCAAACTAATTAATTTCAAAATAGGAAATTAAACTAATTAGCTTGAATTCTTAATATTTAGGCACTTTTGATCCCTTTTAGGGTTCATATCAAACTGATACGAACCCTACCTATAACAGAGATAGAACGCGCATCCAACTTTGAAATCTTGCCCAAGGATCATCAAGGATAGGTTGTGTTGATGGAGCTAAACCCCTTGCTTATTAATTTGAAGCAAGATACTTAGCTATTATAAGATGAACAATAAAATAATTCTAAGTTTAATCTAACCTAGTAATTATAATGAAAGGTAGAAGTGAAACAATTCAAGTAAACTTGCAAAGTTTTAAAAGAACAAAGTTTAAGGAAAAACCTCACTTTTAATATTTTAATCCTTCTTAAATTCGTATGTCATAGGGTTAGCCCTTATATAGGCATGTAAACAACCTAATCCTTAAAGGAAAAGGTTCTATTCCTTATTCCCAAAGATACCTATATAGGAAAATCCTTAATTAAGGAGATTTCCTTTAAAATAGGACAACTAATGACAACTCATCTTTGAAAAGTCAAAATTGATAACTCATTACAAGTCATGACAACTAAGCAAAATGACAACTCATGACAACTAAGAATAGAAGCATGCAATGTCATATGTTGACCATTGACCATTGACTTTGACCCGTTGACTATTTGACTTTAACTTTGACTTTGACTTGTTGACTTTGACTTAGAATATTCTTGAATCTTCTCACATCTTCTAGAATCTTCTTGAATCTTCCTTATTGACTCCAAAATAGGAATAACTCCAAAAATTCATCCATATCAAGCTAATTAATTTCAAAATAGGAAATTAAACTAATTAGCTTGAATTCTTAATATTTAGGCACTTTTGATCCCTTTTAGGGTTCATAGTAGGCAACTAAAAGTTGAGATTCTGACTTAGTAGAGCTTATGGAGAAAGTTTGTGAAGGGAAGTTTATTGATTTTAACCTTAATATTAAAGGTGTTCGGTGGATTAGTGGAAGGTTGTGTGTTGTTGAAGTGATAATTTAAAAGAAAAGATTTTAGAGGAAGTTCATTATGTAGCTTATAGCATATATCCTAGTTCTACCAAGACGTACCATAACATAAGAGGATCTTTATTAATGGGATGGAATGAA
The DNA here is from genome assembly GCA_947683625.1 of Mallotus nudiflorus. Lineage (NCBI taxonomy): Eukaryota > Viridiplantae > Streptophyta > Magnoliopsida > Malpighiales > Euphorbiaceae > Mallotus > Mallotus nudiflorus. The sequence goes on along the minus strand of CANTUR010000377.1, from coordinate 704,990 downwards.
GAGAGATGTAGTAGAGTTTGTTTCCAAGTGTTTGACATGTCAACTGGTGAAAGTAGAGCACTAAAAATGTTCAGGGAAACTTCAGCTTCTTTCGATTCCTAAAATGAAATGGGAGAGAGTCACCATGGATTTTGTGATAGGGTTACCTCATTCAAATGATGGATATGACTCCATTTGGGTGATAGTGGACAGGCTAACAAAATTAGCTCACTTTCTGGCAATTAAAGCTATTTATCTTGTGCCTAAATTGGTTAGGTTGTACATCATTAAGCACATTGTTTATCTTCATGGGGTGCCTGTCTGTTGTTTCTAATAGAGGTTTAGTGTTTACCTCATGATTTTGGCAGAAGTTACAAGAAGCTTTGGGTACTAGGCTTGATTTTAGTACTACTTTTCATCCTCAAACAGATGGTCAGTTTGAAAGAAATATCCAAACACTTGAAGATATATTGAGGATGTGTATAATGGATCTTAGAGGTAGTTGGAATGATCATTTGCCATCGGTAGAATTTGCTTACAACAACAGCTACTATAATAGTATTGAGATGGTGCCTTATGAAGCTTTGTATAAAGGAAATGTATATCCCCTCTGTGTTGGAACGAAGTTGGAGAAAGAGAGCTAATTGGACCAAAAATTATTAAGGATGCATATGAGAAGGCTACTTTGATAAGAAGAAGATTGAAAACAACAACTAGTAGGCAAAAAAGCTATGTTGACTCGAAGCAAAAGGATGTGGAATTCTAAGTGAGGGATTATGTGTTCTTGAAGATATCACCAATGAAGGGTGTTATAAGAATTGGCAAGAAGGAGAAATTAGCACCAAGATACATTAGATGTTTTGAGATCTTAGAGATAGTTGGTTTGGTTGCCTATCGGTTGGCTTTACCTCTAAATTTGTCTCAAGTGCATCCAGTGTTTCATGTTTCGATGCTCAGGAAGTATATTTCATATCCTTTATATATTTTATAGCCCTAAAGTGTGGAAGTGAATGAAGATTTGACTTATGAGGAGGAACCAATTGCAATTGTTGACTATCAAGTTCGTCAGTTGCGTTCTAAGCAGATTCCTATGGTCAAAGTCGTGTGGAGGAACACCAATGTTGAAGAGCACACGTGGGAGATTGAGGCAGAGATGCATGTGGCATATGCTTATCTTTTTCTTCAGTGAAATCTTGTACTCTTTTCTATTTGTTAAAATTCAAGGACGAATTTTTATAAGGAGAAAGATTGCAATAACCTGTATTTTGATTATTAAATTAAATTATTGATTCTTAAGTGTCAAATATTATTTTTATGAAATTATTGTTCAATGAGTATTTTAGTTAATTTTAATAATTTTTAAGAGTATATTTTTATATATATAATTATTTGTATGTATATAGTGGGAGGAATTTATGTTTTAAATATTATATGTACTTATGTACTTTATTAAAAAAAAGCCACTTTTTTTTTCTCTTCATCTTCTTTTTTTTTTCTTTCATTTTCTTCTCTTCTTCCTTTCCTCTCTCCCACCTCCAGTAGCCAGCTTTGCATAAACTATCCATAACGTCATCGCTGCTAGCAGCCACAAGACACTACCACCCCTCCTTCTTCGTCGGCCACCTTCTTCTTTCGCCTTTCCCTTTATTTTTCCGATCGACTGAAGATGTTTAGGGTCACCATCACTGCCTTTGACGTCGTTAGACCTCACCGATGGTCTCGTTGGACTCATCTCCCTCCGGGCAACGTTGTCCTGTTATCAATTTAACTGGGTAACATCAGCAACCACCTTGAATGGAGGTAAATAGATTTCTGTAACTTTTATTAATATCTTTACTTTCAATTAGAATTAGGCTTGGTTGGAGTTATGAAAAGTGAAATTGGAATTGATATATTTCATTTGGTATATTTTCATAATTTTCTGAAATTTTTGAATTTTTAGGTATTATTCCGATTTGGTTACTGTTCTGGACTGTTATGGACTTGGGTCTTTTGATATTTTTAATAAATTCTATAAATTATGTGGAGTAAACTTTGTAAATGAAGTTTTATGAAATTCTTTGTAGAATTTAAAATATGAATTTTTGAAACCTTATGTTTAAAAATGTATTTTTAGAAAAAAATTATTAGAAATTAGTAATTATTCAATTTTAACTAAATTTATTTTTATTTATTCTATTTAAACTGATTTTATATTAAAAAAGTATGAAATAATTTTTATAATTAATTTCCAATTTTTTAAATAATTAGTTGTAATTTTGGAAAAAAATAAATGAATAATAAATTTATTTATTATTTTCATGCTTAAATGAGTCATTTATTATTTTTAAAAGATATTTGAGTGATTTAAATATTTATTTATATTTAATGCTAATTTAATTATAAAAATGGAAATTTGATTCCATTAACAGAATTTTATTATTTATTTGGAAATAAATTTCCTTTATATTTTTATTATATAAATAAATTAAATTGTATTAGTTAACTAAATTTTTATGATATATTAATGGTTTGAGAAAAATTATATTGTTTTTATATATGTTGTTTTGTTGGTTCTTAGTTAGGCATAAAGTGTAGTTCGGGGCCGGTTGGATATAAAGTGTAGTTCGGGGCCCAACCCGAGATGTTGAGATGTGGATAGTTTTGAAGTGTGATTTTATATAGGAATGATTATACTTTTAGTAGAGAGATATCCATTTTATAGAGGAGACTCTGACGAATTTTTGACATCAGTTTGTATTAAGTTTTGAGTTTTATTAGAGTCGTGTTTTAGATCGAATTCTTCCTTAGAAATCTAGAATGTATAAGGTTATGATTTTAATTTTAATTATTTATTATTATTATTTTCTTATAATCGCGCTGAAAGACTGAGGAATGCATTCTACCTATGAGTTATTATTATATGTATGCATTGCATGTAGAAATTGTTATTGACATCCATATTTTGATAAAAAGAGGAATTTTAATATGCTATGTTGCATTAACTTTTAATCGTTATTATTATATATATATATATATAGATTAATTGTGTAACTTGGATGCTACTCATATTTTAATATGATTTCATTATTTATTTTGATATGATTTTTTGGAGGATAGTAGAAGAACATGTTATCTAATGGGTTACACTAGAGTTGTGTGCACACCAGTATGTTAGATACTAGGTTATGAAATTTTGATTGATATGAGAAAATATGATTTATTGAGATTTGTGGATAGAGAGGGGTGTGACTGCAGCAGCTCGGTTGATCTTTCACAGTCTCGGGGCCGGTCCACTGTCAAACAGGATAAGAGAAATATTATTTAGATTCAAGATAGTCTAATGGCCAGTGTGGTACTGTGATTAAGGTTACGAAATTCTTAGGGTTCTGCTCCGATCCCCTACCTATTTTCATCCTTTACATTGATATGAAAAATATTATTGAGCATTTGTAAGAAATGTGTATATAAACTAAATAAATATAAATATAAATATAAATTAAATATTATTATGATGTTTTATTGCTTGTACCCTTAAGTTGCATATATAATAATAATAATAATAATAATAATAATAATAATAATAATAATAATAATAATTCATTAGTGAGGTATGATTCTCCTTAATAATTTTTCAGGATTCTTCTCTTTAGACCTCCCTTAGTTATCCTCTCCATCGGACCCTTTTTTTATCAACTAATTTATGTAAATTTTAAACTATCATTTCTTGTATTTATTAGATGTTGTAATAGTAGTATGTATTTGTTGTAGTATTTTATGTTGATGTTGACTGTGGTATTATATCAAATTAACTTATGAGCTATTTGTTAGTATAAGGTATGCCCTAGTGGCATTCTTGTAATTATTTAAACATTGTATATAATCCCTGTGGCAATAAAATATTCTTTTAAATAAATATGTTATTTTTTTTAATATTTATCCTTTAGTATTATGTTGAATAAATTTATTATCAAAGAGTTGATAATATGAGTTAAAAATTTATTCAGTACATTTACTATAAATTGTTCGTAGTTGATTAATTAATATTTGGATAATATTAATTAAACTATCACCTCTGTCTATTTTCCTTGATTAGTATGAGAAACTAATAGTGGGAGGTAGTGAATCTTATGCTACTTGATTTGAGTGATCAGAATAGACATGTGGGTACTCATTGGATGGGTTAATCGAACAGTGACATTAGTATTGTGATTGCAAGGATATTCACATATAATCAACAATCACAATCTAGATTATAATGGTGCATATAGTCCTTTGACTTGAGGTGGCATAGTCATCCACATTTAGGTGGTTAGAGATTGTTATCGCTTACATACTTATGTTAATCATCACATGGGTATATGGCGTGTGGTGGCTCTAATTAGTTAAATATAGGGATGAATGTTTAACTAAGATGAGATTCATTACCTAGTGTGAAACGGGATAGATCCTATGCTATCCAAGTTTATTCTTGATGAATAAATTTATGGCCAGGAGAAATACAACACAGTCTGAAAAAGAGTTTCAGTACTAGAAAGAGTTATAGTATTTGTTGTATTTTATCAAGAATTAAAAATTAAGATGAGGTCATATAATAAAGCTATTAGAGTTTGATAATAACTTGACTCTAGACTATATTGGGATCTTTAATGAAAGGAATTTAGTGCACGGTAATTATGATCAGGTTCGTGTGAATCATAATATGCATTCATTTATAATTGGGTAGCTGTGATATCGATACTAGGGGTCACTCACAGCTTGTGAGAACTAAATGTGAATAATTAGGATTTTCACATTTAGAATTGAAAAGAGTTTCAAATAATATTAAATGTCAATATTATATTTTCTCATTGCCATTTAGACATGAACCTAGTAAGTCACACCTAATAGAGTTTTATTTATTCACTATAGTATTAATTTAATTATTGATTAAAAGAGTTTAATCAATTAATCAAGATTAATAGAATTAGATTTATATTTTGAACAATGATTCTAGTATATCATAAAATCTAATTCAAATAAGAGTATTATTTATTAATTAATATTTAATCAATATTGGATATTAATTAATATATATTAAATTAATAAATATATATATGTTGTTATTTATTTATGGACTTATATTAATGGTCCAAATTGGTTTGGACATAGGCCAAAATTTATTTTGGACCAAAGATTAATTAAAGTCCATATCTATGTATATGTATAATTTAATATGTAAAATAATACATTTGATGTATACTTTACATACAAATTTATACATTAATATGTGTAGGTGGCAAACTCAATTATTGAATTAAGCAAGGTGGCATATTAATTAAGTGGATATTTCTAAAGTACACCTAAGGTGTTTTTTTTAATCATTTAGATAGTTAGGTGTATACCTAAGGTGGCATACTTAATAATCACTTAATTAATTAATGCATTCTTTTCCTTAGTAGAAAATTACTACACATATATCATTTGATATATCTAAGGCGAGTCAAGTGACTTGGTAAGAGAAGGGAGAGGAAAAATAATGCTTAAGTGAGTTTTTGCTTAAAGAGTTAAGAAAAATCACTAAGTAATTTTGGTTATGATAAGATTATAAACCAAAAATAAACACAACATATACTAAACATATACTCTATAGTTTTGCTCTTAATTAAATTAGTACAAGTTACTAAGTTTAATTAACACAAGTAAGTGATAGATAAGCCTTTGGTGTTTCAAACTAGAGGCCTTACATTTGGAGGACTAAGCATTTGATTCAAGGAATTGAATAAAAGGAAGGTTAAGTTCTACAATAAGTAAGTTTACAAACTTATAAATAATTAATTATTTGTTTGTATATTGCTTAATTTATTTAGTTGTGTATTTTAATGCAATTTGAATCTTGGGCAAGTGAAATTCTTTATTTTATAAAGGGTTATGATGAGCAAATTTTTGAAATTTACTCTATTTAGACTTGTGCTTACAACAATGTATTATGTCTAAATACCATAACTGATTTCTAACACTATTTAGGATTAACTTGAAAAAAACTCAAAATCAATTGGGGTATTATCGTGTCAAACTTGAGGTCAAGCTACTCAAGTAAGTTGTCAACTTTAGCTCGAACTCGTTAATAGTTGACTTGATAGACTCTTGAACTTAATTGAGACTAACTGAGCTTATATATACTTACCATTTTAGTCTTTTGTTTTAATATAATTACAAAAATATTCTATAAAATTGAGTTAAGTTTGAATATTTCAATATTTTATATAATTAATCAAGTCAAGTAGAGTATATGAATTATTTAATTGAGTTGAGTTCAAACTTTTAAACAATTCAATTGAATTCCAGCTGAATTCAAACTTTGAGTTTAAGAGTTGAGTCAAACTCGATCTTAATATTTTGTCAAGATTTCTCAACTCCATTACACTCACATATTTATAATTCCATAAGTGCTAGGGGGGTGAATTAGCTTTTTAATAAATATGGGTAATTTTTGTTTTATACCCAAGAGCAACCAAAAATGGAGTAAGAGCAGTAAATGAAAAAGAAGAGTGATAAGAACTCTAAAGATTTATAGAGGTTTGGCCCTTAAAGCCTATTCCTCTCCTCAACCACTTGTTGAGAGTTTCAATCCACTATCAATCTACTTTAAGGTGTAGATTAAATCCTTAAAAGCTTAAACCAAGCTACCTAAGTGTTTTCCCAAGGATCACACTCAAACCCAAATGCTAAGAACAAACCTTTTAGCTGACAAGTAGTTGAAACCCTAACCCAATTCACTCAAACCCATAATTGAGCTATTGAATGAAGGAATTAAACACTCATCATCCCACACTCAAGAACACTCTTGAGATAGAAAAGATTACAAGAATTAAATGTGAAGAATTTGGGTGGTTGTAGAAATGAATTCAAGATTAATTGCTCAAGATTGCTTTAAATATATTTTCTCAACTTTATTCATTCCCTCTAGCTTATTTCAGAGTACTATTTATATCTTTAGAAAGAAAAAGAGTTGTTGGAGGAGCATTTAATGTCAATAGAGCTATTTAAACCACCAAATAGAAAGACCTTCGTATGCTTGTATTGACTCATGATAAGTTGTCATCACTTATGACAATCAGGTGCCAAGGTGAAATTTGAAATTGCACATTTTCATAATCAGTGAATTGATGATGACACTAGTCATGAAATATTCTAACACTTTTTGGAATTGGTCGTAATTACTCATGATAAATTTTTTCATCACTCATGAACAACCTTATATTTCGTTAAATTTTTGCGAATTGGATTTTTTGATTTTTGTGACAAAATTTTTTTGATGGCTGATAATTGTTTATTATCACTTGAAATGAAAAATTCCATCATCTTTGACCAAATTTAACTTTTAGACTTTAACGAAAAATTCAATCTTTGATTTCAGCCCAATCATCACTCATGAAAGGTGTGCAGACTTGATAAAACAAGGGTACTAATTTTTCATTTCTTGACTTATGCAATTTTAGATACCTTGAACGTAAACACTTAAGCACAATGGTTATAATTAATTTTCACAATGGTTAAATATAATTTTACTTAATTAATTATAACCATAAAAAAGACTGTTTTGCCCCTCAAGGTTCAACATTATTATTATTGTTATTATTAGCACTTTTTAACTATTTTATTTATTTTTAAATATTACATTAGATTACAAAAATTGACTCATGAACTACCTAGGATCAACTTAAAAAGAGACTAAAAATTGATTCTAGCTTAAGTTCAAGCTACTCAAGTAAGTTGTTGAGTTGAGCTCGAACTCCTTAATATTTGACTTGATAGGTTTGTGAGTTTAGTTGAACCTAATTGAATTTTGTACATATGTACCATTTTACTATTCTGTTTTAATATAATTACAAAACATATTTAACCGAACTGACTCGAGTTTGAATATTTTAAAATTTTGATATTTTATATAATTAATTAAGTCAGGTTTGACCACATGAAATATTTAATTGAATTAACCTTAAACTTTTAAAAAATTTGATTGTGTTTGAGCCGAGTTCAAACTTCGAGTTTGAGAGTCGAGTTGAGCTTGACCTTGACATTATGTTGACTCGATTTGACTCAATTGCACCCATTATTATTATTATTATTATTATTATTATTATTATGATGATGATGATGATGATGATGATATTATTATTATTATTATTATTATTATTATTATTATTATTATTATGATCATCATCATCATCATTATTATTAGCATGTTTTTCTAAATTTTGCTGCTTTTCTTAAAATATTACTACCACTTTTAAAATATCACAATTTAATTTCAAAATATCACAATTTTTTTAATCAAAATATAGCAATTTAACTCTAAAATATTGTCAATAAGTAATTTTCATGAAAATATTGTAATAAATTCAATTTATCAATCAAGCAAATCACACCATGTTAGCTAGCAGCTTTGATGTGCTAACTTAACTTAGTTTCATGTGATGATGATGATGATTATTATTATTATTATTATTATTATTATTATTATTATTATTATTATCATTATCAACATGTTTTTCTAAATTTTTATACTTTTCTCATAATATCACTACCACTTTTAAAAGATCACAATTTCTTTTTATCAAAATATCATGATAAATTTAATTTATCAACCAATCAAAATATTATTTAAAAAAAAAAATATTATCAAGGAGCAGCTTTAACGTACTAGCTTAACTTATATATATACAATTGTGTGTTTTATATGTGGTGTATAAAATCTGCAAGCGTACGGAATCGTGCAAGAAATAAATAAAGATCGTCTCATAGAAATTGGAAAATTGAGTATTGAACTACTCAAAGTATACATTTGTGTTAACAGCAAAACAAAATTAAAGCTAATATAAATCACAATCCAATAAATGCTAGGGTTCTTAAACCTAATTCAACCTTTTTAATCATATAATTACTCACTAAGTCAAATTAAACCACAGTTCATTATGCAAGCATCTTATGAATTATAAATCTTCCTTTTACATAAACTTATGATTAATTGAACATAACTAGTACTTGATTTTACAGTTCTCACTAATCAAGTGTTCACTATAGTCAATTTTTAATCTCAGCTCTTTGTCATTATTAGCTATCTAAATATCTCTCAACTAAGTAGACAATTAACATGTTATTGCTTATTGTCTCAATTAAACCTATCTCTCAATCAAGTCTTATTGTCTATATTTAAACATGGGGTGTCCATTCCATTGAAGATATTAAGCAAAGTAATAACCAACGAACTATATTTTTTAACTTAGATTAAGTCATGTTAATCACATGGTTGAATTGATTCAAGAACTAGAAGATCTAGCCACACATATTGAGTATAAGAGAAGATGATGAATAACAAGAAAATGCAATCATTATTACTCAATTAAAATTGAAATGACAAGCAACTGAATAATAAAAACCCCTGGAATGGAAGCTTGCTATTCTCAATCTTTAAACATCAATTATTCTAAAGCAAAAATAAAAAAACTAGAGAATTCTAGTTTTGATTATTAGATAATGAGGTAAAATTAAACAAAGCTATAAGCACTTAATTTTAAGATGCAATTGTGCACGCGTGCGACGAAAGCCCCTGTGATGAAAATCTAATTGAGAATTGATCTTTGGTGTCGAGTTCATGATTTAAAGGACTAAATTACAACGTTTTGTGGATTTAATTGCAAAATTGGTTTTTTAGGGATTTGATTGTAGAAATTAGAAACTTTTGAGAACCTTTTTGTAATTTAAAAAAATGAAAATTTTGGCCGTTAGCATTTAATGCCCATCTAAATCACGTAATGCCAGTCGACATTATGGGTTGAAAATCGGCATTCTATAATGCTGATTTTCACTCAAAAGTGATTTTTACAGTGATTTTATAATTTTTTTATAATGATTTTGTCATTTTTTATTTTTTTCATTGGTCTAGGACACCACATGTCTGTGTGTGAGTCTTGAATTTTTTAAAATTCTATTGCTTATCATCTCATTATCCTAATTTTGAAAATTCAAAAAAGTAAAATGCAGACTAAGAGGCTCCTGATCTCGCTCCTAACTTTCACGCAACTTCCTTGCATGATCACAGGAGCTGAGGTGGGTGGGTTTGCCTTTAAAAGCCAGAAGGTGAGGCTGTGAAGAGACTAGTTAGAGAAAGGGAGGCAGAAAGAGTATGTGTAAAAATAGCTATGAGAAAACCCTAGAGAAGAAGAGTTGTGAAAAAAAAACCAGAGAGAAAGAAAAAAAATTCATTCTTTTCTTTTAAAGTCTAAAGAATCAAGAAAACAAACTACAGAGTTAATCTTAAAATGGTGACAATCCCAATTTGAGGGGCTATCAAATTGCACTGCACAACATTCTTTCCTTCTCTCTGTCTTTTTATTTATTTTTAATTTGATTTCTTTATTTTTAATTATTGATTGAATAGTTATTGATTAACTTTTTTGGTTTTGTTTTGTTTTCTTGATCCTTGCTCTGTGGTACTCTGGAGGTGAGGTTGAAGATATATGATTTTGGGTAGTGACCATTGGAAGAATCCATGGAATGCCATGGATTAAGATCTGTAAAACCCCTGTAGGATTTAGGATTTATTATTTCTGCATTCTTTGGATTTGCTTTTTTTTTTTGGGTTGTAATTAATTTGATTTTAATTTTTACATAGTAGTTTGTAATAGCCCCAATAGTGGGAAGTAGTGGAATTTTATATTACCTGCACTAAAATTGATTAGTAATTTAGGTTTAATTAGGTAAAATTCAATTATAATAAATGACGGCAGTAGATTAATTTAGGGTTGCATGTAAATTGATGTAGACTTTTTTTAGAATATCACATAAAACTTATGTTTGATCTGAATTTGTTATGATTTTTGTTTGAGTTTTGTTTTTGGATCTTTTAGTACTTTGGGCCCCAAGCCCATGTTAGGATCAAAACCACTTAATAAATAGGCATAGAAATAGTTTTTAGGTTTTAATTAATTAAAAATTAGTTTAGTCCCATTTAAGTTAAATTAGATTTAGGTCCACTTTTAATTAATAAAATTAATTTAGACTTTAGCCCACTAATTTATTTCATTTCTTTTTTAAAAAATAGACTTAGGCCCATTTTTTAAAATTAGGTTTGAATTACGCCCACTAATCAATTCCTTTCTTTAAAATTTGTAGACTATAGGCTCAATTTTAGTTAAAATTAAAGTGAATAGACTTAGGCTCATTTATTAACATGTAGGCCCATCCCTGGTCCAATTCACTTGTAAATAAAATATGTAGAATTAGCTAATTTTAATTAATAAAATTAACCTAGTTTAGATTTAGGGATGTTGCCATTCGTATGCATTTTTTACATGTAATTTTATGACCTGTTGCTTTTTTTTTTATTAGATGGAAGTTCAATTAGGGTTCAAATAAAACTACATGTAAATAAAGAATAAGATAGTAATTCATAAAGTAATTCTAAATGAACACAAGACTGAAAGAAGTTAGTATTTCATTCCCAGAATCTCTTGGTTGTGGTGTTAGCTTTCTTTTAGAGAATCGAGTACCACCAAAATGATTTGTCCCAGTTATTACCCTGGGTGACAACTCCTCATCTCCATGCCATGTCTTTGTGATAATGGTTAGTGTGTTCTCTAGGGCCTTGAGCCCAAACAGTGTCACAGTTGCTAAAATCTTGGTGCGTGCTAAATCCTGTCGTCTACAATAGTGACTTCACTGGGGATAAGAGATACTGATTCTACTTGTGTTCTTTAGAGTGATTTTATTTAATTATTATTTTATTCTTGCATTCATTCTACATGTCCCTATTAAACCAAGTCCCAAAGGGGGGTAGTCTTCTTTTGAGTTGGTAAAGGATGTTGGGCCCCTCTGACCTTGGCCTGTAACTCAAGTTCTAAAGGAGGGCATCTTACTAAGGTAATCTTGACTTTTTACCTGACCCTAACCATATATAATGGCTTAGTTACTTCTCCTAGGATCTACCAAAAATTTCTTGTATGATTTTTGCCATTAGGTATTTCTATCTATAAAAGCCTAGGCCTATACTTTTGAAGCTTACTTAGGCTCATAAAGATTGGGCTAGACCTTTATACTTAGAAATGTTGTTTCTATGCTTATTACCAAGAGGTATTTCTATCTATAAAAGCCTAGGCCCATACTTTTGAAGCCCTTTGGGGTAGTGAAGATTGGGCTAGACCTTTATGTCTAGAAATGCTATTTTTATTATGTACTTCTTTAAAAGAGATTTAGCATACACGTCGGTCCTTGATATCCCCTATTGATATTAAGACAAAGACAAAAAATCCTAGGATAAGAGACTCGCCCTTAAACATGTGTGTGGGAGGAATAAGGTTGGAAGGATGTATATTGTACACTTAATTGATACTTGCTACATGCTACTTGTTGCATAGCACATGCATCATGCATACGTGCATCTTATTCATCATACTAATACCTTGTTTTATAGCCATCATAGATACATCAGGGTCTTCTTATATTTGGGGACGATGAGGTGGTAAACTAAGAAGAATAAGTCAGAGTCCTAAAGCCTTAATAAAGGAAATCCTAAACAGACTAGATAGATTGGAAAGAAGCCCTATCAACCCACTTTACTTAGACGCTGAACCAACTTCAACTGAATTTGAATAAATGGAATAACAGCAAGGGAATTGGACCTTAGAAGACATCAAGGGAGCTTTGATGGATGACATGAGGGCTATGATGCAAGATGAGTTAAGATAAGCACTATCAGGATTGATGCAACTTGCTACTATAATGCCACCACCTGCAATTGAACAACCACTTGCTGTTGCAGCCATACCACCACCTGCAATTGAATAACCACCTATTGCTGCTACTATCCCACTTACTGTAGATGCTCCACCTACTGCCAATAATGTTGGGGGGTAACCTGCTATCGATGTGAAGCTGAGGGATGCCGAGAATTACATGGTAGAGAAGGCGAAGAAAGAATCCTTTGAACTGGTACATGACCACGAGTCCAAGCAGATGTGAGCACTGACCTAGAAGATGTCCAAGATGAAAGAGCTAATCAGGGGACAAGGCATGGGGTGTTCATTTGACTTTGATGATATGCTACTAATGGAGGGTAATAGGCTACCTTAGAAGTTCAAAATGCCTCAGCTGCAGAAGTTTGACGGAACTGAAGATCCTAGGATTCATCTTAGTCAGTACATAATAACTATAAGCACTACTAAGGCCTCATTAGAAGTGATCACTAGGTTATTTGTACTGTCTTTAGAGGGAATGGCTATAAACTGGTATCACGGGCTGGAAAAATCTATGAGAGCTGACTGGAAAGAACTATGTACTGCCTTTTTAAGAAAATATGGTTATAACACCCTGTTGGAAGTGTCCATTGAAGATCTAGAACTGAAAAATTAGAAACCCAATGAATCTTTCTCTAATTTCCTTACCAGATTTATGAATAAAGCAAGGTTGATGAAAAATAAGCTGGCCAAGAAGGATCAGGTTAGGATGATAGTTCAAAATGTGTCACCTAATATGGTTGTGAGAGGTTAGAAATGATGAATCCCAAAACATTTATAGACTTGTGTGATGATGGTCTACAAGCAAAAGAGATTGAGAATGATAAGAAAAGAAGCTATAGAGGCACTTGAACCTAAAACTACCCAACCGGAGGCACATAACAAGGAAGTACTAGCTGAGCTGTGGAGGTGCACGCAGTTCAACAACCCCAGAGATTCTCCAACTTTAACCAACCACTCTCTAAAGTCCTATAATGATTGATCTAAAGAGGCTTACTTCGACCCTTAACCTTCTCCAAACCACCAAACCTGAATGTCCTAGGTTACGACCCCAATAGCTACTGCAAGTTTCACCAAGTAGCTGACCACTCCATAGACATGTGTATTCACCTTAAACATAAGATCCAAAACCTAATAGACTTCGAAAAAATCATAGACCCTGAAAAATCCAACTCCAACCCAAACATTAAAAATAATCCTTTCCTTGACTACTGAAATGTCCCACCACCAGCCATCATGATGATTAACTCAGGAGTGAGTGAAGAAAAAGTGCTAAACTCTTTTAAAAGCCTAAACCCTACAACTATTAGAGAATCCCCTGATGCCTCTAGAGGAGTTAAGGATTTACTGGGGCAGCCCTCAAGGAAATTTGACTATAAGATGTTCCATTTCAAACCGCCCTCCATAGATATCCCAGTTGAATCAATTGTGCCCTTAGGATGGAGTGATGAGTTTAATGACGAGAAAGAATCCAAAACCCCAGAAAAGCCAAGATTTGAGGATTTATTAGGGCAGTCCTCAAGCAAATTTGATTATAGGGTATTCTATTTAAAGCTAGCTTCCAGTGATATACCTTTTGAGGAGATTGTGCCCTCAGGATAGGGTGATGAATTTGGTAATGGGCCAATGAAAGAAGAGAATAAGGAGTCTTTAACTCCCAAACAAGGGATTGATGAATTACTGAGAGCACATTTGGGAAAGCTTAGCATGAAGGGCAAGGAAACGTGCACAGTAGAAGTATGGAAGGACGGAAAGATGGACAGAATCATCAGAGTTGTAGATATCTAGTATGACTCTAATGAAGAGAGTCCTACTGGTTTGGATGTGTGGAGCAATGACCCTAAAGTGAATCATGTCACTAGAAGTGGGAGGAATTACAAGACAACAGAAAAGAAGATTGAGAGAGTTACAGAAAGAAAAGAGACAGATGATGTAGAAATGGAAGAAGGGGAAAAGTAAGACATGATTCTGGAATAACTAAAGAAGGCTAAAGCAAATGTCAGTATCTGGGAACTACTAATGCACTCAGGCATCCACAGAAGTGTAATAACCCTTGTTTTTAAATTATTTTAATATAAAACGAGATATGCAGTGTTAATAAATTTAAAAGTTATATTTAATTATTTTACTATTTTGTGATTTATGATGATTATTTTACGTTAAATTATATTTTTCTATGTAAATATTTTATTTTGAAACTTATTATTTTGAACTCTTAATTTGCATTGTTTATATTTATTATTTTCGGATAGTATTATTTTAATAATATTAATTTTAGTGCATTATTATTTTAATATTATTATTTTTATTAAATTACATTATTATTATTATTATATTTTAAATTTATTGTGTATATTATTGTGTATATGTGTGTGTGTGTGTTATATATGTGTCTGTGTCTATATATATATACATACAAAAACATAGTATCTCCTTTCTTGCCTCGCCAACCCGTACCCCTACCCTCATTGTGCCTCCGTTCTTCATGCCGGACCGCCTCTCATCACCGCCAACCTCTTCCTCCTTCTTCCCTCTTCCTTCCTGACACTATCCGATAGGCAGCAAATCACTGGAGAAGCAGAAATGGCAACAACAGTAGCAAGAACTTCCTTAATGTTAATCGCTTTTTCAGCCACCATTTTGAGCACCGCCGGTCTCTTTCGACTCCCTAAGCTCCGGTGGTCCTTGTTCCAAGCTCCTTTCAAGCTCTAACCCGATCGTTTGTAAGTTTTCCCGATTTTTGGTTTATGGCGATTAGGGTTTCCAATTTTTTTAAGTTGAATCTTGCAAACTCCTTTAACAAATGTTGATTCTAGTAGCTTAATCTTCATGAAAATATTTTTTTTTGAATTTTTGGAATTTATTTTAATTTTTGTGAATTTTTTTATTATTTGATTATTATTTATTTAATTTTTGTAAATTAATTTATTTAATTTTAAAATTTGTTGATTTGGTGTTATTATGAGTTGATATTAATTTTAGAGTAAAGAAAATAATTTTTGGGATTATTATATAATTTTTAGTAATATTTTTTAGTTTATGTAAATATTGGATAATTGGGTTGAATATGTATTTTTGTTGAAATTATTGTTTAATAATGTGTTTTAGTTAATATTATTATTATATATGTTGATAAAATAATTTTAATGATTTAATATAATTTTTTAGGAAATTATTTAGTATTATGTATATTTTGAAATTATTAGGGTAATTGTGTAATTTTGTTAAAATTATAGTTAAATATTATGTTTTAATTGATTTTATAATTATTTAAGGTAATAAAATGATTTTTATAAATGATTTACTATTTTTAACTAATTAATACTAATTTTTGAAAATTATTTTCAAATAATATGTTATTTACTAAATTGGTAATTAAATGGGTTTTAATTACTTTTAATATATATTTAGAATGTTTAAGTTATTTGAATGTATAAAAGTGAATTTTTACTATTTTATAGTGAATTATCGAGAAATTAGATTTTTTATAATATTATATTATTAGTTTGGGATTTTTACTTAATTATTGTGAAAATAATTATATTTAGTGTTTTAATGTTAAATATGCTATATTTTGCTATTTTGAGGATATTTGTGGAATTTATTGGTTTTTAATATATTTATTATATTATTTGTATTTTTGGACTTTGGTTGGGAATATTGTGTAGTTTGGAGTCCCAACCGAATGTGTTGAGTGTTCTGTATTTTGTAGTGCGTTTTTTTTTGCAGGACCTGCTCTACTTTTTAGTAGAGAGATGCCCATTTTACAAAGGAAGCTCTACTAAATTTTTGATAAAATTCTTGTAAAACGTGACATCGGGTTGATCATGAAATTCTGTGTTTGTTTGTATTCCGTATTCTTAGATCTAGTCTTTTTAGAAGTTTAAGTTAGATTTATTATGATTTTTATTATTATTTTATTATTTAGTTGCATTGAGACTGAGGCCTAATGGACCGGACCCGTCGAACCAATCTCGAGGAGCATAAACTTGTGAGTTGTTATTTTATATATACATTGCATTTAAGGTGCATGTTTTAGAATAAATGCATGTTTTAATATATAATTGTTTATAAATAGTTTTATTAAATGTTAGGTATATTTTTAGTATATTTGTGATATATTTCAAATAAATGCATGTATTATTTTTTATTTATACTTAAAATGTCTTTAGTATGTTATTGGTTTATTTTTGGTATATTTCATGTTTGTTTTGACTTTATTTGACATATATATACTTAAAATATACTTAGGTTATTTTACGTATATTTCTAGTATATATATGGTTTATTTTATCATTATGACTATCATTCTGCATTATTTATTTTTCCGTATGTATGTTTTATTTTAAATGAAGGATATCGATAGAACGTGCTACCTAGTGGGCAGCATTAGGACTGTGTATGTATCGGTGCGATAGATTTAGGGTTGAGTGAGAATTACTTGTGGTAATTATGATTTGATTGAGATTGATTGGTTGATTGACTGATTGAGATGTGATATGATTGATAGTGTGGTTGCTGGAGCTCGGTTGACCTAATGTCTTGGGGCCAATCACACTGACAGTCAGACTAGTGGAGCTCGGTTGACTTAGTGTCTCGAGGCCAGTCTACTATCCATATGGAATAAGTGAATTTATTTGGAATTAAGTGAGCCTATATGACTTGAGAGTTATTGATGATCTAGGTTGCGATTTAATAGGGTTCTATTTGATCCTTCAGTAAAATATAGCATTTTTCAGTATTATCATATAAAGTGTTTTCAGCATCTGTGTGAAATGCTCTTGTATATATTTATTATATACGAATGCTTGATTGAATTTGACATTAGTGATGCATATATATATATTATAACAATTCACTCAGTGAGGTCTGACTCCCCTCTGTTAATTTTTCAGGAGATTCTTCTTCTTCAAACCTCAGCAGTAGGCCTATCTGCCGGATTTCTTTAGCCCCAGCTTGTTTATGTAAATTACTTATTTGAATTTATTTATACTTTAGAAAACTGCAGTAGTGGGTGTATTTGGTTTTTACTGTATATTGGTTGTAATTTCAGAGACTTTTCTCTGAATATTGTATAATATACTTTATTTTATGATATGATAGAGTTTATTTTTATCATATTGATTTGAGTTTTATTCTAGTGCATATTTTATTTTATTTATTGCATGCTTTATTTCTTTTAAGGCTTGCTACGGGTTCCGGATTTGAAAGAATTCCCATTCCCTAGCGCCGGTCATGACTCTAGTTCACAGAAGAGCTCTGGTGAAAGTTTATCAAACATGAACATTGAAACAACAGCCACACCCGATGATATGGTAGCAAAGGTTATAGAAAAGAAACACGGGGTGATAACCTTCTCAGATGATGACCTGCCTTTCGAAGCAAGAAATCATATTAAGGCACTGTTTATCCCAACTGAAGTAAAAGGGAAAAGAACCAACTTTACAATGGTTGATGATGGTTCTGCCATTAATGTATTCCCATTGAAGATCTTGCCTAACTTAGGTTTAAAAGCTGAAAACTTGACATATTCAAACCTTATAATCAGAGCCTATGATGACAACACTAGAAATATGGAGGAGACATTCCAAGCTCTGGTTAAAATAGGACCTATGGAATCAACCATTAAGTTCACCGTGCTAGATATACTAGTTACTTATGCCTTATTATTGGGAAGGCCATGGTTCCATGCTCTGGGAGGGGTACCCTCGACTGTGCACCAAAAGATAAAATTCCCTCATGAAAGAGATGTAATGACAATCGAAGTAGGAACTAATGTAGTTATGGCTGCCATATTGGAAAAATAGAAATAAGTGTGTGTTCCTCCCAGTTTCAAATTATTGGGATATTTAACGGGACTAAAATGGACCCAAGGGTTATAAAAATAATGGAAAACATGAATTATCAACCTGGAAGGAGGCTGGGCAAGAATGAGCAAGGAAATCCTGAGCTATTGGAATTTAAGAGTCTAAATAACACTAAAGGATTAGGGCGTGTTGAGACAGGATCTACCAGCAAAAGGGCAAGAAAGAAGGAGAAGGCTAAGAGAAATAAGCCCCTAGGGAGAGTTGAGCCGTTAAGTGAGAATTTCATTAAGTCAGAAGAGGGCAAGTACTATTTGGGTACTGAGGAGTCCGTTAATGTTGATGGTAAAAATGTTCTTGGGTTCAGGATTTTTAAGGACCAGATTGTGGAAAGTTAGTCGAAAGCAACAAAAAAGAAGTGATGAAATAAGTAGTTGGAAGAATGGGGGATGCTGTTATCGAAGAGCTACTGTGTATACCACTTGAAGAAGAGCCACCCCAGGATTTAGCTACTCTTATTAGTGATAGCTTTACTAATATTTTTTTTATGAAGAAACTGATGTAATGACGTCCAGTCTCTATGAGGATGAAAACTGTGTTTTTTCTTTGGTCAATGATATGAACATTGGTTTTGCTTACTTGTGTGATGTGCATCCTGATAGTTATGTTCATTATAATTTTGATCATTCATGCGTGTTTGACATTAATTCAATTCAATTTGATTCATTTAACATGGGCATGAATTATAATCCAAAAATTTTTTTTATATCACATGATGTAACTCCTAAAGAGAGGGAAAATTTTGAGAAAATACTAACAAAAAAAAGGTAGTATATATTTGGACCTACGAAGACATACCAGGTTTAAATAAGGACATTATAGAGCATCACATTCTATCTCATCCAAAAATAAAACCAGTTAAACAGAAATTGTGTAGGCTGAGACCAGAATGGACTGAAAAGATAAGAGAAGAAATTGCTAAACAAATTCATGCCAACTTTTCAGAGGTAGTAGATTATCCCTAATGGCTAGCAAACATAGTCCTGGTACCTAAGAAAGATGGTAAGGTGCGAATGTGTGTTGATTTCAGGGATTTAAATAAAGCATGTTCGAAGGATGACTTCCCTTTACCTCATATCGATGTGATAGTGGATAGTGCGGTGTTAAGTGTGATGTACTCCTCTATGGATGGGTTCTCTGGGTATAATAAGATAATGATGGCAGTTAGGGATAAGATCAAGATAGCTTTCATCACAGAATGGGGGACATATTGCTATAAGGTTATGCCTTTCAGGTTGAAGAATGCAGGTGCAATATATCAAAGGGCAGCCACTGCACTCTTTCATGACATGATGCATAAGGAAGTGGAGGTATATGTAGGTGATATAATGATCAAGTTAAAAATAAGAGAGGGACATTTTAAAGCACTGGAAAATTTTTTGGCATGTATTGAGAGGCATAATTTAAGACTTAACCTGAAGAAATGCATTTTCGGAGTTACTTCAGGGAAGTTGCTGGGCATATAGTCAGTAGTAGAGGAATCGAAGTGGATCCTGATAAAGTGAAAGCCATTTAGGAAATGCCAGCACTAAGGATAGAGAAAGATATGAGAGGGTTCATAGGTAGGTTATAGTATATTAGTAGGTTCATTGCAACGCTTACTAATATTTGTGACCCAATATTCAGGCTTCTGAGAAAAGATCAACCTGTAGAGTGGAATGATGACTGTCAAAAGGCCTTTAATAAGATAAAGGAATATCTCACTAATCTGCTTGCACTTAAACCACCGAAGCTAGGTAAACGCTTGATCCTATATTTTACTTTAGAAGGAAAGGCAATAGGGGCAATGTTAGCACAAGAAGGGTTGGATAGGGTAAAGCATGCATTGTATTACCTCAGCAAGAAATTCTTGCCATATGAAGAAAAAGTATGATTTAGTGGAAAAGACATGTTTGATAATGATCTGGGCAACAAGGAAATTGAAGCATTACTTTTGGTGTTGTAGGGTTCAAGCCATTTCAAAAATAGACCCCTTAAGATACTTACTGCAGGCACCTGCTTTGACCAGAAGGATGTCTTGATGGCTCATTCTCCTTACTGAATTTGATATAGAGTACATTAACATAAAGGTAATTAAGGGAAGGGCAGTAGTGGAATTCCTAGCTCAAAATACAGTAGAGGGCGATGAACAGTGGAGCCTAGAATTCCCAAATGAGAATCTAGCAGTTGTAGAGCATCGAGAATGGAAGCTTTATTTTGATGGTATAGTAAACAACAAATGAGCCAGGTTAGGAGTGAACCTCATCACTCCAAAGGGAGAAACCATACTGTAAGCACCTAATTTCGGGATGCAATTGTGCACAATTGTGACATAAGCCCCTATAATGAAATTTATTCAAAAATTGAACTTGGTTGTTGATTTTCTGGACTTTAAGGACTAAATTTCAATATTTTTTTAGGGTTTGATTGCAAATAAGTTAATTTTTCAAGGGTCTTTTAGTAATTATGTAATATCTCGTATTTTTTTAAATATTTTTACATTGTACCAGGATATGCAGTGTTAATAATTTTTGTATATATATTATGATATTTTTACGAGTTGATATGTATTTAAAACCTATTTTAATTATTGTGTATTATTTAAAGTCCTTTACGTAAAATTTTCTCGGGATTTGCATTTTTGGGGAAATTTTCACGTAAATAATTTACTACTAATTATATTAATTATATTTACGGACTTGCATGAACTCATACATATTTTTAAATTACTAAATAAAGCTTATGTGTGTATATATTTATTTAATTAGGGTTTAATTTATTACCCTAATATTTTATTATTTGTTTATTAATTTTATTGTTATTTAATTATTTTATTTATTATTAAATTGTAAATATTAAGTGTGTGGTGTGTGATTTTTCCAAATATTTTATTAAAATTATTTATTTATTTATTTTTCTTTTTTCTTTTTTTTTCTTTTTTCTTTTTCTTTTCTTTTCTTTTTCTTTTTCTTTTCTTTTCTTTTTCTTCTTTTTCTTCTTCTTCTTCCTTCCCTAGCCCGACCCTCCTCCATCTTCCTCTCCTCGCTGCTACTCCGATCACTGGCCGTCAGAGTGCCTCCCCTGCGTGTCTCCGTCTTCTCTAGCTGCTCCGTCGCCCCTAACCTCCTTCCCCGGTGCCGGCAAGCCTCTTTTCTCCATTTCCGGCCGAGAGTTGCATTTCTTCTCACCTCGCGATTCCGGCCACCATTTTCGACACCGCCGGTCTCTTTCTTCTCCTTGAGCTCCGGTGAGTGTGATTCTAGCTTTAGTTTGAGCTTAAATGGTCTTGATTTGCTTAGGTTTTGAATTTTTGATTTCGGCCACATTAGGGTTTTTGATTTTTTTGAGCTTCGAATTGATTGATTCATAAAAACTCCCTTCACAAATGTTGATCCTAGTAGCTTAATCTACATGTATGAATTTTTGTAGAATTTTTGGAGATTATTTTGATTTTTGGGTATTTTTGAATATTTTAATATTATTTTCTAATTTTCGGAAATTAATTAAATAAATTATGAAATTGTGTTTTATGATAAATATAGGTGTTAAAATGAATTATAGGAATTTATTTGGAATTTTTATGAATTTCTATGTATTTATTTTGAATTATTTAAGTTTATGTAATTTTGGGAAAATTAGGTTAAATGTGTTTTTAATTGAAATTAATTGGTTAATTGAGTTTAATTATTGATATTATTGATAAATATGTTGAGAAAATTAATTTTTGGATAATTATACTATTTTTGGTGAATTTTTGAAGTAATTATAGTATATTTATATATATAAGGGCATTTTGGTAATTTTACACAAAATTGGCTAAAAATGTAATTTAATTGGTTTTAATAGTGATTTAAGGTATAAAAATGATTTCTACAAATTATTTAGTATTTTTAATTAATTAAAACTATTTTTCGTGAATTATTTTCAATTATATATATAATATACGATTTTACTAATAAAATGAGTTTTTATCGGTTTTTACTGTGTTTAAAGGTTAATTACGTAATTTCTATTTATAAAATGAATTTCTATGTTATAAGGGTATTTTTGGTATTTCTGAAATTGTTCTGTGTTTGTGGACCCCGGTCGGTAGACTGTAGTTTGGAGTCCGACCGAGGGGTTGTGGATTTGTTTTGAGCTCGTTTTTCAAAGTGTGTTTCTTTGCAGGGTCGGCTCTACTCTTTGAGTAGAGAGATGTCCGTTTTACAGGGGAGGTTCTGTCGAATTTTTGGTAGAATTCTCGTAAAATGTGATATCCGTTCGAACCCTAATTTTGATTCTGTGTTTAATATTCTAGATCGAATTCTAGGATTTCTGTTAGGTTTATTCTGATTTCTGTCATTATTGTTTGTTTAGTTGCGTCAAGACCAAGGGCTAGTGGACCAGGCCCGTCGGACCCATCTCGTAGAGTGCACTAAGTGTGAGTTACTATTTTATATATATATGCTTTAGGATGCATGATTTTAGAAATATATGTTTTATTTTGATTAAATATGCATAAATAATGTGATTTGTATTTAAGTATATTTTTAATTTATTTTTTGGTATATATTAAATTATATGCATGTTTTATTAATAAATTATGTTTAAAATGTTTTTAAATACATTTCTAGCTAAATTTGTGATTTGATTGGATTTACTTGACGTATATATACTCGAAATATACCTGGTTTACTTTTGGTATATTTCTAGTATATATATGGTTTATATTGTTATGTTATTTAAATTCATGCATCATTTATTTATGAATGAATGTTTTATATTTATTAATGAAGGATATCAATAGAACGTGCTACCTAGTGGGCAGCACTAGGACCGAGTACGTACCGGTGCGCTTATAGCATTTAGGCTATATTACTTACCATTTGTGGATATTGATTGAATTTGATGATCTGTGTGTGATGTGATTTGGGTGTGATTGCTGGAGCTCGGTTGACCAAGTGTCTCGGGGCCAATCACACTGGCAGTCAGACTGCTGGAGCTCGGTTGACTTAGTGTCTCGGGGCCAGTCTACTGTCTAAATGGAATAAGTGAATATTTTGGAATAAGTGAGCTTGTATGGCTAGAGTGTTGTCTAACACTGTTTGAGGTTTCGATATTATAGGGTTCTATTTGATCCTTCATAAAAGATGATTTTCAATGAAAAATATATTAAAATGATTTTTACTGCATCTGTGTGAATTTGCCTGTATATATACATATTAGATATATATACTATTGACTGTATGCATTGTCACTTAGTATGCATGTATATATATTATAGTAATTCATTCAGTGAGGTCTGACTCCCCTCTGTTGACAATTTTTCAGAAGAGTCAACATCTTCAGACCTCAGTAGCAGGCCCATACGCCGGATTTCTTCCGCCCCAACTTCTTTGTGTAAACTGCTTACTTGAGTCTTATTTTTTTATATAATCTAGACACTGCAGTAGTTGTAAATTAATTGTGGAATTTTATGTATTATATTTATGTGAGATATTGTATTATACTTGAACTGGATTTGAATTAAAAGATTTATATATGCGAGATGGATATTATTTTGGATATTTATGATTTTTATTTTCACTGCATTATATATTGTTATTATTATTGCATGTTTATTTTATTTTTAGGCTTGCTATGGGTTCCGAATTCGAAAGAATTCCCGTTCCCTAGCGCCGGTCATGGCCCCTGTTTTGGGTCGTGACAAAGTTGGTATCAGAGCAGAGTTCTGTGTTAGGGCTTAGTTATGTGAGTTGTGGCCCTAGTTTTCAGAGTTGTGTTTTCTGTTAAACTACTGCAGTGAATTAGGTTCGAGTATGTCTTGATGAGTATTCCTTGCTTAGTTTTCTGCATTATTCCTCCGTTGTCTATTTTATCTGAATCTTTCCGTTTATCTTTTCAGAATGAGGAGGCGAGCGCGTGTCGCTCCATCGATCGTTGAGGCCAAGGATGATGAGTCTTTTTAGGATGAGGTTTTACCTCCTAAGCAGCCAGTTAGACATAGAGGTCGTGGCAGAGGTAGACCTCGAGGAGTGGCAGGTCACCGTAGGCAGAGAGAGTTACAGGACGAGGAGCCTGTAGAGCCTGAGTTTGATGTTCCTATGCCTCCAGTTGATTAGCCTGTTCAGCTTGCCTATCAGCAGGGTATGTTTGACCCTGAGGCAGCTTTTTTCTATGCTTGAGTTGGCAGGATTGCTTTCGATGGGACTTTTCATCCGTTAGATTTTCTGCACGCGATTGAGACTCAGACTCGGACTGCTCATATCGAGTATCAGCGGATCATGATCATTGAGTTGTCTGTTGAGGGACCAGCCCTAGATTGGTTTATTCAGATGATTCAGCCTTACATGATGACGATGACCTGGGCTCAGTTTCGAGAGCGATTTATAAGGAGATTCTGTCCAGAGCCTCTCCGTATGAGCTATTATCTCCGATTGACCAGTATTTCTCATGGAGATCGATCTATAGAGGAGTACACCTGAGAGTTTCTTCAGCTGGGTAGATATGCAGAGGATCTGATGCGAGATCAGGTATTTTGCGATTACTACCTACATTACTGGTTTTGGGTTCAGCTTTTACTGGTTGCCTACAGCAGGCCTTACTCTCGAGTCTGTGATTGAGTTAGCTGAAGGAGATTTAGCTGAGGCTGAATTAGGCAGGGAGCGATGCCTGATTACTACCAGTTGGGAGTTCAGTCGAGTGGATTGCAGGCTACTCCATATTCGAGTTTTCATGTTGGTTCGAGTAGTCAGCAGCGAGGTCCAACTCAACAGAGTCAGAGACAGCAGCAGCGAGTGCATCAAAGCAGGTAGACATGGCCATGGAGGTCAGCATAGATCGTTCAGATTTGGGTCAGGTGCTTCGAGCAGCAGCAGTGGTCGTAGTTCTGATCAGCGGCCAATGTTTGTCAGCCTTATGGTAGAGTCCATCAGGGATCGTGTTATCTGACACCACTGACAGGCTTCAGATGCGGGCAGAAAGGAAATTTTGCTAGATCGTGTCCTTATTCTGGGTATCAGCTCACAGATTCCATGATTTCCACAGCAGTCGATTGCTAGTGCTGCACCCGTGCCATTTCAGTTACTACCAGCCCAGCATCAGAGTTCCACTCAGCTTGTTCCACAGCAGAGTCGTGGTAGAGGTACTAAAGGAGGTGCGCAGAGGTGTTGCCAGGCTTCTACCAGTCAGCAGGGAGGTCGAGGACAGGCCAGAGTTTTTCATCTTACTCAGCAGGATGCTCAGGCATCTAATGTAGTCGTGCAGGTATTGTTTCTGTTTGTTACCTGGATGCTTGGGTTTTATTTGATCCGGGTGCCACGCATTCGTTTGTTTCTTCTGTTTTTGCTTCTAAATCTTGTTGACAAGCTTCGAGGATGCTTTTCCTTTGTCTGTTGCCACTCCTCTGAGTGATTCCTTAGACACCGATATTGTTCTTTCTAGTTGTCCAGTTCTCGTGGTAGGTAGAGAATTAACCACTATTTGATTCTGTTGGATGTGATGGAGTTTGATGTTATTCTGGGAATGGATTGGTTTTCTCAGCACTATGTCGTGGTAGATTGCAGGAATAAAGAGGTGACGTTAGAATTCCTGATGAAGTAGAGTTTAAGTTTGTGGATGATAGGAGCTCAGCACCTCATAATCTTATTTCTGCTATTACGGCTAGGAAGTTGTTGAGGAAAGGATGTTAGGGATATTTGGCATTAGTTAGGGATACTTCAGTGGAGAAGTTGTCACTCACAGATGTTCCTGTTTCTTGTGAGTTTCCTAATGTTTTTCCTGAGGAGTTGCCAGGTTTACCACCTCACAGAGAGATTGAGTTCTGTATAGATGTGGTTCCAGGTACTACTCCTATATCTATGCCACCCTACAGAATGGCTCCTGTAGAGTTAAGAGAGTTGAAGGAGCAATTGCAAGAGTTATTGGATAAGGGTTTTATCAGACCCAGTGTTTCTCCTTGGGGTGCACCAGTCTTGTTTGTGAAGAAGAAGGATGGTACCCTGAGACTGTGCATTGACTACAGAGAACTGAATAAGGTGACAGTAAAGAACAAGTATCCTCTCCCAAGGATAGATGACTTATTTGATCAGCTACAGGGTGCACAGTTCTTTTCTAAAGTTGACTTGAGGTCGGGTTATCATCAGCTGCGGATCAATGAAGCCGATGTTCCTAAGACAGCATTCCGCACACGATATGGCCATTATGAGTTTCTGGTGATGTCTTTTGGTTTGACTAATGCACAATAGCTTTTATGGACCTGATGAACAGGGTATTCAGATCGTATGTGGATCAGTTTGTGGTAGTCTTTATTGATGATATACTGGTTTATTCAAGGAGTATGGAGGAACATATATATCACTTGAGGATTGTACTACAGACACTGAGAGATCATCAGCTTTATGCTAAATTCTCAAAGTGTGATTTCTGGATGGAGAGTGTTTCTTTTCTTGGACACGTAGTGTCTAAAGAAGGTATTCAGGTTAATCCATAGAAGATTGAGACAGTGTCTGAGTGGCCTAGACCGACTTCTGTTACTGAGATTCGGAGTTTTCTGGGTTTAGCCGGGTATTATAGGCGGTTTGTGTAGGATTTTTCCAGAATAGCAGCCCCTATGACTTGCTTGACTCAGAAAAATATTAGATTCGAGTGGTCAGAAGCTTGTGAGAACAGTTTTTAGTTGTTGAAGGAGAAGTTGACCACAGCCCTAGTATTAGCTTTGCCTAATAGTGTGGACAAGTTCACAGTTTATTATGATGCCTCTAGAATTGGCCTTGGTTATATGTTGATGCAGAATGGAAGGGTGATAGCTTATGCTTCGAGGCAGTTGAAGAAGCATGAGCAGAATTATCCTACACATGACCTTGAAATGGCTGCAGTGATCTTTTCTTTGAAGATCTGGAGACATTATCTGTACGGGGTGACTTGTGAGATATTTACTGATCACAAGAGCCTTAAGTACATTTTTTAGCAGCGAGATCTGAATCTGAGGCAGAGAAGATGGTTAGAATTGTTAAAGGATTATGATTGCAAGATTTTATATCATCCGGGTAAAGCTAATGTGGTAGCAGATGCCTTGAGTAGAAAGTCCTCAGGCAGTCTTGCTCACATCAGTGTTGAGAGGAGACCGTTGATCCAGGAGTTGCATCTGTTGGTGGATCAAGGTCTGATGATGAAGCTTAGTAGATCAGGTGGACTACTAGCTCAGTTTAAAATGCGATCTGTACTGAGGGATAGGATTAAAGCAGCTCAGAGCCGAGATCCTATTTTGGAAGAGCTTGTAGAGAATGTCAGAGTAGGGAAGTTCACTGATTTCACACTCGATGGTGTGTTGTGGATCAGTGGTAGATTGTGTGTTCCTGATGTGGATGATTTGAGAGAAGAGATCCTAGAGGAAGCACATTCTACAGCCTACAGTGTACATCCAGGTGTTACTAAGATGTACCACAGTATCAGAGATTTATACTGGTAGGATGGATTGAAGAAGGATGTCGCTGATTATGTTGCTAAGTGTTTGACGTGTCAGCAAGTGAAAGCCGAACATCAGAAGCCTTCTGGGAAGCTTCAGCCTCTTCCTATTCCCAAGTGGAAGTGGGAAAGGATAGCTATGGATTTTGTGGTCAGTTTACCTCGTTCTAAGGATGGATACGATTCCATTTGGGTGATTGTAGACAGGTTGACGAAGTCTGCACATTTCTTGCCTGTGAAAGCCACCTATTCAGTTGCTAGATTGGTGAAGTTATATGTGAAGCATATTGTGTGCCTTCATGGAGTACCTGTGTCCATTGTATCAGATAGAGGTTCGATGTTTACTTCTCGTTTTTGGCAGAAGTTGTAGGAAGCGATGGGCACTAGGTTGGACTTCAGTACTGCTTTTCATCCTCAGACAGATGGTCAGTCTGAGAGGACGATCCAAACACTGGAAGATATGTTGAGGATGTGTGTCTTGGATTTGGGAGGTAGCTGGGATGATCATTTACCACTCGTTGAGTTTGCATGTAATAACAGCTACCATAGCAGTATTAGTATGGCACCGTATGAGGCGTTGTATGGAAGGAAGTGTAGATCCCCTTTGAGTTGGGATGAGATTGGTGAGAGAGCTTTGACTGGACTTGAGATGGTTCAGGATGCTGCAGAGAAAGTCATCGTGATTAAGCGAAGATTAGAGACCGCAGTTAGTAGACAGAAGAGTTATGCGGATCCTAGGCACAGAGATGTGGAGTTTCAGGTTGGAGATGTTATTTTTCTGAAGGTATCTCCGATGAAGGGTGTGATGAGATTTGGCAGGAAGGGTAAGTTAGCACCGAGATATATTGGACCGTTTGAGATTCTGGAGAGAGTTGGCACTGTTGTATATCGGTTGGATTTACCTCCGAGTATGTCACAGGTGCATCCAGTATTTCATATCTCGATGTTGAGGAAGTATATTTCAAACCCTTCACACGTGTTGCAGCTCGATAGTGTAGAAGTGAGTGAAGATTTGACGTTTGTGGAAGAACCTGTTGCGATCGTAGATTATCAAGTTCGACAGTTGCAGTCGAAGTAGATTCCGATGGTCAAGGTTCTGTGGCGTAGCGATAGAGTTGAGGAGCATACGTGGGAGACTGAAGCTGAGATGCGAGCTTCTTACCCGTATCTCTTTCTTTCCTAATCCTGTAATCTTTTCTTTCTAGAATTCGGGGACGAATTCTTGTAAGGGGGGAAGACTGTAATATCCCGTATTTTTTTAAATATTTTTACACTGTACCGGGATATGCAGTGTTAATAATTTTTGTATATATATTATGATATTTTTACGAGTTGATATGTATTTAAAACCTATTTTAATTATTGTGTATTATTTAAAGTCCTTTACGTAAAATTTTCCCAGGACTTGCATTTTCGGGGAAATTTTCACATAAATAATTTACTACTAATTATATTAAATATATTTACGGACTTGCATGAACTCATACGT
The DNA here is from genome assembly GCA_947683625.1 of Mallotus nudiflorus. NCBI lineage: Eukaryota > Viridiplantae > Streptophyta > Magnoliopsida > Malpighiales > Euphorbiaceae > Mallotus > Mallotus nudiflorus. The sequence goes on along the minus strand of CANTUR010000377.1, from coordinate 675,480 downwards.
ATTTTTAAATTACTAAATAAAGCTTATGTATGTATATATTTATTTAATTAGGGTTTAATTTATTACCCTAATATTTTATTATTTGTTTATTAATTTTATTGTTATTTAATTATTTTATTTATTATTAAATTGTAAATATTAAGTGTGTGGTGTGTGATTTTTCCAAATATTTTATTAAAATTATTTTTTTATTTATTTTTCTTTTTTCTTTTTTTTCTTTTTTCTTTTCTTTTCTTTTCTTTTCTTTTCTTTTTCTTTTCTTTTCTTTTCTTTTCTTTTCTTTTCTTTTCTTTTTCTTTTCTTTTCTTTTCTTTTCTTTTCTTTTCTTCTTCTTCCTTCCCGAGCCCGACCCACCTCCATCTTCCTCTCCTCGCTGCTACTTCGATCACCGGTCGTCAGAGTGCCTCCTCTGCGTGTCGTCGTCTTCTCCAGCTGCTCCGCCGCCCCCAACCTCCTTCCCCGACGCCGACAAGCCTCTTTTCTCCATTTCCGGTCGAGAGTTGCATTTCTTCTCACCTTGCGATTTCAACCACCATTTTCAACACCATCGGTCTCTTTCTTCTCCTTGAGCTCCGGTGAGTGTGATTCTAGCTTTGGTTTGAGCTTAAATGATCTTGATTTGCTTAGGTTTTGAATTTTTGATTTCGGCCACATTAGGGTTTTTGATTTTTTTGAGCTTCAAATTGATTTATTCATGAAAAATCCCCTCATAAATGTTGATCCTAGTAGCTTAATCTACATGTATGAATTTTTGTAGAATTTTTGGAGATTATTTTGATTTTTGGGTATTTTTGAATATTTTAATATTATTTTCTAATTTTCGGAAATTAATTAAATAAATTATGAAATTGTGTTTTATGATAAATATAGGTGTTAAAATGAATTATAGGAATTTATTTGGAATTTTTATGAATTTCTATGTATTTATTTTGAATTATTTAAGTTTATGTAATTTTGGGAAAATTAGGTTAAATGTGTTTTTAATTGAAATTAATTGGTTAATTGAGTTTAATTATTGATATTATTGATAAATATGTTGAGAAAATTAATTTTTGGATAATTATACTATTTTTGGTGAATTTTTGAAGTAATTATAGTATATTTATATATATAAGGGCATTTTGGTAATTTTACACAAAATTGGCTAAAAATGTAATTTAATTGGTTTTAATAGTGATTTAAGGTATAAAAATGATTTCTACAAATTATTTAGTATTTTTAATTAATTAAAACTATTTTTCGTGAATTATTTTCAATTATATATATAATATACAATTTTACTAATAAAATGAGTTTTTATCGGTTTTTACTGTGTTTAAAGGTTAATTACGTAATTTCTATTTATAAAATGAATTTCTATGTTATAAGGGTATTTTTGGTATTTCTGAAATTATTCTGTGTTTGTGGACCCCAGTCGGTAGACTGTAGTTTGGAGTCCGACCGAGGGGTTGTGGATTTATTTTGAGCTCGTTTTTCAAAGCGTGTTTCTTTGCAGGGTCGGCTCTACTCTTTGAGTAGAGAGATGTCCATTTTACAGGGGAGGTTCTGTCGAATTTTTGATAGAATTCTCATAAAACGTGATATCCGGTCGAACCCTAATTTCGATTCTGTGTTTAATATTCTAGATCGAATTCTAGGATTTCTGTTAGGTTTATTCTGATTTCTGTCGTTATTGTTTGTTTAGTTGCGCCGAGACCGAGGGCTAGTGGACCAGGCCCGTCGAACCCATCTCGTGGAGCGCACTAAGTGTGAGTTACTATTTTATATATATATGCTTTAGGATGCATGATTTTAGAAATATATGTTTTATTTTGATTAAATATGCATAAATAATGTGATTTGTATTTAAGTATATTTTTAATTTATTTTTGGTTTATTTTTGGTATATATTAAATTATATGCATGTTTTATTAATAAATTATGTTTAAAATGTTTTTAAATATATTTCTAGCTAAATTTGTGATTTGATTGGATTTACTTGACGTATATATACTCGAAATATACCTGGTTTACTTTTGGTATATTTCCAGTATATATATGGTTTATATTGTTATGTTATTTAAATTCATGCATCATTTATTTATGAATGAATGTTTTATATTTATTAATGAAGGATATCAATAGAACGTGCTACCTAGTGGGCAGCACTAGGACCGAGTACTTACCGGTACGCTTATAGCAGTTAGGCTATATTACTAACCATTTATGGATATTGATTGAATTTGATGATCTGTGTGTGATGTGATTTGGGTGTGATTGCTAGAGCTCAGTTGATCAAGTGTCTCGGGGCCAATCACACTGGCAGTCAGACTGCTGGAGCTCGGTTAACTTAGTGTCTCGGGGCCAGTCTACTGTCTAAATGGAATAAGTGAATATTTTGGAATAAGTGAGCCTGTATGGCTAGAGTGTTGTCTAACACTGTTTGAGGTTTCGATATCATAGGGTTCTATTTGATCCTTCATAAAAGATGATTTTCAATGAAAAATATATAAAAATTATTTTTACTACATCTGTGTGAATTTGCCTGTATATATACATATTAGATATATATACTGTTGACTGTATGCATTGTCACTTAGTATGCATGTATATATATTATAGTAATTCACTCAGTGAGGTCTGACCCCCCTCCGTTGACAATTTTTCAGAAGAGTCAACATCTTCAGACCTCAGTAGTAGGCCCATACGCCGGATTTCTTCCGCCCCGGCTTTTTTGTGTAAACTTCTTACTTGAGTCTTATTTTTTTTATATAATCTAGACACTGCAGTAGTTGTAAATTAATTGTGGGATTTTATGTATTATATTTATGTGAGATATTGTATTATACTTGAACTGGATTTGTATTAAAAGATTTATATATGCGAGATGGATATTATTTTGGATATTTATTATTTTTATTTTCGCTGCATTATATATTGTTATTATTATTGCATATTTATTTTATTTTTAGGCTTGCTACGGGTTCCAGATTCGAAAGAATTCCCATTCCCTAGCGCCGGTCATGGCCCCTGTTTTGGGTCGTGACAAATTAAAAGGTTTTAGGATCGACATTTAAAATGTCGATCGGCATTGGTGTAATGCTGATCGGCATTACACAATGCTGATCAGCATTGTACAATGTCGATCAGCATTGCACAGTGCCGATACTCAATAATTCCATTTTTTTGATTTTTTCACATATTTTTCCTTATTTTTATCGATTTTTTCAGTGTTTTGATTGGTTGAAAATTCAAATTTTATCTGATAAGGTTTGTTTAAAAAAATGTAGAAGGTATTTTTGAAATAAAAACAAACGCTATCTGATCTAATTAGATAGGTCTGTTCCTCTTTTGGAGGAAGTTTAGTACGCGTAGACTCTGCATTTAAAAGCAGAGTCTACATGCGTGCAAAAGGGGGGCTTGGCTGGAGGACCTTTTTTTTTTTCTTTTGGTTTTCGAGAGGATTTTTTGAGAGGCACACGAAGACACAGTGAAAAAAGAGAGACTGCGAGCATAAAACCCTAATTTTCGATAATGAAATTTCTGAAGGCAATAGTCCAGAATCAATAATATCTTAATTTTAACGGTGATAATTCAATCTGAGGGGCTCAAAAAGAGGCATTTGCACAGTATCTCCAGTGTTATTTTTCTATTTCTTTTATTAATCTTTTTTGTTATTTTCTATTTATGTTTTTTTTCTTTTATTTATGTTATTGTTTTGATTATTTGATTTCATTGCTAATTTTCTTTTTTCTTTGTTTTGATGTCCGTATGTGGATTAAGGAGGAGGATACCGCCTGTGTTTAATTGAACAGAAGATTCATGGAATGCCATGGATGAACCTGTACCGTTTTAATAATAGTTCTTAGGATTTTGTTTTTTGTTCTGCATTTTGGTATCCTGTGTAGTTTATTTCAATTTCTGGGTGTATAATTATTTAATTTTAATTACGTATGTAGTTTGTAATAGCCCTAATAATGGGAACAGTGAAAGATTTAAATTTCTATATTTTAAAATTGATTAGTAATTAGGTTCAATTGGGTAAAAAAAAAAATCAATTAAAATCAATGGTGGCAATAACTTAAATTAGGGTTTTCATGTAATTAATTTAGGGTTTTTTTTAGAAAATCACTGTAATGTTTGTTTGATTTATTTTTTTTGTGTTTTATTTATTTTGAACTTATTTTTTTTTTATGTTTTTATGTTTTTGGGCTCCAAGCCCACGTTTAGGTCTAACCCACTTAATAAATAGGCTTAAAAATGATTTAGGTTTTAAATAATTAAAATCAACTTAGGCCCATTAGGTTAATTAGATTTTAGGCCCGTTTAGTTAATTAAAATTATTTAAACTTAGCTCAGCCCACTTAATTATATTTCTTTTAAAATAAATAGACCCATACTCCATTTAAAATAAAACCAAGTTAGACTTAGGCCCAGTAGTTTAATTTTCCTTTAAAAATTGAATAGAATTAAGCTCATATCTTAGAAAGACTAAAAAATAGATTCAAGCTCATTAATTAATAAAATGTAGGCCCACTTTTCTATTTCACTTGTAAATAAAATGTAGAATTAGCTAACTTATTTAATAAAATTAACATAGTTTAGACTTAGGGACAACGCAATCTTGAGTGCATTTTTTACTTGTAATTTTATTGACTTGTTGCCTTTTTGTGTAGATGGATGCTAATTAGGGTTTAATAAAATTGCATGTAATTAGAGGATGAGATAATTATTTATAAAATTATTTTAAATGAACACGAGACTAAAAGAAGTTAGTATTCTGTATCCAGAATCTCCTGGTTATAGTGCTAATTTTCTTTTAGAGAATCGAGTACCACCAATCAAATTGTCCCAGTTATTACCCTGGGTGGGGACTCCTCATCTCCATGCCATGTCTTTGTGACAGTAGTTAGTGTATTATGTAAGGCCCTGAGCCTAAACAGTGTCGTGGTTGCTAAAATCTTGGACGTGTGCTAAACCCTACCGTCTACACATACCAATGGCCAAGAAACTGGATTTTAAAGTAACTAATAATATGGCTAAGTATGAAGCATGCATTCATAGAGTAGAAGCGGTGATGGCAGCTGGAGCAAAGGAGTTATTAGTATATGGGGATTCTATGTTGGTTATCAGCCAGGCTAATGAGGAATGGGAAGTGAAAGAGGAAAATCTGAAACCCTACGTTTGCTATTTGAAAGCTTTAACAAAGAATTTCATTAAGTGTCTCTTTATCCATCTATCAAGAGATGACAATCAAATGGCAGATGCACTAGCAACACTCTCTTCAATATGGGATAGTGTGACTCAGTTGACTATAAGGCCATTAATGATCATGAAATCAAAGGCTCCATGTTATGAGGGTGAGCGATTATGGGAATTCAGATAGGGCCTCAAGAGAAACCATGGTTTTATGATTTTCAGAGGTTTATTAAGGAAGGAAAATATCCAAATGAGGCCACTTTAAAAGAAAGATATGCCCTGCGTGTTCTTGCACGTAATTTTTCTAGTCACGATGGGGTGTTGTATAAGAGAATGATGAATGGAATGCAGCTCAGATGTCTTAAGAAAGATGAAGTAGAAGAGATGATGAGGGAGATTCATGTAGGAGCTTGTAGTTCTCGTATGAATGGAATAATCCTATCAAAGAAGATAATCTAATAAGGGTACTATTGGATGAGCATGGAAAGAGATTGCATTAAAATAGTAAGGCAATGTTGTCAATGTCAGATCTATGGGAATCTCAACCATCTTCCTCTTTTACGATGCTAAATAGTTTATTATCTCCTTGGCCTTTTTCAGCATGGGGGATTGATATTATAGGAGAAAAAAGCCAACAACATCTAATGGGCATAAGTATATAATTGTGGCAATTGATTACTTCTCTAGATGGGTAGAGGTTGAATCTTAATACTCTAAGGGCGAAATAGATGGCCTGGTTCATTGAGAAGAATCTTATTTGCAGATATAGGGTTCCACATCATGTAGTGACAAACAATAGGGTTCAGTTTCAAGCAGAAATGGTAGAGTTATTATAGAAGTATGGGATCGAGCATCATAAGTCTTCACCATATCGACCTCAAGCTAATAGAGTAGTAGAAGCAGCAAATAAAAATATTAAGAAAATCCTCTCTAAATGGTTAAAACTTACAAGGATTGGTTTGAGTTTCTTCCTTTTGCCTTATAGGGATACAAAACTATAACTAGAACTGCCACAGGCTAAACTTTGTTCTCTCTAGTGTACTGCTGTGAAGTAATTTTGCCAATAGAAATTAAGATCAAGTCGCTAAGATTACTTATGGAGGCCAAAATGCCCGAGAGTGAATAGGCACGGAAAAATATGATCATTTAGTGTCTCTGGATGAGAAGAGGATAAATTCTTTGTTTCATACCCAGATATATCAGAAGAGGATAGCAAGAGCCTTTAACAAAAAGGTAAAGCTAGGGAAGATAAAAGCTGAGGATATGGCACTAAAATAATTTAGAGCAGTGGTGTTCGATCCAACAGGAAAGTTGAAACCAAACAGGAAAGGACCATACTTAGTCAAGTCAGTTATGCCAAAGGGAGTCGCCAAGATATTTGATCTTGAAGGGAATGAGTTCATGGAGCCTATTAACCTAGACCGCCTTAAGAAATACTACCTATAAAAATAGTATAAAGAAAATAAAAGTTCGTTGACTAGAAAACCTGAAAAGGCTAGTCATGCAAAAATTAGAACATTCCCGCTATTCAAAAAACCCGTAAAGGGTTGATAGACAAAAATTAGGGAATAAAATAAAATAAAAAGAGGTCTCGTTGATTAAAATACCCACAAAGAGCTGGTCAGACAAAAATTAGGGAAATAAAATATGAGTGAAAAATATTTAGTTCGAAAATCTGAAAGGACTAGCTAATAATAAAAGTTATGTCTTGTGATGTAGCAAATGTACTCATTTTTTCTCTAATTAATCTTATTGAAATTGAAATTTTATAATACATAAGCACTAAAAAGGAAAACATAACATAAAAAGATTAAAATTAGCTATATGAGATCATTTTGCTTTAGTCATGCCTCTGTTTCTTCTTCCTTTGAGACTCATCATGTAAAGCTTGAATCCTCTTGTATCTAGAAAATCTAGGTGGCTATGTAGCTTGTATCATGACCTAGATCTTAAAAGTAAAAATAAGAAGCCTGCTAAGTTAAAAACCCAAAAGGGCAGCTGAGGCAAAAGTTAGGGCGTGCCTGCTAATTTAAAAACCCAAAAGGGCGGCTTAGGCAAAAGTTAAGGCATAAAAAAATAATAAAATAAAATTCACTTAGGATCATCTGTTCATCCAAGTATAATTTTAGGAAAGGGAAGTTTGAAATAAAGCAGTACAAAAGATATCTTGTCCTAACTATAAAATAGAAAATAGTTTGGAATCAATCATCTCGAGCTCCAAAATCAAGCCATGGGCTCCATCCTCTACTAGGGTCATCATGATGATAAGTATCTGGAGGTCTGATAGATGAAGTACCAATGCTATAGGGATCTATGCCCAAGTCCGCAAGCCGACAATGAAGCATCTCATTCTCTCGCTCTAGATCCCTAGAATAACTCTGCATATATAGAAAACTTCATATCATATGCATTCCATGCATACCATGCATACATTTGCATAATAAGTGTATATGCTTACACCCCAACTATCTGTGACTTGCATGGTAAATAACCTCTGAGATGAGGCGAGTCTGTGCAAATACTCTACCTGTGTCTGGGGCACCTATTTTGTAAAGTTGTACTAACTTCAATACCAAGTGTATAGGTAATACAAGAAATAAGTAAGATAAACACATATGAGAAGTATCTGCTGGAGAAAAGCTGGGGAGCTGAACATCACCAAAATGTATCTAATGCTTAATTGGAGCTTGAATAGTAGGAGCTCAATAAAGCATGGATTTGTTAGGAAGGGGAACATTACCAAAAATAGCACCAGCACAAGCTCCCTCATGACTGTTCCCAATATGTTGAGTGCACTGTGCATTTCCAGAACTAGGCCCGGGGACCTCAAGTACAATCTTAGTCTTAGGGGCAGCCTCACTCTTCTGCGCAGTCTCAAACCCTTGATCAGTCCTAGTCGCCTCATCCATCACTTCATTAGCATGGGAGTGAACCTCCTCAATCTATGAAAAGCAAACTATGAGAAAAGAAAATAAGTGATTTGAAAAACTCCAGAAGAGAAATGATTAAAAGTTACCTCAGCCTGATCAATAGGAACTTGCTCCAAAAGGTTCTCATGGATGAACTGTTGATAATGGTGAGATTACTCAAGAAAAATAGTGGCATTATAACCCTGTAATGCCTCCCTCAACTCAGAACCTATCAGCCAGGAACTATAAAGCATCGAACGAGGGATAATAATAGGAATACAACATCGGGAAGGTCTAGAGCACCATTGGTATACCTGCTCTCCCAAATACCACATCTGATAGGCATAACCAAGAAGTAGAACCTTCATCTCCTCAAGTCGTATGCAGCATCCATGAAATCATATCGCTGGACATCATCAGCTCCCTTCAGCCAATCAGAATAGATCTGCAAAATTAGGATTAATTAAGTTTAACTTGTATTAAGTCAAAAAGTACTAATGATTTTATTTTCTTACCAGGTCCCACTCGACGGTGTTCAATTGATCGCGATAGGTTTGCAAAGTATTCCTGACACTCACTAGACGGGAAGAGCCCCATCTCTACATTAGGGGGAGACTCCTATTAGAGTTGATAGCCTCGAAGCCACAAATTAGCCCAATCTCTATGCTCTAGATCTGAAAGAGAGAATAAGTCAACAAAAAGAAAGAAAAGGAAAAGAGAGGAAGAGAAATGAATGGGGGACAGACTCACATACAGGACATGCCAGAAGCCACACATGGTGACAGTGCCTCTACAAATAGTGTCCAATCTATAATATAAATAAGCCAATGCCACAGATCCCCAATTGAGGGTAATAACTTGGTCTAAGTATTGAAGAGGGCCGAGAAGGGCAATGCTAACCTCGTGATCAGTCTCGTAGAAGAGGGTCATGCCAAGTAAGATTAGGAGGCAGTACCTCACCTTATGAGCAATCTGACGAGGTGTGGTGGTGGGAAGACATCTAAATCCCTTGACTAATGATGAAAGAATAACGTTCTTCTGGTTCTTCCATGCCGGGACAAATCCAATCAAGTCTCGCATATACTAACTCTATGCATGCTCAAGAAGACTGCAGTAACTAATGTTGAAGGAAATGGGAGTCCCTCTGAAGGTAATCCTGGTGATTGTAGAAAAACTCATAGGCAAAATAGTCAACTCGCCTACACGAGTATGGAATGTATGGGTGGTGTCCATCCACCGCTCAATTAGTGCAAATAAAGAATGGTGATTAGACCTCCCTCGAGCAGTTAAAAGCCCAATGACAAATCATTTGAACCCGAAGGCCCAAACCAGCTATGCAACATCCCCTGGTAACTCATGGAATAATTCACGAGCTATGAAAAAATAGCCCGTGAACTTCATCGACCGCTGGGAGTACTTTGAGAACAAATGAGTATAATAATAAATAAATATTTCTAAGATAATTTTTTTTTACATCGGCAAAATAGAATGCCAATCTGTATTATATAATGCCAATCGACTTTGCACAAATGCTGATTGATTTTTGGACTTCCGACTTTGATTTTTAGTCTTTCGATCGGCCATTCAACTGAAATCCTATATTCCCGGGTTAAATTTAAATTTTTCATGCATTTATGAATAATTTTTAATCCAATTTCAATATTACACACTAATTTACCTTCTAAAATTAATTCTTATTACTAAAATTTTTATAGGAATAAACAGAAGTGGGAAAGTGTTACCTTATGGCCCATATCTGTGCACCTATAAAGGTGAAGTGAGTCAAAGGAAGCACAGTAGAACCTTCTTGGAGTCCAAGATTGTTTTGAGGAAAACAAAGAGGCATAATGGCTGAATCAGGTGGAATCTTTGCTCCTCAGTGTAGCCTGTGTTGTGGGTCAGCTATAAGATTCGATAGATCGTGAATCAAACTTCAGATGAGCAAGAAAGCAAAAGAAGAAAATCAAAATGAAAAAAGAAAGAAATGGAGAGGGAAATGAAAGAATAGCATCGAAAATAAGAGGGAAGCTTCTTATAAATGAAAAATATTCATTTTGGTCCCTTGACTATACATGCATTCAAAATCAAGTTTTTCTTTGTAATTTCATCCATAATTGCATTTTAATTAGGATTTAATTCATAAATAATTCATTCAGCTCATGTCATTAATCAATAATTTATTAGTAATTGTGTCTGTATTTATTCTAAATTTTCTATCAAGTACAGAATACAGAATATTACAGAATTCAACTTTGCATTTCTACATGCATTATTTCAATCAAATGTTGAAATTCATTTCATGTTACACAGTAGCTGAAATAGAAATTTTCAAAATTATCATGTTATGTGTTGCGCAATGGTCATGACATGAATTTCAAATTCCACATGTTATATGCTTCAATAGCGGTTATAACATGACCTTTTTCAGACTCTTTACCTCTAGACACTACACAGTAGTTATGATGATGTCGCTGGACATCCCATAGAGAATATAGTGAATTTTAAATTGCTAAACATTCCACAGGAACTTCAATACCATTTTCAAAGCTCGTTAGATGTTTCACAGGGAATATAGCGAGGGTCATCGCATTCATTTTATTGAACATCCCACAGGGAATATAACAAAATTCATTATCACTAGACGTCCTAAAGGGAATATAGTGTAGTTTACTAGACACTATACATTAGTTATAATATCATTGCTAGATGTTCCACAAGAATTATAACACATTTTTCAAATCATGAAATGCTAAACGTCCCATAGGGAATATAGCAAAACTCATTTGCATAAATCTCACTAGACGTTCTACAGGAAATATAGTGAATTATACCAACATAGCATCTTGCTTAAAATTGCTCAGCAATTTAAGCATCAACATGTCAATTAGGATACAATAAAGTACCCTAATTCTTTCTTTCAAAATTGTGTGCTACTATTGCTTTGCCGTAATTTTTCAAGCAAATAGCGATAAAAGGGGGCACTGTAAGCACCCAATTTCAAAATGCAATTGTGCACACGTACGACGAAAGCCCCTATGATGAAAATCTAATTAAGAATTGATCTCTGGTGTCAAGTTTTATTATTTAAAGGACTAAATTGCAACGTTTTATGGATTTAATTGTAAAATTGGTTTTTTAGGGATTTGATTGCAGAAATTAGAAACTTCTGAGAACCTTTTTGTAATTTAAAAAAAATGAAAATTTTGGTCGATCGACATTGTGTAATGTTGATCGGAATTGCGTAATGTTGATCGGCATTATGTAATGCTGATCAGTATTATGTAATGCTGAACGACATCATATAATGCCAGTTGGCATTAAGCAATGCCAGTTGGCATTAAGCAATGCCAGTTGGCATTAAGCAATGCCAGTCAGCATTACGAGTTGAAAATCAACATTCTGTAATGTTGATTTTCATTAAAAAGTGATTTTTATGCTGATTTTATCATTTTTTAATTTTTTCATTGGTTTAGGACACCACGTGTTTATGTGTGAGTCTTGAATTTTTCAAAATCCTATCGCTTATCATCTTATTATCTTTATTTTAAAAATTTTAAAAAGTAAAATGTAGACTGAGAGGCTCCTGATCTCGCTTCCTTGCATGATCACAAGAGCTGAGGTGGTAGGGTCTGGCTTTAAAAGGCAGAAGGGGAGGCTGTGAAGAGACTAGCTAAAGAAAGGGAGGTGGAGAGAGATTGTGAAAAAATAGCTACAAGAAAACCTTAGAGAATAAGAGCTACAAAAAAAAACTAGAGAGAAAAAAAAATTCGTTCTTTGCTTTTAAAGTTCAAAGAATCAAGAAAATAAACTACAGAGTCAATCTCAAAATGGTGATAATCCTAATCTGAGGGGCCATCAAATTGCACTGCACAACATTCTTTCCTTCTCTCTGTCTTTTTTATTTATTTTTAATTTGATTTCTTTATTTTTAATTATTGATTGAATAGTTATTAATTAACTTTTTTTGTTTGTTTTGTTTTCGTGATCCTTGCTTTGTGGTACTCTAGAGGTGAAGTTGGAGATATGTGATTTTGAGCAGTGACCATTGGAAGAATCCATGAAATGCCATAGATTAAGATCTATAAAACCCCAGTAGGATTTAGGATTTATGATTTCTACATTCTTCTAATTTGCTTTTGTTTTGAGTTGTAATTAATTTGATTTTAATTTCTGCATAGTAGTTTGTAATAGCCCCAATAGTGGGAAATAATGGAATTTTATATTATTTGCTCTAAAATTGATTAGTAATTTAGGTTTAATTAGGTAAAATTCAATTAAAATTAATGATGACAATAGATTAATTTAGGGTTGCATGTAAATTGATTTAGGTTTTTTTTAGAATATCACATAAAACCTATGTTTGATCTAACTTTGTTATGATTTTTGTTTGGGTTTTGTTTTTGGATCTTTTAGTACTTTGGGCCCCAAGCCCATGTTAGGATCAAAACCACTTAATAAATAGGCTTAAAAATGGTTTTTATGTTTTAATTAATTTAAAATTAATTTAGGCCCATTTAAGTTAAATTAGTTTAGGCCCACTTTTAATTAATAAAATTAATTTAGACTTTAGCCCACTAATTTATTTCATTCTTTTTAAAACAAATAGACTTAGGCCCATTTTTTTTAATTAGGTTAGAATTACGCCCACTAATTAATTCATTTCTTTAAAATTTGTAGACTATAGTCCCATTTTTAGTTAAAATTAAAATGAATAGACTGAGCTCATTTATGAACATGTAGGCCTATCCCTGGTCGAATTCACTTGTAAATAAAATATGTAGAATTAGCTAATTTTAATTAATAAAATTAACCTAGTTTAGACTTAGGGACGTTGCCATTCGTATGCATTTTTTATATGTAATTTTATGACCTATTGCTTTTTTTTTTTTTGGGTTAGATGGATGTTCAATTAGGGTTAAATAAAATTGCATGTAAATAGAGAATAAAATAGTAATTCATAAAGTAATTCTAAATGAACACAAGACTAAAAGAAGTTAGTATCTCGTACCCAGAATCTCCTGATTGTGGTGCTAGCTTTCTTTTAGAGAATCGAGTACCACCAAAACAATTTGTCCTAGTTATTACCCTAGGTGGCGACTCCTCATCTCCATGCCATGTCTTTGTGACAATGGTCAGTGTGTTCTCTATGGCCCTGAGCCCAAACAGTGTTGCGGTTGTTAAAATCTTAGACGTGTGCTAAACCCTACCGTTTATAAATGTGTAAGTTGTTTTGTTCTTCAGATGGCTCTACACCTTTTAAAGCCAATTCTAGCTCAAATTTGAATCCCTAATAGAAGATATGTAATCCCCAAGAATTAGCTCTGCTTTGAATTTTGAATTTCAAATTTCTATTGCTAACATATGGCTATGCTCATTTCTTATATGGTTGTGCGTCTTTTTACTTCTTCAGACATGGCCATGCATCTTAATGTTGGAAATTTTATTATATTTTGGGCTGCCATTAATTATGAGATGTTTTGATTTATGAAAACTGAGTGAACAAATGTAGTTTAAGTTAATGTGCGAGGAAGCCCAATTTATATTTAAAGTGATCATTTGTGTTATAGGCTTATTTGCACCTTAATGGGTCGGTATGGTAAGGTGGTAAGTGTAGGCCTAATCCTACTAGGGTTATTAATGGGGTAAACCTAGAGGATTTTCTATATAAATAGGTTAAGGTCCCCTCTCCATCCTATGAATCTAATTTTGACTTGTCTCATTGATAGCCGCCTTTGTGTGAGAAGAATAGAAGAGGAAGATCCAGTCTTCTATTTTCTCAATACTAATTATTTTATTTTATTTTATTGTTGTAGTTACATATTAGAGATGAAATCTCTGCATCAAACATGAAATAGGTACGCGATTACTTCTGCTAGATTAACTATTACGTTATATGGTGTTTTAGATTTATGTACTAAATCCTAATAATTTTCTTACATGTGGTATCAGAGCTTAGTTTGTGCTTAAATTTAAAACTCTAAATTAATTTATTATGATTTGTTAATATGATTTTGTGATTGAATTAAAGTAGACGGGTTAATACATATCATGATATAATTTCTATAAATTTTTGAATTAATCGATATGTTGAATTAATATGAATGATATATATTTAGAATGTTAAATGAAGTGACGGTCACATTAATTAAAAGCATGTGAAATAAAATCTGAACATGTTTCTTGTGCGTTTGGTCTCAAGAATTTGTATGTACAAATTGTTATTCGGATAGTTAATGATCCATGGTTCTTGAGATTTTAAATAAATTCATAACTAATGGGTACAGTTTTGTGGGTGCTGAACTAAATTATACCTTAATGTAGGCATGTGGCCATAATTTTTATCTTCCCTGTGAATATGATCTTGTGTCTTTTGTGCCCAATCAAAGGTTTGGCGATAGAAAACTTGGCTCATATGAAGTAGTTAAGAAACAGTAGAAATCCAAAGTAGTTAATAAAAAAAAAAAGGTGCGAGTGCTGGTAGTGTTTTACCAATCAAGAAAGGCTCTAAACTACTTCCAAAGCTTGGTCCCCGTGGCTAGATGTGATTTCTCTGGGTATTTTAAATTCTCATAATTGTATGCAACTTCTTTTGACTTTCGTCAGTTCATCTAAATCCTGCTTTATGATCACCTTTATTAATTAAAGGCATTGGTTTCTAGTCACATTTGGTGCATTCCACTGAATTTTATTTTTCGGAAGATTTTTTAATTTCATGATTTGATGAATTTTAAATTTATAGGGTTTATAAACTGTTTCATGAAATCATAATTCATATGAATTTTTTTTCTTAGATAATTTGAAAAACGTAGTTGTAATATTGGAATTATATTTAAATTTAATTTTCTTATTTTAAATATTAACATTAGATTTGAGCTTTAAATTTTTATCCGATTATAATTTGGATTTTGAATACTATTTTTTTATTTAATTAGAAAAATAATTACACAAACCGAAGCAAAAGTTCTATATTGACTAGGATTATTGATTTGTGTAGTCAAATTTTGTATGTGTTGACTTATTTAAATACTTTCCTTTGAGCAATAAGCATAATTTATGTTTTTAAAATGAGAATTTTTTTTTTATATAATTAGGTTTGAATTAATACCTCAAGTGTTGAAAATTAAATAATTTGGTTCGTATTTAAGATTAATAAATAGAACTTTGAGATCATATTACTCATGATGAATGGTTATATACATCACTAGTGAGTTTGTGATGTTATGTGATTTAATCATTTATAAAATTAAGTCTCTCAAAATAAATATTAATTATGCTATGCTTGGATGTAAGAGATATTATCATAGATTTGATCTTGTATTAAATCTTTTGTTTGGCAACTATGATAGTGTGCGTTTGAAATAACATTTAATGACATGTTGTTTAATATCGTTACATTTGAAGTTTAAAATTTTCAAATCAAATTGTTGCATCCAAGTGTAAGGTTAATTTGTTTTAAAATTTATATTTGAAAGAAATAAATGATATTCATTTTGCTTGCTAAGCATGTAAACAGGTGCAACCATACTAGATATGTTTGTGATATCTTATTATATATATTACATGGTTTAAATTATACATATATTTATGTTTATATTTGTGCATAAAACTGAGAACTATTTTCATGTGAGTTGTGAAATGTTATTCAATAAATATAAGATTATTTAATCATGACTTAATAATTGTTTATGCTCATGTTGGTGAGTTGTGATATAAGTGTTACTATCTATTCTTGAGTTTGTTTACATGGCATAATTGCAACTACATGTGTGTTTCATGTTTAAAGTTTATGTCTTTGAGCATGTATTTAACAACAAAGATACATTTGTGATTAATATATCATGTGTGTGACTTTATGCATACATTTGTGTTTAGTATGCATATTACTAATGGGCTTTTGAGAAATTCCTAATTGAGAAAATTGTATAGGTCAATGTAAATGTTACCACCAAAGTGGAACATTTATTGAGACTTGTATACTTATTTTCAATTTTTGCGAAGGAATAATTTCTGAAATAGTATATATAATAACTTGCCCAAAGGGGTTTATTATGTGTATTAGTTTAGAAATCATGTGGGGATTATATTATATATAATGACTTGCCCAAAGGGAGTTATTGTATAGTGTGTAAGGACTAATATGAAGCATTTGTGTTTTGAATGTGCTCTAGTTTAGAGGTTTCATTTGCCCAAAGGGGATGATTTTCTCGAAGATTAAAGTGTTCTCATTTGTAAGCTTCATATGAAACATTCTATTGCATCTACATGTTCTTCCCAAAGGATAACGTGTAGTGATGCCATAATTCTTTTGATGGAAAATTCTATTACATGGACATATTCTGCCCAAAGGTGAATATATGGTGATGCTAGAATTTATTCAAATAACATAAATAGCCCGAATGATACTTCTAAGCTCTTGAAGCTTATATATTACCCATTAGTAAATGCATGCTTTTGTGTTCTTTTTGAATAATTTTTATGAGAATGAGATGCAATATTGAGATGCGTAATTGCATAAAATTCTAGAACTTTTAGAATTTTGCATTTGTATTAAGAATAAATATGTATAGTTTATATGCTTACCTTTAAGCATTATGTAGAGACTAGTATAAAAGTATATTTGGTGTAATTTCTTATGTTGTTTGTGATATGTTTAGCTTCTTATTTCAAAATTGATATTGTTTTAATATTTATAAAGATAACTAATTTTGTGTTAAACATTATGGATTTAAGAATGTATTAAAGGGGTGAGATTTTTATGTTAAAATTGTTTTAGTTTTATATATTTTCTAGGTATATTATTTATGTGGGAGTTTTGAGATTATTTATTAAAGTAAATTTTGAATAATTCTTTTGTTGTAAAATTGTTATATATATTTAATAATATTTTTATTAGTAGTATTGAATTAATTTGAAATTTATTTTTGTAATATCCCGTGTTTTTAAATATTTTAATATTGCATCGGGATATGCAGTGTTAATAATTTTTGTATATATATTATAATGTTTTTACGAGTTGATATGTGTTTAAAACCTATTTTAATTATTGTCTTATTTACAGTGTTTTACGTAAAATTTTTCCGAGACTTTTATTTTCGGGGAGATTTTCACGTAAATAATTTATTATTAATTATTTTAAATATATTTACGGACTTGCATGAACTCATACATATTTTAAAATATTAAACACCGTGTATACATGTAATTATTTATTTAATTAGGGTTTAATATTACCCTAATATTTTATTAATTATTTATTAGTTTTATTGTTATTTAATTATTTTTATTTAGTATAAATTATTAAAATATTAAATTATATGTGTGTGGTGTATATTTAATGTGTGTAATTTAATATTATTTTATTATATAGTATAAAGTATATATATATACATATTATAAGTTAAAAACAAAATTTTTGGAAAATTACCATTTCAGCCCCTCCTTTTTCTTCTTCAACCCCGACCATTTCCCTTTGCCGTCCGACGCCTGAAATGCTGATTTCTTGCCATTGGTGTGACATCCGGTGTGCCACCACCTTCCTCAGCCTCTTTTGCCGCCTGTAGCAGCCGTTTCCGGCGTCTGGAGGTCGGTTTTTGACCGGAAGCCGAGAGTTTGCAATTTCTTCACACCTCGCGATTCTGGCCACCGTTTTCGACACCGTTGGTCTCTTTCTTCTCCTTAAGCTCCGGTGAGTGTGATTCTAGCTTTGGTTTGAGCTGAAATGGTCTTGATTTGCTTAGGTTTCGAATTTTTGATTTCGGCCACATTAGGGTTTTTAATTTTTTGAGCTTAGAATTGCTTGATTCATGAAAACTCCCTTCACAAATGTTGTTCCCCTTAGCTTAATATACATGTATGAATTTTTGTAGAATTTTTGGGAGATTATTTTGATTTTTGGATATTTTTGAATATTTTATTAATATTTTCTAATTTTCGGAAATTAATTAAATAAATTATGAAATTGTGTTTTATGGTAATTATAGGTGTTTAAATGAATTATAGTAATTTATTTGGAATTTTTATGAATTTCTAAGTATTTATTTTGAATTATTTAAGTTTATGTAATTTTGGAAAATTAGGGTTAAATGTGTTTTTAATTGAAATTAATTGGTTAATTGAGTTTAATTATTAATATTATTGATAAATATGTTGAGAAAATTAATTTTGGATAATTATACTATTTTTGGTGAATTTTTGAATGAATTTTAGTATATTTATATATATAGCGGTATTTTGGTAATTTTACACAAAATTGTCTAAAAATGTAATTTAATTGGTTTTAATAATTATTTAAGGTATAAAAATGATTTCTAAAAATTATTTGGTATTTTTAACTAATTAAAACTATTTTTCGTGAATTATTTTCAATTATATATATAATATACGATTTTACTAATAAAATGAGTTTTTATCGGTTTTTACTGTGTTTAAAGGTTAATTATGTCATTTCTATGTATAAAATGTATTTCTATGTTATAAGGGTATTTTTGGTATTTCTAAAATTTTTCTGTGATTGTGGACCCCGGTTGGTAGACTGTAGTTTGGAGTCCGACCGAGGGGTTGTGAATGTAATTTTGCATTTATTTTCGAAGTGTGTTTCTTTGCAGGGTCGGCTCTACTCTTTGAGTAGAGAGAAGTCCATTTTACAGGGAAGGTTCTGCCTAATTTTTGGTAAAATTCTCGTAAAACGTGATATCCGATCGAACCCTAATTTCTATTTTGTGTTTAATATTCTAGATCGAATTTCTAGGATTTCCTATTAGGTTTATTCTGATGTCTGTTATTTATTGTTTGTCTAGTTGCGCTGAGACCAAGGCCTAGTGGACCAGACCCGTCGGATCCATCTCGTGGAGCGCACTAAGTGTGAGTTACTATTTTATATATATGTGTTTAGGATGCATAATTTTAGAAATATATGTTTTATTTTGATTAAATATGCATAAATAATGTGATTTCTATTTAAGTATATTTTTAATTTACTTTTGGTTTATTTTTGGTATATATTAAAGTATATGCATTTTTTATTAATAAATTATGTTTAAAATGTTTTTAAATACATTTCTAGCTAAATTTGTGAATTGATTGGATTTATTTGATGTATATATACTCGAAATATACCTGGTTTACTTTTGGTATATTTCCAGTATATATATGGCTTATGTTGCTATTTTATTTAAATTCATGTATCATTTATTTATGAATGAATGTTTTATATTTATTAATAAAGGATATCAATAGAACGTGCTACCTAGTGGGCAGCACTAGGACCGAGTACGTACCGGTGCGCTTATAGCATTTAGGCTATATTACTTACCATTTGTGGATATTGATTGGATATGATTATTTGATGTGTGAGATCTGATTTGGGACTGTGATTGCTGGAGCTCGGTTGACCTAGTGTCTCGAGGCCAATCACACTGATAGTCAGACTGCTGGAGCTCGGTCGACTTAGTGTCTCGGGGCCAGTCTACTGTCTAAATGGATTAAGTGGATGTATTTGGATTAAGTGAGCCTGTATGGCTAGAGTGTTTTCTAACACTGTTTGAGGTTTCGATATCATAGGGTTCTATTTGATCCTTCATAAACGATGATTTTAAATAAAAATATATAAAATGATTTTATTGCATTTGTGTGTATTTGCCTGTATATATACATATTAGATATATATTGTTGACTGTATGCATTGTCATTTAGCATGCATGTATATATATTATAGTAATTCACTCAGTGAGGTCTGACTCCCCTCCATTGACTATTTTTCAGGAGAGTCATCGTCTTCATACCTCAATAGTAGGCCTGTACGTCGGATTTCTTCCACCCCGGCTTCTTTGTGTAAACTGCTTCTCTGAGTCTTGGATTTATTTTATCTAGACACTGCAGTAGTCATTAAATATTTAAAGAGATGTTGTATTGTATTTGAACTGGATTTGTATTAAAGAAGTTTATATATATGTGATGATGATGAGGATTTGATTTAAATCCAGTTAGTGCATATGTTATTATTATATTTATGATTTTTTTTATTTCCACTGCACTGTATTTTATTTAACTGTGATATTATTATTATTACTATTGCATGTTTTATTTTATTTTTAGGCTAGCTACGGGTTCCAGATTCGAAAGAATTCCCATTCCCTAGCGCCAGTCATAGCTCCTGTTTTGGGTCGTGACAATTTTATTAAAAATTATTTATTTATTTAACTTTTTTAAAATTTCTTTTTATTTGATATGGGTGACAAATTCATACTAATTTTTTGTTAAAATTTTATTTGATATGTGAAGCAAATATTCACGCAAATAGGGTGAGAATTAGAACATTTTGGATTTAAATATTTGCAAGAGTGTGAATGGATTTTAATTAATAATTTTGAATAGTATTTTTTGGTTAATAGTTATGTAATACCCTACATTTTTATTTAAATAAAGTAATTTTCGGATTTTGTTAGTAGTAAATAATTTTTAAATTATGTTATACAATTGTTAATATATTTGCTATTTAATTGAGATATATTTATGTTATATTATTTTAGGATTTTATTATTTAATGTATGTATTATATGTGAGTATTATTCTATTATTTAAAATGACATTGTTTATTATTATTATTATTATTATTAAACTACATTATTTGCATGGTTATTTTATGTGTTTACTATGATGTATGTATGTTTTATATTATATATATATATTAATTAGGGGTTTAATTATTATTTTAAGTGTGTGTATATATGTATATGTATATATATGTGTGTGTATACATATATAGTAGGTGTAATTAGGAGTTAATATATATATCAAATCATTACACATAAAGTATATTAATACATCTATAAATATACTTATATATATTAATATATATATATATATATATATATATACTATATATATATATATATATTATATACACCTTTAGGAACAGAAGCAAAAACCACAGCTACCCTCTTCAACCTCCCTTGCACGTGACATCCCTCCCTTCCTCTCACTGTGCCACCTCCATCACCACCGGAAACCGCCATTGCTGTCGTTGTCCGAGCTCCCTAGCTGCCCTGCTCTCGTTCTTCCCCGCTAGGCAACAAGTCCCCTTTCCCTTTCATGCACGACGGTCCTGCCTCTGCCTGTCTGCCCAAGCTCCGTTCCCTTTCGTCGATTGCTGTCTTTCTGCCTTGCCTGAGTTGCTCCATTGGCCTCCATTTCCCGGTGGCAGCAAGCTCTCCCTTCTCTCTCGTTCTTCCTAGCTGAACAGTGAGTGTCACTCACTTGATCTCTTCCTTCCTTACTTGATCTTGGTTGTTCTTGGTAGATTCTTGGTTAATCAAGGTTGTTTAGTGTTTAATGAGGTTGATTTTAATTTTAGGTAATTATTGTGAATTATTTGATTTTTTTTCCAGAATTTATTTTAAATTTTTGGGTTATGATTTTGTATGATTACTATATATTTGGGTTTATGAAATCATATTTTGAAGATATTTGGGTTAATTATAATTTTGTTACTCTAGACTTGATTATTTGGGGAAGAAATATAAAATTATGTTAATTATGTTAGAATTTATATAATATTTTGTTATTATTATTTTTAGGTTTTTATGATTTATATATATATTAGGATAAATTATATTTTGGGAAGAAATTATTAGTCAATTTTATGTTTTTAATTATATTAAGGAGTTTAATATTGAGAAATTAATTTTTAAGTATTTGTATAATTTTTAAGGAACTTTGAGTAAAAAAAATAGTATATTATGTAAATTTATGTATTATAGGGGTAAAAATGTAATTTTGTGTTAATTATAGTTAAATAATAAATTGTGGTTGGTTTTAATAATAATTAAGGAATTTAAAGGATTTTTACAAATTATTTACTATCTTAGACTAATTAACAGTAAATTTTTGAAAATTAATTTTAAATAATATATTAGGTATTATTTTTGAGTATTATGTGTATTATTCTAGTATATGGGTAAATACCTAATTTTTATGCTAATTATAATTAAATATATATTCTATCTAGTTTATTAATATTTAAGAGGTATAGAAGATTTTTTATAAATTAAGTGGTATTTTTTTTAATTAAGTAATATTAATTTTGAATATTATTTCCAAATATTATATATATGTATATGTTTGTGAAATTTTATTTTTAAACTTTAATGAGAGATAATTTTCTAAATTATAGACATTTATATGTAATGTGTATTTCTAGGAAAATAAATTATTTAATTTTGTGATGTTTTGGTTGAGTTGTGATCTCGGTCGGGGCTAAGTGTAGTTATGGAAAGCCGACTTAAGTATGAATGTCTGTGAATATTAGAAGTGTATTTTCTATGCAGGAATGGCTCTACTTATGGTATGAGAGATATTCGTTTTACAGAGGAGACTCTGCCGAAATTTCGGTAGATTTTCTTGTAAAATGTGACATCTTTCGTAAATTCCTAGCGTTAATTAGGGTCTTTCCCTATCTATCGAGTTAGTATAGAATTTCGCTATTTTTGTTGATTTTTAATTTTAATCCCATAGACGTATTTTTAAAATAGGTCTGTTATTTTTTTCTAGAGAATACCGGAGCGGGAGCCATTAGATCGAGGCAGACGCGAGCGGTCGTCAACCTTCTCGCTCGTTCTGTAAGTTGATAAATTGATTTGTGCATGTGCTTTAATTAAAGATGCATGCATTCATATTTTTAATATTTATTATATAATTTATTTAATCTAAATTCCACTATTTAAGATTTAAATGCATTTTTATTTATTTAAACTTCATTTTGAGAAATTTTGGTAGAACGGGCTACATGGTGGGTTTCACCATGACCGTATACACATGGTAGAGATTGAGAGATGGATCCGATATATGTATGATTTGTGGATATAAACTGGGACGAGTGCCTCGGTGGAAGCCTTTACTCTCGGGGACTGCCAGTGATTAGAAAGTTAATAATGGACTAGGATGGGTGCCTCGGTGGATGCCTTAGCTCTTGGGGACCGCTAGTGCCATGTAATTGGATTAAGTGGATGACTATGGCTTGGTGCCTCGATTGATGCCTTTGCTCTTAGGGATAGGCAGTCTAGTTGGAATAAGTAGGTCCAATTGGCCAGTTAGAAATTTGGGTTTAGGGATCTACCGAGATTTTTCAAAAGCTATATATATATATACGTTATAAACTATTTTTACTATAACTATATGGTTTTCAAAAATTTTTTCAAACGTACAACTCTTTTTATTGACTTACTTAGTAAGGTTTGATTCCCCTCAATCTATTTTTTTCAGGAGCTTGGGAGTTCGACCTCATATCGCCTCTACGCCGGACTTCTTCATCACTGGCTATACTATGCAGGTTACTGTGAGTTGTACTGTAGTAGTGACTCTAACATACTGCAGTAGTGTGTGTACTATAAATTTGTATAACTTAAATATACTTATGTATTGGAGTTTTAATGAATCATGTTTATGTATAATGTTAAAGATTTGATTTATGATATTTGATGATGAAGAACATTTTATAATGCGCACGATAATGTTTATTTTCTTTTAGAGAAATCAGTTTGATAATGTGTTCTGGTATAAAATAAAGTTTTATTTGAAAGTTTTATTTTTCTTTTCTTTAAGGCTTACTACGAGTTTCGGGGGCCTTATGCCTACCTATTCCCTAGTGCTGGTCACGTGCCCTCGGGTTCGGGTCGTGACAAGTTAATGATACCTTTAAGAGTGAATAAGTATGATGTATAATTGAGTTTTATTGAAGTAAAAGTATTTTGATTGTTTTCTAAAAGGCTTTATAATGCTTTCAAGTTTTTAGTTGATTAGAACATTTTTCTATTTATTAATATTTTATACTTAATATTTTAATGTGTATTTATTTCTCCCATTGCACCTGTGTAATTTATGAAATAAAGTTTGTGCTAATATTATTGGAGAGTTCATTTGATCTTTCTATTCCTGTGAATAATGAGATGATAGTTGTTAATGAATTGTTTATTATGAAATTAATAGTAAGGAAAAATGTATCATATAGTTCACATTATTAGAAAGGAAATTACTCATTAGTTATCTTTGTTTATTTGTTTTGTGTGTTTGTGCGATAAATGTTAAAATAATCTTTTATAAATTATTGAGGAGTATAAGAATTTACTAAACTTTATGTTCGAGGATTATAATAATAAAGTACTCTTATACATTTTGTGGTGATTTATTCATAAGTGTTAGTGTATTTAACTGGTATTATTGTTTGATATATGTAAATATATCATTCTCAAATGCTAATATGTTGAGATGGTTTATGTGTCTTTTAAATATTAATTTATGAGGTTGAGGATTGTTGCACTTACAAAATTGAAATTGAAATTTTGCATAGTGTAAAGTTAAGTGGTTTAAAAGAAAAATATAAGTTGGTGCATCTATTTTTGTTGACTAGTAGGAGATAATTTTATATTGTCTTATCCACTTTATAAATACTAAATGGAGTTGTCTAATTTCTCATCATATTTTTTGTTTAATTTGTATTTGAGTTTTCTTAATATTAAACTCAATGTTTAAGTATATTTTACAATGTGTAAGTTTAGTCAACTCATCTTGAGAAAATTTTTTGATAAATATTTATGAGAATTGCTAATATTGAGATTGAATAGATATTTATCTTCATCTAAAATATTTAAAGCATTTATGTGAGGTTTGAGAAATTATCTTTTGTGGGAGTGTTGAATATATATATTTAAAAAATAATTATGTCATTTGCTAAATGTGTCACTTGTTATTAGTTGTGGTGTTATAGAAAAGAGTCTATTCTGAAATTTTGGATATCATATTTTGCTTATGGGCACATTTGGTGTTATTCTTATTTAAAAGATCAATAACTACTTTTGAGCTTATGGCATTTAAAATATCTCATTATGAGCATAATGTGGAGAATTTGAATGGTGATGAGGTTATGAGATTAAATTGCATAATAGCAATATAAATACATGCCATAATTGTTTTTAGAGATATGGATATTATGTGAATTTTAATTCACTTGATTAGTGGGAGTTTATTATTTGTAGATTTTCATATGTGTTTACTATTATCATACATATGCATGTGAGATGCATATTTATATGTGAATATACCATGGTTTGATGATCATCATTTTATTTTGATTTTATGAATATTGCATGCAATAAATTATAATTAAATTCTTAAGACATTTTTGTTTTCATCTTAAGCATGACCAATGATCATTATAAATATTTCATTTATGTTTCTGAAAACTAGTGGTGTGTTTAGCTATAAAAACTTAAGACATTTGTGTTCTAGTCTTAAGTATGATCTTTGGTCATTACAAGAGTGTTTCCATTTAAGTTTAGAAAATAATTGTGCAGGGGTTTCCATTTGTATTTTTGGAAACAATCGACTTTTTTAAAGTTTGTGAATTTCTCTTTCTCTTGTAAGCATGTGTGCGTTAAAGAGAAATTATTATGAGGATTGACAATGAAAATAGCATATCGATAACATTTGTGTTGCTATTTTCTTACTACACTTCCATAACATAATCCATGTAGGTTAAGTTATTTATATTTGTAACTATGAATTGGCTTTGTGTTAATAAAGGGCATGATTACTGCCATAATCCAATGTAAATGATTTAATGTGGACTAGATTATTATAAGGTGCATTTTCCTTAAACTATATGTTTTTCAAAGTTGTGGCCACATTTGTGTTTGTTGTTCAATCTAGAGTCATTTTATAAAAGTTTTTAAAATTATTAAAAACTCACAATTTATGTTGCCCAAGTGGGAGAATGTTAAAAATTTTATTATATTTTGGGCTGTCATTAATTGTGAGATGTTTTGATTTATGAAAACCGACTGAACAAATATAGTTTAAGTGAATGTACGGAGAAACCCAATTTATATTTAAAATGATCATTTGTGTTATGGGCTTATTTGCACCTTAATGGGTTAGTATGGTAAGACGGTAAGTGTAGGCCTAATCCCGCTAGGGTTATTAATAAGGTAAACCTAGAGAATTTTCTATATAAATAGGCTAAGATTCCCTCTCCATCCTATGAATCTAATTCTAGCTTGTCCCATTGATAGCCACATTTGTGTGAGAATGATAGGAGAGGAAGATCTAGTCTTTTATTTTCTCAATACTAATTATTTTATTTTGTTTTATTTTTTTGTTGTAGTTACATATTAGAGATGAGATCTCTGCAACGAACATGAAACAGGTACGCGATTGCTTCTGCTAGATTAACTATTATGTTATGTGGTGTTTTAGATTTATGTATTAGATCCTAATAATTTTCTTACACTTAACACATGGTTGTGCATCTTTCTTCATCTTGGCACGACTGTGTGAAAACTCTGCATGGTTGCGTTTAGTTTCGTTTATTTTTTTTAATTTTAATTATTTGTTTAGTTTCTCTTTTCATATGTTTAATATTTATATTTGTTGTTTATTTTTTTATTATTTCATTTTATTAATTCTTTTCTTTTTTTTTGGTATTGTAAATTATATTTTGTACTTTATTTTTATTTTATTTTTTACTTTCTTTTATTCGATTTTGTTTTATTGATTGTTTATCGATTTATTTATTTATTTTGTGTTTTATGTTCCTATGGGGATGAACATGTGATTGAATCAAGAAAATCATGAAAATCCATGGAATGCTATGAATTAAAACCTTGAAAAATTTCACGTAGATTTTAGGTTTTTTTTTTAATTTTTTTTATTATTCTACTTTTATGTTCTTTATTTTTTTTATTATTTATCTGGTTTATTGGCATGTATTAATTTTTTTTTATGTAGTTATTGCAATATTCCCAATAGTGGAAAAAATAGTGAAACCATTTAATTTTTTGCACCTTAAAATTGATTAGTAAATTAGGTTCAATGGAGGCAGTAGTAATTTTTAGGTTGCATGTTAATTGAATTAGGGTTAGAGTTCACTTAATGAATGTGTTTGTATGTTTGATTAGTTATTTGTTTTGTTTTAGGGCTTGTTTGTTATTTGTTATTTGTTATTTGTTTGTGTGTTTGTTTTAGTATTTGGGCTTGTTTCTATGTTTTTATTTGTTTAAGCCCCAAGTCCACGTTTAGCTTTAATTCATTAATAATAAGCTTTTAAAAAGGAGGAAATTTCAGTGGATGGTATAGTCAACGCACATATTTTTGTTGGTGGTCACGCTTCTTTTTTTTCTTTCAATTCTAATTTTCTTTTTTTCACTTTAGCCTAACTTTTGCTCCGTGTTTTCATTTCGTGAAATCGGTGTTTCATGTCTTTTTTTTTCATTTTTTCTTTTTTCTGTAATTTTTTTTATCTATTTATTAATTTTGGTGCCGTCTTTAATTTAAATTTACTGTATGTATTTATTTGATTTGTATATTGTAAATAATTCAATTTTATATTTAAATAACAATTTTTTTAAAAACATTTTGAAACTTACTATTATTTAGAATATAAAAATTAAACTAATTAAACTAAAAATTATCCATAGTCTTCAATAATTATTTTTTTCATAATTATTTAGAAATTAGAAATTAAACTAATTAAACTAAAAATTACCCATGGTAATCAATTATTATTTTTTCAATAAAAATAACAAAAAATTTATGGAATATATCAAAGAAATCATTATTTTTATTATTGATAGTAATAAAAGTAAAAATTATATTTATGATGGAAAAAATTAAAAAAACAGCAAATATCAACCAAAATAAACAAAAATCAACAACTATAATTTTTTGTTGTTTTTGTTGATTTTTGTTATTTCAATTGTAGTTTTCAAATTTTTTTTTTTTGTTTCTCTTTGCTTGTATTTGTTGATTTTTTAAAAAAATAAAAAAATAACAATAAAAAAAATAAAAATTATGAGATATATAAAAAATCATTATTTTTATCATTAATACTACTAAAAGTAAAAATTTTATTTATAGCCTTAATTCTGTAATTAATAATGAAAAAATAATTTAAACAATAATAAAAAATCAACAAAAATAAACAACAATAAACAAAAATAAAAAATAATCAACAACTAACAATCAATAAAAATAAACAACAATAAACAATAATCAACAACTGACAATCAACAAAAATCAACAACATAAATTTTGTTGATTTTTGTTGTTTTAATTTTTGTTGTTGTTTCGATTTGTTGATTTTTTTATTTTTCAGCTTTTTTTATGTTACAAATATATCATAAGGATTATAAACTTGCTATATATTAATTGATGATCAATAAGTATCAAATACTTTAAAAAAAAAAGTTTAAAACATTTTAATAAAAAAATTAAAGTAAAAAAAATAAAATCCTTATCTTTAACAATATAAAAGGAGAAAATTTTGTTTATTTATTGTTGTTACAACAATTGAAGATATTTATTGCTTGGTTTAACAACAATTGAAGATGTTTAGTTTATAATTATTCATTTGAAAAAAAAGTCTTAAGAGACAAAAATATTGAGCAAAAAAAAATATTGAGAATAAAATAAAGACAATACTTTAAAAAAATAAAAAAAAAATTGAGCAAAAAAAGTTGAGAAAACAAGATGAAGATATTAGAAAAAATATTGAGAAAAAAATACTATAAAAATAGAAAAAAAAATGTTTGGCAAAAAAATGTTGAGAAAAAAATGAAGAATAATAGAAAAAAATGTTGAGAAAAAAATAGAAGAAGATAGTAAAAAAATATTTATTAAAAAAATGAAAAAAGTATAAATAAAAAAATTGTTAAAAAAAGAAAATAAACAAAATGTTGAAAAAAATTGGTAAAGAGGAAAAAATGTTGAAAAAAAAAGACAACCCTAAAAATAAGAGTGGCAAAGGGCATAGGCTATATTTGAAAGAAAAAAGTTTGAAAAAATAGTTTTGAAAGTTTTAAAGGTCAACTGTTTTTTTGAAAGATTTTTTTATTTTTTGTGTATTTATGTAAAAACCCTTTTAAAAAATGGATTTAAGTTTAATTAACTTTAAAATCAATTTAGGCCCACTTAGGTTAATTTAGACTTAAAATCATTTTAGTTTAATTAAAATTAATTTAGAATTAGCTCAGACCATTAAAGCATTTTATTTTTAAAATAAATAGATTTAGTATTACCTCATTTAACTAAAAGTTAAATAGAATTAGGCCCATAAATTTACTTCCATTTTCTTTTAAAATTTGGTAGACTTTGACCCGTTTCTTTAGAACTAATTATTAGACTTTAGGCTCACTAACATAATTAAAATGTAGGCCCACCTTTAGTTTCAATTACAATTTGTAAAATATGTAGACTTAGCTAACTTTAATTAAAATCAATATAGATTAGATTAATTTAGGGACGTTGCATTTTATGAATGTATTGTTGTATGCTCTTTCATGATTAGTTGCCTTTGTAGTTAGATGTATGCTAAATTAGGGTTTAAATGAAATTGCATGTAAATAAGGAATAATTTAGTAATTAATAAACTAATTCTAAAAAAATATAAGACTGAAAGAAGTTAGTATTCCATATCTAGAATCTCCTAGTTGTGGTGCTAACTTTCTTTTAGAGAATTGAGTTACCACCACTCATTAATTGTCCTAGTTATTACCCTAGGTGGTGACTCCTCATCTCCACGCTATGTCTTTGTGATATAGTAGTGTGTTCTCTAAAGGCCTGGGCTTAAACAATGTCGCGGTTGCTAAAATTTTAGACACGCGCTAAATCTCGTCATCTACAATGGCCACTCCATTGGGGATAAGAGATATTGATTCTACTTATGTTCTTTAAAATTATTTTATTAATTATTATGTTATTCTTGCATTCATT
Source organism: Mallotus nudiflorus (assembly GCA_947683625.1). Taxonomy (NCBI): domain Eukaryota; kingdom Viridiplantae; phylum Streptophyta; class Magnoliopsida; order Malpighiales; family Euphorbiaceae; genus Mallotus; species Mallotus nudiflorus. The sequence goes on along the minus strand of CANTUR010000377.1, from coordinate 645,634 downwards.
TTTGCATGTCCATATTAGCCGATGGCATTGGTTTATGGTTCCATGATTCCGCTAGCTTCATGGGATTGTAGATTGGTTAACCATCACTCTTAGCCTTAACTCAATTCAAAAGAGATTATCAGGCTTATCTAACAAGAGCTTGTGACCAAAGTCTTAAAGGGGGGTAGTCTTCTCTTGAGTTTACAAAGGATGTCGAGCCCCTATGACCTTGGCCTATAACTTAAGTCTTAAAGGAGGGCATCTTGCTAAGGTATTAAGTTTTCCAATGGACTCAACTCATGTATTGACCTAATAACTTCCTCTAGGATTTACCCATATTGGTTGTGCTTTTTTCCATGAGGTATTTCTATCTATAAAGGCCCAGGCCCATACTTTTTTAGGCCTATTTAGGTTAATAAAGATTAGGCTAATCTTTTATACCTAAAAATGTTGTTTCTATGCATTACTGCTTTGAGAGATTTGGCATGTGCACCCATTCATAATATTCCCTATTGATATTAAGGCCAAGACAAAGAGACTCACTATTGAATTCGTGTATGAGAGAAATAAGGTTAGAAGGACATATGTTATACACTTGACTTATTACTTATATACTTGACTTAACTTGTTACTTGTTACTTGCTACATAGATTAACACTTTATTTTTCAGCTATCATAGATTCATCCTAGTCTTCCTATATTTAGAAATGGAGTAAAGGCAAATTAGTGAGAACTGAATTAAGTCCAAAATCGATACACTAACTCCAATGAGTCAAACAGAAGAGATGGAACAACACCAGGGGAAATTGGTTTATGAATGATTGAGGGCTATGATTCAAGATGAATTAAGACATGCTCTATTGGGATTAATGCCACCTTCCACAGTAGAAACAATGCCCATTGCTCCTACTATTCCACTTACTATTACTCCACCTATTGTTATTCCTTTTGATAATGGTAATATTACTACTAGAACTGTCCTTAGTATGGAGTTAAAACTTAAAGATTATATTATGTAGAAAGCTAAAAATAATTCACTTAAGCTTATTTGAGAGCTAGAATCTAAGCAGATGCAAGCACTAACTTATAAAATGTCTAAGATGGAACAACTAATATGAGTACATGGTATAGATTCATTTGACTTTGATGACATACTAGATAAGTTCAAAATGCTTCAACTGTAGAAATTTAATAGTACTAAGGATCGAGAACACATCTTAACTAGTATTCAATTGCCTTGAGCACTATCAAAGCTCCTTTAGAAATGGTCTCTAGGCTATTTGTGTTGTCTTTAAAAGGCATAGCAGTAAACTGGCATCAAGGGCTAGAAAATCATATTCAAGCTTATTGGAGAGAATTGTCTAATGCTTTCTTAAAGCAGTATAAGCACAATATAAAGCAAAAGGTGTCTATCAAGGACTTAAAATTTTTAAATTTCTTGACAAGGTTCATGAACAAGGTAGATTTAATAAAGAATAAGCTAGTTAAGAAAGATCAGGTGAGGATGATTGTTTAGGATGTATTACCAAATCTGGTTGAAAGGTTATAGAGGATCAATCCTAAGACATTTGTAGACTTGAATGATGGATTGTAAGCTATTGAGAATGAAAAAAAAGGAAAACACAAGAAGTGTAAGAAAAAAAGAATTACCAAACAAGGGGCACGCAATAAGGAAACACTAGTTGAGTTACAGATATCCATGTAGTACAACAGATAAAGAGATTCTCAAACTTTAACCAGCCTTTATAAAAAAATCCTTGAACATTTAGTGTAAAAGGGTTTACCTCCTAAGTTATAATTTAAACAGTTACTGCAAATTCCATCAAGTCATTAGACATCCATAGATAATTGTATTCACCTTAAACATGAAATATAATACCTTATGGACTTTGGAAAGATCACAGATCCTAAAGATCTAAGCACTAAAAATAATCCATTCCCAAGCTACAACACAATGATAATTAACTCATGAGTAAGTGAGGAAGAAGTGTTAAGCTCCTTTGAGGACTAGACCTTAAAACTAAGGAGAAATCTCTTAATGCCTTTAGAGTTATGAAAAGAGTAGAAGATTTAATAGGACAGCCCTCAAGCAAGTTTGACTACAAGGTATTTTACACTAAACCACCTTCTTTTAATATGTCCTTCGAGTCAATTATGCCTATAGGATGGGGTGATGAGGTTGATGATGAGAAGCTACTAAATGAGAAAGAAACATACACAATTGAGGTACAGAAAGATGAAGTCATAAAGATAGTTGGTGAGAAGATGCAAGAATAGCCACTATGTCAGCCACCTGAAGGATAACTATCATGAGACTTAGCAAACCTAGCATTTAGAATAGAAAATAATTTTCTTAGTGTTTTCTTTGAATAACAATTTAGTTTTTTTAGAACTTTTATTTCACTAATCGATGATATGAATTTTGATCATGCTTACTTATGTAATGTGCATCCTAATGGTACTGTGCATTGTGATATTGATCGTATATGCATGCTTGACATAAATTCAATTCAATTAGATTCATTTAGTAGGGGCACAAATGAAAATTCAAAGAATATTCATGTATCACATGATATAACTTTTGAAGAGTAAAAAAAAAAGAGAGAAAGAACAAAGAGAGAGAAAAGGAAAGGAAAAAAGAATAGTAAGGTAAAAATTAGAGAGAAAAAATTCAAGACTGGTTGATAACAAGAGTTGTATCATGTGATGTAATGAATGTACTCATTTTTACCCTAATGAATGAATAAGATTGAATTTAAAATTTTTATTCAAATATTGTATATTTGTCTTCATCATACTATATGAGTATCTGAATGGAAAGACAAAACATAATGAAAGCTAAACAATTAGAGCTATACGATCACTATTCTAGTTATGTTTTCTCTTTTATTGCCTCTTTATGATTTTTCTTGTAAGTCTAGTGTCCCCTTGTACCTAGGGAATTCAGGTGGCTTAATGACTCACGTTGCAACCCATGCCTTGTAATTATCATTAATCATTGCATCGACATTAAATATTCTGCTCAAGATCCTTTGAAAAGAAATTCCAGTTGATTTTAGCTTTAAAAAGTCTCTTTAGTCAGTTCACTCACTCCTCTGCATCTTCAATGCATGAGACTGCAACTAATGGGGTTGGATTAATAGCAATAGTGTACTAACTGAGTTTCTTGCACACATGGAAAAGACTGCCAAAATAAAGTTAATGAATTCAAAATGAAACTAGGGGGCAAAATGTAGCTCTAGGGGTAAATTTCATAACAGTAAGTCTATATTTAAATAGCAAAGATAGAACACTGAAGTATAAGAGTTATCAGAGTTATGGGAGCAGAATGAAGTAAACTATAAGCAATAACCAATAATTCATCAATACAACATGGCCTAGTCATCTATTTGACAAGCTATATCAGAAGCTCTAACATTAAAAGTACCATCATTAGAATGTTCAAAGCTCAAACCCACAAGCCGTTGACAAAGTATCCTATTCTCACACTCGAAGATCAACAACATAGCTATGTTCCATACAATAGACCTATTAGGATCATGCATATCATACATAGCATGCATACACTCGTATACATCTATTGTGAAAATAATTACTTTGTATAATAAAAGTTTTTGAGCCCAAATAAGATTATACAAATAATCTACTAATAACATTCAAGATTATTGTTGTAAAAGTGCAAGAAAGTAGTTAGAGTATTCACATATAAAGTATTTATCGAAAAAAAAGGCAATATTATCAAGGTGAACCTAATGCTTAATGAGACTCTAGACCGTAAGAGCCCAATAAATCATGGGCCCATCCAACAAGGAGATATCACCGATAGTGGTATTTATATAAGCTTTATCCTAGCAACCTTAAGAAACTAGATAGGATGCTCAAGCTCCTTAGACTTATCATCTATTCCCATAACCTCCTCTGGAGAATTATCTGCAACAGTACCTGGAGCCTCAATATGAGGAAAATCTACTCCTACAAATTGTAAAAATAAAAGACAGTTAATAACATGAGGAGCAACAAAAGACAAGCATACCTCAAATAGGTCAACGAAAAGTTATATAAAGAGATGCTCTAAATTGTACCTTTGATTACCATAAGAATGCTCCAGCAAAAGATAGGGCCTTGAATGCCTAGAAAGCCTCAATTAACTCTTGACTAGTTAAAGCAGAACTCCATAATAGTTAAACTAATTTAGGGTGTGGAATGTAGTGATGAGAAGGTGCAATATGCCAACGATACATGCACTTAGCCCTTAAAAGGGAAGAATGAACTCAAAACTTAAGATTAATGCACTCTAAAACTCTTTTGATTATAAAATAAGGCCTCTAACTTCTAAAAATTTTTATAGGGATATCAAGAGGAGGAATGAGACCCTTTATCATAGCATTAATGGGAATGATAGGAAGACAAATTCAGCCTTAGGCCATCACCTCAATAGTGGAGTATCATGACTTTTATGATCAGAGACATTATAACCATAATAAAAAAAGGAGTGCAAAAGAACAACATTACATTTTGATAAAATTTCTTCACCTGCTTGCAAATAGACATGACTAACTTATGGTATTTTGCCGAGGAAAAATAAAAGGGAATGCAGAAGGAGAAAAGAACCAATACGTCAATAAGAATGGGCAAGATAGCAAATGTCAATCACTTATCAGAATATCATCTTGCATAATAAACACCTTAAAAAATGCTCAAAGGAAGTAACACAACTCTACATCTTTAGTTTTCATAAAAAAGTACGATCTTAAATCCATAAATTAAGAGTAAAGCCACATCACAAGATTATGTACGAAAATTTATCTCATGATCTTAGTGGCTTTCTTTTATTAGCCTCACAAAATTCAGATGACCAGTTAACAACTATGTGTTGAGAGTTTCTAAAACTCTAATCAATATAATGCTTGCTTTATGCCTAAACGAGGGTAAGAATATACAAAAACAAAGTCTGTGGACCTAAAGCATAAATTTCCTGAATTTTAGAGTATCATTTCAGTCTTTTGAATGAAAAATGTGCATATAATCTACTCTAATGCTCAGAAATGAGTATAAAAACAAAATTTCTTAATGGTATCCAAGTTGATTAATATAAGAAAGGTAGGGGAATACAAAAAGGGGAATCAAAATAAGAGCATATGACAAAAGGCATTTCTAATATACTTTAATGCTTAGAATGAGTAAGAGTATCAATGCTCGGATAAGGAAGAAAAGAAAAAAAATAACTCAAAGACTGTTTTGATACTCAAAATTTGATATGTTTATGCTCAATTTCCATGAGTTTTGTTTAGCAAATTCTCCTTAAAATTAGGTGTGAAAGTAAGCTTTTCACTTAGTAAAAATACACTCTTAATATAAGATGGTTAATGATATCTCTAACCTTTGTGAATGGTAAATAAATTATAGTCATGAAATTCAAAATTAGTGAGATTCATTGAGTGCATGCTATCTCGTGATAAAGTGTTGAATTTTCTCATAAATTTTTAAATTTATAATGTACTTTTGTACATTCATTATGCTAAAACTAACTTCAACAAGTCTTCAAGAATTACAAATCTAGAAGGAGGTACACCCAACTTGTAGAGCTAGTTAACATGACAAAATTCAAATTAGTAAGCAGAAAAATTCCAATCAGTTAACATAGAAAAATTCAAAGTCAGTCAGCACGAATTCTAAATTAGCCAACACAAAGAATTTAAAGCATTCGACTCAAATAGCCAAAAATAAAAAATTACAAGCAGTTATGGATTGTAACAGCAAGGGCAAGCAATAAAAGGGTTATAGTTAATCAGAATCATCAGTGAGCAATGAAAGGGTTATAGCTAATCATGAGTAGTTATGGATTATAGCAGCAAGGGCGAGCAACGAAAGGGCTACAGTTTATTAGAATTCTCAGTGAGCAATAAAGGGGGTTGTAGCTAATCGCGAACAATTATAGACTGTAACATTATAGAGGCAAGCAATAAAAGGGTTACAGCTAATCGTGAGCAGTTATGGACTATAGCATTATAAAGGCAAGCAATGAAAAGGTTATAGCTAATCACAAGCAATTATGGACTATAGCATCAAAGGAAAGCAATGAAAGGGTCACAACTAATCATGAGTTGTTATGGATTATAGCATCAAAGGTAAGGAATTAAGGGGTTGTAGTTAATGATGAGCAGTTATGGATTGTACCATCAAAGATGAGCAATAAAGGGGTTGTAGCTAATAAGGAGCAGTTATGGACTATAGCATTATAAAAGCAAGCAATGAAGAGGTAGGTTGCAGCTAATCGAGAGTAGTTATGGACTATAGCATCAAAGGTGAGCAATATAAGGGTTGAAGTTAATCGTGAGTAGTTATGGACTATAGTATTAGAAAGACATGTTAATGGCTTTCGCCCAAAAGTATAGAGGTAAATTATACTCATGAAGCATTGCTCTTGCCATTTCCACTAGAGTTCTATTTTTCCTTTCAACTACCCCATTTTGTTAAGTTCTATGAGAAGAAAATATATGTGGAATACCATTTTCATTACAAAAGGTTTTGAAGAATTAATTTTCAAATTCAGTTCCATGATCACTTCTAATAGATGAAATACAAAATCCTTTTTCTTTTTGAACTCTTTTTGAAAAAATTTTAAAAGCTTTAAATGCATTATTCTTATAAGCAAGGAAACATACCCAAGTGAATCTAGAGTAGTCATCAACCAACACATATGCATAATGCATTCCATCGAGACTAGCAACTTTAGTTGGTCCAAACAAATCTATATGTATAAGTTTAAATGGCCTAGAGGTTGACACTACATTCTTGAGCTTAAAAGAAGACTTGGATTATTTTCCTTTTTGAGAAGCATCATAAGGCTTATCCTTAGTGAATACAAGTTTAGGTAAACCAATCACAAGTTCATGCTTACTAAGATCATTCAAAAGCTCAAAATTTGCATTTCCTAACCTTCTATGTCATGTCCATATGTCATATGAGATAGACATTAAGCATTTTATGTCTTTGTTATCAATTTTGTTCAAATCAATAACATAAACGTTGTCTACTCTACCACTAAAAATTATTGTCTTTATAAAGACTATTAACAAAGAAATTTCTGCGATAGAAAGTGACTTTATTTCCCATGTTAAATAATTGACTTATACTTAAAAAATTATGTTTAATACCATTAACAAGGAACATATGGTGTATAAATAAGAGTTAAGGATTACCAATTTCTTAATACCTACTATCTTTCATTTGAAATTATCCTTGAATGTAACATGTCCTCCATCCTTTGCATTAAGCTTATTGAATTACTCCTTATCTCCTGTCATGTGTCTTGACCATCCACTATCAAGATACACTTGCTTTTTATTCTTATGGATTTTAAGCACACCTACACAAAACAATTTAAGTGTCCAAAATTTTCTTGGTCTAGGCTAGTTAGTCTCAAGCTAATCTAAAGGAAGCAAATTCATGTGTAGTCTTCTATAAAAGCACTCATTGTTTGTGTGTATTTTAATAATGCAATATGAATATACAACATTTTTAAATTTATTTCTCTTAGAATGATATTGTTTCCTAGTGTATGAAATATGCCTTTTATGTTATGGTGGAGTGTCTCCTAAAATTATTTTGAGTCATAGTGTGAGATATACATTGACAATGGCAATATATACTTTGATTGGTTTGTTCAACATGTTTAGGTGCATTGTATTATGCAACATGCTTATGTTTAGTGTACATGTAAGCATGCTTTAGTTATAGTCTTCTAACATATGTATTACCTCTTTATGCTAATGAGGGTTATGTCATATGAGATTTTCCTTTATTATTTAATACATGCGACTTCTTAGCTTTGGAAGCTTGATTCTCAATCATTTTAGAGGTAAAAGGATTGAAATCATGTGAGGCTTTAACAAAATTAATATGTGATGACGATGAGGCTGAAGACATTTCATTTTCATATCCAATTCCATTAGTATTTCCATGCAGTTTTTGTGAGTCAAGTAGACTATCTAAAATCTCCTTTCCTTTTTTGAATTTGAAAATGAAATTTTTTAACTCTAATACCTTATTAGAAAGCTTATAGTTTTCATCACTTTCTTTTTTGAGTTGCTCTTTTAAGGAATTAAAAGTTTTTAAATCAGTAGCAAGTTTATCATTTGATTTAACAAGATTAGAAATTCATTTTTAGAATTTTTGAATTCCTTGGTTAAGCTAGTTAACTCATGTTTATAATGCTTCTTTTAGAAAGTACGCTTTTGCATTTAAGTAAGATTTTACTCACAATAGAGCTCTCATCATCATTAACATTAACATCAACATCAACATCAACATCATAACAAGAAGAGTTAGAAGTAGATGGTACCTCATTTTCATCTTTAAGAGCAATGAAGCAAAGGTTAGACATTTCTTATTACTTCTTTTCCATTTCTGATTTGGAGGAGTCATCCTATATAGCTTTGAAGGCCTTCCTTTTCTCATTTGCTCCTTTATTCTTAAATTTGAGTTTAGGGCACTCATTTCCGATGTGACCCAGTTTCTTGCATTTATAGCAAATAACCTCTTTAGTTTTCTTCTTGCCTTCTCCTTCAAACTTCTTCTTGAATTTTCTTGTGAGCATAGCAATATAACCATCTTCATCATTTAAATCTTCAAGGATTTCTTCTTCACTATCTTCTTGTGAAGCTTGTAATGTTATACTCTTCTTCTTCTCTTCATTCTCATCTTGCTCTTTTCCTCTTTGCTTAATTGTAAGCTTATGTGTAAGTAGTTTTCCAATAAGTACATCTATTGAGAGAGTTAAGATGTCTTGAGCTTTCTCAATTGAAGTAACTCGAGATTTCCAATCCTTTTTAAATAAGATTCTTAGAATCTTGTTATTTACCTCATTCTTAAAGAAATATTTTCCAAGTTTCTTGAGAGTTGTGAGAAGGGTATTGAAATGGTTTGTCATCTCCGTAATTGATTCATGAGGCTTCATTTTAAAGAGTTTATATGCATATATATGAAGTTGAATCTTCTTACTTCTTACTTATACATTGCCTTCATAATAGGTCTCTAAGGTCTCCCATATTTCTTTAGCCAAAATACAATGTTGAATTTTGCCTCCTTCTTCTTTTAACAGAGAAGATACTAAAGTGATAATAGCTTTCTTATTTTTGTAGTTTTCTTCCTTTTGTTCATTATTTTATTAACTTCTTGAAATAGTTGTTTATACACCATTAATGGTCACTTTAAGTGGTTCCCAACCTTTAAGAACAACTTCCCAAAGTTTAATGGAATCATAAGCTAAATATAGCTCCATTTTAAACTTCCAATGTGGGTAATCAGTTCCATCAAAGAATGGTCTAAGTGAAGAAATATTTTCAAATTCACTCCCTATGATCTTGTATTCTAGCAATAAAGTTTTTAGAATTCAAGTTTTGATACCAATTGAAAGTGCCTCAAAAGGGGGTTGAATAAGGCTAATGAAAGATTTTAGAAAATTAAAATGAATTTAATGAATGAATAAGAATTGAAAAAGAATAGAGTAGGAAGAATAATGAAAACAATAATTTAAGGAGTTTGAATTCTCAACAATCTTACATCTTCACCTAACTTATCCCCAAGTTAGGATTTTTCAATACCCATAATCTTATTCATAAGATTGAGATTACAAGAGTTTGAGGCTCACTCTTCAACTTTACATAAACAAGAGTTTTAAGGGTAACTCTTCAACCAAACATTGGAGTGGGGTTAAAATTCTAACTTAGGGATAAATTAGGTGGAGACTTAGGTTTATTGATAAACCAAACTCCTTCAATTCCTTGTGTGAATCATTTTTCTCTTATTTAATCTTTTAATTTCCTTTTTAAACTCTACCTAAATCTTAATTAGCCATAGTACCTCTCTCTAGGGCTTTTCAAAGTATTAGAGCTTAACTTCTTGATACCTTATAGAAAAAAGCTAAGATCATGAAAGTGAATTTCTTAATTTCCAATCCTTGAGGTCATTCTTTAATAGTAATGACTATCCTCATTGGAAGTATAACATGGAGCTATACTTAGTAATTTAGTGAGACTATGGGATATGGTTCATAAAGGGTGGAATCCCTCAATGATAACCATTGATAAGTTATGAGGGATAACATTGTGGAGCTAACCTTATGAGTCTTGGAGTTGTCACTTAACCATAGCCAGGAAATAGGGAACGAATTAAAGGAAACTCATTTTCTCTATCAAAGATTATGGGTTTGGGGAGTAGCATTTACTTGGTTGTTTCTTGATATAAATAATTTATATAAAACAAGTAAACAAGTAAGCAAATAACACACAAGTATGCAAAAGATAATTAATCAAAACAAACAAATAAAGCAAACAAAAATAAATGGGGAAATGAACTAAAGATTACAACCCTTGAAATATTATGTTCTAATAAATACATCAAAATAGAAAATAAATAAATAAATAGAAACTAGGATTAAAGATCACATCACTTGAAATAGCCTATTCTAATAAATACATCAAAATAGAAAATAAAGAAAAGTCATATTCTAATAATTCCTTCAAAACAAAGATTAATACATAAATACATGCAAGCACACATCATATTTATAATAATTTTATATGTCATTCATTCATATGGTAATTAGTTAATAAAGAAAAGGAAACGAATTAACAAAATAAACACCAAAACAAATAGCAAATGAAGATGCTAATGCAAATGTATAGGTCATGCAATGGATTAAGACAAATACCTCAAGTAATTCCAAAAGGCTTCCCAAATTGGGAATTTAATTACAAGATCAGTGGTATTAACCTGAAATAAAATGCAAATGGATAAGCATGCTTCAAGTTCTTTTTCTTCTTGCTTTCGAATCATCGTTTCTCCAAAACTCTATCCAAGTCTTCATATCTTTCATCTTTTTTGTCTCTACAACACATCAATAGCACCTAAAAAATCCACTAGACCCTCTTGCTCTCAAAGTGACTCCTCAAGAAGAGCCACCAAAGAGCAACCCAAAAAATTACCTCCTTTTTCCTACTCCCTCAAGTGAAATCAAGGCTGGAAACTGCCTTCCTCTAAAAGAGGACCATCATTCCCTCAGTTACATGTCAAAAAGTACTCCTGAGAGTATTGGTTGTTTCGATGAGGTGAAGAATTATCTTGAAAGGTGAGAAATTCAAAAAAAATAAATTGAAATTTAAATAGAGAATGAATGTAAAAATAAACATTAATAGTGTAGAAATAGGGCGTTGACCTTAAAGTGATCCATTAAAACATGAAATTAAAGACCAAATAAAGTTATTAATGAAATCGGTTACTTGGCTACATTGATACTCAACACTTGTCATAGGAATAATAATTTTAATCCACCATTTTAGGCATAAAAAATTAGGCTTTGTTCCTTACATGAATTGATCGCATTCAACAAGTTATTGCTTCTTCATGCTTTAAGTAACCAATATCACCCATGACCAAAATGAAAAATAAATGGTTTAGAAAGTTAAAAGATGGTTTCAAATTAATGAAAAAAATGAATAAATGAAAGATATGAGATTAAGAGTGGGATCAAGACATAGTAATAAATGCATATTTATATGATAATGGAATATATACACATATATTTAGCACATAATCATCTAATATGATATAGTATAATATTATGGAGTATATTATACATGTACATAGTTAATTAGATGTTGGTAGAAGTTAGTGGAGCTTGAGAGATTGGATACTTGATTACAAGATATATTGTTATGATGTAGAAAGAGTTTATCATAGTAAAGTTCGAAATTTGAAATCAAAAGTCTTAACAAAAAACAAGTAAAAAAAAATAATGATATTTTTCCAATTATCCTAGGCATTTAGGGTTGTATTTGCATAGCAAAAACCCCCTCCCTAAATCCTTGGAGTTATGTCCGATATACTTTAAATGGCAAATATCAACTCATGGCACTAATTGAAGCGTTTACATTATTATGTACACAATGTACAATGTGTATGTACAGGGTGGAGGGAAGATAAACAATTACAGAATAAAGATGCAAAACAGCCACTTGGATCCCAATGGACAAGGGGCTAGCGTTATGGCAAGAACTGGTGGGAAAATGCCGTGCCTATAAATAGACGTAATTTTAACAAAGAAGATGGTATGCTCGCTAAAGCTGATTCCCACCAAGCAAGAAGTAAGGATTGTCCTCTTTCAACATAATATTGCTTCTATGTAGAAGATGTGCACTACCCCATCCTCGTTCCTTGCCCTGTTCAATTATGGACAATAACATCTGTAACAACTCTTCTGCATCTTTATTGGATGCCAACTCCAAGTTAGTCTGAAAAAGTGGAAGGCGAGTTGAAGGGCTACTCCAGTGCTTTGTCCTTGGTCCTCCACCTTTTTTGGACTGATGCTGGTTCTGCCTCATGGCATCTGAACTGCTCCCAACAATGTGTACCACGTCTTCCAAACTATCTGCATGGATTACACTATTCAGACCTATTTCTGATTCTACAAGCCACTCTGGATCAACTGGAACACCTCGATATTCAGGCTTCCCCGCGTCAACCAAACTGCGACAGCTAACTATCATTACAAGTCTCTCAGTGACAACAATAAACTTGCCAGCTTGTTTAAGTGATTTGCACATCACAAACACCTCATCTTTCAGCCTCTGGCCATCATCAACCTCCATAAGCACTGATGTTCCAACTGCATCTTCTAAAGAGTATGGTCTCAGGGGAAGCTCTCTACTCAGGGGCCTAGGAAGCCGGACCCTACAGCGCTGAGATCGAATCTGGTATAGTTGACTTCTATTTCTTATACTCTGTGCAGTTTTTCCCGTAACTTCAAGGATACTAGCTGCTGGTCTTGCCACAAGTCCGGTGACCCCTAAAGCTATTCCTGCATAAAGGCCATGAGTTGTAAGCACTATTAATAACGAATGAATGAACCAACCTTATGGCTTGTGGTGTTCCCAAATGAAACGAACAGAACACTTTGTTTAAAGAACTATTGAAAAATAGGGGTTGAGTAAAAGGAAGGTTCACTGCTATTCTGGGATTTGGCTTGGGCAGGTGGACTCCTAACAACCAGTAACCCATAACTCTGAACTGCCATATAAGAATTTGACTTTTTGGTGGCTTAAATTATGATCAAGGACCACTAAAGTGTACAATTAATAGGCTTAGTTACTACGATTTTACTGCTTCACATTAATGCCGAGTCATCTTTGTAAATTCCTTAATTTTACTAGCCAAAATTAAACCAAACCAATTGCTTGGCTGAAAAATAGAAGTTAGAGTAAAAAGAGAGAAAATCCTTAATATCTAAGTGTGATTTCATCTGCTTTATTTTGTAAAACTTGCATTCATTTAATCTATGGTGCTGCAGATGGTTGTGCAAACTGCAACATGCATATTATAGTACTTGTGCATTACCTGAGAGGACACCAGGAAAACCATGCTTCTCAGCTTCTTTAATCGGTGACTGAAGGAGACCTGTAAGTCCCTGGAAACAAGAAGCATAATTTTAAGTACTTTCCATATCCATCAATTTTAAATTAACTGTTTGATATGAAGTGCTTGAAAAATGAGCATTAATATTTAAAAAAGTTGATACAATTTTGACCACATGTTTGTTCAAGAGAGGAGGTAGTGAATATCAGAAACCAATAGTTAAAGCTCTTCATGTAAATTCACCAAACACATAGTTTAACTAAATTTTGGCCTAAGCTCAATGTGAGTTGTCACCATCCAGCTTATTTATCATCTTTGTGTATATATTTGACATCTATTGTAGTTTTGACTTCTTGAAGAATATATCCCATATTGAAATTGTGCAAAGCAATAAAGTGGCTTATAAGTGGTATAGATTGGACCTTAATATAAGCCAACTGATTTTGTATTACATGGGCTCAACCCCATTTATAAATCTGGTAGTCCAAATGTGTGTGCATGGGCCAACACTCTCGAGTCCCATAGATTTGTTAACATGGTATCAGAGCAGTGATCCTCTGGGCTCGTGTTTAAGACCTAGAGTTGGGTGTGGCCCATGTGCGTGTGTGGGCCAACACTCCTTAGGCCCGTGGAATTGTTAACATGTCTCATAGATGTACAAATTTGTATGATAAAATTTCCTATCCTCTAATCAAAATACAATACACATTAAAAAAAATAAAAAAAACTAGATAGTCACTTTAAATTAACAATTTACCTCTAAGACTTCATTTATCACACCTGTACTGGCTACACCTTTCTGTTGTTTTTCCATCCTTGATTGGTCATCAAATGTAAACGCAACAATACCCTACAGAGGACATAGTCAATGCATGTTGGTTCCACTTTTGTGTACATACCCAAAAACTGATCCCCTCAAGCATTACAATATGCAGAAATACCTTGCGTGCAGATTTACTAAACTGGGTGGCAGCATCACTTAAAGCATAAACTGTGTTGCTCAGAAGGCTAGTCGTGCCTTGTGCCATGCCTGTAATTATTCCAGTTGGGCTCTGCAAAAGTATCACTCAGATTACAGCATGAGGATAACAGGGCAATCAACTAATACAACCTTATTACCTGCAAAATGCTTCTGGCCGGAACAGATAAAAAATCTCTGATGCCAAGTCCCAAACTCCTTGCAAACCCCATGGGATTGCCTATAACACCAGCAGAACCAAAGATCTGCATATTGCAGAATTGTAACAAACATTCAACTATGAATATATTTGAAAACAGGAACTCAAAATACTGTTATTTAACATATCATGTTGCAAAACAGTGATATTAAGGTTTACAAAGTTCACTCATGTTCTGTACAGTAGGCACAACATCTTGCAAAAGTAGAGATGGAATTCAAAAAATTGAACCAGCTAAATAATATTCCTGTGTTCACCTTGTACATTTCATGAAGTAATTGACGAGTGAAATGCCTGGTGAGTATATCCTGGATAGATTCCCAACTAGACATCTGATGTGCAATTTTCAATTGTTTGAGATGAATTTGAGCACCCTCAACATCAGCAAGAGCCATTATACCTCTCTGCAATTAACTATTGCTGTAAGCAACAAATTGTCTATCAAAACTGAATTAGCAGATATATGAAGTGAAAAAGAGTAACGCCAAAAGGAGAAGTATTCTCAAATCTGTTTTATTTTACATATTACCATTATCAAGGTCAAAGGCATTAACATCCCCAACAATCTTTTGCTAGTTATTTATAAGAGTATACATATGCATTGAACAATGCATTACTCAAACATGCAGCAATATAGACGCTAGATTAAACAATTCAGCATATAGAAGTCCAATTACAAAATTAGAGATACAAGTATCCATAAATGGAGCAGAATTGAGTGTTACAACCAGGGTTTTGTTAAAGATGGAAAAAGCTGGAGATATTCGATAAAGAAAAGCAGCATAGGGGGAAAAATGTCCAAGAAATTCACATTGTGGTCCTGTTCTAAATATAAGATAAGGCTACTATCCTCACCTCCCAACCCTAGATCTACACTTTTTACCCCAACCACTTGACCATGTCTTGCTTCCACGATACTTGTTCATTTCTACAGCCGGGATCTTCCATAGTTGGACTAGAATTTGTAAAAAATATGAAATCCTTTCTTCAGGTTACCAGCAGGTGAATTTTTTATCAAGGGATGAGAACCATGACTAGAAACTTCAAGAGAAGGGGCTTTGCAATTAAAATCATGGCCACAAGTTTTGAGAGGAAATTATTGGAGCAATCAGCAGAATGCATTTGTACAATGTTTGTCAATGATAGCATCGTGATACACATAATAATCAGTGTTTGGCAAGGGAAGAGAATAAAAAGTTACATACATGGATAATCGATTCTCTTGATGTAAGAAAACCATTTCTAGCCATCCATGGAGCACTAGAAAAGCTGTAGAAAGTAAAACACCACTTTTATTTATCCATAAGAGATCGAAAAAAAGGAGGGGAGCTAAATTTAAACAAAGCCATGGACTCACCTCAGAGTGAATTTGATGGGTGCCAAATCAAACAATTCTACATAGATTTTCTTCTGTCTTCTGGCCAAACAATAAATTTTCTGCCAAGGTGCTCCAATTGGAACCACTGAAGGCAGAGATGAATTTTTTATTTGGCTCTTATTAAATGTAAGAATGTTGATTTCATGCAGTTGAATTTGTTTTGTCTTGGTACATTCATAAGTCCAAGAGTGTGTAAACCCCACATCATATGTAAGAGGACAGCATGAAGGATCTGAATTTGGCAAGACTGAGCTCTGGAATCTTGAAGAGACAGATCTCAAGAAGTCTAGCAGGCTTAATACATGTTCCTGTTCTAGTTCAAGACAAAAATTTGCCATTCTGCAAGCATTTAATAGATTCCAATAAGCACAGAAAAAAGTAACCAAACCAAATCATTCAGTGAATTGATGGACACCTTAAGCTTATATACTCAAATGAAACCAAGGAAATATCTTTCTTCCTCCATCTTGCTACGGCCAGCTCGACTACAGGTTCACAGCAACTTTCAGAGGAAACTTCCAACATTCTTTCGCTTTTTAAGTTTGCAATATCATTCTTGGCTCTGTGGCTGCCTGTATTACTCTTGTACTGTGGATTAAAGGACAGGAAAACAGGATATGGTGTTGTTCGCAACTGATTATCTATTTGCAATGAAGAGATCTGAAAGGACAGTTTTTGTTGATCCAGACTCTGAAGCAGTGTGACAGTGATATCCTTTGCACAGGCAAAAAGCAATTCCTAATAGAAAATGAAAAGCTTGAAAAATTTTGATAAGCAAACTCAACAACCAGATTAATGAATTTTTTATCCATTTACCTGTGGATAGGCACTAATCAAGGAGATACCAATGCATGAAATAGCAAAAGAAAATTTCTCATTGTAATCAACAAAATTGTCACGTTTCTTATCATATTTGTTTTTTTCTTGAAACCAAGAGGGAATTGGGTCGTCCCTCGAGTCTTTCAAAATATGATAACCTGAATCAACTATGCTAAGCACCTGAAATGAGGAAACCATTATTAAGCAACGTGCAAATAAAATTAATGCCCATACAGTAGAGCCAGAAACAAACCTTAGTTGATCCCTCAGCGTGGGTAGACAAAAGCAATGTTCTTTCAGGTTTCTGAAAATGGAAAAAGCCAACTTAACTCAAATCTTAAACGCCAACCAAATGCCAGGAACTGCATCTGTTTTATTTTAAAGTTTGTCTTGTTCATTGTATGAGAGTTTGAATAAAATTCTATTTATGCCATAGCATTTTCTGTATATGCATTCAATTACATCAGGACTGCTACACTGTTCCACCCATGCTCTCTCAAATTTGTCATTTTCTTGGGGTATTACCCATGCACAATATTACCTATCCTTCTACAACCACAAACTCTTCTCTATAACATCCAAAATTTACGTATGAAAAATCTCAACAAAATTATCCCAGTATTCCCTGCCAGCCTTTCTGCTGACTGGGGCTCTTGCAACAAAATAAGGAGCAAAGTGGATACCTCAGAAGTTGACTTTAAGTGTACAGGTATGTACTCTTTTAGATCATCAAGAGCATAGAGCCCAACAACACGCTCTCCAACCACCTATCATTAAAAAAAATTTAAAAAAAAAAAAAAAAAAAAAAAAGAAAAGAGAGAGAATTGGTAGTAAGCAATAAAACACTCACATAAGTTTGCCAAATGAAAGAAAAAAGGATGCACACCTCAACAGTTAGACGATGCGGGTAACAGGGTTCATCCCATGAATAAGGGCAAGAAGTGTATGGGTGAATAATAGTGTCAAATGTTTCACATCTTTGCTGATAAATCCGTAATCTCTGCGCAAAGGCAAGAGTGGAATGAGGGAACTATTCTTATAATGATAAAACTGCAGATTAACGAATTGAAATTTGTAGTTTGCTATATAGTGGAATGATTAAACAATTACCAACCTCCTTTGAGAAATTATCAATTCTGTATGGCATGAACCCTGTGTCATCATCCGATAAAAGAATCAAATTTGTCCCCAAATTCCCGTGGAGGCTTCCAACAATCTTTTCATCCTTAATAGAAACATCAGCATTCTGTACTTCAACCCTTATCATATGTAGTGAACCAGACATATAATTCCTCATTTTCACTTGGGTATCACCTAGATGATCTGGCAAGAAGCTACCAGACCATTGCCAACCAGGTTCATTAAAACGAACGGAAACCAATAGATCCCTACAACAGATTGAAAAAAGAAGAGTAAAGAAGAACAGCTATGAGAAAGATGCGTGCAAGTTGTAAAATTAAATGCTGATACACAAAACAGAGCTAAAGAGAATGGTAAAAGAAACTAAATTGTCCATAATACTAAATTGTCCATATCGTGAAATCAAAACAAAAACAATAATGTAACATCCAAATAACTAGAAATTAAATTACCTAAACTATAAAATGTTTTAAATAACATGGCTACAGGAATTCAGATTTATTAGAATATGGGAATCTACACACACACACACATATATATATGAACAAAAACAAAGCAGGAAGAAAAAAAAAAGTGTTTTTCATTCTTTTCATGTTGAAATTACATGGTCTATATATAAGAAAAGAGAATACACATAACTTATATATAATATCTGCTATCCTTAGAAAATAAATCCCCTAAACTAGGCAGCAATATATACAATGATTCTAATTCCTATTTGATGATTCCGTAATTTGTGGGATTTGAATATTGTTTCTGTTACAGATGTGTTGCAGATATTGCTGACTTTGTGAATATGTTTCTGGGTCAAATGTAACAGATGTATTGCAGATATTGATGACTTTACTAATATGTTTCTAGGTCAAATATACAGGCTGTATATCGTTGAAAATAGCTTTGAAAAATAACTATACTTATTTGTATATATATGCGTAATGATACATTTGATAAATGAGATTAGAGAGAAATTCATTCTTATTTACTAGTTACTCTGAATACATGGTATCAGAGCATAATATGGTGATGGGATCACATGAAAACAATTAGCTCACGGGTACAGCTGATCAGGCATGTGCATTTTTCAGGTCTGGCTGCACATGTTCCAGCGCAACCACAGTTCATAGTTCCTGCTCCATCTCAGTATTTGCAGGGTGGTGGTTCTGACCAAACAGCTGGGTGAGGTGTTGATCAAGGTGGGTGATATCTGAAAGTAGTTGGGCTGTTTGGGTGAGTTACAGAGAAGTGAGAGAGAGAACGTTAGGTTCACCACTTCAGGAGAAGTTGCTGCCCGGAATCCATGCCCCAGCGCGTGAGGGCAAGTGAAAGGCCGGAAACTGCTCCGGTCACCTTTCTTCAACTCAATTTGGTTTCTTCATTTCGGGTTTGGGTTTTGTAAGGAGTGTAATTGGTGTCGGGTGCATTACATAGTAAGATCGCTCTGTCTTTATATTGTTTTGAATATTTGAGATTGGTGCAGTTTGTTAAATGTGGAGAGAGGACTGGTTAGAATTAGTTTTTAAAAAAAAAAATCTATTTATTTTTATTTATATGGCAAGTTTTTACCGCTTAGTTGTGAGTAGTGAGTGATTGGGCTGAAGATATTAATTATGAAAGTTTTGAGTTAAAAAAAAATCTATTTGTTTTTGTTTATATGGCAGGTTTTTACCACCTAGCTTGTTCACTCATTGACTGGTTTATGCCTTATTAATTTTATTATTTTAATTTGGCAGGCTAAGTCTCCTTCATATTATTATATTATCGGTAGGCTAAGCCTCCTGTATCTTGTAGCTTTGTGTTTTGTGGTGAAAATATGGCTGAAAAACAGACTGTAGTAGTTCTTTATATGGTTCCAATAGCATCCAAAATTACTAAACATAAACTCAATAGTACAAACTACCTTGATTGGAATCAAACTATCGAGTTATATTTGCTCAGTATTTTTATGGATAGTCATTTAACTAATGATCCACCTAAGAATGAGTCTAGGCTGTCTTGGATGAGAGATATTGGTAGATTATTTTTACAGGTCCGTAATTCTATTAACAGTGAAGTGGTTGGTTGTCAATGCTAACTATCTCTCATGACAGACAAGCATATGAATTATAAGCTGAAATTTTGGGGATCTGATTTAGTATGTTGTAAATATGACTTTAACTATATATTCTATTTATTTTCTTAGGGTAGATCTATTCTTGGCAGGTACTTAGATTGAGGAGATTTTATTATTGTAATTAAGCCTTGAATTATATGTAATGGGGAAGAAACTCAAAGCAAGATAGCTTTTCCAAACCAGTCTTAATTTTGTCATAGTATCAGAGCCTGTAATTAAAATTTGAATTACATGGCTTTCTTTGTCTTGTAAGTTTTAGATTTAGTTTTGTCATTTCTAGGTTAAGGATTCTACGTTGATCTAGGTTTCAGTTTTCAATCATTGTATTTTTTTTTTTCTTGGTTATTTGGGTTGTTATGGGCTATTGGGTTTTGTCACTTCTAATTTAGTATAATCATTTGTTATAGCAATCATGTCTTCTAACAAATTTGAGTATTTTTGCACTCATTTTACGGGAAAGAATTATTTTGCTTGGGAATTTCAATTACAAACATATTTCAAAGGAAAAGAATTGTTAGGACATCTTGATGGATCTGATTATAAACCTAGAGATGTTACAAAGGGGGTTGAGTGGGAAGTAAAGGATGCACGTATCATGAGTTAGATCTTAGGTTTTGTAGAGCCTCATATTCTTTTGAATCTTAGACCATATAAGACATTCAAAGAAATGTGGGATTATTTGAAACGTGTGTACAACTAGGATAATGATGCGAGAAGATTTCAATTAAAATTTGATATTGCCAACTACTCTCAAGGAAGTTTGTCCATTCAAGAATACTATTTTGGTTTTATCAACATGTGGACTGACTACACTGCTATTGTTTATGCTAAAGTCCCTACAGAATCATTATCTGTTATCCAAGCAGTCCATGAGATTAGCAATCGAGACCAATTTTTTATGAAACTACATCCAGATTTTGAAACTATTCGCTCTAATTTGATGAGTAGATGTCCAACACCATCCTTGGATACTTGTTTGGGTGAGCTTCTGAGAGAGGAGCAACAGTGTCTTACAAAAACAGCCATGGAACAGCAGAGGACTGCTGTAGAATCTTCTAATATTGCTTTTGCAGCAAATGGGGGGCCAAGAGGTCGGGACATGAGGAATGTCAAATGCTATAGTTGCAAAGAATTTGGCCACATTGCAACGCATTGTTTGAAGAAGTTTTGCAATTACTGCAAAGCCAAGGGGCATATCATCACAACATGCCCAATTCGGCCACAAAACAAAAATCATAAAGCTTTCAAGCTACTGTCCAGACTATAGCTGCTGATTCCAGAATTTCTAATCAAGTTACTACCATGTCTGCACAAACTTCTTCATCTACAGCTGCTGTCCCAGGTTCTATAACACCAAAAATGGTGCAGTAGATGATTTTCTCTGCCTTTACAGCTTTAGGACTTTCAAGTAACCACAAATCTTCTTCAAATCTTTGGCTTTTTGATTCTGGAGCATCAAATCATATGACATATGCTCCTAAGAGTTTTTCCAATGTCAAGAAACCTAGTGGTAATATGGAAATCCAAACAGCAAATGGGAATTCTTTACCAATTACAGCTATTGGTGATGTCTCTCCTATTTTGAAAGATGTTTTCTTGTCTCCTGGTTTGACTCATAATCTTCTCTCTATTGGGCAATTGGTTGAGAATAATTGTAATGTTCTATTTTCTGCTGCTGGTTGTGTTGTACAAGATCAAGTGTTGGGGAAGGTGATCACAAAGGGGCCTAATTGGGGGTGCGTCTTTCCTTTACACATACCAGCTACTGTTCATAATTCCAATTTGTTTTCTTTGGTTTGTCATACTGCCAAAAATCAGAAGCAGTTGTGGCATAATCATTTAGATCATCCAAACTCAAAGGTTTTACTTCATGTACTAAATTCTGGTTTGCTTGACAACAAAATCCAATGTTCCTCTAAAGATGTTGTGTTTGATTGTTCTAGTTGTAAAATGGGAAAAAGCAAAGTTCTTCCTTTTCCTACTCATAGTTCTTTGTCTACCAATTGTTTTTATCTTATTCATAATGATGTTTGGGGCATTGCACATGTTGTGTCTCACTCTCAATACAAGTACTTTGTGACATTCATTGATGATCATAGTAGGTTCACATGGATCTATTTTCTTCGATCCAAAAATGAAGTCTTTAATGTCTTTAAAAATTTATTGGCATTCATTGAAACCCAATTTTCCACCTGCATCAAGACTTTAAGAACAGATTCAGGTGGAGAATACATGTCTCATAAATTTCAAGAATTTCTCAAACACAAAGGCATTATTTCTCAACGGTCATGCTCATACACTCCACAACAAAACGGTGTTGCTGAAAGAAAGAATCGTCATCTTCTTGACATGGTTAGAACTTTGCTTCTTGAGTCATTTGTTCCACCTCGGTTTTGGGCTTTTAGTACTGCAGTTTACTTAATTAATCGTCTTCCAGCCCCTAAATTGAACTATGAGTCACCATATTATGCTTATATCATTCTCAACCTAAGCATTCTGGTGTCCACACTTTTGGTTGTGTTTGTTTTGTCCATTTACCTCCACATGAACGACATAAACTCTCAGCCCAATTTCTTAGGTGTGCTTTTCTTAGATATGCTCCTCATCCAAAGGGGTTCCAATGCTGTGATCCTACAACTAAAAGGATACGAGTATCAATAAATGTCATATTCTTTGAAAATCAGTATTTTTTCATGCTCCAAAATGAACCCTCGTCCGTATCTTCACCATCTTTTTTACCAGATTTTTCTGATGCATGTACTACATCTTTACCATCTTCTACAACTAGGTTTAAACTAGGTTTTGTGTATTAAACGCATGCCCATCATGTAGACCCTTTGCAAGAATCAACTCCAACACCTGGGCCTACATCTACATCAGTACCACAACCATGTCGCAAGTCAACTCGCCAAACCAAACCCCCTAATAGGTATGGATATCCCGCTACATCTTTGGCTGCTACTTTATCTGCTATTTCTATACCTTCTTCTTATATACTCAGGCCATGAAACATAAGTGCTGGCAGCAAGCAATGCAAGAAAAATTAAATGCTGTAGAGCTGAATGGTACATGGGATATAGTTCAATGCCCACCTTCAGTTAAACCCATAAGCTACAAATGCGTGTATACTGTAAAATTACAATATGATGGGTCTTTAGACAGATATAAAGCGAGGCTTATGGCTCTTGGAAATCGTCAAGAATATGGAGTGGACGACGAAGAAACATTTGCTTCCGTGGCCAAAATGACGTATGTTCGAACAATTCTTGCTATAGCTACCTCCAAAGCTTGGCCAATCCATCAAATGGATGTGAAAAATGCATTCCTTCATGGGGAATTAAAGGTAGAAATTTATATGCATCTTCCTCCAGGAGTGACAAGTATCTCTAAAACCAATGTGTGTCGATTTAACAAATCTCTTTATGGGTTAAAGCAAGCTCCAAAGGTTTGGTTTGAAAAGTTCCGGCAAACTATTCTTGGGTTTTCCTTCGTACAAAGCCAATATGATACCTCAATGTTTCTGCATACGACTTCCACAGGTAATGTAATTCTTTTTGTTTATGTAGATGATATTATCATCACCGGATTTGATTCATCTTCCATTACTCAATTTCAACAGTCTCTTCATACTACTTTTAAAATGAAGGATCTTGGTCCTCTCACTTATTTTCTTGGATTAGAGGTGCATAAATCTGCTGATAACATGTTTTTAAACCAACACAAATATACTAAAGACCTCATTGCTTTGGCTAGTTTGGCAAATTCTGCTCCTGTTGATACTCCTTTGGAGGTTAATGTTAAATACAAAAGAGATGAAAGTGATCTTTTCCATGATCCCACTTTATATCGCAAACTAGTTGGCAGTCTTATGTATTTAACTGTCACTAGACCAGACATTTCTTATACTGTACATCATATTAGTCAATTTATGACGTCACCTAGACAACTTCATATGATTGTTGTCCACTGAATCATTCAGTATCTTCTAAGCTCTCCTACCCGTAGACTTTTTTTTCCCACTGGATCTGATCTCACTCTAGCTGCCTATAGCGATGCAGATTGAGCTGGATGCCCGGACACACGTCGATCAACATCAGGGTGGTGTATGTATCTTGGCCATGGTTTGATCTCTTGGAAGTGCAAGAAACAAGAAAGGGTTTCTAAATCATCTACAGAAGCATAATATCGAGCTCTGCCTGCAACATGTTCTGAAACTATTTGGTTACGTGGCCTTCTTGCTGAACTTGGATTCGTTCAATCTATTCCAACTCCTTTACATGAAAACAACACTAGTTCCATACAAATTGCAACAAAACCGGTCTATCATGAACGTACTAAACATATTGAAGATTATCATTCTATACGAGAACCTTTTGATAGACAATAGATTTCTTTGCCACATGTCTCCAGTTCTTTATAAGTAGCTGACATCTGCACAAAGGCCTTGCTTAGGCCACGACATGAGATTTTAGTGAGCAAATTGTTGCTAGTTCCTATCCCACCATCAATTTGAAGGGGATGTCAATGCTAACTGTCTCTCATGATAGACTAGCATCTGAATTATATGCTGAAATTTAGGAATCTGATTTAGCTCTTTATATGCTGTAAATATGACTTTAACTGCATATTCTATTTCTTTTCTTAGGGTAGATCTATTTTGGTAGGTACTTAAATTGAGGAAATTTGATTCTTGTAATTAAGCCTTGAATTATATATAATAGGGAAGAAACTCAAAGCAAAATAGCTTTTCCAAACCAATCTTAATTTTTTCATTGGTTTGGTAACTCACTGTAAGACAGTCAAAGAATTAATGACCTACTTAGAATTTATGTACTCTGGAAAAGGGAACATCTCTCGCATCTATGATGTTTGTAAAGCATTTTACAGGGCAGACAAAGGTGACAAATCTCTCACTAATTATTTCATGGATTTCAAGAGAACCTATGAAGAACTCAAAATGTTGCTTCCTTTTAGCACTGATATAAATGTACAACAAGCTTAACGGGGAAAGTTGTATATGATGAGTTTTTTAGCTGGTCTTCCATCTGAATTTGAGACTGCTAAATCTCAAATTCTTTCTGGTTCAGAGATTTCTTCTTTACAAGATGTTTTCAGTAGGGTTCTTCGTACTAAAAGTTCGCCAATTGTTCAACCTAATCAAGCTAACAGTGCTCCTGTTAACCATCATAACACCTTTAAGGCAGGGAAACAGCCATACAGGAGTGGTAGTGCTAATAAAGGGATAGGATCCAACAATTATGGTAAGAATACTAGTACTCATGGACATGAGTTAGGAAGAATAATGTCACTATTGTCATAAGTCAAGTCATTTCAAACAGGATTGTCGGAGGTTTCAATATAGGGGAGCTCAATATGCCCAAGTTGCATCTACTCCTGCAACCTCTGAAAAGTCTGTTCTAATATCCGCAGATGAATATGCAGATTGACTCAGCTTTAAGAAGCCATGAAAACCCAGTCCAGTCCTAAGTCAGGTAAACCCAATACATGTTTTGTTTCCTCCTCTTCAAAATGGGTCGTTGACTCTGGTGCTACAGATCATATGATAGATAATTCTAGTTTATTTTCTAATTTTCAGTCACATAAGTCTACTTGTCCTGTTACTTTAGCTGACAGTTCCACATCTTGTGTTATTGGATCTGGAATGATTAACCCCACATCATCACTGACTTTATCATCTGTTCTTAAATTACCGCAGTTATCCTTTAATTTGATTTCTGCTAGTAAACTCACTCGAAGTCTGAATTGTTGTCTTATTTTTTCCTGATTATTGTTTATTTCAAGATCTTATGACGAAAAAAATTATTGGTAAAGGACATAAGCCTGGAGGTCTCCACATCCTGGATACACAAATACTGAAGTCCATTGCTTGTTCCAGAGTTGTCACTCCTTTTGAAGCACATTGTCAATTAGGTCATCCTTCTTATCCTATTCTTAAGAAATTGTGCCTTTAGTTTTCTAGCTTGTCTTCTTTAGACTGTGAGTCATGTCAGTTTACCAAACACCATCATCTCAGTTCTAGTCCAAGAGTTAATAAACAAGCAAATGCTCCTTTTGAATTAGTACATTCTGATATTTAAGGTCCTTGTCCAGTTACATCTAAAACTAGATTTAAATACTTTGTTACTTTTGTTGATGATTATTCTCGAATGACATGGTTATATTTGATGAATAAACAATCAGAATTGTTCTCTCATTTTTCTGCTTTTTGTGTTAAAATTCAAACTCAATTTAACGTGCCAATACAAGTTTTGAGAAATGACAATGCAAAAGAATACATGCCAAAAACTTTTCAAAATTACATGATCAAACATAGTATTCTTTATCAAACATCTTGTGTGGACACACCTCAGAATGGTGTTGCTGAAAAAAAGAATAGACATCTTAAAATTAGTAGAGCATTATTATTTCAAATGCATATTACTTGTTTTGTTCGGGATGTCCACCCTCAGGTTACAAAACTTGATCCAAAATCTTTAAAGTGTCTTTTTCTTCACTATTCCCATGTGCAAAAAGGATATAAGTATTATTGTCCTAATTTGAGTAGGTATCTTATGTCAGCTGATGTTACGTTTTTGGAACATACACCAATTTCTTCATCTTCAAGTCCTACTGGTCAAGGCGAGGATGATGATTTGCTGGTTTATACTATTACTCATCCACCTTCCGCCGTCCCTACTTCTGCTCTTATTAAGCCTCCTATCACACGAACATATTCCCGTCGGACACAACCTCTTGTTACTGTTGCTGCACCTGTTCAAGATCCTCTTGCTCCATGTCCTGCTGAGCCAAATTCTTCGTCATCAGATCCGATTTCGAGTGATGATCTTCCCATTGCTCTCTGTAAAGGTAAACGCACATGTACATATCTAGTTTCTTCTTTTGTTTCTTCCAACCATTTGTCATCCTCTTCTTGTTCTTTGATTGCTTCTCTCGATTCTATTTCTGTCCCCAAAACTATTTACGAAGCTTTATCACATTTTAGTTGGAGTAATGCAATGATTGAGGAGATGAATGCGTTAGATGTTAATGGCACTTGGACCTTGGAGAATCTACCTGCAGGAAAACAAACTATTAGGTGTAAATGGGTCTTTGCAGTAAAAGTTAATCTTGATGGATCAGTTGCTAGATTGAAAGCTCGACCTGTTGCTAAAGGATACGCTCAAACTTATGGAGTGGACTATTCTAACACATTTTCTCCTATTGCTAAACTTGCTTTTGTTACTCTTTATTTCTATGGCTACTACTCATCATTGGCATTTGCATCAGCTAGATGTTAAAAATGTCTTTCTTCATGGAGATCTTCAGGAAGAAGTCTATATGGAGCAACCACTTGGTTTTGTTGCTCATGGGGAGTACATGAAAGTACGTCCTCTTCATAAGTCCTTGTATGGCTTAAAACAAAGTCCTCACGCCTGATTTGGCAAGTTTAGTCAGGCCATTAAGGAGCTTGGTATGCAAAAAAGTAAGTATGATCATTCTGTTTTCTATAAGAAATCTGATGATGGCATCATTCTATTAGTCGTCTATGTGAATGACATTGTGATCACTAGTAGCGACTCTGTAGGGATTTCATCTCTCAAATCATTTCCCCATACTCAATTTCATACTAGAGATTTGGGAACGCTGAAATATTTTTTTAGGGTTGAAGTGACCAGGAGTAAGCAAGGAATCTACTTATCTCAAAAAAAGTATATACTAGACTTACTATCTAAAACAGGAAAACTGGGAACTAAACCCTTTAGTACTCCAATGATCCCTAATTTGCAGCCTACAAAAGATGGTGAATTGTTTAAAGATCCTAAGAGATACAGAAGATTGGTTGGGAAGTTGAATTATCTTACTGTGACCCGTCCAAATATTGCATATCCAGTTAGTGTGGTTAGCCAGTACATGTCATCTCCAACTGTCGATCATTGGAAGGCAGTAGAACAAATTTTAGGCTATTTAAAAGAAGCTCCTGGACGTGGCATTTTGTATATCAATCATGGTCATACTAGAATTGTGTGTTTTTCAAATGCTGATTGGGTAGGATGTAAGGAATATCAAAGATCCACTTCAAGATATTGTGTCTTTGTTAAAGGAAATTTAATTTCATGGAGACGTAACAAATAGAATGTAGTTTCCTGATCAAGTGCAGAATCTGAATACAGGGCTATGGCCCAATCTATATGTGAAATAACATGGGTGCATCAGCTCCTTAGTGAATTAGGTTTCAAGGTCTCAATGCCAACCAAATTATGGTGTGATAACCAAGCCGCGATCCATATTGCATCTAATCCTGTTTTTTATGAACGAACCAAACACATTGAGATTGATTGTCACTTTCTTTGTGAAAAGATTCAGCAAGGCTTGATTTCTATAGGATATATGAAGGCTGGAGAACAATTGGGCGATATATTCACAAAAGCTCTTAATGGGATTTGGATTGATTATCTTATGACAAGCTAGGCATAATCAACATCTATGCTCCAGCTTGAGGAGGAGTGTTACAGATGTGTTCCAAATATTGCAAACTTTGTCAATATGTTTTTGGGTCAAATGTAACAAATGTGTTGCAGATATTGATGACTTTATTAATATGTTTCTGGGTCAAATATACAGGTTGTATAACGTTGAAAATAGCTTTGAAAACTAACTATACTTATTTGTATATACATGTGTAATGATAAATTTGATAAATGAGATTAGAGAGAAATACATTCTTATTTACTAGTTACTCTAAATACAATTTCCAACACTCCCCCTCAAGTTGATGAATAGATCTATCATTCCTAACTTGCCGACGCACAGATCAAATTCTGGTTTAGATAAGGCCCCTCAAGTTGGTGAATAGATCTATCATAAGAACATCGGCTTCTTGAGACTTGGTAGAAATATAGGATAAAGCAATAGTCCCGCTTTCTATTTCAGTCTTTAATAAATTTCCTATAAATACTCGCATGCTTCATTTTGTCATTCTCACCTGGGTTGTGAACCACACTTATTGCTGATTCACTGTCACTAAAAAACTTTCATGGGATCAGTCAAAGGCATATTCAAATCAATCATCAACCTCTGGATCCAAATAAGCTCACATGTTCCTTGTGCTATGGCTCTATATTCAGCCTCTGCACTACTGCAGGCTACTGCAAATTGCTTTTTACTTCTCTAAGTAACCAAATTTCCCCATACCTTCGTACAGTATCTAATTGTGGACTTGCTATACTCAACAGCTCCAACCCAATCTGTGTCCGAGTATCCAACTATATCCCTTATCTCAGTTTTCTTAAATAGTAGCCCTTTAACAGGACTTCCCTTGAGATATCTCAAGATCTGATTCACAAAGTCCAGGTGTCTCTTTGTGGGAGCATGCATGAATTGACTAACAATGCTCACACTAAAGGCAATGTCCGGCCTTGTATGAGACAAATACATGAATTTGCCTACAAAATGCTGGTAGCTAACCTGATTCATTGATGGATCTTTCTTAGAAATTTTTTGCTTCCAATTTCATTCTAAGGGTGTTCCAGCTGTCTACACCCAAGCTTACCGGCTTCTTTAAGCAAATCCAATGTTTTCCTTTGTGAGATAAAGATTCCTTTTCAGCTTCTTGCAATTTCCATACCTAAGAAGTATTTGAGGCCTCCTTAGTCTTTCACTTTAAATTCAGCCTATAGTTTCTTCTTGAGATTCTCCTTAAGTCTCAAATCCTGGTGGAGACCGTGATTCATCTAATATGTCCTCTTTGTTCCCACTTTTTTTTTTGGTTCTCTCCTAGTTTTACATCAGTTCAAAATGCATACTATCTGCAAAGTTAAAATATATGAATTCCAAGTCAACCCTCCAGAACCTTGATTCCATAAAGCCATAACCCATACTTTGAGCAATTACCAGCCAATATCACTAAAATGTAATAACCATCCTGATTTCATTGATTCCTTTATTCCAGATGCCAAACATTCACTAGAAGAGATCATTTACTCCTCCAAATCCTTATTGGATTATAGAGTCTGAACCTGTGTCTAGCACATTGTGGGAAGGTTCGTATGTTGATATATTTGTCTCACATGAAGCTAAAATTTTAATTTGCATCTTATCATAGGAAAAATGTGTTCGAGATCATTTCCGCACTTAAGATTGCGGCAGTCATTATAGTAGATACAGTACCTCATTTTGTCGGTCCAGTGCAGGTGGGAGTGCTGTCCAATCCGCAAATGAACAGAGGGCTCAGTTCCTTTCTGCCTATACCATAAGTCTCTGCTGCACGCATTGCTAATTACATACCTGAGGAATGAAGGAAAGTTGATACCATTCATGATATCATAAAAACACACCATTAATTTGATATATACAGCAGTTTGCTGAAATCACTAAAAATTATTACCTGGGTTGGAAAGTGATGGCTTGTGTCCTGCCAGCAATTGGTCCACCAAGAGCACTAGCAGTTACGGATATAATAAATACAGCATTTGGGGATGACTGAGGCACATGTACAGTGCTTGATCCACTCGGAGGAACAAGAAGAAATGGTTCTGACCATGAAGAATTTTGTTCTTTTTCAGCAACATGTTCGGGTAGGCACCTTCTTAATCTGACCATAAATTCATCCTCCGAAGAAATAGCACAAGGAGAATACATGCATGCTTTAGCTTTTCTAAGTTCAGTATCAACAAAGTCATAATCTGTTAAAGTTGACTCACTGGTTGACTGCATATAAGAAGAATCTTTCTTATCGACTGAATCATGCTTCTCTGATTGCCTGAAGAAAGATTGTGAGGAACCAGATAAAGCTACATGCTTTTGCAGAGATCTAACTAAATGTGGGTTAGCATTCTTCCCAGAGAAGATTATGCGATTCTCCACAGAAGAACTGCCGAGATCATCAAATTGTGGAGCTATAGCACATGTATACTGGTCAGAAAATAAGAGATGAATACCATCTTTCTTCTCTTGAAGAAGTTCATGTTCAATTAAGTAACAGGACGGGACAATGTAGTAATTCCTGTTGATTCCCACCGCAGAGTCCAATATATTAAGCGGAAGACCAGTACAATTATAAACCAGAAAAGGAACATAAATGAAGATCTCTCGTGCACCAGACAATGCATCCATCATCTTTTCCACGGTTACATAGAGTGGACCTAGAACCAAATAATGACAGTGCGGTTACAAACAAATGGCAAAACATTTGATGAATTAAAAGAAGCAACTGGACAATAAATTTTACCAGTAGATAATTCAGGATCGAAGGTCATAGTCTCGATTAGAGAGAACTTGGTTCCATTAAATTTGGCCATTTTGCTGAATGTTTCTGTACGTGGAAACTTCAGAGGTGAAGGTTTGTATCCTTGCACATAGAACTCTAGACCCAGGTCATGTGAAGGATCAACATGATAAAAGGAATTTTCTGCCTAAAAATCAGATTAGCACATGGAATGGCATTAATTAATTATGTCACATTCAACAAATATTACAATACACAGCTCCAATATCCAACTTCAGATTCATCTCACAAAAATTGTTTACAAACCTCGGAAATTAATGCAGTACGAGTTACCCCACCGCTCTCAATGGTAAGTGATATTGCTTCTGGAAGATAATTGTTCAGTACTAACGGAGTACTTAAGGTCACTTGATGAATAAAACTCTTCTTCGACTGCTTCCAATCATTAGTAGAAATTTCAACAGATTGGTTTTGAGTGATATTGGCACGAAGAGATAAACTTTTTTTGGACTTTCCAGATGAAGGCACACTAAAATTTCTAACTGAAATGCAACAACGAAATGGATCACTGGTTGGATTTGTTGGATAACAAACAAAAGATCTAAGAAATCCAATCTTCATTTCCTGAGAAAGAATATTTGAAAGATCATGCACTTCACTCCACAAGTAAGAATTTCCAAGAGGACGCCACCTCAAGCGACCAGCTTCAGCCAAATGCAATGGCAGCGGAGACTCTTGTCCAGGATATATTGGATCTAGGATCTAAAAAAACAAAATAACTGGATACTCAGAATTGGAAAAACCACAAAATTAAGGTGTCTAAAGCAGCTACTAGTGGGAAAAAATTATTTTGCTCACACCTTAGGGGATAGTCCAAATGGAATATCAAATCTTAACTCCAGTGGCAGTGATGTTGCATTTGACAGTATGACCTAAATCGTGAAACTAATCAACTGAATAATGAAAGGAATTTCATGAGCAATTAATACCAAAAGCTACAATCAACACTATACATACCGTCGAGTACAACCGCAGTAACTTGCTATAGCGCTTCACTGAAACATCAAAAATAACAGGAACAGTAAAACCGGTATTGAAATCAGAACTAACACTCTCTTCAGTGGTTAGATTGTATTTTGAAATATCCCTTTTTTTCTCAACTTCAATTTTATT
Source organism: Mallotus nudiflorus (assembly GCA_947683625.1). NCBI lineage: Eukaryota > Viridiplantae > Streptophyta > Magnoliopsida > Malpighiales > Euphorbiaceae > Mallotus > Mallotus nudiflorus. The sequence continues at coordinate 613,220 of CANTUR010000377.1, read as the reverse complement.
TGAGGCCTTAGAAAAGCCAACCTCAAAACAGGTGACTCCTACAAGATCCATAGAAATAGGAGTGGAAGGCAGAGACATCCCCTCAAGTTGAATGCACATAAAATGATGAACTACCATTGATTGCTTCTCACTTAGCCTATCAGAAGATTGAGCAGATCGGAATCGGATGAGTTGCTCCTCAGGAGTTTCAATAAGATAAATAGGAACAGAAGCACCTGGTTCCACAGCTTTTCCTTCCTCCATTTCTGAGGCATCAAACTCCTCTTTGTTAACAAGCCCTTGGAAAACATGGTACACTAGGGGCAAAGAAGTCAAGTTTTGAAGTACATATGGAGCATATCTCCCCCCACTTATAGCATCAGCAGAATGATGACTCGAGAAACTCTGAATTTCACTAGGATCAGTTATTGTGAGATGCCAAGCATCATTAACCATTTCAACAGTCCTGAAAACACACTATTAAGTGAAAATAACAGTTAGGAAGATTAAACTTTTTTTCATGGAAATCAATAATGTCAACCTGCATTCAAGAGTCAATTAATATCGAAACTTATTTGAATTCCTAATGTTGTTAAACATATTTGTTGGCAAATACTGCTTTAATGAAATTACACAATTCTATTTCAGCAATTAATGTGAATCAAGGATCCACAAAGACATGCTTTCCATTTAGAGCATTTTCAGGTAAAGGCAAGTCCATTTTAAACATATACATGAGCTTCTGTGTTTATAGATGATTCTGCTACAGCTCAAAGTCACTAGATGCACTGCAAAGTAGATTAAACTGGTGGCTCCACTTAGAAGTCCATCCTGCAGCACTCTTGCTCAAGTCACAAGGTGGTCAAGCATGTAAATTAACATGAATGCATACCTCAAAAAAAGATTCTGTGCAGTTCACGTTCAGAGGTGCTGTTGATGAGAGATGGATATCTGTTATAATGGATTGGTTCAGGAGAGCACTCTTTTTTTGTCTTCTAATCATGTTTATCTGAAACTTCCAAGGCTCAACAAATGGCTCCCAAAGGACCTACAGCCAAATATCAAGTGGAAAAAAAGATCAATAGTTCAGAAGAACAAGACAGATGACACTTCCTTCATGTATTTACCTTGTGGATATTATTGTAGTTCACTTCAAGTTCACTTGAAACTGAGCCCTCAAAGCTATTTTCAGTAATTATGAAATGTAATGGGGAGTTCCTCATAAGAATTTCCAATAACGGTCCACCACAGCTCCACTACATGATAGTAGAGAAGAAGAGTAAACAGCCAATAAATAAAAAAAAGGTTACAAATGAAAATGGAATGATTGAGTTGCCAGTGAAAAAGATGTCACATCCAGACTCTCTCTCCTTCCCCAACCACCCCACACACCACACCAAACCCTGTTTCTCATGAAGACAAAAAAAGATTGTATGTTGAATGAAGTGCAGCTGAGAGACTCATTATAGAGTAACCAATAAAAGGAAAAACTCACAAAATAAAAACATCAAGAAGCCCGTTGCAGAAATAGCATTTGGTATGTCAATGTTTATATGCTACATAGAATGAATTCTTGAGGTTCACACCTTTTAGCATACCTTATCTTAAAAGCAACAAAGTGGAAATTTTTCCATCGTGCTCACAACACATAATTGGGCAAAAAGGCAGTTTCTCAATGCACATGAAGACAATTTAAGAAGCCTCAATTGCAATATAATGAAAATATTTCCAACATAGGCATCTGTACAAAAATGGAATTCTTCAAATGGTACTTTTCATTTCAAAACATCTCTCAAGCTACTATTCCTATCAATTTAACCCTGTTCTTTCCTTGACCAAGACTAACCAGCTCTTTTCTCAATGCTATTTACATTTCTCAAATATCATTAGCAAATGGCAAGCTAGACAAATTCTTCCATACTTAAAGAAGAATCATATTCAAGTTATGATTAAGCAGAAAGAAAAATTAAAAAGAAGAAAACCATGGTTGAAACCTTGTAGAACTGCAGAAAAATATGCATTCATGACTATTTGTGCTGCCATAAACAAACAAAATATTAAAATTAACTAGACAGTGTCGCATTACCCTTTCATCAGATAGCAGAAGCGACACTTTCCTTGACTGAATTTTCAACTCCATGCTTCCAAATGAAGATTGAGAATTTCCAGATTCAGGAATGTCAAATCGTACACCATACCAGAAGCAGAATACTTGATGGGAAAGCAACACATCCAAACAATCAACTTGAACCTCCAGTTTGATGTCAATATTGTCAATGTGATTATTATAAATCTCAGTCATCACAGTAATTTGGGATATCTCAAAAAAAGGCCAAGTGGTAGTGCTCATGTCCTCGCACATCCCTACAGTGCCACTTGTTTTCTCAAAAATTGATTTCAACTTCACATTTCTACCAACAATTGATAGTTCTGTACTTTTACTATGCATTGTAGCAGCCACGAATTTGAATTTTTCTTCAGTTGTATGAGAGGAAGCCAATTGAGGTCCCTGCTCTTGAACTTCAGCACTCCCAGTTTCATCACATGCCTTTTGAGTGTCCCAGATTGGAAATTGAACAGTAAGGCCAATATTTTCAGACCTCACAGTGAAGGCAAAAGAATCCTGGTCTGTAGGCTCCTTTGCATGATCAATTGGTGGATTTGTTTTTAAAAGAGATCCATGAGAAACAGTAATTGCTGTATTTTCAGCGTGATCAGACATATCTTTAGACAAGCTTTTAGATGATTCCATCAGTACAGTTTCAGCCATTATTTTAGAACACGAATTGTAAAAATCAATGACAGCAGACCATTCCACAACATGTAGCCAAATATTGAGAGAAGGAACAGAGACATGAAACTCATATTCACCTTCAATAGACTTCGAGGAACATATATGAAGAGCTGAGGAAGCTGAATGAACATTAGCACATTGTGCTATCATGACAGAATTAAGCAGTGAATGGAGTGCAAAACAAGAAAAACTCAAGTCCACATCTATGGGTGTATCATTTATCAAAGACACAGAGCAAATAAGTTGCACATCAGCCTTGGCAATCGGTTTAGACATAATTGAGTCCTTTCTTGATTGATAAAAAATGATTGACAGGGAGTTGACACAACATTGAGCTTCTGTAAACACTGTGGCAGAGACAACAGGTGGAACTCCACCACTCTCCTTCAGACTTCTCTTCAACTGGAAAAATTGTAAAACATCAGATGTGAAACACCTGGATTCATCACTAACACAAGAGAACTGATTAATGATATCCATTAGCGCCTGAAATCCATGCAGTGTATAGCAATCTGTCATTTAAGACGAAAATCATACACATTAGTTGGAAAAAAGTAACAGAAACAAAAATAAAAAGCAGTGCATCCAATGGGAAACTAGAATGACAATGTTGCCTACCATCGGAAACAAGTTGACAGTTGGCAATCCTTAACATAACACATGTGGAAGCAGAAGTGTTATTGAGGCAGGGTTCTCTTTCACAAGGAAGTCTAACCCAAACATCAGCACTAAGTGGTGCAATTAGTGTGATGCTGCCACATCCAGTATCTTCACTGAGCATTAAGCAGCCATGTTCGTCATCCTTACACAAGAGGATGGAGAGAAATAAATCTCTACCATATATATTTAAACAATGATTTGCTTTGGCAACTTTATGTATGGGAACTATACACTCATAAGGAATATCCTTCAACACATCGTCTGGAGAGCAATTAAGGATGAAACTACAGTACAGCTGCTTAAGTTCGATTTTCAGAAACTGATGCTCATCTTGCTTCACTGGCAAAATCAAAATGGAATCCAATATTTCAAACTTATAAACAACTGAATTTTCTTTCTCTGCTATAACACAATCAGAATTGTCAGTAACTGGCTGCACACCAAAATTTGAACCCCAATCTGATGATGAAAAATAACCTATTATAATAGCCAAATATTCAGGTGGTAGAAAGCAGTATACATGCTGAATGCCAATGCTAACTTCTAGTTGGGAAGTGACTGATCCAGTTCTCACACGCAAGTTTAAAATCGAAGAAGGATTTGATAATGAGGGGCCCCAAAGGAATTCTTTGAAATTGTTGGTCCACCAAGGTGATGCAAGGCCCAAACCTTCAGTGGAACACAATAAATCAAGGTGGTCTTCATAAATTAAAAGTGCAGATCTAGCGGTTGGTATCGTAACAGTTCCAACTATACAAGAGGAATCATGGAAATGAATTCTGACTCCTGAAAGATTGATATCAACATTTAAAACATCTGTGTTACATAAAATTCCTGGCGCAGGAAATGAGTCCGTTCTGGATGTATGCATCATGAGGGAGGCATGTGCCGGTTTAGATTCCTTCATTAAACTAAATCTTGGACCTGTGATCTTACTATCCCTTAGCTTAAATGACTTCCGCCAGTCAGGAATGGAATGACGGAGTGAATGCTCAAGGCTGCCAAGAGAACCAGAATTTGAGATTGTAATGAAAGGATAACAGTCCAAAGAAAAGCTCGCACATTCAGAGAACCCGGTTTCAAGGAAATTTGAGTAGCCAAACCTTTGAAAGTGAAAATCAGGCCTTTTTTCTGGATTTTTTCCATCTATCACATGGCTAAAGGATTTATCAAGCATGGAATATTGACCACATGAAGATAATCTTTCATAAAACGCAATCAACCTCCCAAATATAAGGGGATAGCAATGGAGATCAACATCTTTCAATTCAATGGTGTACTCATGGAAAACAAAGTCTACACTTCTATGACCTTTATAATGCAATTGAAAAGAACCATCAGTGAAAAGAGCTCTGTCACTACAGTTTACGTCTTGATTGCTATTTCCAAATTCCAAATCCTGATAATGTGCAATGCCAGAAGCAAATTGATCCCCAGATGACAACAGAATACAGCCATCATTTTCATCTCTAGCTGACAATGCGGAAACCTTTAATGCCTTTGCAAATACAAAACACTCCTCAAATTCTGTATGACAATAACTGCAATTCATACAAAAGTCCAAAAAATTTAGTGCAATTCTGAAAGTCTGAACAACAAGGCTCAATCAAAAGCATTTGAGCAAAATCTTAAAAGCATATAACATACCAAATTTCTGATTCTTGAAGGGAAAGCAAGACCTCAGAAAAACCTTCCCCATCTTTTGCAAAGTCAACATGAAAACTCACGGACTTCAATTTTGCTGTAATAGAGAAACAAACAGCAGTAGCCCAAGGTTGATTTGACATGACATTATGTGAATATGGGGTTTTGGTTGTTGCATGAAGATTATCAAGATACACTAGCAATGCCAGTATTGATTTATAAATTGGCAGCGAAAAGTTAACTGCAATTGATGGTAGCATGACATAAACCTGAAATTGAGAAAATGATATAAAAGGTCAAACCTTGCCAGAGCTTTTTTTTTTTTTTTTACTAGCAATAAAATTTAAATTGAGTACTAAAGAGGATTTTTAAAAGAAGCACAACCGATAAAAAAATTAAAAAAAGGTTAAAAAAGATCAAATAAATTCATTCATTTAGACAATGAGTGACACATCCTCAATATTACTCTAGCATAAGGGAACCTATCACATCCTCTAAAGATATCTGATACAATTTACAATTCAATCCAACCTCCCCCCACCCTCAACTACCCACCCACCTAAAGTGAGGGAGTGTATAGCGTGATTGATCAACTAGGATAAACAAGCCTCAATCCAGAGATCCAATTCTCAATCCAGAGAAAACAAAGCAAAAGCTTCAATAAAATTGATAAAATTCATAACTATCTTAACAAAATCCTAAAAACAACTATTTATACCCTAGGTATAGTTTGGGTATAACAGGAATAAAAATAATTATCCAAAACAACCACATAAGAAGCAAATTCAAATAAATAAAATTCAGCTGTTCGTGACACACGGCTGTGTCAAGATGACGCACAGCCGTGTGCTTTTGATGCTCAAAATTCATACTCTCAGCCACATGTGGGTGAGAACGCATAGCTGTGTCTGCCTTCAGATCTTCAACCCTGAGTTTTGCTAGTCTCAGACACAGCCACACCACAAACACACAGCCGCATTTGCTTTTAGATTCTCCACCCTGTCTTGCTGATTAACGCCCCGCATCATAAAGCGAAAATGTAAGAAACTAAAAGGAAAGTAGAAAAATAAAAACAGAACCTCAAGTGTTCAATTAATAGCTTCTAATTTCCTCTTACAGCTTGACGCAACATAACATTTCTTTCTATATCTACAGCAAAACTCAAGCTATTCCAATCAAGCCGTGAGAAAGGTCCACAAAAACAACACAGTCAAGCATAGCAATGAATTGTGTTGTTTTGTGGAAACATAATGATCATCATGCATATTTCATTTGTATTGATTTGATATCAACATTGAAAATATACAGAAAATTTTAGTTTGGTTACCTCAAACTGTTTCAATATTGATTCATCAGAAATGATGCAAGAGGCAAAGGTTATAGAAGCACAAAACTTCTCCAAGATAGTAAGGGTTTGAGTATGTTGAGGAATCTCTAGCTTGAGCTGCACCATAAAAAAATTTCTATTTAGGAGCCCAACTATCAAAACTGGTTGCAGAATATCAAATAAAAAGTAACTGACCTCCAAGTTCTCAAGTTTGACAGCGAAGTAACTATAGAGATCTTGAATTTTGAGATCTGTCAAAAAATCAGTGGCAAAAGTTGAACTTGATGACAGTTGCAAGATATATGATTCTTCCTGTATTTTAGCAACAGTTGACTCCATCTCATATTTGGACATACAAAGAAGAGATCCCAACTCCAAAACCTGACGAATAGAGCATATCATATTGAGTACAAAACATAAAGCAACTTAAAATTCCCACACCTGTAGTTGACTGAAACAGATACTGAACTACAGAATACAAACCTCAAAATATATAATGAATATCATAGACTGTTTGCTACATCAAACACTACAAGCACATCAAACCAATAGTTACTAAAATATTGAAAGTCAGTAGCTAGTCACTTACAATTGCACCAATTACATGAATTCTTACAATATTTAATAACTGTTGGTGTAATTTTTTTTTTTTTTCCAATCAACTGCTGTATGAATTCCAAGCCCAACTCTTTGAACGAATCAGTGCAACAGTTCATAACAGCACATTATCTGGTCAATGCTGATGTGCCTAAACCAAATCAACCTCTTAAATATATGTAACATCTCATCGTTCCTTCTATTTTCATGCCATCCATCTTAGCCATCTCATATTTGATATTCTAATTATTTTGCATGTTGCTTTGCTTCTTTATTATATCATAGCCAGTCAAAAGGCAATTTTAATGAAACTTCCACTTCACCTTAGTTGAGGTCCATTGCATTTTTCTGTTTCACCAATCTTGCATCATTCCAATGGATACTGTCCTCACAGAAAATAGGCATAGGATATGTGCACTTTCCAGAGCTTTGTACACCATACATAATATGATTTGGCAATATGCTTAGGAAACGTCAGGATGGCATGAATCAACAAACTGAAAAGTTTTACCAATTTCTAGGGCAACTGATTAACCAACATATGTTATCAAAGAGCTTGGTATGGTTGTCCAGGGAAGTGTGTTTAGATCTAGTTCTCAGGTCTTGGGTGATTATTTACGCATGTAATCTGTTGCGGTTGGAATGCCAAGCTCTATCTTTTAAGCTATATGCATCTGCCTCTGTATGAAGCATAGTCTACTTTCAGGGCAAGAGATTTTAACCACTGTACACTATAAAGCACCCAATGAGTGTTGGCCACCTCAACATTAAATGTGTACAGGAAAAGCAGCTTAATGCTCAACAGAGCTCCAAATTTTACAAGAGCAAATCATTCCAAGAAAGCTCAAACTATTGCTAGGATCTATGTTGAACCCACTACTACCAGCCCTAGCGATGCAAATTGCTTCTTAAAAACTAGTGATATATTGGATTTATGCTTGGAACTTATGCCCAACAACCAAGTAGGAAAAGGAACTTCCAAAATTCAACTCAAGTATCTCCATGAAATTCAGGTGATTGCATATTGAATCACAATTGAAAAAAACAATAAACTAGCATATATTGAAGCCAATTTAACATGATGTGCCATAAAGAACTATAGAAATTAGTTACCAAGTTATATTTTCCAGAAATGTCATCTCTCCCAGGAACATAAATAATGACATTCAAGATGCTAACATCCCAACTTAGTTTTGTCTGACTTGATAAAGTGTATCTGCCAAAAAAATAGATATGAGTATATAATTATAACCATGTCTGACATATAGCATTTTAAATCAGAGAGCTTACAAAATTTATATGAAAGCTCTACTTGGCAATAGAAACCAACATTAAAAGGTGCAAAAGAACTCACTCAGCTTTTGATAATAAGCGAGTTTTAACATCTTCAAATCCATTTAATGACCAAAGAACCTGGATCAGAATTAGTAATGCATAATCAACAGCGGAAAATAAGAAAGTTAATGATAAAATACACATCAGATAGACCAGAAATTAAAATAAACTAATAAATACAGAACATATAGCAGCTAAAAGAAGCCAATGCACCAAATACAAAACCATCTAATGCTAAAGCAACAGAAAACAGTTGATGCAGCAGAAAACTTGATTGAACATTAAACAGACATGAGAACTCACCCTTTTCTCCTGAAATTCAACGGATTTTAGTACAGTGAAAAATGCCATGAATATTATAAAAAATTCCACATCAAAATTAACTTCAAGCGGTTGAAGCATGACCTGCATGTAAATAAGATATGAATTTATAACAGCTACGCTGACATTCAAATAAACTGGACCAGGAAATAGACAAAACCTTCACTGAAAGTTCAACTTGCTTTGGTGACACATCCACTTGGACACTACATGGAACTAGCTCATCTTCCTGTAGTGTTTTCTCTGTGAGAGGCTGAAAAGAAACTAGGTTAGCATAATTTCTTCCATATTGCTTGGAGCAAGACTAGAACATTTGGTCAGTTTATCTTATCCTACAGAAAAACAAAGTATCTCTAAGTGTAAAGCACTTTCAAAAAGTACAAAGAAACAAGGAATCAAAAATCAAAAATAGAGTAATCATTTATAGCAATTTCCAGAGCCATTCTCAAGCTTGATACAGTATAAAAAAAAATGGCAAAGAAAATAAATGGCCCCCGTGAAACCTACAAATCGCGTGCCTTGAGAGTAATAACACCTGGTGTATGACCACTCTAAGAAGCCAAGTCCAGATTATTGAACCACTTCTAGCAACTAGAAGACACAATTCCAGGACTCTTAGTCCTGATGGAAATCTAATTTATTTACGTCTGACCTATGGCTAACCTATAATAAGGAATCTCACTTTCAGCTGCCCCTGGCAGGATCAACTTGTTATCTGGACTTGTGAGTTTATGAGCAACCACATTAATAGAGACATGAGTTTGGTTTTCAATTATGTGGCGTAATCTTTGCTTTGCCCAAATAACAGTTAAGCCCATGCAGGATCAGGAAAAGAAAATCTCCACGTTTATTTTTTAATATGAATAGTTACCGTGGATGATTCAATTTTCAGTTAACATCTACCTTATTACATAACAGCACAGGCATGCACAACATTACCATTCTAGCCATCCAAGTTTTCAAATTACTGGAAGGAAAATATAATTCCTGGTTAATATTTCTGGGGTCACCATATTCTAAAGATATTGGACTTTTATTCACAACTTAATTATAATGAATCCTAAATATCAGAATGCCAGCTATTGAAACATTGCACCCATCTTTCCAATAAAAAAGCTAAAAAAAAAAATGTAAACTCAGCATAAGTAGAAATAGAAAATCCAAAATTATCTGCAAATGCATGAGATTGAAACATAAATAGATAACACATAAGGATGCCAACCCTCCCAATCTGTAGAATCACGCTTTCATTGCATGGATAAACCATCGTTCCTGATTTAAAGAAGCATGTAACTGATGCCAACTGTTCCCAGAGTTTGCACTCTATAACTATGTCTTTAAACTCCAAGTCGGCAATTTTTTGACTCGCATACCTGCGAAAGAAATGGTTACCGACCATCAATGAGATAATTACCAAACAAAAGACATGATAACTAAGTAAATGCTTACCAGCAGAAGCACAAAGAATATACTATCAGCAACAATTATTGAATGATATTACCAGCAGACAATTAAGATAATGCAAAACAACCACCAAAAACATGAACAAAGTATAAATAAGTTTTAATGTTTAACAGCAATAATCATCTGCATTGACATCAGAACAGAGATTTGATTAGTTAGAATCTGATAGACTAATTCATGTAGAACTTGAGAGAAAGAGAGAGATGAAAAACCTAGAAAATAACTAGCCTTATATTAATGATTTGAAAAATTACAATTCACTCTCATTCATCCTTGTATATGATAAATCTACCAGCTAAAAGGATTAACAAAATATCTAATTGTTAACAGGTCTTCTTAACAGACAGCTGACTTCAACAGAAATTGTGTCATGGATTGACACCAATTTCTCTACACATCAAAACCTAATGATGCCTTGTCCTATAGAAACCTCTTCATTCAGTTTTCCTCAAAATAAGTTCACAAAAGGGCAATCCAACTCTCAAGTCCTAATGTCATACCGCTACACAGCGGGCCTATTAACATCACATTTTCTTGTGATAACAAACTTCAATAAATTAGACAAACACACACGCCACTAACATTTACCAAGCTCTGGTTAAGTGGGAACAAATATTTACTTTCACAATCCTCTAACACTTCCAAACCATTGAAATAATGGCTGGATAAACTGATTAACAGATCCTCAACAGTTCAACCCTTATGTACTGTAAGCCCCAATATGGAAATCTCATTTGAAATACTAAACTTTTTTGAGGACCAAATTGAAAAATTACTTTTTTATTATAAGACTTTTGCTTGTTTATTTATATTTTTCCACAAGTGATGTAAACATAACTAGTTTGTTTATACCCCAGGTGAAAAAAAAAAGTAGTTTCTTATACAGCCATCTAATATCAGAATCTACCTTAGATAAATCAACAAAGTAACAGACTAGATTCCAGGAATTCCAAGGGAGATATGCCAATTCAGAACAAGCAATTTACTAATGGGGTACAAATGCACACCACAAGAGAACTCAACAAATTTTTAAAGCTTGACCATGAATGATTATAATTTTGGCTAACAAAAAGTATAGAATATCAGTAACCATACTTGCTTTGAAGAGCTGCAACAATTTGACCTATGCTTAACTTGATTGCAAATGTAAACACCTTATCAGTTGCATCAGCATCCCCATTGGTTAATGCAGAAGGATGGAACTTTGTAGCTTCATAAATATCCTGCTCAAAAGATGACAAACTGGATTACATAAGAGTAAATTAGATATCCTATTCATTCATGGAATAACTGTCAACCATCAACAACCATGTACAGCCACCTTTACGACTTCATCTGAGACAACACCAGAGAATTGAGCAGAGTCATCTGTTCCACCAGCACCAAGCATGCCACGGGATAGCCAATTCAACCATCCTCTGGACCTGCCTGACAAGTGCTCATCATTACGTGACTTCTCCATAGAGATACTGACACCATTCACTCCTGTAATTGAAGATGGAGAATTTGGCAAAGCCTCCTGAAGCAAAATAAAATAATGAAATACAAAGCCAACATAATGTTTCCAGGAAGAACATGTAATGGAATTGCATAGAGTAAATAAGCCAACAGATGCCTTGTGGAATTGGAGACAAATCTGAATGTATCCAAAATATTTAAACATGAAATCTAAACAAAATAAGTTCCAGGAATAGCAGGATAATGGGGTGCAATTCACAATACATCCAAGCAAATATATACCTGCAGCTCACATTCAGCAGCAGATCTATAATTTAAGATATCGTCTATCTCAAATTCTTTCTCCATTTGCTCCAATTCCCAAAGAATAAATTCATCTATCAACTGAATTTTCCAAAACATTAAAAGAACAAAAATAATAAGACCATAACATATTAGAAAGAGTCAATCCATGAACAAAAGGCTGACAATCTGCATAAGTAACATAAAGTGAAAAGAATCTAACTTATACAATAGGGGAGGGGGCGCATGCTACTGCCCTCAAATTTATGAAAATAACTAAACTACATGAAGTAATTGTTGATGGAGAAACTTCAGAGTTCAGACAATGAAAGACGAATACAAATGGGTCTAAAAAAATTACCTGTTCTTGCTGAAGAAACTGTAGTTTAATCTTGTACAGATTAATATATTTCCGGCGAGAATTCCTGTAATCAGAGTTTAGATCTAATAATATACTTATATAAGCATACATGTACACACATTTTTTGTAACTCCTTTAAAAAAGCAAACATGTCTATAATATTTGTAACTTCTTTAAGAGCCTAAGGAACAACAAATGGAAAACTGGATTGACGACTATAGAATATGCCAACAACACGTTGCAGGTAAAAAGAAGTCCAGATAGTAATTGAAAATTGAAATATTTAGTACCACAATCTAGATTAGATGCAAAGCCTAATTGGGACGTCATGGAATTCTTTATAGTCATGCCTCATATTCATTTTCAGTTTCAAGAATTAGCTACTGTATTCAGGGTTTAGGTGATATTCAACTTTCCTATGTTGATGGCTGTAAGCTAATCATCTTATTCTACTCATATATTAAGAGTTGTTTAGTATTTGATCCTTCTACTTTAAATGTGAGGAAGCAGGAGTCTAAATCTCTACATGTTATTATATTTGTGCATGCAAGTGCATGATAGCTCACAGCCCAAAAAAGGTCGAGCATCAATTATTCAAGCTTTACAAAAACGGTAAACAAACTTACAGTCGTTGTCCTAAATATCTCCATGAGGTTTTCTTCAACTTCCGGCGGACATCTGAGAGAATAGATTCTTGTGCATAGTGCCACCATAATATTTGCCAACCATTCTGTTTTCTTGATAGGAAATGACCCCAAGGCCGGTAACGTCCATACCTACATCATCCACTAACAAAATAGTCAGCAACTATTCTGACAACTAGATGTCACCAATACCTGCAAGTTGTTACAGACCACATGTCCTCATCATTCATTCCTTTTCTATCCAAATAGGGCAAAAACTGAAACTCTACAAAAACCATTGCACCTATTATAAAAATTGCAGTGCTTATGTGATGGTTGAGGAGCATATACTTCATCACCTAAACACAACAGAATTTGTGATAATGAATACACATAAGTTGATTATTCTTATATGCTTTATTTTTTATGAATTATGTTTAGACTTACATGCAAAGAAATAGATGTAGATAATCCATCAATCTGTTTGACCAGACAGTTAAATAATATATTGAAAACCGAGAAGATGCTTCAGACTTGAACAAGGATCACTCTTGATTATGTCCTTAAGAAGAATAGATATATCTGAAGTCATAATAGCTAAAAGCTTTGAAACTGATGATTCACATTAGGAAGGTTTGAGAGAGTCAATTGGAACGAATATTTGGAGGTAAAACATATTTTATGCCAAGAAAACAGAAGATGAGGGGTTAAAGAAGAAAGGCCAAACAGTCAAATTCGAGACTCAACTATAGCCCAAAAATGGCATTAAACACTCATTTCTTTCCTCAATAAGAACTTTTTTTTTTTTTTTTTGTCGAACTCAGCTCAAATTAGACCCTCTGTTAACAGATAACTAAACTGACATTAGTTTTTTGCTTAAGTGGATAAGTAGATGTATATTTTTGCCGATAAAGATCAAACATGGCATGAATGGTTGTGAAGATAATTTATAAGAGATGAAAGATGACAAAAAATACATTAAACCTAAAATAAATACTTCATCCTCACCACTGCCATCAATCTAAAGTTCCTCTTCTGATTGTTCAGCCCTCAAGCTTGAACCACCATCACTATCACCAATGCCACTACAAAAGTAGCGCTTTTGAAGATGACAACAACAACAATAATCACTAAAATGACTTCCACAACAACACTAATAACATCAGTAACAGCAAATGTACTCTGTCACATTAGCTTTCCAGAATGAGAGGCAACCATTACAACTTCACAATTCCAGTTCATAATCCATAATTAAATTCCTCACTTGTCTCAAATCCAATTCACAATTCCTAATTCAATTCCTCACCTTCTATTATTTATTCTAATCTTCTCTATCCACAGATCCACAGAAGAAGAGCCATTAATCTCCATTAAGAATCTCATCTTAACCACTTCTCTACTTCCATACAACTACAACGACAACACAAGAAGAGTCTTTGTTGCCAGTTATTGGCTTCTACAATGCTCCTTGTATGATTACCACTGTTATAAATATCTAAAGCACAAAGAACAATCTTAAAACTCCAACCCCATCTACAATCACATCATAGAGATAACAAACTTTAAAACTCCAACCAAAAGAATCATGAATTAAATGATCTAGTAAAGAAAAAATTATTTGGTCTGTATGTTAGTTAGCTCTGAGAATTCTTCTTAAAGCCCCAACGTGTGGTGGTGGTTGATCAAAGACATGATGACTGTGGACATGGATGTGATTCTCCATTGATGGGATTTGTTTCCTCAAAATATTGTCACTTGTGTTCACCACCTCAGTCTTGATCTTTGTTGCAGCTTTCATAGCTATCAGATTTTCTTTTAGAAGCTTCCATGCTGATTGATTTTCCATTTGGAAGAAAGAGATGGTTAGAGTTTGTGGGCAAGAGATGGTGATGGTGGTGATGACCTTTAAGTTGATGGCGAATTTGGAAATCCTTTTTTTTTTTTTTAACCTTTATACCAAGCTAGTATGATAAAGAGAAGTGGGATCTTCTTACTACACATTGGCATGCAACTCAGCAAAAACAATAAGCCCTATATTCGCATATCATAAAAAAATAATAGGCATTATAGTATCTATTAACGAAGGGTCCAACTTGAGTTGAATTTGTAAAAAAAAATAAAAAAAATAAAAAAAAGTTCCTATTTGGAACAAAAAAAAAAGGTATAAGGGTCCGATGCCAACTTTGGGCTATAGTTGAGGGTCCAATTTGACCCTTTGGCTGAAAAAATATGGGGAAATGAAAGGTTGTTAAAATTTTGTTTATTCAATTAATAAAGAAATGAAAAATTATTCAAATTTTCTTCTATTGATCTAAAAAAAGGTTATCCAACTTCTTAAAGATGTTCTATGGTTAATATCAAAAAGGAAGGGCATATTTATCAAATGCTTAATTTACATATGGATGGGCAGCTATTAATGGCAGGGCTGTTAGAGTGACTATGAACATATATCATAGTTGGCTTAAATCAAAGACTTGCTTTAACAACTTATCTTTTTTTTTTTAAACATGTTAAAAAGCACGGAAACAGAAACAGGGAAATGTGAAAATGATACAGCAAAATGACACTTTTTAAAACTATAGGAAATAAAAACATGGGAAAATATGTAGAAATATAGAGGTACAAATATAAATATTAAACATATAAGAATAAACATATACATATGAACCTTATATATATATTTTTAAATAAATTATTTAATCAAACAAATATTAATATCAATCAATACTCAACTATTTAAATTAGAAATCATTTGTTTGGTTTAAAAAATATTGAGTTTAATTCTGTTTGAATTTTTTTCCTTCTTATTTATGAAAAGCTAAAGCAACATATTTCCAAGCTGGAAATGCATTTCCTAACTTTCAAATTTGCAGAAACAGCCCAGAATATTTCCAAGGCATTTCCTTAAGTTTCCGAAATGTGAAAACACCTGCTGGTTGAAGTTTATGTGCACCTTCGCAAGCACGTAAGGACTGAGAAAACAAATGCAAGTTTTTTTTTTCCATTGATAACACAGTCCTGACAAATGAATTTTTAGTTGGAATGAACCATAAGCTATAGTCATAAATATATGACATACTAAACTCCTCCCTTAAACAGCTAGAACTAATCAGAAGCTATGGCCATAAAAAGATGATTGAACTTACTTCTCCCTTAAACGGCTAATGCTTATGTAATCAGCTAGAACCATTATCTGTTGCAGCTGAACCTCGTCTAAAGATATTCCCTAAAGAAATTGAGAATAAGAAAAAAAAAAGTGTTGAGCATTAAAATTCCATAGAATGTAACATAAAAAGAAAGAGGTTGTGTACAAATGACAGAAGAAGTCAAAATAATTGAACCAACCAAGCCAGTTATCTCTGCTCTGATTGAATATTGTGCCATGTCATTATCAGGCTTTCCTGCTCTATTAACCTACATGGAAAATACAAACTTTATTCTCAAATTCCTATGGAAATTTAAAAGCTCAATTTGGTTTTTACAAGATATGAACACATGAAGCTCAATTGACATTCTCATTATGTTATTTGCCCCAGATGATGACAAAATGGGTTTCCATCCATCTCTAAGATCAAAAGTGAACACCCATCAATTCATCCAGCTACACAGCAGAACTCAATTATGAATTTAAAACAAGTAAAACTCTTTTGATTAAAAAAAATCCCTGGGATGCTGCAACATATTCTGGAAAATATAAACATATACATAGACAAGAGCCATTGTACGTATTATTAAATTAATACTTTGCCACTGTCTAGAAATATAAAGAAGCCAAACTTATCATAGACTTCTCATACCACAAGGGATGCTGTTACATCAAATGGATGCAATAAATGATCTAAGGTTATGCCTTCAGGTCTTTCACTGGACCAGATTGTGGAACATGCAGCATCATTCCAACTAGTTGACTTTGCAACTCCTTTGAATGTTGCAGAATAAAACTCCAAACCTTTGATATCAGCAGTTTTGTATACTTGGCCCCCTGCCATCTTCACACCTGATGATCTAACATGATAGAAAAAATAAACTCAAGCCGCAATTATAAGCATGGCTACATAATGGTTTTTGAAGACTTCACAAATAGAAAAGTGCTGAAATGTTACATTTTGGAACTGGTTCAATTTGTGGCAGATTTATGAGCAAACAGTGACTAAAAATTAGGACGGGTAGAAGAGTAAAGATAAAGTTTAGATTCAAAAAAGAACAAAAACAAAAAGCCTCAAGGAACCATGATTTCAAGCTGTAAATTCTCATTCGTATGCTACTCCATCAAAAAAGAGGATATTGCAATTTACTTTTACACCCTGGAACCCTTCAAACATGAATCCTTGGCCCATGAACTATAAGATTACAACCACTGAAACCCCAAAAAACAAATAAAGCATGAAACCTTGTTTATCACCAAAACCATAAACTGCACCATAAGCAATAGGGCAATAGTAACAAGGATCTAGTTTAATATGAAAAGTAGAAAAGAAAATGTTAGAAAATCCTGTTTAAATAGAAGTCCTGTCTATGAAAAATATTCATTATATATTCCAAAGTAATAATAGTTCTTGGTCTGCACGAATTTCATCGATCTAGTTTTTGATAAAGACAAAAGATACATCTTATCCAGGGTGCAATACATTCTTAGTGAAGATTTACAGACATCACTTCAAGTTTTTAAGAATCAAAATGATATAGTTCAACCTCTTATTAGAGTAATGATCGTGCACAGTGCATATATTTGATAATTGCCATTTTCAAAATGTGTTTCAACTTGTATTGATTGCATCTCTTATGAAATTAGGGCATAACCTTCCATAAACATATGACATTGGCTATTAAAGGCAGAAAACCTACCTTTTGCTGAATAAAAGTATTTTTCAGTAATTATTGATAGGTCTTTTCATGAATTTCAAAACAAACACACAGTTTTGAAAAACATCATACACTTTGGACGGTGAATAAGTGATAGTCATGGTTAATCTCACTTGGATTTTTCTTGGCTATAAGAGAAGAAGATGAAAATGACATGATAGATGGCAGCAATTTAGTAATAATAAACAGATTATACCTGGCAAAAGTATCCTAAACATCCATTAGAACTTTCTGCATTTGTAAATTGAACACATTATTTTATAGAATGTATAATCAGAAGGAAAGTGAAAAAAAAAGACCATTGAACTTCTGGTGAAATCAGAATCCATGACAACAATCTAGGTTCCAGTCAGCATTTTGTGCCAAAATGTTGGATACTTTAGCCTGCGGGAAATCTTCTCCACAAGAATACAACAAGCAATAACTCTTCTAAGAATTCTTCCTTCTCGTCTGCCAAGTTTCCTACCGCTACCCACCTCAACTACTACAGTTTCTTATCTCACATTTTGACATCCCTAACACTTCCATTTACCATCTGTAACCTTCATTAAGCTTCTTCAATTTAGAGGTATCTTTATTTGATTTCAATATCATAGACCATCATCTATTGCATATCAATATTTGGGAGAAACAGAAATTACATATCATACATACATAAACGAAATTGTATTCAAACAGAAAATGAAGGCATAACTTAATTTCAAACATGTACAAGAACTCATTTGTCAGCTTGTAGTTATTCAAAGAAACAAATTATAAAAGTTTATATTAGGGAGTAACAAAAAAAAACTTACCCAACTAGACTTTGCTTTATTGTTAAGCTTGAAAACTTTAAACCAAAGAAAACCTGCAATTCAAAAGACATCTACAAAAATTAACATTTGTATGCTGCACTTTGGGTAGATAATACTCAAAATAAGGAATCATGCAATGGATAAACAAAGAAAAAGAAAATCTCAAATGAATCTTATGATGTTAATCTTTGAGGATGCAACTTGCAACATTTATAAACAAAAACAGGTTCTACTCAAAATGATGCAATAGGAGACAAAAACCTATTGACTCTATTGTAGCATGTTTACATTCAATCAAAAGCTTGAAGATAAGCTTACAAACAGGCGACGACTCTAATCTTATTAGCTATGTTTCTACAAGCAGCTTTGGTCGCTAGTAAATGGTGGTCTAAAGATGAACAAATAAAATAGTAGAGGCAAAGGAAATAGCCTCATTGTTCAACGATAAGGTTGTTGCTGCCACCAAGAGATGAACATAGCCACTTTAGGTTCAAATACAAGTTTACGAAGAAGCATTGCAATTGCTTCCAGAAACAGAGGCAGTGAAATCAATTCTAAGGATACAGCTTGCAGAATAAGGCCTGATAAAAAAAGTGAAGATGGGTACAGTAGAGTGAAAGCAAGAATTTTAAAGTACGCAATCAAATGTAAAGGTGAATTAAGGCACTTCAAATATTGAGGATGAGTTCTCTTTAACAAAAGGAGGATAATGCACCTAGGCGTGTAAATCAGCCAAGCCAAGCCAAGCAGAGCTTTTGAAAGCTCAAGCTTAGTTCGTGAAAACTTAAACAAGCTTGAGCTCAAAAAGAATTTCCATTTTGGAGCTCGAGCCCAAGTCGGCTCAAGCTCATGCTAGATCAAAAAGAAAGCAAAATAAATTATGAATTTAACGAGTCTCCCAACGAGATATCTAAATAGCCGAAGTCACTATACTCAATTAAAATTAAAAAATTAAACTAATTTAGTAAAAAAAACAATAATAAATTATGAGTTTGCTATTGAGCTTAATAATGACTCATAATTGTACCTTAAGTCACAACTTATGTGAGATATTATTCAATACCAATCTGCAAGGTGGAACTTCGAAGTTATTATTTAGATTTAGATCATTTTATTTAATACCAAACATTTACCCAAGATTGAAGAGTTTAATAATAATTATAATTTACAACAAAATTATATAGCTTTATCATTAAGCATATAGCTTTTTTATTAAACTAAAATATTAAGTTTTATTTATTTAATAGTACATTAATACTATATATATTAAGTTTTATTTATTTAATATTACATTAATACTATATACTATCTATTCAATATTATATTTACTTAATAATTAAAATTATATTTATTTTACACCAATGCTTAAATTAAATTATGTTTATTTAATACTAAATTAGTTTATCGACGAGCTTACTTGCAAGCTAGCTCGCGAGCAAGTTCATGAGCTTGTTTGCAAGCTAAAATGAACCAAACTTTAAAGAGTTTGACCTTGGCTCATTTATCAAACGAGCCTTAAAATGAAGTTCATGCTCCGCTTGTTTACCTTAATAAGTGAGTTCAAATGAGGTTTTTTCAAGCCAAGCTCCATGTAGCTCATGAATGCCTTCACTCGTTTACCCCTCTAGTGCAGCCAGCAAAAAATCATTCACTCCATTTTTTTTTTATTTGCCAAACAATAAAAAATAAAAAACTTAGCATTGCCATCCATATTTATATCTGACCTACTTCATGTTTATAAGAAAAGATCTAATTTCTCCTAATTTAAACCATTCACGTAAATGGATCAGCAATGGACAGAAACAGTTTATTTAACCCCCCAAATATTGTTGATCTAGTTTCCCTATGTTTGCTATATAAGTGGAAGCAATTTCAGAAAAAAGAAATTTAAGCTGCAAACCATGTATGAGAAGGCAGTAAAATGATCAATGTTGCTAACTGAAGAGTAAAAAATCAATATGTGTCAAACGGTGATATCTTACCGAGTCAGGCTGCATTCCGCAGTACTGAACATGAAAATGTTTAATAGACATTTGTATGCTGTCAAGAACCTAGTAAAGTGAGGAGCTTTGACAATGAGAACAACAATAACAAAATCAATTTTTTGAAGAAATGGACATATATAACAGAAATACAGCAACAAATCCATTATTATTCCTACAAGCACAACATGGAATGAAGAAAGCAACTCAAAAAGAAACAACAAAAATAAGCCACACAACAATGCAATGTTGTCACCTTTGCAGTGATATATGAAATGAATGATTTCCCAGCTTGATTATCTGCAAAAAAAATAAATAAATAATAAATAATAGATGACAACGTTAATAAACAGTTAGCAATAAGGGGCTTTGATTTCTTTCCTATTTTATATATTTCCTATATAGTTTCCCTTAATTTAGGAATATATATACAGTTGTATAAATCTGTAGGAATATAAATAATTTAGGAGTATATATACAGCTGTATAATTCTGTATTTTTTCCTATATAGGTTCCTAGTATCTTGTATATATATCACTGAAATATATGAGAATCATTATTCCATATATTTATAACTTGGTATCAGAGCAGGGAGATAAATTTTTCTTTGAAAATTCTAACCACCTGTTCTTCATTAAAACCCTAGCCGCAACTATGCCTCATTCTAAAGACCTTAATAGTAGGGCAGTATGTCTACCAAAACTGATGGCGAATCTTCTGACAGCAAGAAAACCTCCACTATGACCATTCAAGATGCTCCTTCATCTATCCACATTAAATTAGATGGCTCTAACTATCGGGTCTGGTCTAAGATTTGGAGATGCATATAGTTGGAAGAAAACAAATGGGCTATATCAATGGAAAAAGGGTTGCACCTGCAAAAAATAGTTCAAGTTATGATAATGGGAGGCCGAAGATGCACTTGTCAAATCCTGGCTTATTAATTCAATGTGCAATAATCTAATGTCACATTTTGTGCAATGCAATATTACGAAAGAAGTATGGGATGCTGTAAAAAGAAGTTACCTTGATGTATCTGATTCTTCTCAAGTTTATGAATTAATGAAGAAGTCTTTCCAATTACGTCCAGGTGGTCAGCCTATAGCAGAATTTTATAATGAGTTGAACTCAATTTTTATGGAACTTGATTACTGAAGGCCAAATGACATGACTTGTGTTGTTGATAGTGAAAAATACAGAAATCGTATCGCAGAAGATAGAGTTTATATCTTTCTTGCTGGTCTTGATCATAATTTAGATCAAGTTAGTAGCCGTGTTCTAGCTACTTCTCCATTACCAAAACTAGAAGAAGCGTATTCCTTGGTTCGTCAAGAAGAACAACGACAAGTTACCATGGGAGCAGAATTCCACTTAGAGGCTTCAACTTTAGCCGTCCATCAGCACAGTCTAAGCTCTTCTCTTGGAAATTCTAGAGCTTCTCAATTTCGATATTGCACCCACTGCCATAAGAATACACGCACAATTGATATGTGCTGGAAGAAGCATGGCTATCCGGAATGGTATAAACTCAAGCAAGCTGAGAGAAAAAACAAAAAATCTGCTCATAATGTTTTTGTTATAGATACCACTTCAACCCCATCTTCTGCTTCTCATATATCTCGGGTATCTTCTCAATGAGGTAATTTTGGTTTATCCGTTAGTTCTACCAATCCTGATACTTGGGTTATTGATTCAGGGTCTATTGATCATATGACTAGTAACTCTTCTCTCATTGATTCTCTAACATCTTCACCAGTTAAATCTGTCTGGGTTGCCAATGGGAATTCTATGACAATCATAAGGGCTGGAAATGCGTCTCTTTCTCCAAAATTTTCTCTACCCACTGTTTTACTTGCATCTACACTTTCAAATAACCTTCTTTCAATTAGCAAGATAACAAAGAATCTTAATTGTTTTGTTACTTTTTACTCAACTCATTGTGTTTTCAAGACAATCTCACGAAGATGACGATTGGCATTGGTAGAGAAAGGGACGGTCTCTATTATTTAGAGGATTACCAAAACATAGTGACACCTACCCGTGGCTTCCAAACAAAGAGAGAAACATCTGATAGAAAAAAAATTATTCTTTGGCATTGTCGGTTAGGACATCCATCTTTTTCCTATTTGGAATGTATGTTTCCTAAATTATTTTCCAATATTTATGTTTCCAATTTAAGATGTGAACAATGCATTTATGCTAAAAACCATCGTGTTCCTTTCAAAGTTAGTTCTAATAAAAGTGTTATTCCTTTTTCATGTGTTCATACTGATGTGTGGGGTCCTTTCTCTACACCTTCTGCTTCAGAACATAAATATTTTGTTTCCTTTATTGATGACTGTACTAGCGTCAATTGGATCTATTTGATGAAATCTAAGAGTGATGTTGTCCATATTATGCCTCAATTTTACAATATGATTCTCACTCAGTTTAACACTAAAATTAAAGTTTTTCATTCCGACAATGGTCGTGAGTTTTTGAATCAACCTCTTATTGATTTTATGACACAACATGGCATTCTTCACCAAACAACTTGTGTTTACACACCCCAACAAAATGGCATAGCAGAACGTAAGAATCGCCACTTCCTTGAAGTAGCTCGAGCTTTATGTTTTACTATGAATGTTCCAAAACGTTTTTGGGCTGAAGCTATCATGACTGCTGTTTTTCTTATCAATCGAATGTCTGCTAGGATTCTTGATTTTCTAACTCCTTTAAGGATGTTATCTAGATTTCATCCCATTCCCTCTGCTCTAAATATTTGTCCTAAAGTTTTTGGTTGTGTGTGTTATGTTCACGTCTATTCTCTTCATAGAGATAAACTTGATCCTCGTGCTATCAAATGTATTTTTCTTGGCTATTATAATTCACAAAAAGGATACAAATGTTATCATCCTCCTACAAGCACCTATTATGTGTTGATGGATGTTCAGTTTTGTGAAAATGAGTCTTATTTTCTTGGATATCTCTATGGTTCCTCTTCAAGGGGAGATTGGTAGTAAAGATGAGGAATAAATATGGATGGGAGAGAAACAAATATGGGTTTCAGGTACAGAGAATATTAAGAAAGTTGGGGAAGAAGCTGGGGAAGCCTTAGCTTTAGATGACGAACCTATAGATGAGAGACTAGTAAATGATGAATCCAATGGTGAGAGACCTAAAACACCAGCTAGGTTTTTTGAGGAAAAATATTCTAGGCGAAAGGAAAATGTCACTATTATATCTTCTAATTCTAGTACCTCTCTAGATGATACTACTATGCCATCGGCTGAATCTTCCAAGACTAACACTGAGGTATGTAACTATTCTCTTGAAACTCCTGAAATTTCTATTCCCAATTCTATTTTTGATCAAAATAAGAGATATCCTCTTCGTGAAAGAAAAGCTCTTGATAGATTTGGTTTTTCAAAAGCCTCCAATTTTGTTTATCCGATCTTTAACTTCATATCATATCACCGTCAGTCTAAGGCTAACTTGTCATTTGCTCCTCAGTTGTCTTCTATTTCTATTCCTAGTCATTTTCAAGAAGCCCTTAAAGATGCAAAGTGGAAGGATGCAATGGTAGATGAAATGACGGCTCTCCAAAAGAATTCTACTTGGGAAATGGTCGAATTACCATTGGAAAAGAAGACCGTGGGGTGTAAATGGGTATTCACAGTCAAATACAAGTCAGATGGAACTGTTGAAAGATACAAGGCTAAGCTAGTCGCGAAAGGCTATACTCAGACTTATGATATTGACTATCAGGAAACTTTTGCACCAATAGCCAAAATGAATACTGTTCGTGTCATATTGTCTCTTGCAGTTAATTTAGACTGGCCTCTACAACAGTTTGATGTGAGGAATGCCTTTCTTCATGGTGATTTGATAGAGGAAGTGTTCATGGATCCTCCCCCAGGATTTACACTAGAAGAAGGAAAGGTATGCAAACTAAAAAAGACTTTGTACAGATTAAAGCAATTATCAAGGGCATGGTTTGGAAGATTAAGTGATGCAATGAAGAAGTATGGATTCAAGTAGGCTTTGGCAGATCATACCTTGTTCTATAAACATGATCATAATGATATTATATTACTTCTTGTCTATGTTGATGACAAGACTGTAACAGGTAATAACATACATGAAATTGAGAAACTTTGAAACTATCTAGCCAAAGAATTCAAGATAAAGGACTTGGGGCTTCTCAGATACTTTCTAGGCATCGAAGTCTCTCAGTCTAAGCAAGGATTATTTCTTTCCCAAAGGAAGTATACTTTAGATCTTCTAGCTGAAACTGGTTATTCAGCTTGTGAACCTATAGATACTCATATTGAGGTAAATCATGGTCTTTCTATTTATCCTGATCAAATTCCAACAAACAAGGAGAGATATTAGAGGATAGTACGGAAGTTGATCTATCTAAC
This sequence comes from Mallotus nudiflorus, assembly GCA_947683625.1. Taxonomy (NCBI): domain Eukaryota; kingdom Viridiplantae; phylum Streptophyta; class Magnoliopsida; order Malpighiales; family Euphorbiaceae; genus Mallotus; species Mallotus nudiflorus. Next base: position 588,333 of record CANTUR010000377.1, on the reverse strand, counting down.
TCACACTAGGCCAGATTTAACATACGCAGTCAGTGTTGTAAGTCAATTTATGCACAATCCAAGTAATCATCACACGTACGCTGTCAACAGTATTTTGGCTTATATAAAATCAGCCCCAGGTAAAGGTGTTATGTTCTCCAAACATGGACATTTTGATGTCATGGGATATACAAACTCTGATTTTGCTAGTAGTAGAATGGACAGAAAATCTACTTCAGGATATTTGTCGTTTGTTGGAGGCAACTTAGTGACTTGGAGAAGCAAAAAAAAGAATGTTGTTTCATTATCAAGTGCAGAAGCTGAATACCGTGCTATGCATCATGCAATTACAGAACTTTGTTGGCTGAAAATTCTTTTAATGGAACTTGGGTTTGGCCCAACTAAACCTATGGTGTTGTTTTGTGATAATATGTCAGCCATTGGGATCGCTAATAATTCAGTATAACATGATCGAACTAAGCATGTTGAACTTGACAGGAACTATATTAAAGATAATCTTGATTCTAGCACAATAGAAATTCCTTATACTAGGAGTTCAGATCAGTTGACTGACATTATGACTCATGCTGTTAGTAGTGGACTGTTCCATGCATCATTGTCCAAGTTGGGCATATGTGATATCTACGCCCCAACTTGATGGGGAGAGTTAGCAATGAAGGGCTTTGATTTCTTTCCTATTTTATATGTTTCTTATATAGTTTCCCTTAATTTAGGAATATATATACAGCTATATAAATTTGTAGGAATATATATAATTTAGGAGTATATATACAGCTGTATAATTCTGTATTTTTTTCCTATATAGGTTCCTTGTATCTTGTATATATATCACTGAAATATATGAGAATCATTATTCCGCATATTTGTAACTTAAACAAACTACATTTTCACAAAAAAAATAATAATAATAAATAGAACTACAAAAAAATATATAGCTAATAACATTTATTGAAGTTGAAAAGGGATTAGGAAAAGAAATGTCATTATCTGTTTGATTTCTTAACCAAGAAAGGAAATAAATTTGAGGGAGAAGAAAATGAATAAGCATGCCCTATATAATGAGAAATTCAGTCTTCTGCAGCATTTAAATTGTTTAAACCTCTACCGTATCAGTCTCAAAAAAATCCATACATGGTTTCCACTTGTATATTGCTGAAGTATTAAGAAGAAAAATATGCATTTGAGAAAAGCAAGATGATTGGTATCAATGTGGTTGATTACTAGCACTTCTCACCTCTCATACTTGCTTACCACATATATATCTTGAAGTAGAAAATAAACAGCTTACCACAAACACGTCTTGATAGTTTTGCAAGCTCTGCAGCAGCAAGCTGAGCCTTTTTGCCAGCATACTCTCTTGTTTCAATTGCCTCCATAGTCCACTACAAAGGCAAGCACATGAAGCAATTTGATTTGTCAATGCATGAAATTGCAAAATACAGAGTAAGGCTTTTGAACTAAAACCAATATATTTTATACACTTTTCACGGAAGAGATATTTGAAAATTGTAACCAGCAAGTACCTCATAGTCATCCCGCTGGGATGCACAAATGAAAACATCTTCTAAAACAACAATGATGGGATAGTCCCAGCCAAGCTTTTTCCATGAAATTTTGATGCTTAACCTTCCAACCCTGCCTATTAAAGGGGAAACAAATGTAAAGGTTTTTGGTAAATTCCTAGGAGATTGACCACTAGAAAAAAAACATAGAACTATTAGGAAAAAAAAATTTCACATGCATATGTATGCATACCCTGCTTTATAGCAAATGGAAATTGGAGATAATCGAATGCCTCAGGAATGAGTTCTACATTCTCCAGCAACACTTCTTCTGGGAATTAAGATTTTTGTTGTTATCAAAATTTAAAAGTAGGGTGTTAGAAAAAAATATGATGGAGAAAATAACTAAGAAAATGAAATAATGAACAGTCAAAATATACAAGCAAATAAGAGTGGATTACCAAAACCACGGCAAGGCGTAAGTTGGCAAAATTATCAAACCTAACGAAGGGGTTAAAATAAAAAAATAAAAAGAACAGATTACCGTTCCAAAGGCTGAGCTTGAGCTGGTCTTTCTGGAAATTTTTAACGTACCGACCGAGATAACCTACCAGGACTCGATGAACCAGTCCCTCGAACATTCTCTTCAACCATTAATTAATAAGGTTCACTTTTTTCACTGCAACACACAACAGCTTGATTTGAACAATAATTAGAAAAGGAATAGATAGTTGTACTCTGCACTTCTTCACATGAGATGACCAATTGGGGGTACTTTTGAAATAACAATAAAAGGCTTCAAAAAAACAGATGTGATGTTTGTGATGAGACCCACAAGATGTTATAGGTCCTGCAGATATTCAAATGGGCAAAAATATTGCCATTCACGAAACTTGCAGACGAGACAGAGGAAGGAGGAGGGGGAAAAGATGACTGAAAAAGGCGGCAGTGAGAAACAAGCGTTCATGCCAGGGGCAATTGCGGAAAGAAATATATAGATATCTATAAATATATATAAAGTTGATCTGTTCATCTACAGTGTCTCTTTCGCCCTCCAATTTTATAGTAATTTCAGTTTTGCCACTGTTAAACTCTTAAGTAGCCGCGGCTCCGTTTTTCTTCGCCCATTAATTTCATGAAAATTACAATTTTACCACCACTTGATAAGAACAATAATCCTCATTGAAAACGGCACCATTTTATTTTGTTAGTTTAGAAATACTATTATCCCAATCCTTTTTATTTGTGTGTTGTGGCCGCGTCCAAACTCCTCCTCTTTTCTTCCCTAACTCTCTAAAATGGTTTTTTGGATCTCTTTTGTTCTATTTTTTTTATTTTCTGATCTTTTAATGTTAGTAAACTGATGAAGATCATATTTTTTATTGTTTAATTTTCTCCCTTTTTATAGATTTTACACTGTTTAGTTATGTGCTATTTGCCCGTTTTCCTAGTGCATGTGCTCTCTTTTGGTTTGGGCAAATGAAAAAAAAAAAAGATTTGCATATGGCCTCTAGGTGTGTGTTTTTTTGGTTAAAAGAAATTGATTTGTTTTTGTATGCGATGTTGTGATCTAGAAGAGTTTGTTTGCTTTTATTATTAGGTCTTCTTATGCTTAATCTCTCACATGCATTCTTTCAAGTTAACACTATAATTTTTTTTTGTTTTTTTCAGATTTTTGCTTTTTTATTTTGTGCAGCTAATAAAAAAAATTAAGAGAGATTTTGTTTCTTTAATTGATAGGTAGCATGGTGTAAACACTCAATTTCGGGATGCAATTATGCATGCATGTGATGAAAGCCTCTATGACGAAAATCTAATCGAGAATTGATCTCAAATGTTGAGTTTCGCGATTTAATGATTAAATTGCTACGTTTTGTGGATTTAATTACAAAGTTAGTTTTTTAAGGATTTGATTGCAAAAATTAGAATCGTCCAATGACCTTTATTTTAATTTAATTTAAAAAAAAAGAAAGTGATCAGCCAGCATTTAATGCCGACCGGCATTGTGTAATACCAATTGGCTTTAAGCAATGCCAATCAGCATTACAGACGTCGATCGGCATTTCAAAATGCCGATTTTCACTAAAAAATGATTTTTTATGCTGAAAATTGATGTTTTCATCATTTTTTAATTTTTTCATTGGTTCAGGGTACCACATGTCCCTACGTGTGTGAGTCTTTGATTTTTTTCAAAACTTTATCACTCATCTTTTTATTTTGATTTTGAAAGTTCGAAAAAAAAAACCTAGACTCCTGAGACTCCTCCTATCGCTCCCAATATCACGCAACTTCCCTACGTGATCATAGGGGTTAAAGGTTGCTCGGCCAGGCTTTAAAAGCCAAGAGGCAGAGTCTGTGAAAGGGAGATGGAAAAAAGAGCTGCAAAAAAAATCTAGTTATTTTCTTTATTATGCAAAAAGTCATACACCTTAGCTTTTCATTTTTTCGTTTTCAAAACCTTTAGGAAATCAACAAAAATAAGTTCTTTGCTTTTAAAGTCCAGAAAATCAAGAAAAAAAACAGAGTCAATCTTAAAACGGTGACAATCCCAATTTGAGGAGTATTCAAACAACATTTACGCAGCATCCCTACTCTTATTTGTTCTTTTTTTATTTTTGATTTGATTTCTTTGCTTTATTTATTAATTGAGTCGTTACTGATTAAATCTTTTTTTGTCGATTAGTATTATGTGGTGCTCTAGATGTAAGGTTGATGATGTGAGATTTTGACAATGGCTACATTGAAGAATCCATGGGATGTCATGGACTAAATTTTGTGAAATTCTCGTAGAATTTAGGGTTTATTATTTTCTGCGGTACTTTGTTCATTGCTTTTACTGGGTTGTAATTAATTTATTTTAATTTTCTGCACTGTAGTTTGTAATAGCCCCGATAGAGGGAAATTAGTGGAAATTTAATTCTCTATACTAAAAATTGATTAGTAATCTAAGCTCAATTTGGTAAAATTCAATTAAAATAAATGATAGCAGTAGATTAATTTTAGGGTTGCATGAAATTGAATTAGGGTTTCTTAGAAAAATTACATAAAAATTGTTGTTTTGATTTATTTTTTGTATGTTTGTTGAATTAGGTTTTGTTTTTGGTTCTTATACCTTTTAAGCCCCAAGTCCACGTTAGGTTTTAATTTATTTAAAATTAAATTAGGCCCATTTAGGTTAATTAGATTCATATCCACTATTAATTAATAAAATTAATTTAGATTTAGCTCAACCCATTAATTTCATTTCTTTTAAAATAAATAGACTTAAGCTCTATATTTTGAGTTAAAATTAAACTAGACTTAGGCCCACTTAATAATCTAATTTCTTCTTTAAAATTTGTAGACAATAGGCTTATTTCCTTAGTTAATTAAAATAAGTAGATTTAGGCTTACTAATTCAATTAAAATGCAGGCCCATCTTTAATCCATTTTACTTGTAAATAAAATATATATAATTTGCTAACTTTAATTAATAAAATTAATCTAGTTTAGACATAGGGACACTACCTTTTGTATGCATTGTTACATGTAATTTTATGACTTGTTACCTTTGGGTTAAATGGATGTTTAATTAGGGTTTAAATAAAATTGCATGTAATTAGAGAATAAGATAGTAATTCATAAAACAATTCTAAATGAATACGAGATTAAGAGAAGTTAGTATTACATTCCCAAAATATCCTGGTTGTGATGTTAGCTTCCTTTTAGAGAATCAAGTACCACCATTTCGATTTGTCCCAGTTATTACCCTGGGTGGTGACTCCACATCTCCACACTATGTCTATCATGACCTAAACCAGGGGCCATGACCGAAGCTAGACGGAAATTCTTTCGAATTTGGAACCCGTAACAAGCCTTAAAAGAAAAGCATGCAATAATATAAAATAAAATATGCATCATAAATTAAAATCTCAACCAATGTAATAAAAATAATATTTTTCATATCATAATAACAAATTATTAATACACTATTCAGAGAAAGGTCTCTGAATTAAAATCACATACAATAAATATAAAACACAATTCACTACAGATACAAAATATGACTACTGCAGTTTTTTAAAGTATAATATAAAAATTAAGTAGATAATTTACATAAAAGAGCCGGGGCAAATGGGTCTATTGTTGAGGTCTGAAGAAGAAGACTCTCTTGTAAAAATATCAACTGAGGGGAGTCAGACCTCACTGAGTGAATTGTTATAATATATATACATACATTTTCTATATGTCAAATGCAATCAAACATTTGTATATAATAAATATATATACAGGCAATTCATACAAATGTTGAAAAGTAATTATATAATAATACGAAAAAATCATAATTTTATAAAGGATCAAATAGAACCCTATTTAATTGTAACCACAATCAACAATAACATCACTCTAGCCATACAGGCTCACTTAATTTCAAATAAATTCACTTATTCCATATGGACAGTAGACTGGCCCTGAGACATTAAGTTAACCGAGCTCCAGCAGTCTGACTGTCAGTGTGTTTAGCCCCGAGACACTTGGTCAATCGAGCTCCAGCAATCACACCATCAATCACATCACATCTCAATCAAATCAATATATCATTCTCAATCAAATCATAATACCACAAATGATTCTCACTCAACCCTAAATCTATCGCACCGGTACGTACACGATCCTAATGTTGTCCACTAGCTAGCACGTTCTATTAATATCCTTCATTTAAAATAAATCATTCATGCAAGAAAATAAACAATGCATAATATCATTTAAAATGACAAAATAAACCATATATATACCAGAAATATACCTAAAATAAACTAAGTATATTTCGGGTATATATATATCAAATAAATTCAAATCAATCATAAAATATACAAAAAATAAACCATTAATATACTTAAAAATAATTTAAATATAAATCAATAATATAATATGCATTTACTTAGGAATATACCAAAAATATACTAAAAATATACCTAAAGTATACTAATCATTTAATAAAACAATTATGAATAAATATACATTTAAAACATTTATTTTTTTTAAAACATGCAACCTAAGTGCGATATATATATAAAATAATAACTCATAAGTTTGCACTCCTTGAGATTGATCTGACAGGTCTGGTCCACTAGGCTTCAGTCTTGACGCAACTAAACAAATAAAATAATCACAAAAATTAGGTAAGTCTAACTTAAACTCTAAAGAGACTCGATCTAAGATACAGAATATAGATAGACACAGAATTGACCTGATGTCATGTTTTATGAGAATTCTACCTAAAATTTGACAAAACCTTCTCTGTAAAACGGACATCTCTCTACTAAAAAGTAGACCCGGTCCTGTAAGAAAAATACACTTCAAATCACATAATTCACACAACCCTCGGTTGGGATCCTGAACTACACAATTTCCCCAACCGAGGTCCACAATTCACCAAAATTTTAGATAATATAATAAATATATTAAAATCAATAATTTACACAAATATCCTCAAAATATAGCATATTTAACATTAAAACACCAAAAATAATTATTTTCTCAATAATTACTTAAAAATCCTAAAATAATAATATATTATTATTAAAAATCTAATTTTCTCGATAATTCAATATAAATTATTAAAAATTCACTTTATATATTCAAATAACTAAAATAGCCTAAATACATATTAAAAATTACTAAAAACTCATTTTATTACCAAAATAATATATAATATATTATTTGGAAACAATTTTGAAAATTAGTATTAATTAGTTAAAAATAGGAAATAATTTGTAAAAATCATTTTAATACCTTAAATAATTATAAAACCAACTAAAACATAATATTTAACTATAATCTTAACAAAATTATGTATTTAACCCTATAATACAAAAATACACATAATATACTAATATTACTCAAAAATTCTATAAAAATTATATAAATGCATAAAAATTATTTTCCCAACATATATATTACTAATATCAACTAAAACACATTATTAAACAATAATTTCAACAAAAACTCAAATATAACCTAATTTTCTAATATTGACATAAACTAAAAATATTTATAAAAATTGCAAAAAAATCACAAAAATTACAATCTCAACACTAAAATTAATAATAACTCATAAAAACACTAAATCAACAACTCTTATAATTAAATAAATTAATTTACAAAAATTAATTAAATAATAATAAAATATTAAAAAATTCACAAAAATTAAAATAAATTCCAAAAATTCAAACAAAAATATAGACATGTAGATTAAGCTACCAGGAACATAATTTGTGATGGGAGTTTGTGTGAATCATCAAGATCGAGCTTAAAAAAATTCAAAAACCCTAAAGCTCCATGAACTAAAAGTCATCAAAACTCAAGAAAATGAAGATTAAAGCTTAAACTAAGCTTAGATTCATGCTCAACGGAGCTAGGGGAGTTGATAGACACTGGAATCATGAAGAATGGTGGCCGAAAAATGGAAGATTTGGTCTCTTTCAATTTCACAAGCCACTGGCGCCGGAGAAAAAGGAGGAAGGGTGGCGGAGCAGCTGGCTAGAGGCAGTAGTGCAACTGGATGCCAAAGAGGCACATCAACAAGCTCGAAATGGGATGTTAGGAGATGATCACAGTGTATGCGTGAATGTTATGTACATTTGTTGTGTTTCTTAGTTTATTGAATGTGTTTTGTATGTATATATTATATATTAACTTTATAATATAATAATATAATATAATAATAATACTTTATGTTAAAAAAAATCCACCACAATATATATATATATATATTCACACATATAATAATAATAAACACACACACACACATTATATTATACACACATGCACAAATACACAAACCCAAGTTAATATATATATAATATATAAAATAACAATACAATTAATAAAATAATTTATTAACAAAATAAATAGTGAAATTTAATAAAACAATAATAAAAATAATAATGTTAAAATAACTATGCAAATTAAACGACCAAAAATAATATATTTACATAGGAAAATTTATTTAAACATAAAATAATAATAATTAATCACAAAATAACGAAAATAATCAATAAAATTCTCATATCTTATTAACACTACATATTTCATTTTAAAATAAAATAATTTAAAAATATGGGTAATAACAATGTCTTTGTGATATAATAGTGTATTCCCTAGGGCCCTGAGCCCAAACAGTATCACGGAAGCTAAAATCTTGAGCGCGCACTAAACCTCACCATCTACAGTGGCAACTCTACTAAAAATAAAAGATACAAATTCTACTTATGTTCTTTAGAATTATTTTATTAATTATTATTTTATTCTTGCATTCATTCTTCATGTCCTTATTAAATAGGTGGCATTGGTTTATGAGTCCATGATTCCACTAGCTTCATGGAGTTGTAAATTGGCTAACCATCACTCTTAGCCTTAACTCGATTTAAGAGAGATTGTCGAGCTCATATAACTAGAGTCTGTAACCCAAGTCCTAAAGGGGGGTAATTTTCTTTCGAGTTTGCAAAGGATGTTGAGCCCCTTTGACCTTAGCCTGTAACTCAAGTCTTAAAGGAGAACATCTTGTTAAGGGAACCTTGACTTTTCACCGGACCCTAACCATAAATAATGACTTAGTAACTTCCCCTAGGATTTACCCAAATTGCTTACATATATTGCCATTAGGTATTTTTATCTATAAAAGCCCAGACTTATACTTTTTAAGCCCACATGGGCTAATGAAGATTGGGCTAGACCTTTATACCTAGAAATATTGTGTCTTTGCTTCTACTACTTTAAAAGAGATGTGGCATGCATGACAATTCTTGATAGCCTCTGTTGATATTAAGGCCAAGATAAAAAATCCTAAGAAAAGAGACTCACCATTGAACACGTGTATGGGAGGAATAAAGTTGGAAGGATAAATGTTGTACACTTGATTGCTACTTGCTATTTGTTACTTGTTGTATAGCACGTGCATCATGCATACATGTATTTCATCTATCGCACTAACACTTTGTTTTACAACCATCATAATTTTACCTGGGTCTTCTCGTATTTGGGGACGGAAAGGTGGCAGACTAAGAAAGACAACTTTAAGTCCTAAAGCCATAGCAAAAAAGATCCTGCACAGATTGGAGAAGAGTTTTGTCAATCCATTTTACTTAGAAGCTCAACCAACTATGCCTGAACCTATAGAGATGGAACAACAACAAGGAGGGAACTAGACTTTAGAAGATATCAAGGGAGCTTTGATGGATGACATAAGGGCTATGATGCAAGATGAACTGAGACAAGCATTATCTAAACTTATGCAACTTGTTGCTGCTGTCATACCACCACCTGTAATTGAGCAACCACCTACTACTACAGTTATCCCACTTACTACAAATGCTTAATGCTGGGGGGCAACCTATTGTTAGAAATTCGCCTGTTATTGATGTGAAGCTGGAGAATGTTGAGAACTACATAGTAAAGAAAGTAAAGAAAGAGTCACTCGAACTGGTGCAAGACTATAAGTCCAAGTAAATATGAGCGTTGACCCAGAAGATGTCTAAGATAGAGGAGTTGATTAGGGGATAAGGCATGAGATATTCATTTGACTTCAATGACATGCTGCAAATGGAAGATGATAGGCTGCTTAATAAGTTCAAAATGCCATAGCTGAAGAAATTTTATGGAAGAGGAGACCTAAGGACTCATCTCAGTCAGTACACAATCACTATGAGTACTATTAAAGCCCTATTAGCAGTAATCACTAGGTTATTTGTGTTGTCTTTAGAGGGTATGACTATAAACTGGTATCATGGGCTGAAAAAATCTATCAGGGCTGACTCGAAAGAATTATTTACTGCCTTTTTAAAACAGTATGATTATAACACTAGATTGGAAGTGTCCATCAAAAATTTAAAATTGACAAAGCAGAATTCAAATGAATCATTCTTTGATTTTCTTACTAGATTCATGAACAAAGTAGGATAGATGAAGAATAAGCTGGCTGAGAAAGATTAAGTTAGGATGATAGTCCGTAATGTATCACTTAATCTAGTTGTAATGACCCTTTATTTTAATTTATTAAAAAATTATTTTGAGATATGCAATATTAATAATATTGTAAATTTTTATATATTATAATTATTTGCGAATATTATTTATTTATTTGTTTATTTTATTTTAAATATTTTATTACGTATAGGAAATTATTTGAAAGTTATTATTATTATTATTATTATTATTATTGTTATAATCATTACTATTATTATTATTATTATTACTATTAGTATTATTATTTATGCATGTGTTTTATGTGGTGTATTATATATATGTATATATATATATATATATATAAAATAATATAGGGTCTGGACAAAAATTCTCAGGACATTTCTTTTTTGTCTTTTCTTTTTTCTTTCTTTTTCTTTTTCTTTCTTCTTCTTTTCTTTCCCTTTTTCCCCTGCTCTTCTTGTCACTGCGCAGACCACCGCTAGCATCCAACTGCAGCCACCACCCACCTTCCCTTCTTCTCTTTTTCCTTCCCCTACCTTCAGCACGCCTACCCGACGCCGGAACCAACAGGAACAGCAGCAGTAGCAATCGAAGCTCCTCACGTCGCTAGTGATATTTTCTGTGGCTCCAGCTTGCATTCCCAGGCTTATTTGAATCCTCATGGTCCAAGCAAGCTAATTCTAAGCTCGGTTTAAACTTAGATCATCTCATTTGTAAGTTTTCTTGAATTTTTGTTTAGGTCAACTTTTAGTTTTTAATTTTTTTAGCTTGATTTCTTGTGATTTAAGCTAAGTGCCTTTAGAAAAGTTATTGTGTGTAGCTTAATCTATGCAAATATGTTTTTTGTTGAATTTTTTGGAATTAATTTGATTTTTGAGGTTTGAATTTTCCGATGAGTCACTGTTCCAGTGACCCTCGCCAGAAAATCTTTTAATTTTTAATAAATTGTTTGGATTATTTGAAATATAGTTTATGAAAGAAGTTTCTAAAAATTATATTCCAATTATTTACTACGAATTTTCGAAAGTTTATGTGAAAAAAATTAATTTTGGAAAAATTAATATAAATTAGTGAATTTGGTGTTTTAATTGAAATTATGGTCAATTAATATGTTTTGAATACTTTTGGAATAATAAATAGTATTAAAATAATTTTTATGAATTATTTACTATTTTTAACTAATTAACAGTAATTTTTGAAAATATATTCAAATAATAAATTTATTTACTATTTGTATGATTAAATGAATTTTTAACTACTTTTATTATATATTTACACTATTTAAATAATTAATTGTGAATTTTGCTATTTAATTTTGAATAATTGAAAATTTGGATTTTTATTAATATTATATAATTTATTTGAGATTTTTATTAACTAATTTGAAAATAATTAGATTTAATGTTTTTGTCATTTAAATAAATTATATTGTGGTTTATTATTGATGTTTATGGATTTTAATGATTTTTATTATATTATTATCAAATATCAATTTTTATTGCGAATTATGATACTCGGTTAGGAAATTGTGTAGTTCGGGGTCCCAACCCAAGATGTTGTGCATTTTGTGGTTTTAAAAGTATATTTGCTTGCAGTATTGGCTCTACTTTCAGTAAAGAGATGTCCATTTTACAGATGAGACTCTCGCGAATTTTTTGTAGAATTCTTGTAAAACATGACGTCGAGTCGATCCTGAGTTTTGATTTTTAGTTGAGTCGTGTTTTAAATCGAGTCGTTCTTTAGAATTCCTAGTAGTGTAAATTAAGAGTTTGATTCTAATATTTGTTATTATTATTTATTTTCTATAGTTGCGTCGAAACCGAAACTTATCGGACCAAACCTGTCGAGTCTGTCTAGATGAGCGTAAACCTATGAGTTATTATTTTATATATGCATTGCATATAGGATACATGATTATGAGCATCCATCTTTCCATAATTTGTTAAGCATGAATTGTTTTATTAAATGATTTAGTATATTTTTAGTATACTTTTAGTAAATTTTTGGTATATTTTAATATATATGCGACATATATATTTGGTATACTTATGGTATATTTTGGTATATATGTGGCATATATATTTGGAATATTCTTAGTATATTTTTGGTATATGTTTGGGATATAATTGATATATTTCTTTATAAAATGGATGCCATTATGTTTTAATTATGCATTTATTATTTTCCCATAAATATACTATTTATTTGAATGATATCAGTAGAACATGCTACCTAGTGGGCTGCACTATGATTGTGTACGTACCAATGCATTAGATTTTAGGGTTAAGATTATGAAATCATTTGATGTGATATTAGATTATTCGATTGTTGAGAAATTGTGATGAGAGAGTAGTGTGATGAGAGGTTCACTCTGGTGACACCTTACCTCAAGCTTTTGCTTTGATTCAGATTCAGATTTTAGATGTCTTCAATAGAATCCGTCCTCTAAAAGTATCCACACAAATAGGCCTTAATAAAAACGATCTGTGTATGTGCTAGCACGACTTGGTTGTCTCACAACTTAAGAAAAAAACTCTCTTTGATTTCATTTTTCTCAAAATGCAGACAAAATGAATTTTAGGTGGCTCACTCAATTGATCTGTCTCAAACCCTAGAGAACATAACATATATATAGAGTTCTCAATTATGGTTTCACTTACCAAACCCTTTTTGGTAAATAGCCATGAAATTCGAATTTTATTTATTTAAAATAAAATTAGTAACATATATTTATTATTTATTTAGATAACAATTATCATAAATAAATAGTTAAATATATTTATTTCCAAAGAGTTTAACTAGGCTTAGTAAGCCTATCATCGTTTTGGGCCTCTTTTAAATGTATGAACCTGTAGGCACACATAACATTGGCAGTGAGCTTAAATCTCTATTTAGGCCTACAAGTCATAAGTGGCCTCTAGCAAGACATTATGACTACCTAAGTCATGTCAAGTTAATAATTCGACATAACCTAATTACAGTGAACATTATAGTCCCTTTATCACATGATATCTGTATTGAACATAAGGTATAAAATGTCATCCTTATATAGTTCAATAATATTATGACTTGATTCCAAGTAGACTGAAAATGATAACTCTTTATCAATTTATTTCAGCATGACCATGCATTTTCCTTCGGTCTAACTCATCAATAGGCCCATAGATATCTTACTCATATTAATAAGGGATAAAATCCTTCTCAATCACTCACATTCCTCACATAACTCATTTCATATCCAACAACATTCTATTTAATCATCCGGTTAAAGATAATGTTATAATGTGTCAAAACACAAAACAGCTATGTAGAAAACCATGGTAATTTCAAGGTCAAAGGACTTAAATAATATCACTGCAATGAGAAATACTTACGATAATAATCTATATGGTATTCTCATAGTGGGTCAATCCAGTACATGATCTCTCATCATGTACCTATGAGTTGACTTAATATCTCATATCCATGATTAGTTAAACATAATCATCAGTCGACATCATACTAGCCTTATTAATATTTATACAATAAATAAATGGCTAGGGATAATTAGAATATAACTCTTATTTTAATCTAAGGGTTTTACTATCAAGTCACATACTTGATGACCTTAGTAAGAATTAACCATTCAAATAAAAGGAATGATAATGGAAATGCCTCTTTATTAATAAAATAGAAATGTCAATACATAATCACAATTGATTGACCTAGTGCATATCACTAAAAATCTCCCACTTGCACTAGGCCCAATCAACATCGTATCTAATACCCATGGACCTAGTATAACTCTCATGCTTAGGCTATGGAAGAGGCTTAGTTAGTGGATCGATAATATTATCATTTGTAGGTGCTCTCATATCTTAACATCTCCTTTCTTAATGATCTCTCGAATGAGATGATAACGCTTGAGTATATGCTTGGATGTGATATGGGCTCCATAGCTTGGGCTATAGCTCCATTATTTTCATAATATAAGTTCATTGGATCTGATATACTAGGAACAACACCTAGTCCAGTTATGAACTTCTTGATCCAAACAGCCTCCTTAGCTGGATTTGAGGTAGCTATGTACTCAGCTTCTGTTGTAGAATCAACAACGGTGTTTTGCTTGGAACTCCTCTAGCTAACTGCACCTCCATTCAAACAAAAGACATATCCTGACTGTGATTGAAAATCATCCTTGTCAGTTTGGAAGCTAGCATCAGTATAACCATTTACAACTAGCTTATCTTCCTGACCATCATAATGCATCTTTAGTTATTCTCAAGTACTTAAGAATATTTTTAACTGTTGTCCAATGACTTTCATCTGGGTTTGATTGGTATCTGCTAGTTGTGCTTAAGGCATATGAGACATCAGGTTGAGTACACAACATTGTATACATGATAGATCCAATAGCAGAAGCATATGGAATCTTACTCATGCGGTCTCGCTTATCTTGTATAATAGGACACTAAGCCTTGCTGAGACTAATGCCATGTGACATTGGCAAGAATCCTCTCTTAGAGTCTTATATGCTAAACCTGTTCAACACCTTATCAATATAAGTGCTTTGACTTAGGCCAATAAGCCTTTTAGATTTATCTCTATAGATATTGATGCCTAATATATAAGCAACTTCACCTAAGTCTTTTATTGAGAAACAATTCCTTAGCCATGATTTGACATTTTGTAAAATAGGGATATCATTTCCAATGAGTAGTATGTCATCCACATACAACACTAAAAACACAATGGCACTCCCACTAACTTTCTTGTATACACAAGGTTCATTTTCATTTTTAATGAAGCGAAATTCTTTGACTGCTTCATCAAAATGAAGATTCCAACTCTGAGATGCTTGCTTCAATCCATAAATGGATTTTTGAAGCTTGCATACCTTACTAGAATTCTCAAGACTGACAAAACCATCTGGTTGTGTCATGTACACATCCTCAAGTAAGTTTCCATTAAGAAACGTTGTTTTGACATCCAATTGCCATATCTCATAATCATAGTATGCAGCTATGGCAAGGAGAACTCAAATAGATTTTAGCATAGCTACTGGTGAAAAAGTTTCATCATAGTTTATACCATGTGTTTGTTTAAAACCTTTTGCAACCAGTCTTGCCTTAAAGGTATGCACATTGTCATCCATGTCGATTTTCTTTTTAAAAACCCATTTACACCCAATAGTCTTTAATCCATCAATTGGGTTAATCAAGGTCCATACTTGATTATCATACATGGATTACATTTCTGATTTCATGGCTTCTAGTCATTTCTCAGAGTTAGGACTATTTATGGCCTCTTATTAGGATGTGGGTTCATTTTGATCTACAATCAACATATCATTATCACCAATTATGAGAAATCCATATCTCTCACGGATTTGACGTGTCCTACTAGACCTCCCTGGGCCTTCTGGTACTTGTACAGGCTTAACAACTTCTTGATGATCCAATTACAGTTTCATCTCAGGTACAATGTTATTTTATGGACCTTGAATCTCTTCAAGTTGCACTGTGCTCCCACTGGTTCGTTTGGAAATAAAATCTCTTTCACCATTTCGAGTAATAAACACTTTGTTCTCAGATGCATTGTAAAAGTCATATCCTTTAGTTTCTTTAGGATATCCTACAAAAAGGCATTTATCAGATTTGGGTGCTAGTTTATCTGAGATTTGATGCTTTGCATAAGCATCACATCCCCAAATCTTAAGAAAAGATAAACTGGGAGTTTTTCCAGTCCATATCTCATATAGTATCTTTTCAACTGCCTTGGAGGGAACTCTATTCAAAATGAATGCAACATTTTTTAAAGCATAACCCCAAAACAAGATTGGAAGATTAAATTGACTCATCATAGATCGAACCATATCTAATAGAGTCCAATTTCTGCGTTCAGACACACCATTCCATTGTGGTGTACCTAGAGGATTCAATTGTGAAACTATCCCACAATCTCTAAGATAATCTATAAATTCTTGGTTTAAATATTCACCACCTCGATCAGATCTTAGTGTTTTAATATTTTTACCAAATTGATTTTGTACTTCATTCTTGAAAATTTTGAACTTTTCAAAAGATTCAGATTTATGTTTCATTAGATAGAGATAACCATATCTATTGAAATCATCTGTGAAAGTTATAAAGTACTGAAAATCTCCTCTAGCAGTTGAGCTTAATGGTCCACATACATCAGAATGTATTAGGCCCAATAAGTCATTAGCCCTCTCACTCTATCTAATAAAAGGTGTTTTAGTCATTTTTCCAAGTAAACAAGATTCACATGTATCAAATGATTCATAATCAAATGAATTCAAAAGCCTATTTTGGTGTAGCTTTGAAATGCATTTCTCATTTATATAGCCTAAGCAATAATGCCAGAGATAGGTTAAGTTTAAATCATTAGATTTAGACTTCTTTGTATCAATGTTATAGATTGGCATTTCATTAGTGTCTTCAGCATCTAAAACATAAAAACCATTAGTGCATGGAGCATATCCATAGAAAATGTTATCCAGATAAATATTGCATTTATTATTCTTAATAATAAATTCAAACCATTTCTTATCCAAATAAGAAATAAAAATAATATTCCTATGCATGGTAGGTACATAATAACAATTTTCTAAGGATAAAACACGTCCACCAGGCAAAGGTAACTTATAAGTTCCTACAGCTAAAGCAGCGATGGGGTGTTGTATAAGAGAATGCCAAATGGGATACATCTCAGATGTCTTAAGAAAGATGAAGCAGAAAAGGTAATGAAGGATATTCATGTAGGAGCTTGTGGTTCTCACATGAATGGAATAATCCTAGCAAAGAAGATAATCAAACAAGGGTATTACTGGATGAGCATGGAAAGAGATTATATTAAGATAGTAAAATAATGCCATTAGTGTCAAATCTATAGGAATCACAACCACCTTCCTCTAATGGTGCTGAATAGTTTATCATCTCCTTAGCCTTTTGTAGTGTAGGGGATTGATATCATAGGAGAAATAAGGCCGACAACATCAAATGGACATAAGTATATAATTGTGGCAAATGATTACTTCTCTAGATAGGTAAAGGCTGAATCTTTTAATACTCAAAAGGTGAAGCAGATGGCCCAGTTTATTGAGAAGAATCTTATTTGCAGATATGGGGTTCCACATTACATTGTGACAGACAATGGGGTTCAGTTTCAAGCAGAGACAGTAGAGTTGTTGCAAAAATATGGGATCAAACATCATAAGTCTTTACTGTATTGGCCTTAAGCTAATGGAGCAGTAGAAGCAGCGAATAAGAATATTAAGAAAATCCTTTCTAAGATGGTTAAAACTTACAAAGACTAGTATGAGTACCTTCCTTTTGCCTTGTAGGGATATAGAACTATGGCCAGAACTGCCATAGGCCAAACTTCATTCTCTTTAGTGTATGGCTGTGAAGTAGTTTTGCCTATAGAAACTGAGATCAAGTCTCTAAGAGTGGTTATGGAGGCTAAAACGCTTGAGAGTGAATGGACACAAAAGAGATATGATCATCTAGTATCTTTAGATGAGAAAAGGATGAATGCTTTGTTTCACACTCAGATATATTAAAGGAGGATAACAAGGTCATTCAACAAGAAAGCAAGGCCAGGGAAAATAAGAGTTAAGGACATGGTTTTAAAATATTATAGAGTAATGGTGTTCGATCCGAGAGGAAAATTCAGACTGAATTGGGAAGGACCGTACTAAGTCAAGTTAGTTCTGCCAAAGGGAGCTACCAAGATATATAAACTTGAAAGGAATAAATTCATAGAGCCTGCTAATTTAGATCACCTCAAGAAACACTACCTGTAAAAATAAATAAAAATAGTATAAAGAAAATAAAGTTCGCTGACTAGAAAACCTAAAAAGGCTAGTCATGCAAAAATTAGGACATTCCTGCTGTTCAGAAAACCCATAAAGGGCAAGCAGGCAAAAATTAGAGAATAAATAAAAGAAAAAGGTCCCACTGATTAGAAAACCTGAAAAGGGCTAGCCAAGTAAAAGTTAAGGAAATAAAATGTGAGTAAAAAATATTCAATTAGAAAATCTAAAAGGACTAGCTAATGACAGGAGTTATATCGTGTAATGTAGTAAACGTACTTATTTTAGCTCTAATTAATAAATCTTATAGAAATTGAATTTCGTTATAATGTTACATGTTCTATCTTATTTATGTTGCATAAGTACTAGAAAGGAAAACAGAACATAAAAGCTTAAAATCAACTCTATGAGACTATTTTGTTATAGTACATAAAAGAAGCTCGCTATGTTGAAAATCAAAAGGGCGGCTTAGGCAAAAGTTAGGGTAGGCCTGCCAAGTTGAAAACCCAAAAAGGTAGCTTAGGCAAAATTTAAGGTAAAAAAAATTCACTTAGGACCATATATTCATCCAAGTCTAATTTCAAAAAAGGGAAATTTGAAATAGAACAGTACAAGAAGGCAGTCTGATATAACTAAAAATCAGAAATGAAGATAGCCTAAAATTAGTCATCTCGAGCTCCACTATCAGGCCATAGGCTCCATCCTATGCTAGGGTCATCATGATGATAAGTATCTGGAGGTTTGACAGATGAAGTGCCAATGTTGTGAGGGTCCATGCCCAAGTCTACAAGCCGCCGATGAAGCATCTCGTTCTCCCACTCCAGATCCTTAGAATAACTCTACACATATAGGAAATATCATATCATATGCATTCCATGCATATATTTGCATAATAAGTGTATATGTTACCCGCCAACTATTTATGACCGTATGGTAAATAACCTTTGAGACTAGGTGAGTCCATACAAATACTATGCTTTTGTCCGGGGGACCTGTTTTATAAAGTTTTACTAATATCAATACTAAGTGTACATGTAATACAAGAAATAAGGTAGATAAACTCACATGAGAAGTATCTACTAGAGAAGCTAGGGAGCTGAACATCACCAAGATGTATTTGCTGCTCTACCGGAGTTTGAATAGTGGGGGCCCAATAGAGCATAGATCTGTCAGGAAGGGGGACATCGTTCAAAACAGCACTAGCAAAGGCTCCTTCATAATTGGTCCTAACGTGTTGTATATGCTGTGCATGACCAGGTCTAGGCTTAGATACCTTAAGCACAATATCAGGCTCAGGAGTAGTCTCAAACCCTTGAGTA
The DNA here is from genome assembly GCA_947683625.1 of Mallotus nudiflorus. NCBI lineage: Eukaryota > Viridiplantae > Streptophyta > Magnoliopsida > Malpighiales > Euphorbiaceae > Mallotus > Mallotus nudiflorus. The sequence continues at coordinate 568,729 of CANTUR010000377.1, read as the reverse complement.
GTTTTGGCCAACTCCTCCATCACCTCATCGGCAGGGGAGCCAATCTCCTTAAACTATAAGAAAAGAAAATAAGTGATTTGAGCATTCCAAAAGAGAAATGATCAGAAGATACCTCAGCTTGGTCAGCAGGAAACTGCTCTAAGAGGTTCTCATGGATGAACTGCCGGTAATAGCGAGATCGCTCTAAAAAAATCATGGCGTCATATCCCTGTAATGCCTTCTCAACTTTAAACCCATCAGATGAGAACTGTGTAACATCGAGAGAGGAACATCAGAGGGAATACAGTGTCAGGAAGGTCCAAATACACTTACACTTTTAAATACCACATCCGGCAGCCATAACCAGGGAGCAGAATCCTCATGTCCTTGAGTCGTATTGCAGCAACCATGAAATCATACCTCTAGATGTTATCCGCTCCCTTTAACCAATTAGAATTCATCTGTAAAATCATGTTATTAAGTTTAGTTGCATTAAATTATAAAATACTAATGATTTTATTTTCCTACCAGGTGCCACTCGATAATGTTTAGCTAATCGCGGTAAGTCTGTAGAGTATTCCTGACACTCGCTAGATTAGAAGGGCCCCATCTTTGCATCAGAGGGAGCCTCTTATCAGAATTGATAACATAAAAGCCATAAATTAGCCCAATCTCTAGACTCCAAATCTAGAAAGAGGAAATAAGTAAAAAAAAGGATGACGTATATGCAAAGCATGCCAAAAGCCGCACATGGTGACAACACCTCTACAGACAGTGTCCAATCTATAATATAGATAAGCCAACGCAGTAGATCCCCAGTCAAGGGTGACAACTCAACCTAAGTTTCAAAGAGGGCCGAGAAGGGCAATAATGACCTCATGACCATTCTCATGTAAGAGGGTCGTGCCAAGCAATATCAGAAGGAAACACTTTGCCTTATGGGCAATTTATCGAGGAGTGGTGGTAGGAAGACGTCTAAATCCCTTGACTAACGATTAAAGAAGAACATTCTTCTAATTCTTCCACGTCAGAACAAACCCAATCAAATCTCACACATACTGACTCCACGTATGCTCAGGGAGACTACAATAGCTGATATTGAAGGAAATGGGAGTCCTTCTGAAGGCAATCCCTGTGATCTCAGAAAAACTCATAAGTGAAATAATTAACTCGCCTACACGAGTATGGAACGTGTGGGTAGTGTCCATCCACAGCTCAATAAGTGTGAATAAAGAATGGCAATCGGACCTCCTCGAGCTGTTGGAAGCCCAACAATAAATCGTCTAAACCCGGAGGCCTATACTAACTGCGCCACATTCTCCGGTAGCCCATGAAATAATTCACGAGCTATGTGAAAATAGCTTGTGAATTTCATTGATCGTTAGGAGAATTTTGAGGATATAAATAATAATAATAATAATAATAATAATAATAATAATAATAATAATAATAATAATAATAATAATAATTAATTGATTAAAAAAATAAAAAAATCATGGATCGGCAAAGTGGAATGTCGATTGGCATTCCACAAATGCCGACTGATTTCTGGACTTCCGACTCTAATTTTCAAACCTTCGGTCGGCCATTCAACTAAAATCCTATGTTCTCGGGTTAAATTTAAATTTTTTATGAATTTTTTGAGTGATTTTTTATCTAATTTCAATAATATACACAATAATTTGCATTCTAAAATTAGTTTTGATTACTAACTGTATGAATACATTTTTACTGAAATAAACAAAATTGAGGAAGCGTTACCTCATTACCCACATCTATGCACCTATGAAGGTGAAGGCGAGTCAAAGGAAGCACAGTAGAACCCTCTCGAAGTCTAAGGTTGTTCTGAGGAAAATGAAGAGGAACAATGGTTGGGTCAGCTAGAATCTATGCTCCTATATGTAGTCTGTGTTGTGGGTCAGCCATAGGATATGATGGATCGTGAATCAAACTTCAGATTAGCAAGAAATCAAAAGAAAAAAATAAATAAAAAAAAGAAGAAATGAAGAGGGAAATGAAAGAATAGCATCGAAAAATAAGGAGGGAAGCTTCTTATAAATGGAAAATATCCATTTTGGTCTCTTAACTATGCTTGCATTCAAAATCAAGTTTTTCTTTGCAATTTCATCCATAATTGCATTTTAATTAGGATTTAATTCCTAATTAATTCATTTAACTCATGTCATCAATTAATGAATTATTATTAATTACGTCTATATTTAAATTCTGAATTTTTTGTCATGTACGAAATATATAATATAATTACAGAATTCAGTTTTGCATTTTTACATGCATCATTTTAAATCAAAAGATTTCAAAATTCATTTCGTATTACACAGTAGCTGAAACACAAATTTTAAGATTATCATGTTATGTGTTGCATAGAAGTTGTAACATGAATTTCAAATTCGGCATGTTATATGCTTCAATAGCAGTTATAAACCTTTTGTCACCAGACACTACACAATAGTTATGGTATTCCACAAGAGTTATAGCACATTTTTTTTTCTAATCCATTGTTGTTAGACATCCCACAGGGAATATAGCGGAATTTTAAATTTATCAAATTACTAGACGTTCCACGAGAACTATAACACTTTTTTCAAATCAAGGCTCGCTATATGTCCTACAAGGAAGATAGCGAGAATCATTGCATTCATTTCGTTAAAATGTCCCATGGGGAATATAACAAAATCCACTGTCACTTGACATCCCAAAAGGAATATAGTGCAGGTTGTAAGACACTATACAGTAGTTACGACATTATTGCTAGACATTCCACAGAAACTATAATACTTTTTCAAATCAAGGCTCGCTAGACGTCCTACAATGAATATAGTGAGAATCATTGCATTCATTTCGTTAAAACGTTCCACGGGGAATATAATAAAATCCATTATTATTAGACATCCTAAAGGGAATATAGTGCAATTCACCAAAAACTACACAATAGTTATGGTATTATTGTTAGATGTTCCACATGAGCTATAACATGTTCTCGAATCACGAGTCATTAGACGTCCCATAGGGAATATAACGAAATGCATAAGTTTCACTAGACGTTCCATATGAAATATAGTGAAACATGTTAAATATAGCATCTTGCTTAAAATTGCTCAGTAATTTAAGCATCAACATGTCAATTAGGATCCAATGAAGTACCTTAATTCTTTCTTTCAAAATTGTGTGCTACTATTGCTTTGCCGCAATTTGTCAAGCAAATAGCAAAAAAGGGGGGCAATTGTAAGTACTCAATTTCGGGATGCAATTGTGCACGCCTGTGACGAAAGCCCCTATAATGAAAATCTAATCGAGAATTGATCTCTGGTGTCGATTTTCGCGATTTAAAGGACTAAATTACTACATTTTGTGGATTTAATTGCAAAGTTGGTTTTTTAAGGATTTAATTATAAAAATTAGAAACTTTTGAGGATGTTTTTTGTAATTTAATTAAAAAAAAGTGATCGGCCGGTATTTAATGCCGATCGGCATTGTGTAATGCCGATTGGCATTACGTAATGCCAGTTAGCATTAAGCAATGCCAGTCAGCATTACAGATGTTGGTTGGCATTCCAGAATGCTGATTTTCATTAAAAATTGATTTTTTACGCTGAATTGATTTTTTCATTAGTTTAGGACACCACGTGTCACTGCATGTGTGAGTCTTTGATTTTTTTCAAAACTCTATCACTTATATTTTTATCTTGATTTTGAGAGTTAAAAAAAACCCAGACTCGTAAGACTCCTCCGTTTGCTCCTAATATCACGCAACTTCCCTACATGATTGTAAGGGTTAGAGGTTGCTAGGCCAGACTTTAAAAGCCTAGAGGTAGAGTCTATGAAAGGGGGATGGAAAAAAGAGTTGTAAAAAAAAAACCTTAGTTATTTTCTTTATTATGTAAAAAGCCACACACCTTAGCTCTTCATTTTTTTATTTTCAAAACCTTCGAGAAATCAACAAAAATACGTTTTTTGCTTTTAAAGTCCATAAAATAAAAAAAAAACAACAGAGTCAATCTCAAAACGGTGACAATCCCAATCTGAAGGGCATTCAAACAACATTTGCACAACATCCCTACTCTTTTTCTGTTCTTTTTTTTTATTTTTTTAATTTTTGATTTGATTTCTTTGTTTTACTTATTGATTAAGTCGTTACTGATTAAATCTTTTTTTGTTTTTTTCGATTAGTATTCTGTGGTGCTTTGGATGTGAGGTTAATGATGTGAGATTTTGACAGTGGCTACATTGAAGAATCCATGGGATGTTATGGACTAAATTTTGTGAAATCCCTGTAGAATTTAGGCTTTATTATTTTCTACAATATTTTGTTCATTGCTTTTACTAGGTTGTAATTAATTTATTTTAATTTCTTATACCATAGTTTGTAATAGTCCTAATAAAGGGAAATTAGTGAAATTTTAACTCTCTGTACTAAAAATTGATTAGTAATCTAGGCTGAATTTAGGAAAATTTAATTAAAATCAATGATGACAGTAGATTAATTTTAGGGTTGCATGCAATTGAATTAGGGTTTCTTAGAAAAACGACGTAAAAATTGTTGTTTTAATTTATTTTTGGTATGTTTGTTGAATTGAGTTTTATTTTTGATTCTCATGCCTTTTGGGCCCCAAGCCCACATTAGATTCTAACCCATTTAATAAATAAGCTTAAAAATGGTTTTTAGATTTTAATTTATTTAAAATTAAATTAGGTCCATTTAGGTTAATTAGATTCAGACTCACTATTAATTAATAAAATTAATTTAGATTTAGCTTAGCCTATTAATTTCATTTCTTTTAAAATAAATAAACTTAGGCTTTGTTTTTGAGTTAAAATTAAGCTAGACTTAGACCCACTTAATAATTTAATTTATTCGTTAAAATTTGTAAACAATAGGCTCATTTCCTTAATTAATTAAAACAAGTAGATTTAGGCTTATTAATTTAATTAAAATGTAGGCTCATCTTTAGTCTATTTTACTTGTAAATAAAATATGTAGAATTTGCTAACTTTAATTAATAAAATTAATCTAGTTTAGACATAGGGACACTACCTTTTGTATGCATTTTTATATGTAATTTTATGACCTTTTGCCTTTGGGTTAAATGAATGTTTAATTAGGGTTTAAATAAAATTACATGTAATTAGAGAATAAGACAATAATTCATAAAATAATTCGAAATGAACACGAAACTAAGAGAAGTTAGTATTCCGTTCTCATAATCTCCTAGTTGTGGTGCTAGCTTTCTTTTAGAGAATCGAGTACCACCATTTCGATTTGTTTGAGTTATTATCTTGGGTATCGACTCTTTATCTCTACGTTATGTCTTTGTAAAATAGTAGTATGTTCCTTAGGGTCTTGATCCCAAACAGTGTTGCGATTGCTAAAATTTTGAACGCTTGCTAAACCCCATCGTCTACATATGGGTTCTTACTTTTTATTGTGGAGATGTTGAGCAGAGAAAACAGGCTGAAGATTCAAGCTCTGAGAACAAATTTAAGCTTCAAAGTGGAAGGGAGGTTAGTTTAGGAATTGGATGATTTTGCAGTTTGATTGTGATTGAAACTATCTAGTAATTTTACAATCAGCTCTTAATTTATTTGTCATATAATTTATTATTGTTTAGGTGTATGGAAAGGAAACTTACTTGGCTGGTATTAACTATTAAGAGGAAAGGTGATAGTACTCTGGATTTTTTTGGAATAGAATGATGACATGAGGAATTGACTTAGCTTGATGATATTACTAGCCTAATGGTTGTTGGTTCCACGTATCATAAAGTGAGTAATTTATTATTGTGCAAGTATAATGTTGATTTTTTTTTTGGCATTATGGGTTTTTATGGCTAGGAGACATCAGTATTGGTGAAGTTGCTCTTAATGGTCCATGGTGTTTAGCTCGCAAACTTGAATTGAATTGCAGTTGCTTTTCTTTTCATACATTCATTTTTTTAACTTAAATTGATGCTAGAAATAATTAAAAAATAAAATTTTTTCCTATGTGCGTATGGATATGATGAATTTGAATATGGGAAGGTTTTGTTTTTTTGGTTTGTTTTCCTCACCTTTTGGACCTTGCTTGCGTTCCTATCGATTTGCACAGCTATTTTATGCACTTTAGTTTGAATTTATTATTAATTTTGTAGTTTTCTTCATTAAAATCATCAAGTTTTCAGCTCAAAAGCTGTATAATTTGGATGATCTATTCATTTTCCTATATGGATTTTTTCATTTATGCATTTTCATGGATTGTAATTGAAATTTTGTGTTTTTAAAGGAATAGAAATGGAATTGCGTGGTGAGTTGAATTGTTCAAAATGACTATTTTTTTTCCCCAATTTGTTATTTATCTTGCTTCAAATAAAGGAAAGAACCCTTCTGATTTTTTTTTTATAAAGGAAAGCCTAAATCAAGGATGAAAATTTTAGCTTTTATAAGATAAATGATTAAAGATTGTAGCTTTGTTAAAATCAAGAAGGACCCGGCTGCAACAAACAGTTAATTTTGTTAAGAAGATTATACAATCAAGATAATTTATTCTATCTTACTGGGCAATTGTGTCATTTTATTTGTTAACCTAGATGAAATCCTAATTTCTATTCCCCATTTCTCTTTTCCATCTACACAGCAGTCACCCAGCTTCATTCTTCTTCCCCAAAATGTGAAGGATCCTTGCTGCGCATAGAATGAGAAAATCCACTGCTACTCCTGGTTTTTTTTCCTTCTTAATCTCGCGCATGCTTTCTTTCATATTTATTCTTTTTTTTCAGATTTTTTTTTTGTGTGGCAGCAAATGAAAAGATTTAAGATATACATTATTTCTTTGATTCATATCTAGCATAGTTTTCTTAGAACTTTGCCGTCACTGCTTCGGGTTCTTGATTTACTAGCAGCTAAATATAAAAAGATACGTTTCTGCAGTTACATTTTTACTCTTGCTCGATCACTATATACATTCTTTCAAATTTTGTTATAATTTTTTATTCTCCTCGGACCTCAGTCGTTATCTATGTCAGCAATCTATCTCATCTTTTTTTCCCCTCTCTTACACAATTTCGTCAATTACTTGATTTTATAGTTGCACGTTTTGGAAAGAATATTGTATCCTGATTTCTTTTCTTGCTTTTTCACAGGATTGGGCGTATATTGTTGTACCTAGCTGAGTTGTTATTGCATGTGAGATTTCTTTAATTTTTCCTTTATTCTTTTAGGATCTAATTTGTATTTTATTTTTTGAGAAAACTCTTATGTAAATTCTCTTATTATTTTTAATTTTAACGGCACTCTAATTTTTTTTCCTTCTTTTTTGAGCTATGGCCGATATTGGGGGCATGCAACTCTAGATGGTTGGTTTGTTGGTTCTGCAATTTCAAGTTTAAACTTAAAATTTTTGTTGTGGTTTTTTGAAATCTATTATCCCTTCTATTTTTTTTTGAATGGCATTCCTCCATGTTGTGTTTTTTGATTTTGAATTCTTTAATTTTCCCTTTGTGAATTGCTTGACTTTTTATGTTGGTTTATTGGTTGTTTTGCTGAACTATGAAGGATTGTTGTCCATTGTGCAAAAAATTTGCTAGGTCATGTTTCAGAGCATTTGAAATTGTTATTTGATTTATGTTGTTTTTAGGTAGTTTGATAGCCCACTTGATGGAATTTTATCTTTAATTGAGCTCATTTGTTGTTTGAATTGGTATGCTCTTTTGAAAAAATTAAAGTGCTGGGCTGTCTGGTACTTTGGGTTGGAGTGCAATGATTTTGTGTGGTGTTTGATCAGTATTTCTTAAACATTTTATTCTGTAAAAAAAAGTCAAGGCATTTTTATATTATTTAAATTTTTTTATAATAGCTGTTGAATTCAATTTTCTCCAATTTCATCAATTACTTGATTTTGTAGTTGCAAGTTTTGGAAAAGAAATTGTTTCTACCTTTTCCTTTTTCTGATGTTTTTTCTTACTTTTGCAACTTTTGCGCAACACTGGGTGTATATTGTTGTAGCTGGCTAGGTAGTGGTTGTTGCAGTTGAGATTATTTGTTTTTTCCTTCATTTTTTGAGATCTAGTTTGTGTTCCACTTTCTGACAAAATTCATATGTAAATTCCCTTATTTTTTTAGTTGAATAGCTCTCTCTTTTTGTTTTAAAGTAGTAGTTGTGTTTGATTTTAATCCATGAACATAATTTCCCCACTGTTGTTTGTTTGTTGTTGTTAACTTCTTTATAAATATAGAAAGTTTTTTTTTCTTCTTTTTGCTGCATTGGTTCACCTTTATATATATATTATATATAAGAATGGCTTCAATGACCATATAATTGTATATTAGTTACATGATGAGGAAATGTGTAGCATAAAATATATGGTTAGTTTAGCAGGTCTTTTAAAAAAATTATAAAATAAATTGTTAATTTTTTTCCAAATAATTATAATTTTGTTATTAATTTTGGTACATTTTAAAAAAAATAAAAAAAATGAATACACAGAAAATAAAAACAATGTCAAGTTTCAGTGAGTTTGCTTTATTTGCAGTTTTATTTAATGAGTTTCGCTTATTTTTCTTTGTATATTTGCATTTTTTTATGCGTTTCTCTTATTTTTGTTTTTCTTTTAATGGGTTTGTTCCTTTGTTTGTTCATTTGTTGCAGATATTGAGAATGTATTTGTTCATTTGTTGCAGATATGGAGAAGTTTTATCAGCAGTGTGACCCAGGTAGGTTCGTGTTATTTTTTTTTTAAAACAAAAATAGAATTTATGTTTCATTTTTTGTTGACTACCAATTGGAATTTTAAGTTAGTTTCTTCGTTAATTATTTAATTTTTGTGCATACTCCATGAGAATTGATTTATGATTTATTTGTGAGAGTCAGTTTGTCATAAAGTGATTAATGTAGCTCTATCCATATGCCTACAAACTGCAATGCATGTGGCTTTTTGCTTGGAGAAAATTTGTCTTCTTTAGTCGTTGTTTAGTTAAAGTAGTAGTTGTGTTCGATTTTAATTCATGAACATAATTTCCCCATTGCTGTTTGTTTATTGTTGTTAACTTCTTCATAAATGTATTGTTTTTTTCTTCTTTTTGCTGCATTGGTTCAGCTTTATATATATTTATAGATATATATATAAGAATGGTTTCAATGGCCATATAATTGTATATTAGTTACATGATGAGGAGATGCATAGCATAAAAGATATGATTAGTTTAGCAGGTCTTTTAAAAAAAATTATAAAATAAATTGTTAATTTTTTTCCAAATAATTATAATTTTGTTATTAATTCTGGTAAATTTAAAAAAAAATAAAAAAAATGAATACATAGAAAATAAAAACAATGTCAAGTTTCAGTTTTGTAGTAATTTCAATTTTGGTACCGCCTAATCTATAACAGAAAATCATGTTCAAAACGGTGTTATTTTTTTTTTATGTTGTGTTCGATTTTAATCCATGAACATAATTTCCCCACAGTTGTTTGTTTATTGTTGTTAACTTCTTCATAAATGTAGAAAGGTTTTTTTTTTTTTTTTTTCCTTTTTGCTGCATTGGTTCAGCTTTATATATATATATATATATAAGAATGGTTTCAATGGCCATATAATTGTACATTAGTTACATGATGAGGAGATGCATAGCATAAAAGATATGATTAGTGTAGCAAGTCTTTTTAAAAAAAATTATAAAATAAATTGTTAATTTTTTTCCAAATAATTATAATTTTGTTATTAATTCTGGTACATTTTTAAAAAAAAATGAATACATAGAAAATAAAAACAATATCAAGTTTCAGTTTTGTAGTAATTTCAATTTTGCTTCCGCCTAATCTATAACAGAAAATCATGTTCAAAATGGCATTATTTTTTTTTCTTAATTTTTTGCTCCGCTCTCTTCCTGCAAAACGCCTAGGTTTGTTAGTTTATTTTAGTCTTTTGGTTTTTTTAGTTTGGCTATGCTTTTCCCCAAACAATTGCCAATTAAAATGATCATTTTGTCATTTTACGATTACCTTTTTATTAAGAAATCCTAGGGCCATTTTTTAGCCACTGTTGAATCCTTCATTTTTTCAGCCACCCCTCCCTTTCTTTTCTCTCTGCTGTCAAATGGTGACCATATGCTATGGTCCCTTTTGATTTTGATTTCAAGCTTTCCACTTCCTTTCTTCTGTTTTTGAACTTCTGGAAGTTTGATTTAGTCTATGCCAATTTTTATTTAGCTTCTTGATGGTTGATTTTTCTACTGCAGTAAACTGCAGTTTCTTGCTTTAGTTCTAGATTGAGCATTTAATGCTCTGATTATTTCAGCTTTGGTATAATCTTTTAAGATTTACTGTAGATTTATTCATTAATTAATTTTTATGTATCATACTGTAACATACTTAACCATAAATAAATAAAATCAATCTAACTATTTTTAATTTTATTTGTATAAATATTCCCATATGTATACCAAAGAAGGCCTATAATAAATAACCTTTAACATAAAAGGTAATTACTATTTTATTTCATTATTAATATTTATTTTTATCAAAATTTATGTTAGAATTATCATTAATTAATTATAAAGTTATGATTGTAATCTTTAATAAAATAAAATAAAATATATCTAATTATAACTTTAATATAGTGAAATATTAATTAATTACTAATTAATTACTTTTAAATTTAAATATCACTACTTGAATTTAATTTTGAATATTTATGCTGCATAAAAAGTTTAATCAAATAAATTTTTTTAGCTTCAAAATTGTTTTTTTATTTAAGCATTGTAAATTTTGTCAAGAGAATATTGGCTTATGTGATTATTTAGATTTTGTTCTAATAAATTATAGTTTAAAATTTGCACATATTGCTTTATTTATTTTACATTAAGCCATGAGGCAATCTCTTCATTAAGCAAGATTTAAATAATATAAAATAATTCATTTATTATATAGGAATAGGTTGTTTTTCAAATATAGTGTCATCATTATTTCTTGATGTGTACAAATATTGGTATAATCTTTTCAGATTTACTGCAGATTTATTCATATCTGCTGCATTAATGTTGCATTTAATGTGGATCAGATCCTACTTCATTAAGTGTTCCTCCTCTTCTTTACTTCTATATAAATGTTGTTTACCATAAATGCTCACCAAAATAAAGATGCTTCTCTCTTTATTATTTATGTCAGTGCTGTGAGTGTTCTGGTCTGCTAGGTGAGTTTTGGGTTTATATTAAATGCTTCTCAATTTAATGCTTTGTTTGTTTTGATTTAGTTTGAAGTTGGCTAGACTCAATTTATAGTGTCCTGTTTTTCCCCCAATATGAATCAGCCTACTGCATGTCTTATTGTTTTTCTATATGTTGCTTTATGTGTATTTTGTTGATTAAGCTGTGTTTTTTTGGAAAAAATTATATTTTTCACAGAAAATGACAAGTGTTGGTATATAGTGTGGTTTTTTTAATAGGAAAAAAAATAAAGAATTAAATGATCTGAAAAACCAAGTTAGCATTATTCAATTGCTAGATCTTGGTTTTTTTTTCTCTATTTATTTTCCATATGTTTTTCTATGTGTATTATGTTGGTTATGCTTTTTTTTTTGGGGAAAAAATTATACTTTTCATGGAAAATGACCACTTTTGGTATATAGTATGGTTTTTTTCAAAGGAAAAAAATGAAGAATTAAATGATCTTGAAAGACCAAGTTAGCATTATTCAATTGCTAGATCTTGGTTTTTTTTTTTTTTTTTTTTTCTGTTTTTTCTCTATTTATTTGTTTATTTTCCTTTGGAGTTGCTGTTGTATTCAAAGTTTTGCTTATAGTGTCTTTTTAAGTTTTTTTTAAGAAAAAACCAGCCTAATTCAATTTATTTATTTTTCTGCATGGATATTGTTTTGCACTTGCTATGCTTTTGTTTGTGACTTATTTTTCCTTTATTTTTTGTTTTATTTAATTTAATATTTATTGCATCTTTCAATTTTAATTTTTTTCTTCCCTTTTATTCTTCTTATTTTTGTTTAGTGAGTTTTGTTTGCATATTAACATATTAAGATTTAGTTAATATTTGTCACTGTTTAAAAAATAGGAATGGCTGTTATTAAGATATCCATTGCAAGTATTTTGTACATAGTTTTGCAGCATTTGGGTCTACCAGAAGCCACATTTGATGAATAATATAATGAGGGTCATGTCTATACCTGTGCAGTATATTACCCTTTTGAAGAACGAAATGGAAATAAATACGTTTCATATATGGTTGGAATAAGTTCTAAGTCAATGGAGGATGCTAAAAACTCCTCATCCATGACTGCTTTAGACCATCTGATAACCCTTTATGGCCTGGACATAGCTGACTTTAACCATAGGGAACTAACTATGCTGAAGATGAATAATGATTTAAACAGTGATGAAATTCAAGCTTTCAACACTGCCTATAATGAGTTAGCTGCTCGATATGTGACACTTATAGAAAAGTTTCAAAAACTGGTCACTGCTTTGAGTAGAATCAAGTGATCTATTGTCCATGTTAATCATCTTATGTAATTTTTTTAAAAAAAAAAACCAGTTGTTCTAAATCTGGCATGTAAATTGCGCTTGACAGATAGTTTTTTGTTTCTCCTGTTGTACTCCTTTTGTATTGCTTTTGTACTAATCTTGCTGGTTGAGAACTTCAGTGTTCTCTCATGTTGTACTCCTTTTGTACTCTTTTTGTAATCATCTTGCCAGTTGAGAACTTCAGTGTTAATACTTAGTGTTTAATGCAAGTAATCTATTTTCAGCTTTTCTTTCTATTTCTATTAATTAAATTGTTTTTAATTTCTGCATAAAAGAAATAGTGTTGTGTGATCAATGAATTAAATGTCATTGTTCAGGATGTAGAATAGTTATAGTTGTTTGTACAAAAAAAGAAATAGTCGTACAAGAATAGTTAATTTGAATATAGAAGGACATTTTATTTTATTTATATATTTATTTTAAATTAATTTTTTTTATTGTGTAGGTAATTTTAGAATCATTATATCAGTGTAAGAGAACTTTTTTAATTTGAATTTGATTACTTAAAAATTCACTCTAAAATGCAGTAATGTAAGGCTGCTTTTTTAATTGAATATAATCTTTTGTTTTGAACAAAATGATTGATATTTAAACTAAATTAACATATATACATCGGAGTTCAGGTATGCCCAAAACATGAGGATTAACAGTCCAAGATCGATAGTACAAAAAATATGAATGATGCTTTTTGGCTATCCTGCTATTCAATTAAAATATTTTTTTAATTGAATTTAATCTTTTAAGACCACTTTGGAGTATTAGTGTTTTTTCTATTATTTAATTTTTGTTGAATTAATGGTGAATCATATATTTAGAGAGGAACTATGTCTCTCTTTTGTGAACAATGATTTGGTATATATTCTAATAAACTATTTTATCTTTTTTTTTTTATGTTTTTAAAAGTGTATATTTGTTTTTTTTAGGAAGTTTATTAGTTGACTTGATTTAATATATTTAAGTTTATTTCCTTATATTTAATAAATAGCATATAAATTTATCTTTTTCTTTTATTTACATATCTATATAATATTAATAACTATTTTTTAGCAGTTGCATTTTTTTTATTTTATTGCATATATTTTAATTTTGTGTTAGATTAAATAAATAAATATTTTGTATGTTTCAGGTTTCTATTGTTGCATTTGAATTTTTGAACTATATTGTTCATCCCTTCGTGATAACCGTCTTTTTGGTGAGTACATTATAGTATATACATTTTTTTTTAGGATATTATATTCACAATGTTTATTTTTTATTTTATTTATGATATTTTCAATTGCAATGTTATTTACATTGTTTATATATAATTTAAAATCTTCGTTAATGAACAATCAATAACTAACTATTTTGTCGCTTCTTATTTTTTTTAAAAAAATTTATTTGTTTATTTGATTTAACATGTTTAAGTGTGTTTCCTTATATTTAAGAAATAGCAAATAAATTTATGTTTTTCTTTTAATTAGTTGCCTATAAAATATTAATAACTATTTTTTTAATTATGCCACATAGGAATAGTTGTAATTTTTTTTTGTTTTATTATATATATTTAAATTTTGTGTTAGATTAAATAAAAAAATATTTTGTATATTTTAGGTTTCCGTTGTACATTTAAATTGTTAAACTTTTGTTCATCCTTTTGTGATTAGTTGCACAATGCCTTTCTGGTGAGTACATTATAGTATATGCATTTTTTAAAGGATATTATATTCACTATGTTTATTTATTTTTTTTATTCATGATATTTTTAAATTGCTATGTTATTTACATTGTTCATATATGGTTTAGAATCATCGTTATTGAATAATCAACAACTCTTTGATGTTGATGTCCAATATGATAATGATGTTGAAGGTAAAAAAATTTAAACATATAAATAATGTTTACATTAAAATAAATAGTGATTAACAAATTTACTTTTGTTTTAATCTAATAGAAATATTAAATGTAAACTATGAGTGCATTGCCAATTTTCTAGAGCATTTCTCCAATGAAAGCTGTTCATCTTCAAATATTGAATGCAATTTCATAAATATTCCTATAGCAAGTATATATATACTCATATTCTCTTTTTTAAAAAAAGTTAATTATATTTTATAATTTAAGTGTATATTTTTAAAAAATGATACGCATATTAGGAGATCCTGAACTATTCAACAATCTTTAGCTATCCTTTAAGAGAAGAAGAGTTGTGTCTTTTAGCTCTGATGGCATGTCACCTAACACACCATAAAAAAAAATTAGCTGCGAGTTACATATTTTTTTTTTTAAAAATACACTATACCCTAATAGTTTTTTTTTGGTTAGGTAGTTATTTGCAAAAGTCTGATATAGGAATGCCTAACAATCAATGTGTATATTGTGGAGCATTGCATTAGGCTATAGAATGTGTAATAGATGCAGGAAATCATAGACAAAAAACATATCCACTTGGTTGTAAAAAAGGAAAAATTAAGCTACCTTTTTTTACCTAAAACTCCACAATTCCTTGATGATTTGCTAACACCATATAAAAATGCATTATTTTCAAAATTTAGAGAAAACATAAGATTATATAATTCAATGTTCGCTTTTACATCAATAAGTGGCAAGATTGATTACGAAATTAATAAAAAACCTGAACCTTATGTTTTTAGAATATGTGGCCAAAATCATCATTTGATTGGTTCATTGTTACCGGTTAATGGTGAAAAACCTAAATTTGCACAACTATATATATATGATACAAAAAATGAAATTAATAATAGAATTTCTTCATTTTCAGATCATGATACAACTATATATATTAACTGCTGATGGTTTAATTAAAATGTTTGATGAAATAAATGTAAGTGCAAAGTCATTTAGAATGGTTAGAGAAAGGTTTAAGGAAGATGAAATGTTACGCTTAAAGTTAAAGTTATTAGGTAAAAGAATTCAAGATAGTTTCCAATATTCAATTCCTTCTTCTTCCAAAGTTGCTAGTTTAATTGTAGGTGATTTTGGAATGTATGATAAGAATCAAGACATTGCTATTGAACATTAATTTGGACATTTAAAGCGAATTGGTCTTATGTCAATGCAATATCTTATATTATTTCCTTATAGGGAAGATAAATATAGAACCGATATTGAATATGTAAATACTAACATGTCTACACCATTTTTTTAGGAAATATATTACCATGCGAGAATATTACACATATAGAATTCAATAAAGAGTGGTAGAGGAACAACACTTCTACGTGGAGGTCGTTTATTACAACAATATATTGTTGATGCTTTTTCCTGTGTTGAAGAAGAATAGTTACACTATATTAGAAGAAATCGAAAAGAATTAAGATTTGGAATATATATTGGAATAAAAAATGCTATTCATTATGGCATTAAAAATTCTAATGATATTGGAAAATCTATACTTATATTGCCCTCGAGTTATATTCGTAGTCTATGATATATGATGGAACATTATCATGATGCTATAGCTATATGCAAATTTTATGGTCATCCCGATTTATTTATAACATTCACATGTAATCCATTGTGGCTAGAAATACAACGCATGCTAGATTACATTAGTGGTCAAAGACTAGAAGATAGACTAGATGTTATTAGTAATGTTTTAAAGATTAAACTTACACATTTAATTGATGATATTAAGAAAAATAAACACTTCGGTGAAACAATAGCATTGATATATATAATAGAATTTCAAAAAAGAGGATTACCTCATGTTCATTGTTTAGTGTGGTTAAGTGTTGATGCTAAACCTAAAACACCTTTCGATATAGATTCAATAATATCTGCAGAACTTCCTTGTATAAAAACTGATCCTGAAGCATATAACTTAGTTATCAAATTTATGATACATGGACCATGTGGTTTAATTAATCCATCATTTCCCTACATGAAAAATAATAAATGCTCAAAAATTTTTCCAAAAAAATATCAAACAGAAACATTTATTGATTACAATGGTTATGCAATGTATAAATGACGGTAAATTTTTAATTAAAAATAATGAAAAAATTGATAATTGATTTGTTGTTCCACATAATGTGAAATTAATTTGTAAATATGAAGCTCATATATGTGTCGAGTACTGTTGCCGGATAACAATAGTTAAATATTTATTTAAATATATTAATAAAGGCACTAATAGGATACGAGCGGTTATTTATAATTATGGAAAAGATGTGCAAAATTTTGATAATACTGAAAATAATATTATTGATGAGATTAAAACATATTTAGATTATCGTTATATTTCACCATGTGAGGTAGTTTGGTGTTTGTTTGAATTTCTAATACATTATAGAGAACCAATAGTTAAAAAATTAACTATTCATTTAGAGAATATGAATCCAATTTTTTTTCGTTCTACAAATAATTTAAATTATATTGTAAATAATACAAATTTTACTCGTACTATGTTCACTGAGTGGATGAAAACAAATGCCACACATGAAGGTGCTAGAAGGTTAATATATTCTGAATTTTCAATAAAATGGGTTTGGCAAAGTCAGGATAAGATATGGACAAGACGAAAAAGAGGATACTGTATTGGTAGAATAACATATGTACATCTAAGTTTAGGTGAATTATATTATCTTAGAATGCTTTTGAACATTGTTAAAGGACCTAAAACATTTGAGGATATTAGAACTTTATCTAGAGTTTTACATTCTACATTTCAATTAGCATGTGAAGCATATGGTTTATTAGGGAATGACATGGAATGGATTTATGCATTAGAGGAATCAATTTTACATGCATCTTCTTCACAATTACGTAATTTATTTATTGTTTTGATACTTTTTTGTAAAGTCAGTGATCCCATATCACTTTTTGAATTATTTTGGAAGAATTTTATTGATGATATTAAATATGAAATACAAACTTCATTAGGAGTTCAAACTGAATCTATTTCAGGTGACTTTTTGAAAAATAGAGTTTTGTTAGAACTTGAAATTTTTTTAAATCATAATTCTTCTTCATTATCTAATTTTGATTTACCTCAGCCAGATTACTCTGTAAATAATGATACATATAATAGATTTATTAATTGAAGAACTGAATTACAATGTTGAAGAATTAAAATAAAAACATATAATGTTATTACATTCACTTAACATTGAGCAAAGAAAAGTATATAATGCTGTAGTTGATGCCGTAAATTATGATACAGGAGGCTTGTTTTTTGTTTATGGCTATGGTGGAACAGGTAAAACTTATCTATATGAAACTATTGTGTCGTATTTTAGATCAATGGGTAAGATTATTTTAGTTATTGCGTCATCCAATATTGCATCATTATTGTTATTAGGAGGTAGAACTGCATATTTTAGATTTAAAATACTTTTAAATTTAAATGAATATTCTTCATGTGAAATTAAAAAAAGGAACAAATTTAGTTAAATTAATAAAAGAAACTTGTTTAGTGATATGGGATGAAGCTCCAATGAGTCATTGATATTGTTTTGAGGTAGTTGATAGGTCTTTTAGAGACATTTTATATAATGTAGATGTTGATATAGAAACCAAACCTTTTGGAGGCAAAACAATTTTATTTAGAGGCGATTTTAGATAAATTTTACCTATTATAGTGCATGGTAGTAAAGAAGATATTTTAAATGCTTCAATAACACGTTCTTATTTATGAAAATTATTCAAAGTCTATAAGTTAACAGTAAACATGAGACTAACATAAAAAAACCAACTAATTAATAAAGGAATATAAGCGAATAACTTTTCTAAATGGCTTTTAACTATTGGTGATGGTACAACTCTATTACTAAAGTTGAAAATAATGAAGAAGTTAATTATTTTGTTGAAATTCCTGATCACTTGCTTATAAAAACATATGAAGATCTAATCAAAACAATAATAAATGAAACATATCCTGACTTTGTAAATAAATATAGTAATTATTCATAAATAAAAAATAGAATAATTATTACTCCTACTAATGAAATAGTATATATTATTAATCAAGAAATGTTAAATTTGATTGGTGAAGAAGAAAAAATTTATTATAGTTTAGATTCAATATGTAAAGCATCAAACAATCATGAGGAATTAGAAATTCTTTATCCAATTGAATTTTAATGGATTTCCACAGCATGAGCTAAAGCTTAAAAATAATATTCTTGATATGTTACTTCACAATATTAATCCTAGCTTTGGATTATGTAATGGAACACTATTAATGATAACTGAATTAGGTTTAAAAGTTATTGAAGCAGTTATTTAACTGGATCTTATAGTGGTGAAAAAGTGTTTATACCTCGCATTGTTCTTTCTTATCATGATAATAAATGGCCATTTATATTAAAAAGAAGACAATTCCTAATAAGAGTTTGTTATAGTATGACAATAAATAAAAGTCAAGGACAAACATTAGAACAAGTTGAATTATATTTACATGATAATGTTTTTTCACATGGTTAATTATATGTTACACTTTCTAGAGTCACTTCACAAAAAGGCATAAAAATATTGATAAATAAGAAAAACAGGTGATGGTGATTTTGAATATTCAAAATTTACAAAAAATATTGTTTTTTCAGAAGTATTTGATGATATTACTTTATGTATTGAAAGATTAATTTTAAAGATTAATTTTTTTATTTTAACACATTTATTTTTTGTAATTATTAGCAACTTGATTAGAAAACAATGTCATACACATTGCTTACTGACATTAACAATGCAATGAAAAACATTCAAATTAAGGTTAGAATTGTAAGAATATGGGAATTCACTAATATCAACAACTCTGATGACATTTATAGTCTTGAATTTTTAATGCTGGATGAAAAGGTAATCAGGTTAATTTTTATTCTTAATTTTATTTTACAACTTAATGTTAATTAATTTTTTATAGGTTGGCACAATGCAAGGAACAATTCCAAAGCAATGCATAGATCATTTTAGACAGATGTTGGAGGAAGGGAGAATTTATCATATATCAGGTTTTATTGTTATACCTTCTCAAGCTAGTTACAAAGTAAGCACTCATCATTCTGTATCAGGCTGTTAAAGAATACATTTGTAAAGGCAAAAGATGAAGAAAATTGTCAAATACCCTGATACGAACCCTACCTATAAAAGAGATAGAACGCGCATCCAACTTTGAATATTAGCCAAAAGATCATCAAGGATAGGTTGTGTTGATGGAGCTAAACCCCTTGCTTATTAAATTGAAGCAAGATACTTAGCTATTATAAGATGAACAATCACAAAATTCTAAGTTTAATCTAACCTAGTAATTGTAATGAAAGGTAGAAGTGAAACAATTCAAGTAAACTTGCAAAGTTTCAAAAGAACAAAGTTCAAGGAAAAACCTTACTTTTTATATTTCAATGCTTTTTTTTTTTTGACAACTATTGACAACTCATCTTTGAAAAGTCAAAATTGACAACTCATTACAAGTCATGACAACTAAGCAAAATGACAACTCATGACAACTAAGAATAGAAGCATGCCATATCACATGTTGACCATTGATCATTGACTTTGACTTTGACTTGTTGACTTAGAATATCCTTGAATCTTCTCATATCTTCTAGAATCTTTTTGAATCTTCCTTATTGACTCCAAAATAAGAATAACTCCAAAATTCATCCATATCAAGCTAATTAATTTCAAAATAGGAAATTAAAGTAATTAGCTTGAATTCTTAATATTTAGGCACTTTTGATCCCTTTTAGGGTTCATATTCTTCCCTCACTCTTGAAGATGATTCGCCCTCAAATCATAGCCATCTTCTAAAGTTGATAAATTTACAAATCCTCCAGGGTCAAATACAAACACCTTTGTTGAAAGCCTCTCCTTTGAAGTAAGAATCCACAGAAGTAGCTTCAATATAGCTTGAACTTGATCGAATGTAGAACTCTTTTCCATGAACTTGTAAGGATTGTATTTGTGTTGCTTCCTTCTAAACTTGAAACATGAATAACTCAAGTTCTTTTTGGTATAAGTAAAGACTCCATAGATTGTATTGTGGACATAAGGAACTGAAATAACATTGTCAAATGGATCTTTGTATGGCATAAAGCTCTGCAAAACAAATTTCAAGTCACTAGGAAAAGAAACATTAAAATTATTAGTGCAATCATAATGGATAATCAACTTTTGATCTTCCATGATACTCCCAATCTCTAGGTTCTCCTTTTCACTCATGCCTTGCTCATTTTCTCTCACTAATTGATTAGTGCACATGTCTTCAATAACTGTCTTTGGTGATGTAGTTTCAATTTGATGCTCTTCCTCCCTACTCTTCTCCTCAACTTGTTGCTCAACCGATTCGGTAACTTTAACACCTTCATGTTCCTTGGAATCACACACTGTCATTGTCTCCTCATAAGAACCCACTTGCTTTTCATACTCCAAAGGAAGTTCAATTATAACCTTCAAAGAAATAGAAGATTCTAATTGCACTTCTTTCTTTAATCTCTTACCAATCTCGCACTTTAAGCCACTGATGAATTTTGTAACTTTTTTCCTTTCGAATTCACCTACATCACTTGCAATTACAAACAACTTAAACTTTTTAACATAATCATCAACACATAATTCATCACCTTGTTTAAGCTTTTGTAATTTAAGACGAAAATTATCCCTAACTTCAGAAGGAATAAAATGTCTAGTCATTAATCTCTTCATTATCTCCCAATTTTTAATCTCATTATGCCTATTCTGTCTCCATGATGCCATTAAATCTTCCCACCATATAGCAGCATGACCCAAAAATTTACAAGAAGCTAGTTTACACTTTTGGAAATCACTTAATTCAAGAGAATCAAATATCTCCTCCATTTGTTGCATCCATTCCAAATAAACATAAGGATCATCCCCACCAAGAAAATAAGACATATCCATGCTAAAAAAAATTAAGTTTGAAAAGATATAGAAAAAAGTCCTCACAAAGCACTCCTTTACGTGTTTACACTCAAGGATGTGAATGCTCTCGTGTTTCACTAAAAAAAAAAATTTTTTTTTGTTCAATTTATGAAGAATTGAGAAGAAGAAAAGAATAGATAATACATGAAAATAAAAGGAAACCTTGAAGTTTGGCTCTATAAAAGAGATAGAACGTGCATCCAACTTTGAATATTAGCCCAAGGATCATCAAGGATAGGTTGTGTTGATGGAGCTAAACCCCTTGCTTATTAAATTGAAGCAAGATACTTAGCTATTATAGGATGAACAATCACAAAATTCTAAGTTTAATCTAACCTAGTAATTGTAATGAAAGGTAGAAGTGAAACAATTCAAGTAAACTTGCAAAGTTTCAAAAGAACAAAGTTCAAGGAAAAACCTTACTTTTTATATTTCAATGCTTTTTTTTTTGACAACTAATGACAACTCATCTTTGAAAAGTCAAAATTGACAACTCATTACAAGTCATGACAACTAAGCAAAATGACAACTCATGACAACTAAGAATAGAAGCATGCCATGTCATATGTTGACCATTGATCCTTGACTTTGATTTGTTGATTATTTGACTTTGACTTTGACTTTGACTTGTTGACTTATTGACTTTGACTTGGAATATCCTTGAATCTTCTCATATCTTCTAGAATCTTCTAGAATCTTCTTGAATCTTCCTTATTGACTCCAAAATAGGAATAACTCCAAAATTCATCCATATCAAGCTAATTAATTTCAAAATAGGAAATTAAAGTAATTAGCTTGAATTCTTAATATTTAGGCACTTTTGATCCCTTTTAGGGTTCATATTATACTCTTCGTTAGATTTGAGTTTTTAAACTTTGAAGAAGTGAGATCTAGAGTTGGTGACAAGACTTATTATATATTTATATATGTGCATACATATGTATACATACATGTATTATATTCACTATACAGAAATTATATAACTAACTCTTTTCCATATCTTAAAGATGTTTTTGGACAAGTAACATCCATTAGTGGTATCGAAGATTGCAAGAAGAAGACAAATTGAAATTAAAAATATAGAGTTTTTTTTTTTTTTCATTTGAATAAAAAATTTCATTTTTAAGAATTTTATTTTGTAACTATTAACAACTTTGTTTCCGTTTAGGAATGACAAACTAGATGTTACATTATGGAATAAATTTGCTATTTTATTTCCAGAGGATGAAATATTTGATGCAGAAAAAATGGTCCTGCCATTATTGCTTTTTTAGCAACAACTGTGAAAAATACAATGATATTTAGTATATATTCGCTGTCCTTTTTCCTATTTATTTTTCCACATCATATATTTTATAGGTCAAAATTATTATCCTTTTTTTACTTTAATATCTCTCGGATTTAAAATAATTATAATAAATTTTATTATTCTTTTATTAATTGATGCAACTTTAATATCTTTTGAATTTAAAATAATTATAATAAATTTTATTATTGTTTAATTAATTTATGTAGATAAAGTGATAGTTAATAATACTTCAGCAACAAGGTTTCTTTTTAATCTTGATCTTCTTGAGATCATTTCAATGAAAGAAAAGTAAGATTAAAATTCCTTTATATTTCCTTAATTTTAAAATTTGTTGTCATATATATTTATTAATGTTTAAAATTATATTAATGCAAATGCAAACAACATTTGCAAAAAATTTCAAAAATTGTAGTTGCAAATCGAGATTTAAAGAATGTTGAAATGGAAAACGAGTGTAATCGTCGAACAGTTTCACAATTATTATCACTTAATATTCATTATGAGAAGGTAAATAAAAGCTATTTGTTTTAGTATTAAAAAAATGTATTTTTTTGTATATTAAATATGAATTTGACTATTTTTTAATTAGGATATAAAATTTACATGTAAGGCAACAATCAAAAGTGATGATGCTACGAATGGCTGGTGGTACAAGGCATGTCCACAATGTATATGCAGTGTCCAAAATTATAATGATCAATTATGGTGCAATAACTGTGGAGTTCTTCGTGAACTTCCCATTCATTGGTAATATTATGGAAATTACTTTTTATTTTTGGATAATTTGATGTCGCTTTTTATTTTTATGTTTACATGTTTTTTAGGTATAATCTGAACACTATAGTGGAGGATGATACTGGAATTACAATTTTTCTTATATTTGGGCTATTAGCAACTAACTTGATAGGTTTGCCAGCAAGCACCTTGGCCAATAGCTATAAGGATAGATTATCGGTTCCTCCATTGATGTCTTGGATTTTTAGTGTTGAACGAATCTTCCAAGTTGTCATAAGCAACAAGATTGAAGATCCATATGATCAAAGAAGAAAAAGTTGATACTCTGATTAATCATGGAAAAATGAAATTCCTTTCTACAAGTTCGACCTTACTTCACAAGCCAGTTTGTAACAATGTTAGTTCATCTATTAAAAGATTACTTGATTTTACAGAAAGTAGTGTTGTACACATTGACCAAACAAGTGAAACATCACAAGTGCCCGAACCTTTGATAACTTCAATGACCATTGGTCAATTGCAAATTGATTTATTTCCAAAAGAATCACCAGTCAAGAAACCCTACACTAGGTATTTAAAAAAATGATATAATTGATTATTATTTTATAGATAATTACAATTTTTAACTATTATATATATATACTTTTTTTTTGCAGACTTGATGATCAGGATACCAAGGAAAATTAGCATTATTTTCATCTTGAATAAATGTATTATTTTTCCTTTTTTTTCTCAGACAAGTTAAATGGAAAAGTATTAAGTTGATATAATAATTACATGTTTACTTTTTAATAATTTTATCTATATTATTATATTACCTCCAACGAAGTGCGGGTAATCTTCTTAGTATAATATATGTGCAAAAGTTACGCCCCTAATATTAGGCTTACATTTTTTTTGACTATTTAAGCATAAATTTAATTATTTAAGTTTTGTCTGTGTTTTAAGCTCCTGTAATAGCAACAAACTTAATAGCTGTTATATCTTATGATTACTTTATTTTTTACAAAATAAATCTCACTTTTTAATAACCACAATTTGATTATTCCATACATTACCATCCAATGGTGATAATAACAAAGTAAATAAAAAAATAAAGTAACTTTAGAATTTCTCTATCCCATAATATAAAATAAAATAAAAGTAAAATCTATTTTGAGGTTCCTAAATTTATCGACTTTTTAACTTCAGGCCTCTAAAGTTTTATTCTATTTATTTAGACCCTTAAACTTCACAAATTTGAAATTTCAAACCCTTTTATCAAGTTTTTAACATAAATTATTTCCTTTTAGTACCAAAAATTTTATATTTCTAACATTAATATCATTTTTATTTTTTAACACTTATATCACATTTAAAATTTTTTTACTGAAAAAGAATAAATTTACTTTTTTTAATTTCTAATATTTAAAATTATTATATACATATTTAAATAATTTTAAAATTTGAAAATAAACAAACAAGCCAATGCTATTATGCTAATTTTTTTAAAAAAATTATAATAATATTACTGTTTTTCACAATATTTTAACTTATTGTGAATAAATTTTTATAATATAAATTTTTTATGTATCCAAAAAACATGATAAAAAAATGAAGGTTAAGATAATGGTTACAAAAGTTTGAGTTAGTTAGAAAATCTATCGCCTTTTTTGGTATGCACAAACATGCATTGGTATCCACTATCTCTATTGAGTAATGTCTAAGTCACAGCATCAAGGTCTGAGCCAAATTGAGCAAAGGCGGCTACTTCACGATATTGTGCCAATTCAAGTTTTGAACTACTGCAGACTTGTTTCATAGCTTTCAACTGAGCGGTAGACCCGATGCGACTTACATATAAGCCAATGTTAATAGCAAGTCTAATTTCGCAAAAAAAGAGCACTATTTCCAAACAAATTTGTCCATTAGTAATGGGGATCACATTGGTAGGAATATAGGTCGATACATCATAATTTAATTAAAATTTTGTACAAAAAATTAAAAAATGTATTCAAAATATAAAATTTAAATTTTGATGAATTAGAAAATATTTTTTTTTATTGTAATCTCTTTTTATTATGGTGTTTTTTTCATCATAATATTTTATTTTGAAAAAAGCTGTTTTATTATAATTTTTTTTAATCTTAACATTAATTAATTAATTTATTTTTAAAATCTAAAATTATTTAAAAATGTACATAAATTTATGTTTTCAATTTAAAAATTAGAAATTAAAATGAGTAAATTTATTTTTTATCGGCGAAATTATTTTCTCCTCCTTTTTGATTTTGACAAACTTATTTTGAGTTTGAATAAGATAATATAAAATGAAGTGTGTGATTATTTGAATTTCATTTAGGTATGTAATTTACACTCCCCTTAACATAGGCATATTATAAAAATAATGAATTTAACGAGTAAAGAATTCAAATAATGAAGAGCATTAATTGAATGTGAATGATACCAATGAAAATAATGAAATATATTTCTTATCACATCACAATCATAGTACATATAAAAATTAACTGTTATATGATCATGTAGAGCTTAGCTAACTAACACATGATTTCTCCTAAAAGAAACAAAAGACCAAGAACTAAAACAATGAAAACAAGGATAGACCAAATCTTAAAAAAAATGTCTATCTAGCCAAGTATCACACTTATGAACAAAGTAAGCAAGACAAAACCTTTATTATTATTATTATTATTATTATTATTATTATTATTATTATTATTATTATTATTGTTATTATTATTATTATTATTATCATCATCATCATCATCATTATCATCATCATCATCATTATCATCATCATCATCATTATCATCATCATCATAATATAATAAAACTAGCCACACTTACAATGTTACAATGTACAATGCATGCATGAACAAAATTATGTAAAAAAAAAAAAATTATGCATGAAGAAAATAAAATAATAAAATAAACAAACTCAAATATTTCTCCCCCTTTTGTCAAAATTCAAAAGGAAATTCTATTAAATTAAAAATGGCATTAATTAAAAGGATAGAGTTACAATGATATTAAAATACCAATTGTAAACAAGGCATAAAACTAACAACTAACAGTATATAAACCAAAAGGAAATGGAAAATAAACCAAACATAAACTAGACTTAAACTCAAAGCTTAGAAACTAAAAATATACTAAAAATAAACCAAACAAAACTAATGAAAAACACATAAGAACACATAAAAGTAAATCTAATCTTATGAAGGAGGTAGAGGAGGATAAGTGAAAGGTGCATATGAGCAAGAATAGCCTCGTTGCTCACAGAGATAGTGGACATAATGTTGAAGATGAGCCTTATTAGCATCCACTTTGTCAAAGCGGGCATTGAAATTTGTCTCCATCAAGCTCATCCTATCAAAAAGTTGTCTAACTTATTGAGGTTCATCTGCAAATGCTTAAGATCCTTGAGAAATACCCTCTTGCCTTGATCTTTTTCTTTGAGGAGCATCTTGAGTTTGAGTTTTAACTTCTTCATCTCCTTGATTTTCAAAATCTTTAATTTACTTGAATAAAGCATTAATATGCTCACTTTCACCAATATTATGCTTTTAAACCCAAGTATTATCAATAGAGGTAAATTGCTTTGAATGCTTAATAGAAGTTTCATCAAGAAGAATTAGTTTGGTAGGATGCAAAAGATTAAGATCAATGCCATAAAATTAAGCCAACTTTGTGATAATCCCACCAACATAAATAGCACCAGTGTGATTCTCACTAATTAGCCACAATCTCTCTTACATAAATCTTCCTAAGGCTATAGGTTCATTATGCATCATGAAATAACAAATGAAGAGGTAATCTTGTGAAAGAGTTTCATTAAAGAGAGCTTTACTATAAGCACCCAATTTCGGGATGCAATTGTGCACAATTGCGACGCAAGCCCCTATGATGAAATTCATTCAAAAATTGAACTTGGTTGTCAATTTTCTGGACTTTAAGGACTAAATTGCAATATTTTTTTAGGGTTTGATTGCAAATAAGTCATTTTTTCAGGGGTCTTTTGGTAATTAAAAGTAAATTTTTTTTTTTAGGATTGGCATTGGTATAATGCCAACTGGCATTACACAATGCCGACCGACATTGTGTAATGCCGATCGGCATTAGATAATGCCGATATGCATTATACAATGCCGACTTGTGCCGACACGTTAAAATCTAGTTTTTTTGATTTTTTTCTCGTATTTTTATCAATTTTTCAGTGTTTTGATTGGTTGAAAATTTAAATTTTATCTTTATGATTATCTGATAAGGTTTTTTTTTTTAAAATGCAGAAGATTTTTGAAATCAAGAAAAAAACAAACGCTATCTGATCATCAGTCCATTCCTGCTTTGGAGGAAGTTCAGTATGCGCAGACTCTGCATTTAAAAGCAGAGTCTGCATGCATGCGTAGTGGGGGGATTTTCTTTGGGGGGATTTTTTTGGGGAATTTTTTTTACACAGATGGAAGATAGATCAAACTTTGATTTCTTTTATTCTTTCAAAACCCTAATTTTTGTAGTTTATTTGATGAAGATGATACAATGATTTTTTAGTCCCAGTCCTGAATTAAATCAACATTGAGTCAATTTCAACGGTGAAAATCCTAATCTGAGGGGTCAAAAAAGAGCATTTGCACAGCATCTAAGTTATCAGTGTTATTTTCTATTTTCATGTTTTATTCTTTCTATTATTTTCTTTTTGTGATTTTTCTTTATTCTGTTATTCTTTTTGATTGTTTAATTTCACTACTAATCTGATTACTTATTTTTTTTTATTTTGATATGTGCATGTGGATTGAGGAGGATACTGCCTATATTTAAATTGAGCAGAAGGTCCATCGAATGCCATGGAAGAACCTGTGTTGTTTTCCAGTAGGATTTAGGATTTTTTATTATTTTTCCATTTTTGGTGTTTTGTGTAGTTTTTTTAATTTCTGAGTGTATAATCATTTAAATTTAATTTTTGTATGTAGTTTGTAATAGTCCCAATAGTGGAAATAGTGAAAAATTTATTTTTTTGTATTTTAAAATTAATTAGTAATTAGGTTCAATTGGGTAAAAAAATCAATTAAAATCAATGGTGGCAGTAGCTTAAATTAGGGTTTGCATGCAATTAATTTAGAGTTTTTTTTAAGAAAATCATTGTAATATTTATTTGATCCATTTTTTATGTTTTATTTATTTTGGGCTTGTTTTTTTTAATGTTTTTATCGTTATGGGCCCCAAGCCCACATTTAGGTCTAACCCACTTAATAAATAGGCTTAAAAATGGTTTAGGTTTTTTAAATAATTAAAAATAATTAAAATTAATTTAGGCCCATTAGGTTAATTGGATTTTAGGCCCGCTTAGTTAATTAAAGTTGTTTAGACTTAACTCAGCCCATTTAATTTCAATTCTTTTAAAATAAATAGACCTAGGCCCATATTTCACTTAAAATAAAATCAATTTAGACTTAGGCCCACTAATTTAATTTTCCTTTAAAATTGAATAGAATTAAGCCCATATCTTAGAAAGACTAAAAAATAGATCTAGGCTCACTAATTAATAAAATGTAGGCCCACCTTTATTCCATTTCAC
Source organism: Mallotus nudiflorus (assembly GCA_947683625.1). NCBI lineage: Eukaryota > Viridiplantae > Streptophyta > Magnoliopsida > Malpighiales > Euphorbiaceae > Mallotus > Mallotus nudiflorus. Next base: position 539,732 of record CANTUR010000377.1, on the reverse strand, counting down.
TTGTAAATAAAATGTACATTTAGCTAACCTTTTAATAAAATTAACATAGTTTACATATAGGGACATTGCCTTTTTGATGCATTTTTACTTGTAATTTTATTGACCTGTTGCCTTTTGGGTTAGATGGATGTTAATTAGGGTTTAATAAAATTGCATGTAATTAGAGGATGAAATAGTCATTTATAAAATTTTTCTAAAAGAACACGAGACTAAGAGAAGTTAGTATTCCGTATCCAGAATCTCTTGGTTATGGTGCTAGCTTTCTTTTAGAGAATCGAGTACCACCTTTTCAATTTGTCGCAGTTATTACCCTGGGTGGCGACTCCTTATCTCCATGCCATATCTTTGTGATAGTGGTTAGTGTGTTCTCTAAGGCCTTAAGCGTAAATAGTGTTGTGGTTGCTAAAATCTTGGATGCACGCTAAACCCTGTCGTCTACATTTACCAATTATAAAATATATAGCAAAATGGTACACATACAACAAGGCTTTGGATTTTAGATGAGAAGCTTTTATATGACCGACGGAGAAACTTTTAGCTTGAGGAGCATGAACTTCATTCCAAAAGGTAAAGGCACTCTAATGAGCTTTAACTTAAACATGTCATTTTTAAGAGAATCCAAAAAAAGTATCAAACTCTTGACATGTCATGAATTTATCTTTTCCACCCAATTTGAAGTGCATTGAAAAGTAAGGATTGTCATCTTCAAAGTGAGCAGATTAAAGGGTGTAGAAGGAAAGAAATTCTATAATGAGAGAAGTATAGGAAGGTAGAGATTGGGAAGAATAATCATACAAACCTACACAAAGTAGAAGCTCCTTGACTTCATCAAAACATCCAATATCTTTAAGAGTTTATTCATGCATAAACCTTGATGGAATATAGTTTCTCAACTCTCTTCCTAAATTTTTGACGAGAATAATAAAAAGGAGAGTGAGTTCTCCTAAGTTTGACCTTCTTTGAAGAAGTGTCTTGAGAAGAGGAAGGAGGAAGGTTGATAGCTTTCTTAGGAGCCATGATAAGAAAGAAATTCTTAAGGATGAGATAAAGAGAAGAGAAATTGTGTAGAGAATTATTGAAAATAAATTAGGGAATGATGGAGAATAGAATAAAGGAGTATTTATAAACAAGAAGTATGGTTATAGTAGGTTTAAAATTTGAATTTGAATAAAAAGAGAACCTCAAAATTCATTCCTGATTTGGATTGGTGAGTAAAATAGGCAAATAGCATAAAATCCTAGTGTTGTTAAGAGACTGGTCCCGGTTAGGACATATACTTATCCAGATCCGGATATTCAATCCCAAGACTGATCCTGATTGGGATCAGAGACCGACATCTATTCTATTTCAAAAATTAAAATGAACAAATCTTGGTCCCGAGTGGGACAATTGCAGTCCCATTGGGATGAAGTCTTTGACAGTTGTTGAAACTTTAAAAACTTACAAGTAAGTCCTTGCAAATTAATTGCACAATTATTTTGGGTTAATTGGAGATTTTGAGGTATGTTAAATAAGATTTTGAATAAAACTTATTTAAAGAGGAATTATTTTGCAAAATTAAAATAATTAAATAATTGAATTAAATTCAATAAAATAATTATTAATTTGCAAAATAAAGACAAAAACCATATAGCATATAAAAACATATACAAAAAAAAGAAAAGAAAATAATTCCAATAATTAAAATTAGGATTTAAAAAAATTTTTTAAGATCAAAATCAAAACAATTAACAACCAAAGCAATCAATAGGCACAACATGATTTCACATAATTATGTGAAATTAAAATAATCCAACTATCAATTAAGCAATTAAATATTCAATCAAAATAAACTAGAACCATCAATCATGTCAAGTTCATGCTTAATGAAATTCATTCTCTCCTCATTGAGAGATTTGGTGAAGATATTTGCAAGTTGATTATTTGTATCTACAAATTCAAGTGAGATATCATCATTTTGAACATGACCACGTAAAAAATGATGTCTAATGTTTATATGCTTAGTTCTAGAATGTTGAATGAAATTCTTGCTAAGGTTTATAGTACTTGCATTGTCACATTTGATTAGAATGTGATTAAGTTTTATACCATAGTCCAACAATTATTGTTTTTGCCACAAAACTTGTGTTGAACATTTTGCATGATCAAATTCTTAATTTTGGACTTTGATAAAAAATTTTGATTCTAATGATTTTTAACTAAGTGTGTAGGAATTATATGCCAAAAATATACATTTTTGGATGTACAGTGGTCTTTTGGGATAATTTGATTTCTGAGATTCAAGGAGCCTTTTTAACATCCTTAGAGCTCTATAATAAGAAAATGATCTTCATCACTTTTGAAGTAGACATCTTAAGTGTTCTGAATTGAGCTTATTTGTCAAAATCTAAGCTCATTTGGATATGAAAATCTTGAGTCAAAGTCAACATATGCAACTTTCATTTTAGATTGCATAACTCTTAGTATTTCAGCAATATCTTGAGCTATAGAGGTTCAATTGAGGTGATTCAAAGTGATATGAAAAGATAAGACAATTATTTATAACTTTTATGAAGAAATTTAAGGTTTATTTAGTCTTTATAAGTCTCAAAAATAAATCCCAAAGCACTACCTCAAACAGACTCAACAAAGGGACTAAATTACACAAAAAGTTATAATTTATGTCACAGTCCCTATCGAGACCAAAGTAGTCTTGATTGGGACCAAGGACGGAGAATAAATTCATTAAAATTTTAGAACTAATTTTGATCCCATGTCTCGATCGGGACATTGCTTGGGACCAGGGTATCCCGATCAGGATTAGGGCATTTTTTCAAATGCAACAGCTCGTAATGACTATTTGGATGATATATCAACTAGGACTGATGATATATCGACTAGGACCTGATAAAATATAGCTAAAAAGTTTAAATTTTCATTCAAATGGACTTGGATAATAATGGGAACAAAATTATTGTTTCCAACAGTTATAATTGCATTGTTCAAGTATCAATATAACCTTTAAAGATTTTTTTGAGGTTAAGAAACTTGTTTATCATTTATTCTCTTTTAATCATTCAATTAAGCTCTTAAAATCTCTTTTAAACAATTCTTGTATTTATGTAACTCTTATGAGAGTTAGTTGTGTGTTAGAAATAAAATTTCTCTTCATCTTAAATCTTGGGATAGATTAGAAGGGAAGTGAGATTTATTTCTCAAGGAATTGGTTTAAGTATTGTCCATTGAAAAGCTTAGGATTTAGTTTTTGAGTAAGCCTTAAAAACTCAAGTTGTAAGGTTATAAGAGTGAGCTATAAAACTTTTCTTTAATCTCAATCTCGTGAATAAGATTGTGGGTAATTAAAAATCCTAACTCAGGGATAAGTTAGATGGAGATGTAGGATTGTTATTGAATCCGAACTCCTTAAATCTTTATGTTCTTCATTTTTCATTCTCAACATTCTTTCAATTCTTGCAAAGAAATTTTTTTAATTTCTAATTATTGTTAGTCCTATTCACCCCCTTTAGGTCTCTTTTAACTTATGAACAACAAAGACTTATTGTAATATGTTAAGCTTCAGTAGTGGATAAGGCAACTGAAACTTATTTCTTGCTAAACCAAGAAATTAATCATTGTCCTAAAAATTGATAAGTTTCGGAAGTACTCTTTCTATCTAGTAAGCTATTAGCAAAGTTCGCATTCGAATAACTAATTAAGTCAGTGGATGAACTCCTAGAATACTAAAGTCTTAAATGCAAACTTCCACTTAAATATTTGAAAATTCTTTTGATTACATTCAAATGAAATTCTTTAGGACTAGATTGAAACCTAGCATATAAATAAGGAGCAAACATAATGTCGGGTCTATTAGCAGTTAAATAAAAAAAGGATCCAATCATACTTTTAAAATGCTCTTCATCAACCAACTTTCCACTCTCATCCTTGTTGAGTTTGGTAATAGTACTCAAAGGAGTTTGCTTATTTTAGCTCTATCCATGCCAAAATTTTTAAGAATGTCCTTTGCATATTTTGTTTAATTAATGAAAATTTCATCTTTAAATTGCTTAATTTGTAGTATAAAAAAAAATTTGAGTTCACCTATTATACTTATTTCAAATTCTCCATGCATCAACTTAAAAAATTCCTCACACAAGCAATTGTTAGTAGCACCGAAAATAATATCATCAATATATAGTTGCACAATAAGTATATCATGCTTGGATTTCTTTATGAAAATAGTTGTAGTTGTATCAATTTTTCCCTTAGAGAATCCTTTCTTTAATAAAAATTTACTTAATATTTCATACTAGGCTCTTAAAGCTTATTTCAATCCATAAAAGGCTTTTAACAATTTAAAAACATGATTTGGAGAGTCAAATTTTTCAAAACCTAGAGGTTGCTTGACATATACCTCCTCTTCATTAAAATCATATAAGAATGCACTTTTAACATCCACTTGATAAAGTTTAAAATCCATGAAAGATGCAAATACAAGTAGCATTCTAATAGCTTCCAACCTTGTAACCGGGGCAAAGGTTTCATTATAATCCATACCTTCTTCTTGATTATAACCTTTAACTACTAGCCTAGCTTTGTTCCTAGTTATGACACCTTGTTCATTCATATTATTTCTAAACACTCATTTAGTGCCTATAATAGGATAATGTCTTGGTATAGGAACTAAAGTCCAAACTTTATTTCTCTCAAATTGATTTAATTCTTCTTGCATATAAAGGACCTAAATTTCATCACTCAATGCATCATCAACCTTTTTTTGGTTCAATTTGAGAAATAAAGGCTAGATTAACAATAAACTTAAGTTTAAATATAATAGTTACCCCTTTTGTGGTGTCATATGATGAGGTCTTCAGGATGATCTTTCTTGCATTGCCAATCCTTTGGAAGATCGTACTTAAATGTGAGTTGAGGTATCCTCTCATCTTCTTCCTTTCTAGGATCTTCAAGCTCTAAAAGTTTGCTAAAATTTTCTTCTTAGGTCTTTTCTTCCACAAGTTCATCCACATTATCATTAACACTACAAACATCTTTTTCTAGGATTAAGTGAGTTTGATTTATTAAATACAATATGCATTGACTCTTTAATTACTAGATTTCTTTTATTAAATACTCTATATGCTTTACTAGTAGTAGAATAACCTAGGAAAATTTCTTTATCGACTTTAGAATCAAATTTTCCAAGATTATCCTTAGTGTTTAATATAAAGCACTTATATTCAAATACTCTAAAATATGAAATTTTGGGTTCATGTTATTCTAAAGATCATAAGATGTTTTGTTTAAAATTGATCTTTTGAAAACTTTATTTAAAATATAGCAAGATGTGTTAATGGCTTCCCCCAAAAGTATAATGGTAAATTACACTCATGAAGCATTATTCTAGCCATTTCCACTAGAGTTCTATTTTTCCTTTCAACTACTCCATTTTGTTAAGGAGTTCTAGGAGAGGAAAATGTATATGAAATGCAATTTTCATTGCAAAAGGTTTTAAAAAATTCATTTTCAAATTCAGTTCCATGATCACTTATTATAAATAAAATACAAAAACCTTTTTCTTTTTAATGTCTTTTTGGAAAAGCATCATTCATATAAGCAAAAAAATATACCCAAGTGTATTTAAAGTAGTCATTAACCAATACATGTGCATAGTGCATCCTAATAAGACTAGCAACTCTAGTTGGTCCAAACAATACCATATGTATAACTTTTAATTGCCTAGAAGTTGACACTATATTCTTAAACTTAAATGAAGACTTGGATTATTTTTCCTTTTGGCAAGCATCACAAGGTTTATCCTTAGTGAATTCAAGTTTTGGTAAGCCAATCATAAGTTTATATTTATAAAGATCATTCAAAAGCTCAAAGTTTGCATGTCCCAGCCTTCTCTGCCATGTCCATGTATCATGGGAAATAGATATCAAACATTTAATATTTTATTTTTCAATCTTATTCAAATAAATAATATAAACATTATCTACTCTTTCATCACTAAAGATTACTTTGTCTTTATTAAGACTACTAACAAAACAATTTTTAGGATAGAAAGTGACTTTATTTCCCATGTCATATAATTGAATTATACTTGAAAAATTATGTTTAGGACCATCAATAAGCAACAAATGATGAATAGATAAGGATTGATGATTACCAATTTCTCTAATGTCTACTATCTTTCCTTTGGCATTATCCCCGAATGTGACATGTCCTGCATCCTTTGCATAAGCTTATTAAATTGCTCATTGTCTCTCATTATGTGCCTTGAACATCCACTATTGAGATACCACTTGCCTTTTGTTTTTGTGGATTTCAAGCACACCTATACAAGATAATTTAAGTGCTCTTTTAAACCCAAACTTTTCTTTGTCTAGGTTGGTTAGTCTCAAGATAATCCAAAGGAAGTAAATTCATGTGTAGTCTTCTATAGAAGCACATATTATTACTGTGTCCTTTGATCATACAATATGAACATGCAAAATTTTCAAATTTTTTTCTCCTATGATAATATGGCTTTATAGTGTATGATACATGCCTTTTATGTTGTGGTGGTGTGTGTCTCCTAATATTATTATGAGTCATAGTGTGAGACATACATTGACAATGACAATGTGTATTTTGATAGGTTTGTGCTATATATTTATGAGAATGATATTGTGTAGCATGCTTAGGAGTGTTGTATCTAATGTACATGTAAGCATGTTTGGGTTGTGCTTTTCTAGCATAAGACTTACCTCTTTGTGTCATATAGGATTGAGTCTTATAAGACTTTCCTCTGATATTTAACACATTAGACTTATTAGCTTTAAAAGCTTAAGTCTCAATTGGTTTAAAGGTAGAAGGAGTCGAATTATATGAAGCTTTAATAAATTTAATATGAGATGAGGATGCAGGCATTCCAATTTCAAATCCAATTCCATGAGTGTTTTCATGGAGTTTTTGAGAGTCAAGTAGACTATCTAAACTCTCTTTTCCTCTTTTGAATTTGAAAATAAAATTTTTTTAACTCTAATATCTCATTAGAAAGTTTATGATTTTCATCATTTTCTTTTCGGAGTTGCTCTTCTAAGGAATTTGAGGATTTTAAATCATCAGTAAGTTTATCATGTGATTTAACAAGTTTAGAAAATTCATTACTTAAAATTTTAACTTCCTTAGTTAAACTAGTTAGCTCATACTTATAATGCTTATTCTTAGAAAGTAAGCTTTTGCATTTAAGTAAGAGTTTGCTCACAATAGAGCTTTCATTATCATTATCATCATCATCATCATAATCATAATAATCATCACATTAGGAGTTAGAAGTCAATGGTACTTTATTTTCATCTTCAAGAGCCATGAAGCAAAGGTTAGCCACTTCTTGTTGTTCCTCTTCCTCTTTAGATATGGAGGAGTCAACCCAAGTAGCTTTGAAGGCCTTCCTTTTCTCCTTTGCTCCTTTGTTCTTGAATTTTAGCTTAGGGCACTCACTTTGAATGTGACCTGATTTCTTGCATTTATAACAAGTAACTTCTTTGGTTTTCTTCTTGCATTCTCCTTCATACTTTTTGTTGAAGTCTCTTGTTCTTGAGGAATTTTTCTTTCACAAGAACTTCTTAAAGTTTCTAATGAGCATGAAAATATCACTATGTCCATTACTAGAATCTTTAATACTTTCTTCTTCACTATCCTTTTGTAGAGCTTTTAGTGCTATACTCTTCTTCTTCTTTTTTTTCTCTTCTTATTCTTCACCTCTTTGCTTAATTGTAAGCTCATATGTTAAGATTTTTTCAATAAGCACATCGGTTGAATGTATAGAGAGTCTTGAGCTTCCTCAATTAAAGTGACTCAAGATTTTCAATCTTTCTTAGGTAGGATTCTTAGAATCTTGTTGTTCACCTCTTCCTTGGAGAAATGTTTTCTAAGTTTCTTAAGGGTTATGAGATGAGCATTGAGATGATTTATCATCTTCGTGATTAATTCATGAGGCTGCATTTTGAAGAGTTCATATTGATATATATGAAGTTGAATATTCTTGCTTCTAACTTGTACATTTCCTTTATAATGATTCTCCAAGGTCTCCCATATTTCCTTGGCTGATATGCAATGTTGAAGTTTGCCTCCTTCACTTGTCATAGAAGAGAGTGAAGTGATTATAGCTTTTTTATTTTTGTAATTTTCTTTATTTTGATCATTACTCCATTCACTTCTTGAAAGAATTATTTGTACACCATCAATGATAGTTTTGGGTGGTTGCCATTCTTTACGAACAAATAGATATAGCTCTATTTTGAATTTCCAATGAGGATAGTCACTACCATTAAAGAATGGTGTAAGTGAAAAAAAATATTAAAGTTCACTCTATATAATCTTGTATTCTAGCAATTAAGTTCTTAGAATCCAAGCTCTGATGCCAATTGAAAGTGCCATAGAGAGGGAGGGGGTGAATATGGCTATCAAACAAAAATAGGAAATTAAAAGGATTCTAGCAAAAATTAAAAAGAATGTTGAGAAGGAAGAATGATGAACATAAGAATTTAAGGAGTTCAGATTCTTAACAATCCTACGCCTCCACCTAACTTATCCCCAAGTTACAATTTTCAATTCCCTATAATCTTATTCACAAGATTGAGATTACATAAGAGTTTTGTGGCACACTTTTTAACCTTACAACTTTAGTTTTCAAGGCTCACTTAAAAAAACCCATACACAAGTGTTTTCCAAGGCTCACATTAAAATTAAATTCCCAAGCATTTTAATGGATACATATTTAAATCAATTCCTCTAGAATAGAATCTCACTTCCTATTTTCTTAACCCCAGAAAATAGAAGAGCAAGAATTTCTATTCTAACACTCACCAACTCTTACTAGAGTTATACAAATAAAAAATGAGTTTGGAAAGAGTTTAGAGAGCTTAATTGAATACTTGGAAGTATATAATGAATAAACAAGTTTCTTAACCTTTGAATGATCTTCAGAGGATGTATTTTTACTTGAGTAATTCGACTAAAAAATAAAACTTCATTTGAATGAAATTTGGACATTTAAGCTGTAATTTGTTTGGTCCTAGTCAGGATTTCATCAATCCTGGTTAGGACATTGAAAAAGTAGCCGTTATAGCTATTGTATTTGATTTCTTGCACTAGTCCTCATTGGGATCACCATGTCTCAGTCAAGATTACCTTGTCCCGGGCATGGTCCCAGTTGGGACCTCAGATCGCGATTTGCATTGTTTAAAGCTAAAAATTTTTAAAGTTGGTCCCGGTTGGGACTGCTGTAGTCCTAATTAGGATTAGGGCTGGATGAACTTTAGAATTTATTGAAATTGGTTAAATTTGACCAAACTTGATCTCGATCGTGAGCGTGCTCATAATTAATGTCAAGAGTGATTTTTCTTTGATATTTCTTCACCATTTTGACTACTAATTGAGTCCTAACTTATACTCACTTAAACAAATACATTAAATACTCAAAATTAAGTCTATTAAGATCAAAATCAAGATTGATTATTGCTAAGGTCAACAATTTTAAAAGTGATATAAGTATTAAAAGGTAAAAAATGGTATAAATGTTAGAAATATAAAACTTTAAGGATCAAAATGAAATAATTTTTATTAAAAAATTGATAAAAGGGTTTAAAACTTGAAGGATCAAAATGAAATAATTTTTATTAAAAAGTTGATAGAATGGTTTAAAACTTTAAACCCATAAAGTTTGAGGGTATAGATATATAAAATGAAACTTTAGAAGCCTAAAACTAAAATATCGATAAGTTTAGGGATCTCAATATAGGTTTTACCTAAAATAAAATAAAAGATTTTGAATGCCATAGTCCCCAATTGCTCTCTTAACCAACCCTCCTTTACTGCTCTTATTTTCAAAACTCCATTTCTCAATTTTGAGTAGTCCATTTCTCAATTGCTCTCTTAACCAACCCTCCTTTACTGCTCTTATTTTCAAAACTCCATTTCTCAATTTTGCTTTTATGGTGTGGAGCTTTCGATGGAAGATTACAGAGGAGCTAGAGATTGGTGGCAGTTTTGATTGTAAGGAAGTATTTGATTGTGTGGTTCTAAACAGCAGCGAGTAATGGCAAGCTTGAGCGAAAGAGAATTGAGTGCCATTTTTGCTTAATGATTTGAGGATCAATGTTTCTTTGGAGGATAAGAGAGTGATTTGATGCAGTCTGCTGCCTGCTAAAGTTGGTTTAATACAGACCCTGTGCACAACAACCATTTATAAATCTATAGATGAGCCGGAGGTTGGGAGGACAAACCAGGACAACAAAGCACCATTGCAGGAATAGAAGAAATAATTGGAATTATGTATTACATGGTTGGGAGATATACAGAATCAAGGAACTCTTTTAAAAGTGTTGTAACAAAACTTAGAGCCAGTGGGGAAAGGAAGTCGGCTTTCTTTTGGGTTATGCTGAACTAGATGGGATTGGCTTATAAGGCTGCTGAGTTGTTTGAAGAAGCAAGAGCGATATAGGATGAGTGAAATTGATCATGATCTTTATGATAATGGGATTAATTTCATTTTCTTCTTAAGTTAAAGAGGGCAAGTGTTTCTGTCTATAGAGATCATAACTACCAAACCACTGTCGCTCGTTACCCCCCTAACAGCGAGTGGATCGCTTCTACTGACGTATCCGGTACGGTCAGGATCTGGGGTGCTTTTAATGATCACGTTTTGAAGAAAGAGTTTAAAGTTTTGTTGAGCCGGTAACAACTTGAGAAGAAAATGAAAATAATCCCATGATCATAAAGATCATGATTAGTAACAACATCGTCATCAAACTGCACATCAATTTTGATTTATTATAGTTTGACCCTCAGACATTGGTGAGTAACATAACATAACCATTCTCATTGCTGGACGGAGATGTTATCCTTCGAAAATTTCAAACTTGCAGAGAAGCAAAGTTCTGCAGTAGCTTTTTGATAGAGAGCAGTTAAGATAAAATGAGGCAGAAAGACATATTGTGATACTGAACTTGCCATCTTCAACACCTCGTACAATTAAGTCCTACTGCCTTTTTCCAATCTCAGTAGTCTTTCTGAGAGATGGAAACAGTAGCATTGAAGTTAGATAAGCAATAGTGATTCAAAAAACAAAAAAGGCTAATGCATATAAACTGCTGCTGCTGATGGTCTCCGCACTGATGTTGTTCAGACATCCCTTTAGTAAACATCATCGATCAAATGAAATACATGGCATATCCACCAAAAAGCTCACAATTCCTGATAAGTAAATCTTTGAATATAGAATAAACCATCCAAGATAAATCTTATTGCAGTCCTCATCCTTTTGAGACCTTACACAGTGGTAGTTATTGAACTTCAAAATGATCTCTGTAATTTCTTCTGTCACAGTCAGATATATATTTTTCTTTTGGTGACTTCAACTTCATTCTAACACAAGGGTATAATCCATCATGTAGTAACATTTTGGAATGGAGAAAAAATGCAGGAGTTTTGACTGATAGCAACATCATGCTGCAGATGTATCCTCATTATGTTTATAGCACCAAAATTTTTTGCCCTGCACCCAGATGCTAAAAAAAAAAAAACCTTATTTGATGTTAGGTTTCTAAGTTATTCTTCCATATGCTATTGCAAGTTACAACTTGATTTCCAATTAGAAGTTGAACAGTAGTTTTTAAAAGCATATTATAGAAGTTAAACAGTAGTTTTTCAAACTCCTATCACACTCACTTGCCCAACTCCTTGACGCTTTGGTCGATGTTAAAACCCAGATTCACGAAGGCGGGTTCTGGAGTTTGTGAGCCATAAAGCTGTTGCTGGTGGTTCTTTGCCCCTTAAAAATAGTTGCTATCACCTTTTTGACCAATTTTCACATCCACATCAGCTTACATAAACGGAGTTAATACTCCAAATTCCACATCATTAACTGAGGGACATAAAACACAAACAAAACTTAAATTTGTGTTTAATTGGCCCAAAAAAAAAACTTAAAGGGCTTATCTGCTTCTTGGCATAAACATTAGAGACGTGAATGCACATTTGCCTTAATATATATATTTATTTGGCTGTTACCCAAATTTTGAGGCTAAAGTGGCAATTCGCCTCTTGAATTATCATTCAAAGTGTAATTAATTTCAAAATTAACTTTTTTTAGCTATTTCATAAAAAAGATTCATAATTTGACAATTTACACCAAATTCAAGAGAGTGAATAACATTAAATAATAAAAACAATTATATATTTTCTTTTTTCTTTTCCCCACTTTATTAGAATTAGATTGATCTATTTAATTTTAATTAAGGCCAAATGCATAGTTTCACCCTCTGAAGTTTATTTAATTAACCTCTAACTCTTCTCAATTTTTATTATATTCTATTTAACCTTTAAACTTTTATTTTAATCTATCTAACCCTTTTAATACTAAAATTGAAGTATTTTATAAATTAATGTGATATATACATAAAAGAAACTTCTAAAAAACTAAAATAATATTTAATGGAAGAGAATATAATTAAAAATAAATTTTTTCAAACATTTTTATATTAGTTTTTAATTCTATTTATATTATTTTGAAGTTAATTTTAGCATTTTATGTGTTTAAAAATATTTGAAATTAAAATTGCTACCCATTTTGATATTGTATGAGTTAAATAGAATAAAAAATACAAATTAAAAAGAAAAAAAGATTCACAATAAAATTTTAAAAATTGAATACAAAATAATAAATTTTTAGGAGTATTAGAGGTGAAACTATGTTCAGCCTTAAAAAAATATATCATTATGATACATATTTCACCTCATCAAACTCCTTTTGCTGTGTTATCCAAATTTTGAGGCTAAAGTGGCAATTCGCCTCTTGAATTATTATTCAAAGTGTAATTAACTTCAAAATTAACTTTTTTAGCTATTTCACCTAAAAAGATTCACAATTTGGCAATTTACACCAAATTTAGGAGAGTGAATCACATTAAATAATAATAACAATTATATATTTTCCTTTTTCTCTTCCCCACTCTATTAGGATTAGATTGATCTATTTAATTTAAAAAAGGCCAAATGCATAGTTTCATCCTCTGACCTCTAACTCTTTTCAATTTTTATTATATTCTATTCAATCTTTAAACTTTTATTTTTAACTTATCTAACCCTTTTAATATATAAAATTGAAGCATTTATAAATTAATGTGATATATACATAAAAGAAACTTATATAAACTAAAATAATATTTAATGGAAGAGAATATAATTAAAAATAAAATTTTCTAACTTTTTTATATTAATTTTTAATTCTATTTATATTATTTTGAAGTTAATTTTAGCATTTTATGTGTTTAAAATTATTTGAAATTAAATTTATGCTCGTTTTGATATTTGTATGTGTTAAATAGAATAAAAAATACAAATTAAAAAGTAAAAAAGATTCAAAATAAAAATTTAAAAATTAAAAGCAAAATAATAAAATTTGAGGAGTATTAGAGGTGAAATAATGTTTGGCCTTAAAAAAAAATCTATCGTTATAATACACATTACACCTCATCAAACTTCTTTTGCTGTGCTGCCCAAATTTCGAGGCTAAAGTGGCAATTTGCCTCTTGAATTATCATTCAAAGAGCAATTAATTTTAAAATTAACTTTTTCAGCTATTTCATCTAAAAAGATTCAAAATTTGGCAATTTACACCAAATTCAAGAGAGTGAATCACCTTAAATAATAATAACAATTATTTATTTTCCTTTTTCTCTTCCCCACTCTATTGGAATTAGATTGATCTATTTAATTTAAAAAAGGCCAAATTCATAGTTTCACCATTGAACTTTATTCAATTAACTTCTAACTCTTCTTAATTTTTTATTATATTCTATTCAATTTTTAAACTTTTATTTTTAATCTAACCCTTTTAATATATAAAATTGAAGTATTTTATAAATTAATATTGATATATACATAAAAGAAACTTATATAAACTAAAATAATATTTAATGGAAAAGAATATAATTAAAAATATTTTTTTTCAAACTTTTCATATTAGTTTTTAATTATATTTATATTATTTAGAAGTTAATTTTAGCATTTTATGTTTTTTAATTTTAGCACTTTATGTGTATAAAATCACTTGACATTAAATTTCTACCCGTTTTGATATTGTATAAGTTAATTAGAATTAAAACTACAAATCAAAAAGTAGAAAAGATTCAAAATAAAAGTTTAAAATTGAATATAAAATAATAAAAATTGAAAAGTATTAGGGGTGAAATTGTAGGCAGCGAGATTCAACGTGCACCTAAGTATTCAGCAACCATGACACTGTGTGGGCTCAAGGTTCACTAGAAAATACAACAAGGGCTTATTGTAATATCCCGTATTTTTAAATATTTTTACATTGTATCGGGATATGCAGTGTTAATAATTTTTAAATATAATATTGATATTTAATAAGCTTTTATTTAATTTAAATTGATTTTTAATTGTTTATCATTATTTTAAGTGCTTTACGTAAAATTTTCCCGAGACTTTCACTTTCGGGAAAATTTTCACTTAAATAATTTATTATTAATTATTTTAAATATATTTACGGACTTGCATGAATTCATACATATTTTTAAATTACTAAATAAAGCCTATGTGTGCATATATTTATTTAATTAGGGTTTAATTTAGTACCCTAATATTTTATTATTTGTTTATTAATTTTATTGTTATTTAATTATTTTATTTATTATTAATTTTTAAATTATTATAATAAGTGTGTGGCGTGTGATTTTTCCCAAATATTTTATTATTATTATTATTATTTTTCTTTTTCTTTTTTCTTTTCTTTTTTCTTTTCTTTTTCTTTTTCTTTTCTTTTCTTTTTCTTTTTCTTTTCTTTTCTTCTTCTCCTTCGGTCTTCTTCTCCCCGACCCTCCTCCATCTTCCCCTCATCGCTGCTACTCCGATCACCGGCCGTCAGAGTGCCTCCCCTACGTGTCGCCGTCTTCTCCAACTGCTCCGCCGCCCCTAACCTCCTTCCCCGGCGCCGGCTAGCTTCTTTCTTCCATTTCCGGCCGAAAGCTTCATTTCTTCTCACCTCGCGATTCCGGCCACCGTTTTCGACACCGCAGATCTCTTTCTTCTCCTTGAGCTCCGGTGAGTGTGATTCTAGCTTTGGTTTGAGCTGAAATGGTCTTGATTTGCTTAGGTTTTGAATTTTTGAATTCGGCCATATTAAGGTTTTTGATTTTTTTGAACTTCGAATTGCTTGATTCATGATAACTCCCTTCGCAAATGTTGATCCTAGTAGCTTAATCTAAATTTGTGAATTTTTTTGGAATTTTTGGAGATTATTTTGATTTTTGGGTATTTTTGAATATTTTAATATTATTTTCTAATTTTCGGAAATTAATTAAATAAATTATGAAATTGTGTTTTATGGTAATTATAGGTGTTGAAATGAATTATAGGAATTTATTTTGAATTTTTATGAATTTCTAAATATTTATTTTGAATTATTTGAGTTTATGTAATTTTGGAAAATTAGGTTAATTATGTTTTTAATTGAATTTAATTGGTTAATTGAGTTTAAATATTGATATTATTGATAAATATGTTGAGAAAATTAATTTTGGATGATTATACTATTTTTGGTGAATTTTTGGAGTAATTATAGTATATTTATATATATAGGGGTATTTTGGTAATTTTATAGAAAATTGGCTAGAAATGTAATTTAATTGGTTTTAATAGCTATTTAAGGTATAAAAATGATTTCTACAAATTATTTAGTATTTTTAACTAATTAAAACTATTTTTCGTGAATTATTTTCAATTATATATATAATATATGATTTTTCTAATAAAATGAGTTTTTATCGGTTTTTGATGTGTTTAAAGGTTAATTGTGTAATTTTTACTTATAAAATGAATTTCTATGTTATAAGTGTATTTTTGGTATTTCTGAAATTTTTTTGTGATTGTAGACCTCGGTCGGTAGACTGTAGTTTGGAGTCCGATCGAGGGATTTTGGTTGAGTGGTTGAGTCTGTTTTTCGAAGTGTGTTTCTTTGCAGGGTTGGCTCTACTCTTTGAGTAGAGAGATGTCCATTTTATAGGGGAGGTTCTGCCGAATTTTCGATAGAATTCTCGTAAAACGTGATGTCCAGTCGAACCCTAATCCTGTTTCTGTGTTTAATATTCTAGATCGAGTTTCTAGGATTTTCTGTTAGATTTATTTTAATTTCTGTCGTTTTTGTATGTTTAGTTGCGCCGAGACCGAGGCCTAGTGGACCAGGCCCATCGGATCCATCTCGTGGAGCGCACTAAGTGTGAGTTACTATTTTATATATATGTGCTTTAGGATGCATGATTTTAAAAATATATGTTTTATTTTGATTAAATATGCATAAATAATGTGATTTGTATTTAAGTATATTTTTAGTTTAATTTTGGTATATATTAAATTATATGCATGTTTTATTAATAAATTATGTTTAAAATATTTTTAAATACATTTCTAGCTAAATTTGTGATTTGATTGGATTTATTTGACATATATATACTCGAAATATACCTGATTTACTTTTGGTATATTTCCAGTATATATATGGTTTATATTGTTATTTTATTTAAATTCATGCATCATTTATTTGTGAATGAATGTTTTATACTTATTAATGAAGGATATCAATAGAACTTGCTACCTAGTGGGCAGCACTAGGACTGAGTACGTACCGGTGCGCTTATAGCATTTAGGCTATATTACTAACCATTTGTGGATATTGATTGGTTATGATTATTTGATATGTGAGATATAGTTTGGAGGTGTGATTGCTGGAGCTCGGTTGACCAAGTGTCTCGGGGCCAATCACACTGACAGTTAGACTGCTGGAGCTCAGTTGACTTAGTGTCTCGGGGCCAATTTACTGTCCAAATGGAATAAGTGGATATATTTGGGATAAGTGAGCCTATATGGCTAGAGTGTTGTCTAACACTGTTTTCGAGGTTGCGATATTCTAGGGTTCTATGTGATCCTTCATAAACGATGATTTTATTAAAAAAAAATATAAAATGATTTTATTGCATCTGTGTGTATTGCCTGTATATATATACATATTATATATATACTGTTGATTATATGCATTATCATTTAGTGTGCAGTATATATATTATAGTAATTCACTCAGTGAGGTCTGACTCCCCTCCGTTGACTAATTTTTCAGGAGAGTCATCATCTTCAGACCTCAGTAGCAGGCCTGTATGCCAGATTTCTTCCGCCCCGACTTCTTTATGTAAACTGCTTCTCTGAGTCTTGAGTTTTATTTTATCTAGACACTGCAGTAGTCATTAAATATTTAAAGAGATGTTGTATTATATATTTGAACTGGATTTGTATTAAAAGAGTTTATATATATGAAATGATGAGGATTTGATTTAAATCCAGTTGGTGTATATGTTATTATTATATTTATGATTTTTATTTCCGTTGCATTATATATTGTTATTATTATTGCATGTTTTATTTTATTTTTAGGCTTGCTACGGGTTCCAGATTCGAAAGAATTCCCGTTCCCTAGTGTTGGTCATGGCCCCTGTTTTGGGTCGTGACACTTATACTCCAAGTCGGAGATGAAGTCGCCACCTGAATAAGACCCGAAACACACTTTTACAATAATTGGATCCCATGGAAGGCCCCCAACAACTGTCCTCAAAGATTGGGTTAAAAAATATGGGCTTTTGAAATGCCCACCCAACCTTGTGATTAACATCCATTTGTGTTTTATTAATTTTAATTATTTCTTTATTTACTTGCAAAATTGCAATTTCCTCCAAACAACTGTCAAATTTTACAATTAAGTCCATGTGATTAATTAATTCCAATTACATGCAAAAACTGATCACATTATACATCCACAATTAAATTAACAACATAAAATAAATTGCTCATTTATAAGAAATGGGGGGGAGGAGAAAAGAATTGCAACCCTTTTAATCATGCAAGTAATAAAAGGAAATAAAACAAAATAAAATAAAATAAACACACAAAGAAAGGGGGATGGAGAAAAGAATTACACCCTTTTCACATGCAAAAATAACAAAAATAAGGTAAATAAACTTTGTACTAGGATTAACTATAGAGTGACCAGATTGTCATTTTAAACTATTCTTGAAAATTAAATTAATTAGTCTCCAAAATAAAAAAAAAACCTATAAAAGAAACCACAAAGTCAATTTTAAAAATAAAATAAGATGCAATTAATTAAGACATAAAATATATAACTATAATTGATAACTCCGAATTCAATCTCTTGATGTGGAATCTGCATCGATGAGTAGAATTGGGTGAACGGGTGGGGTTTCCCCCATAAACACTCCGATGATTAAGTTAATACTTGTATGAGGAAATAATAATAGAGCAAATAGAGTAGAATAATGTAGAATGTTGAATGATGAGATGATAAGAATGATAGTCATGACTTAATGTAGTGATGTTATGTGAAGATGGGAATGAATGATATGATAATAAGATGTATATATAGGGAGGAATATACATAAACCTGAGAGGAATATGATTCCTTATACTTATAAGATTTCCTTGTTTAGGAGAGAATAGACTTCCTTTATAAAATAATCCCCATAATTAGGAATAAAATAGATCTCCTTCCTTTTTAAGGATTTAGTTCTCTATATGGGGTATCAAGAGTCCCTCTTGAAAGTATATTTGGATATTTATGTCCGAGATGACTATTCAGGAATTGTAGTAATGAATGTTGAAAAGATGATTTACCACTTGATAGTTTAAGTAATGAATGATCTTCTCTGCTGGATTCAAGATGTACTGACATAGTAATTTATTGAGATTAAAACTTGATGTTCAGAAATATCTTGAATCTTCAATGATGCTCAGTGTTATAAGATGACCCAAGTTCTTCAATGATGCTCAATGTTATGAAACAACTCGAGTCTTGAGCCTTAGTGTTATGAAATAACCTGAGAACCAACTTTAGTCATTGGAGTTTTGATGTTCAATATTATAAAATGACCCGAATCTTCCCTTAGTGTTATGAAACAACATATGGACCAACTTTAGTCATTGGAGTTTTGAAGCTCAGTGTTATGAAATGACTTGAGTCTTTGTTGAATGCATAAATATTGCCTGGTTATGATATTTAATGACTACCTGTGTTGAGTCTTGCTTGATGCCAAAGCTGAGCATTATCAATAATGTTTTGTTCTAAGTATTGTTACTATTACAACAGATAAAATAAAGAATTTTTGGGATCATTTGATCTTCCTTAGCAATTTATAGTTAATTTTGATGCATTCATAAAAATATATCAATATGAGTGGTGCATGTTATTCAAACTTCATGCATGGAGCTATTATGTATCTTTATCATTATAAGTGTGCATGTTAATATATGAATAAGTCCTTGCAATCAGTCATAGTTGCTCCAATAAAGTAAATATTAAAAAGAAGACTTATCTTGGTGGTGATAGTGTAATAGCAAGCATCTCTAATTATAGGTATAAATGTGCTTTCATTATAAATATTTTATGAAGTTTAAGAAATAATTGAGAAGAGAAAACATATATGTTATTGTGCTCTTTTCCTGCCTTTAAGTCAATAAATATTTATGTTCATTTATTTGCTCTATGGTTGTTAATAACCTGAAGGAACTTGGGCTCAAAGTTGGAGCTTATAATATGGTCCTTTCTTTTTGGTATTGTTGTCTGAGTTTGAGTATATTTGTTTCCTTGGTACTATCTTGAACACATCCTTCGAATGTAGTTTGACATGTTTTGAAGGTCTAACTCTTAGACTCTGCCTTAATACTTGACTCAGATTAGGCTAGTATAGTTGGTGAAATTCCTTCCAAGCTTTGGATTTTAATTGATTTTGAAGGGCAACACTACTTGTTGAGATTACTATCAAGTTAGTGTAAGTTTTGACAATTAGTGTTGATATGAGTTTTTTGGTGCTTCAAATGATTTAAGTGTCTAAATCTTAGGATTTATTATAGTGTCGGGCTTGGATATAGTTAAGGTAAATCTTGCTGTGACTTGTACTCTTACTGAAAAGCTTAGTTCTTTGTTCCAAATAAATCAGACATGAGAACCAAACTTATATATCTGACTATCTCTAGGCTTCGGTGCTCTGAAGCTTAATGATCAACACTCCAGTGGTTGCTCAATACTAAGTATATGAACTTTGTACTTCGGGGCTAGGTGAATGATCGGTGTTCATACGATGGAGCTTAATGCTCAAAACTCTTGAACATAACTCAGAGCTTTTATGTATAATTCAAATTTTAATGCTCGATGGTTATTATATGATCAAGAACATTCCATACATGGAGTCTCCACTTTATTTTCCCCATGTAGTGCTTTTAAAATTATTGTATATGAATCCCATTCCAATCAAATTTGATTACTTCATTTCTGTTAGTGTTATTTTTAATAAAGAACCATTCTTTAATAAAAAATATTCTGCTAGTTGAAATAAATCTGCATCTTATTCTGAGTAAAAGCCATGCTTAGTCTGAGCTTTCCTTCTCTAAGCTTTAAAATTATTTAGTATCAAGCGGAACTAGGCTTTGACTTAACATGATTTAGTGCTCTCTGTATTTTTCTCACTATTTATCCAAAATTTTAAACTTGGAAGCTGTTAATCAATGGTAGAGCTTGCTTTAAAACTTAGATGAATGCATCTTCACTAATATGGAGGTAGAAGCTCTTCAGAATAGCCAGAATCATACTCAATTATTTGATTTTAGTTTTTGATGTTTATAGCTCAATAGGTATTGACTCTGGACTCTCAGTGATTAGTGGAGCACTAATGGGAAGCATTCCATTCGTGAATTCTTTTTTTCATAAATAAATAAAGAAAAGGTAAGGTAAAGTGAACTAAAAATGAAATTAGGATTGAGTTATTCTTTTATTGGTAGAAGAGTAACAATAACAACATCATGGTGATGATAATCGTTGTTTTAGTCTTCATGCAGTTATGAGTGACTTAAGATTTCTCTTTCTTTCCTATTTATTGGAACGTCGATATGAGTTTTTGGAATTTTTATACTTTCGAGGGATATGGCAACTTTACCGAATAGGGACTAATGATTGGTTTTGAGAGTAATGAGACACTTTTTGATTTTATGTAGTCACCACTCGATTTTTAGAAATCAAGAAAAGAAAGGGATAACGTCGAGTCACTTAATGAGTATTGCCCCCAGCAAATTTTTTTAGGTTTGGGGGATCGCATATACTTTTTGATTATTTCTCATTCTACGATATTCAATGTATAGCTACCGCAACACCTTAGTTTCGATAATGACAGTTTGTATAGCATTCACACAATACATCAGATAGTGGAAGATAAGTAGGCTGAAATATTATTATTACATTGCTTTCCTAATAAAATACATATAAAAGGAAAAAAGATTGTGGAAAAGTAAATCTAGCTTAGATATAATAGACCTACAAGGTTAGCATGACTATGCACGTAGCTTGCTTGATCACACGAATAATGGGATAAGCAATGGACACTCCTTGAAAGAGTAAGCAAAACGTAAACAATCATGCATGTTTATAGTGATTATTTATGCTATAATGATATATGATGACAATGTAGGGGATGCATGGTGACATCACTAGACTGTGAGCATAATAACTCTAGTCCAGAATGTGAACCTTTCACGTTATTGATATTTATGATGTGATTTCACATTTTGAAACTAGAGGATACAAGTTAATGATATGAGATGAGCAAAATAAAGTATAAATTATTCATATAGCATGCAAATTGCCAGTCTCATCATGC
This sequence comes from Mallotus nudiflorus, assembly GCA_947683625.1. Lineage (NCBI taxonomy): Eukaryota > Viridiplantae > Streptophyta > Magnoliopsida > Malpighiales > Euphorbiaceae > Mallotus > Mallotus nudiflorus. Next base: position 517,980 of record CANTUR010000377.1, on the reverse strand, counting down.
AAACACAATAATATTCACAAATGCTAGTGATAGTAAAATAAAATATAGTACGATAAAATAAATATGCTAAAATGATTGTGTGGTCCTCATAATTGATTGAGCTTGTATGAGTTTTGAAGTTTTAGCTTAGAAAGATTATCAAGCTTTCCTTATTAAGAGGTTCAAAATGACATGTAGAGTGATGCCAATTTGTATACCTTTGAAGCATGCTTTGATAAAAATAAGGCTAGGTTTGGTGGAAGGGAGACCTAATAACCTAAAAAAAATGTAATGGGAGAGCTAAGATTGTTTGGAAGCAGGTTTCCAATGCCTTCTAGTGGATAGATTTTTAAGTGTGTGTGTGTTTCCTTTTACTCCCCCCTCAAAATAGGGTGTGGAGATGCCTATTTATAGTGAAAATTATGAGGAATAGGGGGAATAGGTGTGCTCACGTGCGTGTCCCAAGGACAGAGTGCGTGACCATGCAAAGTGCATGTGACTACACGCTTGGCACATGGTCACTCGTTGGCGTGTAGCCACGTGCGCTCTCTCAAGATTACGCACACTTTTACACATTACGCACTTCATTCGGGGCTTTTAAGGCTATTTTGAGGTTGGTTCCTAGGGCTTTTGGGCCTTCTAGATGTGTTTCTGCTGTCCATTTTGTCTAATTCACCTCGGTTTTAGAACATGACACTTAGGGGTGTTTACGCACACTTTTGAGCTATATGAGCTAAACCTCAAGTTATTTTGGACTATTCTGGGATCAATTTTAGAGGTTTTGGAGCCTTTTAAATATGTGTTTGAAGTCCGTTTTATCTAGTTTGGCTTTGATTTTGGCACATGACACCTAGAGGTGTTCGTGGCTTCACGTGCATTTTTAAGTGACACGCACACTTCTAAGCAACATGTGATAATCCTCAGGTTGTTTTGGACTATTTCGGGACACCTTTTAAAGGTTTTGGAGCCTTTTAGATATTTTTTTGAAGTCTATTTCATCAAAATTGATTTTCATTTTTTCATGAAGTTGGGTCTCGGTCTGATGAAATGAACATTGGCTCAACAAGATATGTATTATGAGAGAAGATTCTTGAAATAAGCCTCTTACTATTCTAATAATTTATATTTCATAAGATTAGAGCATAACTTAATGTCTCAATAATTGATTTCACACATTGGTGGGGTTGGTTAGGGTTTTAGTGTTGCACACTTTAGAAGTGTTATGAATGAGCAAACTCTAGTCTTTTCGAAGATTCATTTCATCATTAGACCTTTTTGGGGACAATTAAATTTGAGGTATGACAGTTGCCCCTTTCTTTATGTGTGGTGCATAGCCACCTAGCGCTAGTGTCAATACACGTGAAGCAAATGCAAAGATGCAAAAAATCATTTTCTGAGGAGAGAGGTACTTACCTGAGTGTTGTGTTGTTATGATTTGATTATTAGGATACTACCACTATAACCTTTTCAGGTGTTAGGTGAATAGACAAATACTATTACTACTCTTCGGGTGTCAAGTGAACAGGTAGATACTGCCACTATAACCTCTTCAAGTGTTAAACGAACATATAGACTACTACTATAACCTCTTTAGATGTCAGGCAAATAGATAGATACTACCACTAAAGCCCCTTTGGGTGTCAGGCGAACAAATAGATACTGCCATTATAACCTCTTTAGGTGTTAGTGAACAGATAGATACTACCACAATAACCTCTTTGGGTGTCATCGAATAAATAAACACTGACACTATAACCTCTTTAGGTATTAGGCGAATAGATACTACCACTATAACCTTTTTGAGTGTCAGGCTAACAGATAAATACTACTACTAGAACCTCTTCTGGTGTCAGGTGAATAGATAGCCACTATAATCTTTTCGGGTGTTAGGAGAATAGACTACTATGATAATTGTGATTGATATAACATGTTCTTCTCTTCTAGTCTTGGTTAGTGATGATGTAATGATGATACAGTGATGATGCAGTGATCATTCATCATGTTGCAGATGTTATTTTGATGATTTCAAGTAGGATATCCTTTTGGTAATTCTTTCATATTTTTCTTCTTTTAGGAGGTGATGAGTTTTTAAAAGCGGTGAGGCCATGCGTGGTGTCTTTGGATAGATGTAGTCTACATCAGTGTACTTTTGTGTGAGTTTAGTGCATGTCTTATGCTCAGATAGAGGTTTAGGACAAGAAAAATTTGTGTGCAAGGTCTCGGAGTGCTCGTACAATTGTACGAGAGCGTGTGGAGAGGGAAATGCATATGGTTACATGTGTGGAGCGCATGGCCACATGCCTCCCCCTCTCTAGTCTATTTAAGATGCTCATTTTTAAGGTTCGAGGAAGCTCCTTCTAGCCTTCTTTGAGCATCTTTTGTCTTTTCTTAACCCTTTTCGAGTTTTAGGTGTTTTCTGCTCCATTTTTTCTTCTGAATTTTCATTTTTCTCTACATAAGATGGAGTTCCCCAACATTCTTGGGGGTTTGGAAGATATATTTTTAGATGTCAAGGGTAACTTCACAGAGGCCACTAGAGAGGGGACTTCCACAGCAGGTACTAGTACTAGTGGTTCATTTGGCACTCAGGGTCTTTAGTTATCTAGGCTTTCTCGAGGGGACCCGATTCCCTTGGTTCACAATGTAAAGACCCATGCTTGGACTTGTCATCATTGCCAAGTAGGTTCTCCTTTGTCATTTGTCTTTTATTTAGCTATCTAGGCTGTTTGTTAGCTTTAACTGTATTTGTTATTATTTTAACTAAAATTTCCATAGTTGTAGTTCTGTAGCTCTTGCTATGACTTGTTAATCTATAATTTTATTGTATAGGCTAATAACTTGATAGCTCTTACTTTATTTTTAGTTTTGATTGTTCGTTGGTGCTTATCCTAATGCTTCTCTTTTTGGCTCTTGTTATCATTTCGATCTTGTTCAATAGTAGGAAAAAGAAGTGTCAACATTTGTTATCTGTGTAGATTCTTGGTAGTGTACCTATTATTTATAGCCTTATAGGTCTATTACTATGTTGCCTAGTAGCTTTAACAGGGTCAACACATACTATCATGGTTTTTCATTGTGTGTGAAGTAGATGGTTACAGGAAAAGGTTTTGATGGGATTATCGCTATGCTTTCTTATGACTCATATGTGTTGAGTTAGATTGCTATGTACGCGTTGATTGAGCAGTGGATGGACACGATGCATACTTTTCACTTGCCCGTTGGGGAGATAATTGTCACTCCTCTAGACTTTTCTGCTATCATGGGATTGAGTTTTATAGGGAGCCTATTCCCTTCTATGAGGAGGGGTGTTCTTCTACAGTGGTGAGGAGGTGTCTTACTATAGAGTTGCTTGGGGTGCCTACAGTTAGTATAAGGTATGCCCTAGTGGCATTCTTGTAATTATTTAGACATTGTATATAATCCCTGTGGCAATAAAATATTCTTTTAAATAAATATGTTATTTTTTTTGAGTATTTATCCTTTAGTATTATGTTGAATAAATTTATTATCAAAGAGTTGATAATATGAGTTATAAATTTATTCAGTACATTTACTATAAATTGGTCATAGTCAATTAATTAATATTTGGATAATATTAATTAGACTATTACCTCTTTCTATTTTCCTTGATTAGTGTGGGAAACTAATAGTGGGAGGTAGTGAATCTCATGCTACTTGATATGAGTGATCAGAATAGACATGTGGATACTCATTGGATGGTCTAGTCGAACAGTAACATTAGTATTGTGATTGCAAGGATATTCACATATAATCAACAATCACAATCTAGATTATAATGATGCATATAGTCCTTTAACTTAAGATGGCATAGTCATCCACATTTAGGTGGTTAGAGTTTGTTATCGCTTATATACTTGTGTGAATCATCACATGGGTATATGGCATGTGGTGGCTCTAATTAATTAAATATAGGGATGAATGTTTAACCAAGATGGGATTCATTACCTGGTGTGAAACGAGATAGATCCTATGCTATCTAAGTTTATTCTTAATGAATAAATTCCTGGCCAGGATAAATACAACGCAGTCTAAAAAAGAGTTTCAGTATTAGAAAGAGTTCTAGTAATTGTTGTATTTTATCAAGAATTAAAACTTAAGATGAGGTCATATAATAAAACTATTAGAGTTTGATAACACCTTGACTTTAGGCTATATTGGGATCTTTAATGAAAGGAATTTAGTACACGGTAATTATGATCAGGTTCGTGTGAATCATAATATGCATTCATTTCTAATTGGGTAGCTGTGATATCGATACTAGGGGTCACACACAACTTATGAGAACTAAATGTGAATAATTGGGATTTTCACATTTAGAATTAAAAAGAGTTTCAAATAATATAAAATGTTAATATTATATTTTCTCATTGCCATTTAGACATGAACCTAGTAAGCCACACCTAATAGAGTTTTATTTATTCACTATAGTATTAATCTAATTATTGATTAAAAGATTTTAATCTATTAATCAAGATTAATAGAATTAGATTTGTGTTTTGAACAATGATTCTAGTATATCATGAAATCTAATTCAAATAAGAGTATTATTTATTAATTAATAGTGGATATTAATTAATATATATTAAATTAATAAATATATATATGTTGTTGTTTATTTATGGACTTATATTAATGGTCCGAATTGGTTTGGACATAGGCCAAAATTTATTTTGGACCAAAGATTAATTAAAGTCCATATCTATGTATATGTATAATTTAATATGTAAAATAATACATTTGATGTTTACATTACATACAAATTTATACATTAATATGTGTAGGTGGCAAGCTCAATTATTGAATTAAGCAAGGTGGCATATTAATTAAGTGGATATTTCTAAAGTATCCCTAAGGTGTCATTTTTAATCATTTGGATGGTTAGGTGTATACCTAAGGTGGCATACTTAATAATCACTTAATTAATTAATGCATACTTTTCCTTAGTGGAAAATTACTACACATATATCTTTTGATATATCTAAGGCAAGTCAAGTGACTTGGTAAGAGAAGGGAGAGGAAAAATAATGCTTAAGTGAGTTTTTGCTTAAAGAGTTAAGAAAAATCACTAAGTAATTTTGGTTATGATAAGATCATAAACCAAAAATAAACATAACATATACTAAACATATACTCTATACTTGTGCTCCTAATTAAATTAGTATAAGTTACTAAGTTTAATTAACACAAGTAAGTGATAGATAAGGCTTTGGTGTTTCAAACTAGAGGCCTTACATTTGGAGGGCTAAGCATTTGATTTAAGGAATTGAACAAAAGGAATACTAAGCTCTACAACAAGTAAGTTTACAAACTTATAATTAATTAATTATTTATTTGTATATTGCTTAATTTATTTAGTTGTGTATTTTAATGCAATTTGAATCCTAGGCAAATGAAATTCTTCATTTTATGAAGGGTTATGATGAGCACATTTTTGAAATTTACTCTATTTAGACTTGTGCTTACAACACATGTATTTATGTCTAAATACCATAACTGATTTCTAACACCTACCCCCATGAAGTCTGGTTGTCTATACCTCACTCATTATATGGAGTTTGTCTCCACTGTATGGATGATGTATGATGTTGATCTTGTTTTGGTAGAGTAGCTAGCTTGTTTCTTCTTGTTTTATTTGTTGAGTACTATCATCTTCTCGAATCCTTTGGGTACAGGTATTTTACGATTATTACATGTCTTGAGAGATTTAGATAACTTATTGAGGTACTACTAGGGTACCATTGCTTTTGCCTACATGTACTCACGTTTGGATAGAGTATGCCAAGGTGGCTCATGGATTTATGGATGCTTATTCATGCAAGATGTGAGTGATAGTTCTTGTCCTTTTGCTCTTTATCTTTTATTTGTTTTTTCTAATTTTTTGAGTTCTGATTTAACAGATCTAGGCTTATGAGTTCAGGGGTTCTTCTTTATCCGACTGTCAAGCATCTCTTGGATTAGGAAGACCACTTGTTTGATTGAGGATTGCACAGAGGCCCGAGACTACATGAGTAGGCTATCACTTGGATAAGTATGCCTAATTCCTATTATGTTGGTTGTTTTATTTTTTGGGGATTCATTATTCACTTTTGCCTTTTAAGTAGATTCTCCTTCGCTGGTGGGTGATTGTTAGTATAAATGTGTCCTGGTGCCATTTCTTGTAATATAAATGACATTGTACTTTTATCCTTATGGAAATATAATATTCTTTTAGATAAAATGTTTATTTATTTGAGTGTTTACCCTTTAGCATAATGCTAAATGAGTTTATTATCAAGTGTTGATAATATGAGTGATAAATTCATTTAGTATATATGCTATAAATTGTTCATAGTTATTAGATTAATAAATGGGTCATATTAATTCATAGACTATCACCTCTATTTATTTTCTTTAATCAGTATGTGATATCGATAGTGGTAGGTAGTGAGTCTCATGATACTTGATATGAGATATGAGAATAGATGTGTGAATACTCATGTGATGGGTGGATCGACTAATGATGTAAGATAAGTGATTGCGTGGAAATTCACTTTAGTTAACAATCATTATCTTAGACATAATGGTGCATATGGTCCTTTGACCTGAGGTAACACGGTCATTCACATATGGTTGATTAGAGTTTGTTACTGCTTATATACTTGTGCTAGCCATGTATGGGTATATGGTATATGGTGGCTCCAGTCAGTTCTATGTAGGGATGAATGATTGGCCAAGATGGAATTCATTACCTGGATTGAATCGGGATAAAGTCCTATGCTATCTAAGTTGTTCTTAATGAATAAGTACCTGGCTAGGTCAAACTTGACTTACTTGATAAGTGTTTCAGTGCTAGAATGTGTTTATAGTAGAGGTCATGTTTTATTGAGAATTGAACTGAAGATGAGGTCATATGATTGAGGCAATTAGAGTTTGACTAACCATGACTTTAGCCAATGTCAGAATCTTTAAATGAAGGGACATTGAGTGCACGGTAATTATGTTATATTGTTCTTACGAATATATGAATAGCATTCATTTCCCATTGGGTAGTCATGACATCTATGTTAGAGGTCACTCACGACTTATGGAAAATAAATGTGATTAATTGGGATTTTCATATCTAGCTTGGAAAGAGTTTCCAATAATATTAAGAGTTAATATTATTTATTTCCATTGCCATTTTGACTTGAATCTAGTAAGTCACACACATAAGGGTAGCATCAATAATGATATTTATTAATTTGATTATTAATTAAAATGTTTAATTAATTAATTAAACTAATTGAATTGAATTTTTGCTTGTGTGGGGATCTAGCATATCTCAAAATCTATTGAAAGGTTAGGACTATTAAATATTAATTTGGACTTAATTTAATATGTGATATTAAGTTTAAGGACCAAATTGATATTTTCTAATAATACTACTTTGGATATGGACCATAAGATGGGCCTTATGTATGTAGCTTAATAGATGATGCTTGAGCTTGGACAATTAGGTGTATTATTAATATGGGCCTTCTTTAAATGTTAAATAAAGCCCATAACACTAATTAATGGATGTTATAGAGATGGGCTCATTTAGGTGTTAAATAATAAAGCCCACTTATTAAAGGAGGTGCCACGTAAGCATGACCATGTGATGATCATGCTTCCATGGTGGCCACTAAGCATAGCTTTACATGCAATGTGATTGCATGGTTGATAACATGGAGATGTGTTATAAGCATGCACCTTAAGTTAGTGGTCAATCTCTACATGCATGAGATAACTTATTTTACACTTAAAGTGAAAAAGTAAGCACATGCATGAGATTGCTTATCCTACACTCAAGCTTGAGTTAGTGGAGAATCTCTACACATGCAAATCAGTCTCTTACATACATACACTAAGTTAGTGAATTTTCTCATGCAAATCAATCTCTTACATACATACACTAAGTTAGTGGATTTTCTTTACACACTTGATACTTTACTTACCACTTACATTGGAGAGAAAATATTAAGAGAGAAAATTAAAGTTAGTTCTTCTTCTTCATCTTTCTTCTTAGTGTTATGAGTGTGTGAGTGAGAAATACAAGATTTGTGTTTCTTTATAAGTCCATTGTCATAATCCTTTGTACAAGAGTTATGCAAGTGAGGGCTAAATCCAAAGGAGGTACGAAATCCTACATCATCCAAGCAAAGAGAGGAGCTCTAGCAAGCTTTTGGGTCACCAATAAGGAGGAGCTTGTGGGTAGAGATTCTTTAATAGCATAGAGTCATTCATTACCACTTGTGTGTTTCAAGCTATAGGCTTCACACTTGGGGAGGTAGGAGCTTGTAGATTTGCATCAACCATTTCCTAAAGCCTACTGAATGTCCTACCGACATTTGGAGTTTGTAAGTGTTACTAAACTCTAGATGTAAGTCTCTTGCCATGAATTGTGTTTTGGTTATTTTGTGAATCTTTGATTTATGTTGTCTATTAAGCGTGCAAGTAATTAGTTATGTAAATTCATTGTGTTATGATCTTGGTGGTTTTGGAATGCTTGCTTTCATACAAGGGTTACACACTAGGAAAATTTTTTAAAATTTATCCTAACCGGTTTCATACTCATACCACATTTTTGTTCATATTCTAGTGTGTGTAATCGATTCCTTAAACTGGTATTAAGAGCCAAAATCACATAATTTTCATGCTAAATGTTATAATAATTACAAGAGTTGTGATTATGCTTATTATTAGTTATAAGAGTTATGACTAAAGATGCTTAAAAATTCAAAGTATTGTTCATGCTACTATTTTGAAAATATTATTCACTGTACCGTAGCAATTTGCATAGACAACATGTTTTTTTATTATTTTTCTTGTTTTTTGACTTTATAAATATATGATAATATGCAAGTGTTATATTTTATTAAACATTTGCTTATCATATATGCAACGAATGATCATGGACTTAGTTTACATCCTTTAGTTTGTAATAGTAATTAATTTTATTATGTAATTCAGTGTTAATTATATATATTTAGCATGTAAATTTTTGCCTTGGTATGCCAAGGATTGAATGTAAATTACAAGAGTTGTAATTTGGACTTGAAGTGTTCAAGATGGTGGCCCATTCAACCTTTGGTGGCATGGATCAAGGCCCATGGAGATGGTGACTAAGGAGTTCATGACTTGAAGGATTTTCTTTGGCTAGGCCCCTTTGCAACATATTCTAAGAGTTAGAATATACTTAAGAAAGGCCCATGATCACTCCTTATTTGTGTATCCATTTTACATGTTCTATGTATATATGTGACATATATATTGTAATATGCTATATGCATATATGATATGTATATATGAATAGATGCCATGCCATGTATGTATAAGATATATACAATTGAAACTGGCTAATTTGCAAAGTGAGACCTTAATAATAAAGACCTAAAAACCTTCCAAACTAAATTTAAGTTTAGGCTCTCCATTGGAGCAATAACTTGCATGGTTTTGGGCTTGTGTACATTGGCTATGGATACATAGGGGTGTACATAAGCCCCAAGAGATTTATGTAGTGTTATTGTTGAGCATGAGATGTTGTGGGTGTATGGATACACTATGGGCCAAGAATGGCAAATAGGAGTACCTGAGGTTTGTAGTGTTCAAATCCATACATGTTGCTAATCCAATGGTATGGACCTAACTAATGCCAAAGGCCAAGATGGCAATGTGTACTTGAGGCCCATAACATTAGGAGTCGGATTGATGAACATCACATGAGATGTGATGGACAAGAGTTGTCTACTTAATGAGAACTATTATTCCAAGAATGGTAATGTGTACCTGAGGAATATTAGTGGCCCATTAAGAATTCCATCACCTACTAGAAATCCATCCAATAAGGGATTTCCATTTCCTACTTTGGAAGTGTAGGATCCATAAAGTTAGTGGGAGGCCATTATAATTAAAGACCAAATCAAATGGTAAAATAACAATGTCATATAACTAATTAATCTTGTTACCTTTCATAGAATCTTGATAATATGAGATCATCAAACCCATTCATGATTATACTTGACCAACATAGGCTCACGGGCCCTAATTTTATTGATTAGCTAAAGAATCTAAAAGTTTTTTTAGCTTTTGAAAATATAATTTATGTATTAGAACAAAGCCCACCCAAACCACTTCCCAAAAATGCTTCCCAATAGGAGCAAATCACTCTTGATAAATGGAAGGATGATGATATGCAAGCACATTACATAATTTGGGCTTCCCTGAGCACAAAAATCCATTGGCAACATGAGAAGTACACTAGTGCAAATGAAATCCTACTTCACCTACAAGAGTTGTTTGGTGAGCAAAGTAGGACTGCTAGATATGAGATATCTAGGTAGCTTTTTCATGCTAAAATGAGGGAGCAAGAGGAAGTGGGAGCCCATATGAACTCCATGATTAGATCAATGAAGGAGCTAGAGAGTTTAGACTTCATAATGGACATCCACCTTTAAGTGGACTTGATCCTTCAATCCTTTCTAGAATCTTTTGGGTAAACCATTGCTAACTTCCATATGAACAAGATAGAGTGCACTCTTGCAGAGTTTTTAAACATGCTTGTAATGACCTAAAAGGCTTTCTAAAAGAGCAAAGGGAAAGAGGTTGCACTTATTGCCATTTCAAGTGGGTCTAAGAAGAAAGGCAATAAGAAAAAGAAAGGCATAACAAGTGTTGTCAAGCCCACGGGTGGCATAGCTAAGAATAAGAGCAAGGCCATTATGAGGGAAGAGCAAGGTAAGGGAAAGTGTTTCCATTACCAAGGTGAAAGACATTAAAAGATGAATTATCCTAAGTTCCTTGAGTCTCTCAAGATAAAAGGAAAGGGAAAAAAAGATGAAGGTGAGACTTTCTCTAATTTATTAGCTTCTAAATGTTCTAAAAGCTTATTTAATGCATGGGTATTGGATATTGGTGCAAGTTCTCACATTTGTTTATCCTTGCAAGATTTAGCAAATGAGAGGAGGTTGAGGCCTAATAAAGTGACCTTAAAGCTTAGAAATGGAGCAAGTGTTGCAGCCAAGGCTATAGGATCAACTTCAATTAATTTATATAATTATATTTTATTATTGGATGATGCATTGTATGTGCCTAATGCCTATAAAATCATTGTCTCTATTTCTAGATTAACTAGAAAGGGTTATGAATTCCACTTTCATAGAGATGTATGTAAGATTCATTTTGGAAATGTATTGGTTGGCATATGTTATTTAATACATGGTTTATATTATATTAATAATTTGTCTAGAAACAACGAGCCTTAAACTAATGTGAGTGATGTGAATGCAATGCTAATTGAAAATGCCTCTAACTCCAAATATCTATGGCACTTGAGATTGTGCCACATTGTAGAGGATAGGATTATAAAGTTAGAAAGGATAGGAATCTTGACTAATCTTGAATCTGTATCCGATCCAATTTGTGAGGCTTGTCTTCAAGGCAAGATGGCTAGATCACTATTTGTTGAACAAATAGCAAAAGCCAAAGATATGGTAAAGATCATACATAGTGATGTATATGGACCATTTAGTGAAATGGCTAAAGGTGGTTCTACTACTTTATAACCTTTATTGATGATCTATTAAGGTATGATCATTTTTTTCTTATAAAGAACTCTTATCCTTGTAAATAATTATGCTTCGACCCATTTTGTGAAGTAGTTTATTGCTACTAAGATGAACTTATGTTTGTTCAAGGCTGATGGATGGATTTCCCTAATTATTTTTGGTCCCCATGCTGAGAAAGGCCTTGGAGAGGAGATATAGTGTAATTCTGTTTAGGGAAGGTGGCTGACACTGCCGTGGATTTGACACTTGCGGCATCCCCTTATGAATTTGATACAGTCTTCCATCATTGTCGTCTTGAAGAACCCTTGTCTGATTAGCTTCTTAGCTAGGATTGCTCCATTCATATATGGATTGCAAACACCTTTGTGTACCTCTCCTATTGCTCTTACAACCTCAGTTTCATATAGACATCAATGTTGTAACCCATCTAAAGTTCTTCTATATAACACTCCCTAGTGCAATGTGAATTTTGATGCTAATGACTGCCTTATCTTTTTCACTTTCTTGATTGCGATAGGCTCATTCCTTCAGATATCTCTGGATGTTATAGAACTAGGGTTTTTCAGCTATTTTTGTCTTTGTTATCCTGTAGCTCTTAGAATAAGGTTATCCCAATTTGAGTTGGATAAAGGCTTCATAGGCATTTTGGATGGTCCTTCCTACACTAATGTTAGGGAAGCAAGTGCATCTACCATTTGATTGTGGTTCCTAAGGAGATGAATGAATCCACATTTTTGAAAGGACATGGTGAGCAACTTCAAGTGATCTAGATAAGGCCTTAGGTGTTGTTCTTTTAATTCCCATTCTTCTGTGGCATGATTGATTACTAGTATGGAATCTCCAAAGATTTCAACTTTTGTAACATTCAGGGCTATTAGTGCTTTTATTCTGAGTGCGCATGGCTCATATTTTGCATTGTTATTTATGACTTTGAACTTGAGCTTTTTGGCAATTGGTACTACGTTACCTTTTGGAGATTGTAATATGACACCAACTCCTATGTCAAATTGATTAATTGCTCCATCAAAATACATCTGCCATCCTTAAATCTCGATGGCTGAACTAAGGTCATATGAGAAGTCTAGTTGGATTTCTTCTAAGTTTAGAATGGGGTTGAGAGCTAGGAATTTGGTCATTGCTCTTCCTTTTACTACCTTTTTAGTCAAGTATTGCACATTAAATTTTATTAATAGCATGAGTACTTGGTAAGTTTTCACACCAAGGAAGGAGCTTTGTAGAGGTTCTTCATCGGATCCATTTTAGACATGGCCTAAATTCTGTAGGATAGAAAGTAATGTCTGCGTTTCTTTATTGCCTATACCATTGCTAGGCATATGTGCTCGACTTGGCTGTACTTTTCCTCATATGGCAACATCTTCTTACTTAAGTAGTAGACCGTGTGTTCTACTTTCATTTCTCCCTCTTAGGCTAACATTGCACCAATTGCATTTCCTTCAATGGACAGATACAAGGTTAAAGGTATCCTTAGTTTAGGTGGTTTTAGACTTAGTGGGTTAGCTAGATAGTTTCTAATATTGTCGAATGCTAACTGACACTGCTCATTCCACTCAATTAGCTGATTTTTTCTGAGTAGCTTGAAGATTGGTTCACACACTACCTTTATGAATCTGTCGATGAATTGTAGTTTCCCTAGAAACCCTCTAATTTCTTTTCTTATTTTTGGCACTACATCTCCTTGATTGCTTTTTCTTTGTCTGGATCCATTTCAATCCCATTATGACTAACAATATACCCAGCATCATTCCTAAAGTGACCTCAAATACACATTTCTTCAGATTAAGGCTGAGATTATACTTCTCGACTCTTTTGGGGAACTTTTCGACATCAGATGGGTGTTCTCCCTTAGTTTTAGACTTTACCATCATATCATTAGTGTACACATCCACTTCTTTGTTTATCATGTTATGGAACATTATAGTTGCCATTCTTTAGTAAGTTGCTCTTCTGTTCTTTAAATCGAAGGGCATTATGCTGTAGCAATAAGTGCCCCATTCTATTTTGAAATTGTCCTTGCCTTGTCGATGATGGCCATTAGGATCTGATTATACCCAGAGAATTCATACATGAAGGAGTATATTGGACATATTGTGGTGCTATCAACTAGTATGTCTATGTGAGGTAGTGGGAAGTCCTCTTTTGGGCAGGCCTTGTTCAGATCTTTATAGTCGACATAGTTTATAACCCTTCCATATTTCTTTGGTACTGGCACCATATTTGATAACGATTCCAGATAGTCTACTACCTCTATAAATTTTTCCTTGATGTGCTTCTCGATGTCTTCTTTCACTAGTTGGGCCCATTATGGTTTGAGCCTTCTCAATTTCTACTTTACTAGTTTGCACCTATCTTTGGTAGGGATTAAGTGTTGAGCAATGTCTCTGTCAATACTAGGCATATCATCGTATGTCTAGGTAAATACTTTTGAATGTTTTATTAATATTTTTTCAATTTCTCTCCTTTCTTTAGGGGTAACATCTTTTAAAATGTGCAAAATGTGTGGTTCAGATTCTATGCCAATATTAAATGATTCAGTGCATATGGAATGAATGTTAAATATGCTAATGTCTTGATCAAAGCAATGCACAACACCATCAGGAAAGACATTAAACAAGTAAGCAAAATCTCATTTCATTGCATTAACTCTGGATTTCATTACATCATTAGTTTTAAACAAAAAGAAAGTACATAGATCAATATCAGTAATGTCTTCAATTAGGATGTCATCAATGCTTGATTTAAGGATGGCAGCAGCTTGAGCATAATCAATAGTCTCACTTTTAGATTCTAGCTCTAGATTTTTCATCAGCTCATTGATGTAAGTCTTAGTGACTATAGCTAGTAGGTGCTTTCTCTTGATAGTGTCATTAAAAATCTTAAACCCTGGTTTCTTAATCCTGCTGTTTACCCATTTCTTAGCTTGTCCTTGGTAGACTCAGGTTGAGCTTTCAGCCATAAAGAAATTAACTTCTTAGCCTTAGTGTCCTTTTAAGGATTGTACCTTAGACCGCATCAGCTGGTCTATCCTTAAAAGTCAGGGAATTCTGTGAGCTAATGTTTCTTCCTCTTAATCCTGTTCCAAGTAAATATTGCATCTTCTTCATTATGGTAGCAACTTATTGATCGACATTACTGTCATTGATTATGGAAACTTAAAATGTTGGTGGGGCCATATTCAGAAAGGCAATAATGTTATTTATTTTAGCAGGGATGGTAACAACCTTTCTATTTAGAGGTAACTTGATCTTCTGATGCACAGTGGAGGGTATACCCCCTAGTGGGTAGAACCAAGGTCTTCCTAATAGTAGGCCAAAATTTAAAAGGATGTCTAAGGCGGTAAATTCTTTTACTAATTTGATATCACCCATTGTAACTACTGCTTTGAAAGTCCGGATGACTGGCTTTTTTGAATCATTATAGGTTCGTATGACCACATTGGATTCTTCTAGGTTTTTAATATTCATCCCAAACTTATGTAGTGACCTTAGGGGGCAAGCATTGATAGCAGATGTGTCATCCACCATAACATGCAGAGTCTTTTTAGACCTAACAATTACTTGTATAAAGAGAGGACAATTGTGCACCCTTACTTTGAGGGGTAAATCTTCATCCGAAAAGGTGATTGCATTAGAGGGAGCTTTCATCAGAGAGGCTATCTTCTTGTAGGGTGAGGCATCAGTGGCAATCTTTACCTTATTTAATGCCCTGACTAGGGCATCCCTGTGCTACTTGGAGGCCATGAGTAAGTCCCAGATACTAGTTTGTGCTTAAGTCTTCTTAAGCTATTTGAGGATAGTGTCTTCCTCTTTGACTAAAGCTTGATCACTTGTCACTTCTTTTCCTTTAGGGGGATCTTTCTCCTTCTCAAGGGGTTGATATACTTGCTTGCTGTGAGTCACATGGTTAATTGCTAGTGAGGGTTTCAATTGGTTGTTTATCTACCTTTGTGCTATTTTTCTGGTCTTAAACAATGATTTTAGGATCATCAGAGTCATACCATATATCAATCCTCATGACTTATAGGTTTTGAAGTTTAATAGTGTTGTCCACTCCATCTTCATTGTCAAATTCTTCTCCCTATCCTGAGGGTACTATGTCTTCTAAGTGAGTGTGAGTAGCAAGAGGTGTGTACTTTACTTTGTAGTCGAACATCCTAAATAGCTGGCCTAGTAAATCCTATACTCCATGGTCACTACCTGTATCTACTTCCTGTGAGTAGGGCAATCAATCACTTTACCATTCATAGGGAGAGCTGTATCCTCAGTTCATTTTTGTATCATCAAATGGGAGGAATTTCCAAGACATCGGAATGTATTCAAAAGTAGAAGGACATTATTCATCTTTGTTAGAGTCATAAGGTTTAAGAATAAGGCTTGAGAGTTTATCATAGGCTTTTTAATTGTTCAACAAGGTCTTCTGGTAGATTGGAGGAAATCATGCTGATGGTTGGTGGAGGCATGTTTCGATAGTTTAGGAGAAGATTGGTCTTGATGCTACGTCATTTTTTTAGGTCATCAATCTTTTTAGAGTCAATAAGGTCTTAGATTGCATTCATGAGGGTTCCACATGCATCAATGGTACGACTGGGAATTTAGTGAAAGTGGCAGAATAGGTTTTGGTCAATAAAAGGGGGTAATGGGTTTGGAAGAGGCTTAGGCTCTTAAGGCTATAAGAGGTTCTTTTGTTAAAGTCTCTGGAATACTTTGGATAGGGGGAGGTTGAAGCTTAAGAACTTTCACGATGGTCTGATGGCATTAATAGATGGTGGACAGTGAGTGTTGGGTTGGATTAGGTTTATTTTTGTGGCTCGGGTAAAGGTGTTTTAGATGTTTGATTGGTATTACAGTGGAATGTGTTTCTAACTTGATGAGGTTCCTCATCTTTAATTTTGATTCCAGTCTAATGGAGAGCTTTAAAGTCAGGATAATGAGTAAAAATCATATATTTTTTGAAATATGGTAATGCCCCTTTGATTATCAGCTATATATGTTCATCTTCAGGAGGATGATTTCTAATTTTGACTGCCTTTCCTCGACATCTTGTGACATAGTCAGAGAAAGCTTCACTGAGTTTCTGCCCTGTGGTCTCGAGATTTCTACGAGTGATGTCTAGTTGAGTATTGTATTCATACTATTTGATAAACTTTTAAGTTAACAGTAGCCAATCACTTTTAATTTCATCCTCAAGGTTAAATAACCATGCTCTCAGTCCTTCCTCTAGTGATGTGAAGAAGAATTGAACAATCTAAGATTCTGTTAGCTTTATAATAGCTATAAAAGTAGCATATTGCCTTAGATGGACCCTTAGATCCCCACTTTCGAGCAAAGTTTAGTAGTTTAAAATCATATAGGAATGGTTTATCTTTGAACAATGCCTAGTCAGTGAAGCTTTTGGAGCCATGGGTTCCTTTGTCTTTAAAAACAAATTCCAACTGAGCCTTTCTATTAGCCAATAGTTTAACCTCCCATATCAATTCAGGCTTGGTTATGTCAATAATTTTTATAGATTTTGGTGCATTTCTGAGATCCTGGTAGTAGTCATTGTCATCATCAACTTGAACTGGAGTGCAAGGAATTCCCTTTGCTTTTTCTACCTTGGGGTGAACAAATGTGGAACCTTCATTTGATGGTGTATTATTCCTATCTCGAGCATTTTTGGCCTTGATCTAGGCTTGAAGGATTTTAGCTATTGTACAATCAGTGAGCAATTTTTGGATCCCCTCATTTAGTTTGTCTTTGAATTACTGACAAGAGATATCTTCTTGGTCACTCATATTTGAATGTTGTATTCCTGTACATTTATTAAGGTTAGCTAAATGAATGATGCATGATGGGTTTCCGCAAGTATACAGATTCGTACAAGTAGTAGTGAAATATCGATCCCACAAAGATTGCAAATTGACTACAGTGATACTAGTTATGTTTGTTTGTTTAAACAATGAAAAAGGGTATTTTTAATTAAACTAAAAATTAAACTAAGACAAAACATAAAAAAGCACAGTGAAATAACAATCACTTTAGAGAGCTAGGGTTCTTATTACTAATTCAACCTTTATTTAAAATCAATTTACTGCTAACCAATACCTAACCTTAATCCAATTTGAGGGTTTCCCTAAAATCATAGGCTTTCCTCCTAAGACAACCCTATGATTAACCAAGTAAATTGACGTTCTTAGATTTAAAGCTCTCGCCTACTAAGCGTTCGGTTAACCCAGTTTAAGCACCAACCCTTAATCAATATTAGTTGCTTAAGTGTTTCTTAACTAAGAAAGCATCTAATAGGTTATTGTTTAAATCCAATACAACCCATCTCTCGATCAAGTTTTATTATGTATATTCAATTAAAGGGTGATCAATCCTAAGAAGACATTAAGTTCAACAATAACCAAAGGATCCATATTAATGGCTTAGGTTTAATTGTGATTAGCCCATGGTTGAATAACAATAAGAACCCTAACTAAGAATTTAGCTACTCATGTTAATTTTAAGAAATAAAGAAGAATAATAACATAAAATAGACATCATCATTGAATTAAAATTAAGAACGAATAAAAAAAATTGAATAAAATAAACCCTCTGTTAAATAGGAAGCTTGATGTTCTTTAATTTTTATTCTCCAATCTCTAAACTAACATAAGCAAGAAAAAATCCTTGTTTTCTCAAAACTGCTCTAAGAAAAATTATATCTCCAAAAAGTGATGATAAGAAAAAAAGAATTCCCCTTTATTTCTGGTGGCTGCCCTCTTATAAAACCCTAATTACCAGCCCTAGGGTTATATCCTTGTGAAATCTCCCTCTAGTCCTTCATGAGTCAGTAATTAAATTCGCATGTGACTTTCCTAATCACCAGGTCACACGGCCGTGTGCAAAATGCGCATGGCCGTGCACATCATTTTTTAGCATTTCAGCATATTGATCTCCATTACTTTTTAGGCTCGCTTCAAGTGCTCACGGTTCCCATATAACCTTCCTATACTGTTCTTTGACTTCCCTAAATACATAAAAATCAACCAAAAATAAACCAACTAATATGTAAAAATAAATAAACACACAAGACATGCAGTAAGTACTCAACTAAATAAAAACTGAATAAAAGAAACATAAACTTAACTAAAATTGAATTTTTCCTAAGACAAAGACTATTTAATAAAATGCATTTTTCACACTTATTAAATTCCCCCACACTTGAATATTTGCTTGTCCTCAAGCAAAACCTGAAAACACATATCTACCTAAAGAATCATACTCATTAACTAGCTTTAACTTGACTAACTACCATAATCTTCCTTTAATAAAAATTTTATAAACTCGAAAAGTAAAACAGCAATTGAGGTCAAGAATATATTGTTACTGTGTGAAGAGCATACTTTTCTAGTGAAAATATGAAAACAAACGATTGACACTCAAGAAAAATGAAAACAAGTAGGAATTGTGCCAACAATAAAGAGGCTAAGAAGTTCATCAATCAATATCTTCCCAATCTCAGCATCCCCCACCTTTCTTGTGTTACTCAGTGTGGAAACCTCCAAAAAGGGTCCTTTGGTTACTCTTACTCTTAAAGAGCATTGGAGTAGAAGGAGCATTTAAAAGATTTTTCTTTTCAATTTTAATCTCAAAATGAGTGCATTTTACGCTCCATCTCACTTCTTGATTGATTTTTTTTAACATTTATAACCACTCTAAAGCAGCATCAAGTTCCTACTCACAAATACTATTCTCAAATATTAATCATATAGATTCACTTGTTCAATAGAAAAGTAAGCATTAATGTTCACTAAAATGTAAAAATTCTTAACCACAAGTTGCTCTTCTAATTTAAAAATTTAAAATGATCCATTAAGGGAAGATTAAGGCATTTCTTCAAGAAAACTAAGATTAATGAATAAGGCTCTAAAGGTGTATATGTTGCAAAAATTCAAGTGTAAGAGTAAGGCACAAACACACAAAAAGGGTAAAACAAAACAAAATAAAATAAAATAAAAATAAAAATAAAGCATGTAAATTCTTAAAATAAAACAAAAACACATGCATACAATCATGAAAAGTAAATAAATAAAAGAAAATTAAAGAACAATATACTCCCTTTATTCCGGTGAAACTGGAGGGGGAATATATGGTGTGACCATGATGCACTTTGTAGCTTCATTTATAGCTTTAGATCTTTTGCTTTGAGGAAGGATGCGAAAGATTTCAACAATTTGAAGTTACAACCTTTTAGCTCTGGAGTCACAGCTAACAAGCTTGCAAAATAAAAAAATTTTAATTCCTCCCCTATACTTAAAATGTGCAATGTCCTCATTGTAATGTCGATAACAGGAAAATTTTGAAGAATTCGACGTGCCTGTTCATCAGGTCGCATAGCCGTGCTACCTGATTTAAGCCATATCACTACGCACGGCCGTGCTACCTGTTAGCATAGAATTTTTGTTTTGTTTTTTTTAATATTGGTAGGACAAACCTCCCATATTTATTTCATAACTGGAAGAAAAAAATAAATGGAAAAATAAGAAAAAGTAACATTCATAAAATAAAAATCCTTAACAAAAAAAACAACTTAAAAAAAAAACATACTTCAATTCAAAACATGAAACATAACACATAACGTTCCAAAAAACATCACAATAATAATAAAAAAAACACATAAAGTAAACATTGTTCAAGCTAGAGCTAAACACTTTAAAACAAGGTCTTCATTCCTCCCCTTCATCCTTAGAGGAGTACTCTTGTGCTAGCATATCTTCATCATGCAGGAATGGCAGTGGGATAAAATTTTAAGAGCTGAAATAGGCGTTAAGGTTATGGTTAATCATATGCAATGTGCGATTCATTTGCTTAGAAGTACGACCCATTCCTACCACTTCAGAATTCAGCTCTCCTACGTTGGAATCGATGACTCCAATTTGCAACTCCAAGCTATCCAACCTTTCTAACATATTATTTAGAGAGACATCTTCCTCTTCCTCTTACTCTACAAGTGCAGGCGAGATAAGAAAAGCTCACCCTGTATGATCAACTCTAACCATTCCCATGGATTCCATCATGCCAGTATTAATGAAGTAACGACCTGGGACCCTTTCAAAAGGCATATTATCGATGTCAAAGTTTAAGTACTTGGCTATAGCTATTACTAGGCCTCCCACTTTAATAGCCCCAGTAGCTTTTGTAGCAACATCTCTCAATTTCCTGGCTAAAGCATGACAGATATCAAGTTTTTTATCATTCACTATACAATATAAAATGTTTAGCTCAGTGGTGGTAATCACAAAGTCACCCTCTTTCCTTGGAAACAAAGAATGTGCCATGAGCCTATGAAGGTACTTGAGTGCGGGCAATCGAATCCTTGATTCTTTTGCTGACCGAGCCTCATAGAAAACTCCCCTCTCCCCAGTTAATTCTCTCCAAAACTCATTTCTATCATATGCAACATTAGCATCCTAATTTTTGGGAAAATGAAATACATCATTGAGTTCAAACAAACCTAGAGTATGCTCCTCATTCCCCAAATGAAAAGTTAGCATAAGGGTATGATCATTAAACTCAAAAGAAGAGAGAAATTCATAAGTGGGGATGGCATAAGAAGGATTCTGCATCAAAATAAAATCATTCCACCCCATCTTATGAACATACAAATTAATCTCGTCTAACAGCCCAATTTCAATCAAGGATGTGGCACTCAAATATCTGTTTGGCACAGTCTTCCTATTCATCATTTCTTGAAATTTATTCCTATGCTCACCATGTCTAAATTGAATTTGAAAGGGGAAAGGTTTTACCATTTGTTCCTCTTCAGCACCACCCAGATTATTGGAAGTTCCACCATGTCTTGCTCTTTTGGAAGGATTAGTTTGCTTCCTTACTATGTTCTTCCTTCTTTGATCTTTCTCCATGAGAGTTCCTTAAAAAGAAGTGAGAAAATATATAGAGTGGAGAATGGTGTAGAGAATGATTTTGTAGAGAGGAAGTGAGTGTTTATATAGAGAGTGTGATAATGGGGAATTGGGTCACATTTCATAGGAAATTGAAAAGGTGGTCAAGGGTTAGGTTTTCTAGGGCTTGGGAAGTGGAAAAGTGGTCAAAAGTGGAGTCCCTAGGGTTTTGGGGAAGTGTTGAGTGTTGGGAAGTGGAAAAATCCACTTAAAATAAAATTTCGCATGTTTTCTAAAAGTCAGGTTTGTCTTGTCACACGGCCATGCACGAAAGTCGCACGGCCATGTGTCGAGTTATAGCATCATAAGGCGCACGGCCGTGTGACCTGATGGTTTAGAAGTGGCGATGCAAGACGTATGGCCATGTGCAAAATGCACACGACCGTGTGACCTGGTGCACAGCTATGTGCAAAATGCGCACGATGTGATATGTATATGCATACTTCGTAAATTCACTGAATTAAAAATTCAACACATATAGACAAGAAATGCATCATAAATTTGAATTACAAGTCCCTTGAAACAAAAATTCCACAAAACATTTAACTCACAAGACCTCTTCTAGGGCTCCAACCTTTCTTTCATTCCCTGAAATGCACCAGAAACAATCATCAAAAATAGAATAAACTTGCAAAAATGTAAAACAAATAACCAATAATAAAAATAAAAAAAACAAATACAAATACAAATAAAAAAAATAATCTTGGTTGAGCCCCCAAGAAGCGCTCTTTTAATGGTCCATGAGCTAGACCATCAAATTGATCATCCAGTTAATTCCCTCAAGTATAAAACTTGATGGAACTCCTCAAATGTGCTTCTGTGGTAGAGCTTTAACCTTTGCCCATTCACTTTGAATGTGTCTCCTTTTGTGTTGCTCAATTCCACTGCTCCATGAGGCTATGAATGAGTCACTGTATACGGTCCTGTCCATATACTTTTCAACTTTCCAGGAAACAATTTGAGTCATGAGTTGAATAACAAAACTTGATCACCTTCCTTAAACTCCTTGATTCTTACTCTTACATCATGCCATCTCTTAGTATGTTCTTTATAAATCCTTGAATTTTCATAAGTAGCTTCCTTTATCTCTTCAAGTTCATTCAACTGTAACATTCTTCTCTCAGCTGCCTTCTTGAAGTCAAAATTCAAGGTTTTCACTACCCAGAAGGCCTTGTGTTCAATCTCAATGAGAAGATGACATGCTTTGCTATAAACCACCCTAAAGGGAGACATCCTAAGAGGTGTTTTATAAGCTGTTCTATATGCCCACAAAGCATCATCAAGCTTCCTTGCCCATTCTTTCCTTGACTTACTTACTGTTCTCTCCAAAATCTTCTTCAAATCCCTATTACTCACCTCAACTTGGCCACTGGTTTGCGGGTGATAAGGTGTAGCTACCCTGTGCTTCACACCATAGCGAGCTAATAAAGCTTCCATATTCTTGTTGTATAAGTGTGTTCCCCCATCACTTATGATGACTTGAGGCATTCAAAATCGAGAGAATAGCTTCTTTAGGAACTTGTAAACAACCCTTGCATCATTGACTGTGCATGCTTGAGCTTCCATCCACTTGGAAACATAATCCACACAAACAAGAATATACTTATTACCATCTGACACTGGAAATGGTCCTATGAAATCAATGCCCCAAACATAAAAAATTTCCACCTCTAGAATTCCAGATTGGAGCATTTCATCCTTCTTTGAAATGTTTCCACTCCTTTGGCATGCATCACAATGCATCACAAAATCTCTAGCATTTTGAAAAATCATCGGCCAATGGAACCCTGTTTCAAGAACCTTAGCAGCTGTTCATTGTGGTCCATAATGTCCACCATTGACCCTCCCATGATAGTGTTGTAAGATGTCTCTTGCTTCCTCCTTTGTTATGCATCTCTTGACTATGCCATCGTTGCATAATTTCCACAAGAATGGCTCATCCCAAATGTAGAACTTAGCATCACGAATCAACTTTTTCTTTTGCTGAGGAGTGAACTCTTTTGGAATTTCACCCATTGACAAAAAATTTAATATATCAGCAAACCAAGGAGCACCCATAAATTCTATAAAAAGCATTTTGTCAGGGAACATCTCCTTGATAGGCTCTTGCTTATCACTTTCCTCGTGTTTCAACTCCAACCTTGAAAGATGATCAGCTACTACATTTTCAGCTCCTTTCTTATCTCTGATCTCAATATCAAACTCTTACAACAGAAGTACCCTTCTCATGAGCCTTGGTTTTGAATCCTTTTTGTTCATTAAATACTCCAATGCTGCATGATTTGTGTATACAATTGCCTTAGATCCAAGGAGGTATGATCTGAACTTATCAAAAGCAAATGTAATAGCTAGCATCTCCTTTTCTGTAGTAGCATAATTCAACTGAGTATCTATTAATTTTCAGCTCACATAATAGATCACATGCAACCTATTCTCCTTTCTTTGGCTAAGAACGACTCCTATTGCATGATCACTGGTGTCACACGTCAACTCGAATGGTAGACTCCAATATGGTGCCATCACTATAGGAGTAGAAACAAGTGCTTGTTTTAACCTATCAAAAGCCAATTTACAGTCATCAGTAAAATCAAAAGGTGAATCTTTTTCAAGTAACTTACAAAGTGGTTTTGAAATTTTTGAGAAATCCTTGATAAATTGCCTATAGAAGCCTGCATGACCAAGAAAACTCCTAACTCCCTTAACATTTGTGGGGTACTGCAGCTTCTCAATTGCCTCCACCTTTGCTTTATCAACTTGAATGCCTTGAGCTAAAATCTTGTGTCCAAGTACAATACCTTCATCTACCATGAAATGGCACTTTTCCTAATTCAGCACCAAATTTGTTTCCTCACAATGTGCCAGAACTTGCTCCAAATTGCTCAAACATCCTTCAAATGAGTTTCCATAGATAGAAAAATCATCCATGAAAACATCCATGATCTCCTCCACTAAATCTGAAAATATAGCCATCATACATCTCTTAAAAGTTGCAGGAGCATTACATAACCCAAATGGCATCCTCCTGTATGCAAATATGCCATAAGGACATGTAAAGGTGGTCTTCTCTTAATCTTCTGGAGCTATTGCAATTTGATTATAGCCTGAATAAACATCCAAGAAGTAGTAAAAAGCATGTCCTGCTATTTGCTCCAACATTTGATCAATAAAGGGTAATGGGAAATGGTCTTTCCTTATGGATGAGTTCAGTTTCCTGTAATCAATGCACACTCTCCATCCATTCACAACTCTTGTAGGAATGAACTCTCCTTTCGTATTTTGCACAATTATTATTCCTCGCTTCTTCGGCACACACTGAATTGGGCTAACCCAAGAACTGTCAAAGATTGGATAAATAATTCCTGCATCAAGTAGTTTGACCACTTCTTTCTTTACCACCTTTTGCATGTTTGGGTTAAGCCTCCTCTGTCTTTCAATGGTTGGCTTGTGTCCATCCTCCATCAAAATCTTATGCATGTAATAAGACGGACTTATTCCTCTTATATCCAAAATCTACCAACCGATTGCCTTTATTTTTCTCTTCAGCATGTTTACCAATAAATCGTCTTGCTCCTTGCTAAGTTTAGAAGATATAATCACAGGTTAAGTTTGGTCATCACCAAGAAAAGTGTATCTTAAATATTGAGGTAACGGTTTCAAGTCTAGTTTTGGTGGTTTTATGATTGAGGGTGGTGTAGGTTCAGTGTTTGGTAGTTGTATGTGTGGTTGGTGCAGGTATTTTAGAGTCACTTCTTCTTGAGGAGATTGTACCTGTAAACACTTCTCAATATTCTCAACTTCTAAAGACCGTGCCAACCTCCGTCATTGGATTTCATTCACACATTCATCAATGACTTCAACTCGCATACAAAAATCTTCTTCATAGGGATATTTCATAGTCTCATAGATATTAAACTTACAGCTCTCATCCCCTACTATTAATATAAGAATTCCATCATAGACGTCGATTATTGCTCTAGCAGTGTAAAGGAATGGCATACCAAGGATTAGTGGAACCTCCTCATCTTCTTCAAAGTCAAGGACTACAAAATCCACTCGAAAAATAAATTTTCCAGCCCTTACTAACACATCCTCAACTATCCCTTCTGGTTCCTTCATTGTCCTATTTGCAAGTTGCAATCGAATGCTTGTAGGTTTTGCTTCTCCTAATCCCAATTTCCTGTAAACAGACAAAGGCATAAGATTAATTGAAGCTCCAGAATCACATAAAGCTCTTTGAAAATTTAAATTTCCCATAGAACAAGGAATAGTGAGAGTCCTTGGATGCTTCCTTTTTAAAGGAAGTTTCTTCAAGATGATAGCGCTACACTCTTTTGTGAGTGTGATGGTCTCACATTCTTACAACTTCTTTTTATTGGAAATCAGTTCCTTGAGAAATTTAGCGTGCTTAGGCATTTATGAAAGACATTCCACCAAAGGCATGTTGATATGAAGTGCTTTAAACCTCTCTAAAAATATAGCAAATTCTTGATCATGCTCTTGCTTCTTTAGTCTTTGAGGATATGGAGCTGGAGGTTTGTAAGGTTTCACTAGTGGTGGTGTAGGTTTCTCCACTACTCGTTCCTTATTGTTGTTATCCCCTTGTAGCTTCTCCTCTATTTGCACTTCAACCCATTCATCCTGTTGCTCTTTCTCCTCTTCTTTATTATTTTCATGCTCATATTCTATTATTGCTTTTGGGATTTGTATCTCTGTTCCACTTCTTAAGGTGATAGCCTTCAACTGTTCTTTTGGATTCTTCTTAGTGTTGCTTGGCAAAGAACCTTGATTCCTCATTGACAAAGAATTTTCCAACTACCCCATTTGCACCTTTAAATTATGAATAGAGGAAGAGTGGTTCTTGAACATAAGCTGAGTGTCTTGATACATTTGCTTAAATTTGCCTTCCAACCTTTTTGTAGCTTCATCTTGTTGATTCATTTTTGTGGACATCACATCCATGAACTTCTCCAACTTGCTCTCTAGAGAACTTCCAGAAGATGAAGTTTTTTCTTGGTGGTAATTTGATTGCTCGTGTTGCACATTATGCCCTACAAAACCAAGTGGTGCTTGTGGCCTCCACTGGTTGTTCCCTTGATTGCTCTAAGAGAAATTAAGATGAGTTCTCTAACTTGGATTATAGGTGTTGCCATGCACTTGGTTTTTCTGTCCTTTAAAGTTGTTCATAAAGTTTACATTCTCCATGGACAGGCTTTGCATCATCTGACACTCTATAGTTGGATGACTACCCTGACATAATTCACAAGAGGAGGACAAGTTAGATATGGCATTGATATTCATTTTATCCATTCTTTTTGATAAAGCATCAATCTTTGCATTTAACATCGTCAAACTGTCAACTTCAATTGCTCCCCCTCTCTTTGGAATAGCTCTCTCACTGGACCAGAGGCTTTGGGTATTAGCCATTTCTTCAAAAAGCTCCAAGGCATCTTATAGTGTCTTAAACATGATAGTTCCTCCTGCTGATGCATCTATGTTTGCTCTTACTGTTGGATTGACACCCTTGTAAAAAGATTGTGCCAAATCCTATGAAGGAATCAGCTGTGGTGGACATTGTTGCTGAAGATCCTTGAATCTATCCCAACACTCATAAAAACTTTCATCATCTCTTTGATAGAAAGAGTTGATTTCATTTCTGATTTTGAGTACTTTAGTTATTGGAAAGTACTTATTGAAAAAGGCTGTATAAAGCTCCTGCCATGTGTTTATGGAGTTAGGTGCCAAACTAGTGAACCATCTTTTTACTCTATCCATCAATGAAAATGGAAAAATGATGAGCTTGATTGCTTCTGCTGTACTCTATTCATCTTGAAGGTCGAACAGTACTCCAAAAATCTTATCATGTGACCAATTGGATCCTCATGTAGTAAGCCACTAAACTGTGAGTTTTGAATCATTTGGATCATGGCGGGTTTGATTTCAAAGTTGTTTGTAGCAACCGTCGACCTCACAATCAGAATTTGATCACCTAGGACATTGGGACTCACAAAGTCCCTCATAGTTCTATGGGCAATGTGCCCATTTTGGCCATCTTGCTCATTGTGTGGTTCCCCTTCGTTCATCCTATCTCTATTTTGTCTTCTCCTTCTGTGAATAGTTTTCTCAATCTCTAAATCAAGTGGTATTAATTGGACTCCTTGTTTGCTTGCGCCATGCGTTGTGTGCATGCAACAACAAGAGTTCCTATATAACCAAAAAATAACAAAAATAAAAGTAAAAAATAACGTCTAAATCCAACAACACAAAATTCTCAACAATATCAATTTGGCAATCCCCGACAACGACGCCAAAAACTTAATGGGTTTTCGCAAGTATACGGATTCGTACAAGTAGTAATGAAATATCAATCCCACAGAGATTGCAAATTGACTATAGTGATACTAGTTGTGTTTATTTGTTTAAACAACAAAAAAGGGTATTTTTAATTAAACTAAGACAAAACACAAAAAAGCACAATGAAATAACAATCACTTTAAAGAGCTAGGGTTCTTATTACTAATTCAACCTTTATTTAAAATCAATTTACTGCTAACCAATACCTAACCTTAATCCAATTTGAGGGTTTCCCTAAAATCATAGGCTTTCCTCCTAAGACAACCCTATGATTAACCAAGTAAATTGACGTTTTTAGATTTAAAGCTCTCACCTACTAAGCATTCGGTTAACCCAGTTTAAGCACTAACCCTTAATCAATATTAGTTGCTTAAGTGTTTCTCAACTAAGAAAGCATCTAATAGGTTATTGTTTAAATCCAATACAACCCATCTCTCGATCAAGTTTTATTGTGTATATTCAATCAAAGGGTGATCAATCCTAAGAAGACATTAAGTTCAACAATAACCAAAGGATCTAGATTAATGGCTTAGGTTTAATTGTGATTAGCCCATGGTTGAATAGCAATAAGAACCCTAACTAAGAATTTAGCTACTCATGTTAATTTTAAAAAATAAAGAAGAATAATAATAGAAAATAGACATCATCATTGAATTAAAATTAAGAACGAAT
The DNA here is from genome assembly GCA_947683625.1 of Mallotus nudiflorus. Taxonomy (NCBI): domain Eukaryota; kingdom Viridiplantae; phylum Streptophyta; class Magnoliopsida; order Malpighiales; family Euphorbiaceae; genus Mallotus; species Mallotus nudiflorus. The sequence continues at coordinate 489,450 of CANTUR010000377.1, read as the reverse complement.
AAAAACAATTGAATAAAATAAACCCTCTATTAAATAGGAAGCTTGATGTTCTTCAATTTTTATTCTCCAATCTCCAAACTAACATAAGCAAGAAAAAATCCTTGTTTTCTCAAAACTGCTCTAAGAAAAATTGTATCTCTAAAAACTGATGATAAGAAAAAAAGAATTCCCCTTTATTTCTGGTGGCTGCCCTCTTATAAAACCCTAATTACCAGCCCTAGGGTTATATCCTTGTGAAATCTCTCTCTTGTAATTCATGAGTCAGTAATTAAATTTGCCTTTGACTTTCCTAATCACCAGGTCGCACGATCGTGTGCAAAATGCGCATGGCCGTGCACATCATTTTTTCAGGATTTCAGCATATTGATCTCCATTGCTTTTTAGGCTCTCTTCAAGTGCTCACGGCTCCCATATAACCTTCATATAATGTTATTTGACTTCCCTAAATACATAAAAATCAACCAAAAATAAACCAACTAATATGTAAAAATAAATAAACACACAAGATATGCAGTAAGTACTCAACTAAATAAAAACTGAATAAAAGAAACATAAACTTAACTGAAATTGAATTTTTCCTAAGACAAAGACTACTTAATAAAATGCATTTTTCACACTCATCAATGCACGATGTGTGTCTACAAAAGAAAAGGGTGAATAAGTATGCACAAAGTGGATGCAAAATCCTATAATAAAAGATGATCATTGTTGCAAAAAACAATAGTTAGTATGTGCTATCTACATGTATGTTATGTATGCATGATTAATCTTGAGAACTGGTTAGTATTTCATGCATAGTGAATAAACCAATCACAAGCAAGCTCTCACTTCCAACCTTATTTCTCCATGAGGTTGTTCAATTTCTTTCCTAGGTGGGTTTTGAACCTATAGTCATCGGGGGACTATGATTCCGCTCTTGGAACTAGGATGTTTCAATTTATGTGGATCTGAACCAAAGGGTAAACTGAGGAATGATACTAGAATGTATTTGAGGTAATTAAATGATGTCAGTATGGGGATTAATTGTTAGGCTTCGAATGATGTCTAGAGCCCATATGCGCCCGTATGCATACGACTAAGGTCAATAAAAAGGAGCTTGAGTTCTTGTCCTCATATTGACATTCAATATGTTTACTAGGAGTCATGAAAGTATTGTTTGATAATTTATAATTTGGTTTTGTCATCATAAAGGTCCACAATCTAGTTGGATTCCTAATTTGTTCATTTGATTTATTAAGAATAAATGGACGATGTCTCATAGGTTCTATCATCAAGGGATGTCATTATTTATTAGTTCACATAGACTATTTAAGCTGAGGTACATGATCCTTATCATTCCTCATGCTTCAGGCTCGCACAAAGTATATGAGAATCATGTGGATCTTAGCATAAACATTCTATAAAAACTGACACTATGATGTCATTCAGCGATAGACACTAGAAGAGTCATGTCATTTATGAATATCATGTCAAACGAATAGCATTAGGATAAGGATAGCATGCACAGCTTGGCGGAATCTTAGTGGATGTTACTACTGGCTTATCTATATGAGATGAATCAAGGTGAAAGCTAAGGTTCCTTTAGCGAGAATGCCTCGATATGACTAGGGTTATAGACTCCAGCCAGTGAGTCTAGCATTCTTTTGATAACTCCTTTTAGGACTTAGGTTACAGACTCTAGTAAGATGAGTTCGGCAAATGCACGAGTAAAGACTAAAAATGATAATACCTATCTTTATTGCCCCGTGACTCGAGTGGAATCATAGTGGTAATGTCATTCAGTATTATCGAGGTTTTAGGGGCCAGTAGTGCATGTGTGATGTGTAGTGCAAATGCAATGGTAAGGGGCTTTATACGATTGAGTATTGCATAATGAGAAATAGTCATTTTTGAGTTGATTTCTCTTATGTAGAAATCCCTAGTGGAGTTGCCATTATGAGCAACCTAGGATTTCTCTTTCTTCCATGTTCATTGGAACGTCAATCTGAGTTTTTAGAATTTATGTGTTTTTTAGGGACATGACAACTTTACTGGATAAGGATAATGATTAGTCTTGGGAGGAATGAGATGCTTTTTGATTTTGTGGAGTCGCCACCTAATTTTTAGAAAATCGGGAAAAGAAAGGGACAACATTGAGTCACTTAATGAGTATTGCCCCCAGCAGAGTTTTTTGGGTTCGAGGAATCTCATCTACTTTTTAACTATTTCTTATTATACAATATTCAATATATAGCTACTGCAACATTCTAGTTTCGGTAATGAGAGTTTGTATAACATTCACATAATACATTAGATAACGGAAGATAAGTAAGTTAAAATATTATTATTAAATTGCTTTCCTAATAAAATACATATAAAAGGAAAAAAAGATTACAGAAAAGTAAATCTAGCTTAGGTATAATAGACTTAAAACGTTGCATAACTATGCATGTAGCTTGCTCGATCACATGAATAATGGGATAAGTAACGGACACTCAATCACTTAAAAGAGTAAGTAAAATGTATAAAATCATGTATGTTTGCAGTGATTATTTATGTTATAATGATATATAATGACAATATAGAGGATGCATGGTGACATCACTAGATCGTGAGCATAATGACTCTAGTCTAGAATCTAAACCTTTCACGTTATTGATATATACAATATGGTTTCACATTTTAAAACTAGAGGATGCAAGTTGATGATATGAGATGAGCAAAATGAAGCATAAATTATTCATATAGCATGCAAATTGCCAATCTCATCATGCAAGTATAATAATATTCACAAATGTTAGTGATAGTAAAATAAAATGTAGTGTGATAAAATAAATGTGCTAAAATGATTGTGTGGTCCTCAAATTCGATTGAGCTTGTGTGAGTTTTAAAGCTTTAGCTTCGAGAGATTATTAAGCTTTCCTTGTCGAGAGGTTCAAAATGACATGTAGAATTATGCTAGTTTGTATAACTTTAAAGCGTGATTTGACAAAGATAAAGCTAGGTTTGGTGGAAGGGAGACCTAATAACCTAAAAAAAACATAGTGGGAGAGCTAAAATTATCTAGAAGCGAGTTTTTAGCGCTATAGAGTGGATAGATTTTTGAGTGTGTGTATTTCCTCTTGCTCCCTCCCTTTAAATAGGGTTTGTAGGTGCCAATTTATAGTGAAAAATGTGAGGAATAAGGGGATTTAGTGTGGTCATGCACGTGTCCCTAGGACAGAGAGCGTGACAATGCAAAGTGTGCGTGACTATGCGCTTTGCACATGGTCACGCATTGGCACATGGCCATGTGCACTCGTGCACAATTATGCATACTTTCACGTATTATGCACTCCATTCGGGGCTCTTCTAAGATATTCTTAGGTTTGATCCTAGGGCCTTTAGGCCTTTCAGATGCGTTTTCATTGTCCGTTTTATCTAATTTGGCCCTGGTTTTAGTGCATGACATCTAGAGATTTTTATATGCACTTTTGAGTGACGCATACTTTTGAGTGACATGTGATAAACCTTGGGTTGGTTTGGACTATTTTGAGACCAACTTTGGAGGTTTTAAAGCCTTTCATATGTGTTTCAAAGGTCTATTTTATTTGGTTTGGCATCAATTTTAGCATGTGACACTTAGAGGTATTTGTGGCTTCAAGCGCACTTTTGAGCGATGCGTGCTAATCCTTGGGTTATTTTGGATTATTTTGGGACCATATTTGAAGGTTCTGGAGACTCTCAGATGTGTTTTCAAAGTTTGTTTTATCAAAATCGATTTTCATTTTTTCATGAAGTTGGGTCCCTGTCTGATGAAATGAACATTGGCTCAACAAGGTGTGTATTTCGAGAGAAGATTCTTAAAATAAGCCTTTTACTATTATGATAATTCATATTTCATAAGATTAGAGCACAACTTAGTGTCTTGGTAATTGATTTCACACATTGGTGGGGTTGGTTAGGTTAGGGTTGCATACTTCAGAGGTGTTATGAATGAGCAGACTCTAGTCTTTTCAAAAATTAGTTTCATCACTGGACCTTTTTAGGGACATTTAAATTTGAGGTATGACAATAGTGTTTTAGGAGAAGTATAAAAGAGCTTGTTACTATTATTGGGTATTGGTGTTGAATGTGTTTGGGAGCAGTGGACTCTAAACATTTAAATGGATAAGGTCCAGTATTTGAGTTCCATGCAAATTCCATGCTTGAGAACATTAACTAAGCTTTGTACCCAAATTATCTTTGCCATCTAGATTCACTTATGATTAGCTTTTTCTTTTTTTTTTTAATATTAATATGCTTTGTGAATATCTGCACTCTACAAGCTTCATTCAATTCCATGTTGTTTGTAATGGTTAGTTGTGGATCGTCCACCTTTGCCTCAGTTTTGACTCGGCGAGCAGGTCACCTCCTATGATGACACTTTATTTAGGTGGATTCATGAAATTGTCACTATGAGAGTTTTGCTTACAATTCTTCTATAAATAAATTTGACTTGAGTAAACAATGTTGTATCATATCATTATATAGGAGTAGTAGATTTATTGCATAAATTGTGCCAAGGCTTCCTATTTGAATCTTCAAAACTAATGATCATTGATGACTAAAAGTGTTGGTTTGGTTGCTTGTTCGAGTCATTGAGCTAAGTTCCTAGTAATTAATGATAATTTAGAATTTGATTCAGTTGTGACTAGCTTTTAGTTACTTTATTTTAAAGCAAACAAAAGAGCTAGTTCCCATGTACAACATCACTTGATAACTTTGAATTAAATCTCTTACTATGGAACCTCTATCGACGAGTAGAATTGGGTGAATGGGTGGGGTTTCTCCCATAATCACTCTGATAATTAAGTCAATGCTTGTATGAGAAAATAATAATAAAGCGAACAGAGTAGAATAATGTAGAATGTTGGATGATTGCTTGTATAATGAGATGATGAGAATGATAGTCATGGTTTGATGTAGTGATGTTATATGAAGATGAGAATGAATGATATGAGATGGATGTATATATAGGGAGGAATATATATAAACTTGAGAGGAATATGATTCCTTGTAGGATTGCCTTGTTTAGAAGAGAATAGACTTTCTCTATAGAATCATCCCCATAATTAGGAATAAAATATATCTCTTTCCTCTTCAAGGGTTCAGTTCTCTATTTGGGGTATCAAAAATGTATTTGATTAAATAGAAAATGAATTATAGAATATAACAAATGAGCGATCCATATTCACATTTACTAACTTAACTTAAATCAAAATAAAAAATGCATAAAAAGGAAATTTAAAAACAGAACATAAATAATTAATCTTATTCAAATGCTAAATCAAAAAAATATAAAATGGAACGTGCATATTAAAAATATTATAAAAGACACAAAAAAAATAAATAATTAATTAATTAATGCAAATATTTACAATACTAAATAAACTAATCTTACTCAATTAATTGAAGGACACATGATTATTAAATCTATATATGTTTAATTACTATAATCATCATTAATTAACATTGAAAATATAAATAAAATTAATAACTAAAAAAACACAATGACATTAAATAAATATGAATAAAAAAACAAAATATTAATCACAATAATAGAAAAAATATAATCAAACAAATAAAATAATGACAAAATAGGAGATACAATATAAATTACATAAAATGATAAAATAATAATTATAAAATAACAAACAAAAATAATAAATTTAACAGAATACAATAGATAAACGAAAAATAAAAATAAATTAAAATAAATAACAAAAAAAAGGATGAGAAAAAAAGAAGTAAAAACTAATGACAAAGAAGAAAGCAAGGCCAAAAATACAAATTCAACGTAACAAAGGTGCACTCTGTTGCCAAAAGAAAAAAAAAAAACAAAGACAAAATTTTGTTTTAAAAATGAAAATAAATATAATAAATAAAAAAGCAATTAAGAAATATAGGTGAAATGCAGCAAAATAACTAATAAATAAAAAAACTTTAGTGCCTTATTGGCAGCGTTTCCAATGAAGGGCAACAGTGCCATAATATTTCATTTTTTGTTTTAGGAAAGCAAGACAACTAATAACAAGAGGAAAAACAAATAATTATCAAGATGAAAGTAATATTAAGTTAGGCATTAGTGTACAAAAAATTATTCAAAAATAAATAAATAAATTATTAAAAGAAGAAAATGAGTCTGCCCTCAGCTCACCTGTACAAAGATAACTCCCTTCAAGGAAATGACACCCTCAATTCTCTTTGCAAATTCATTTTCTTCTTTCACAAAAATATAAAAAAAAATGCCTTTCTTCCAAAAACTCTTCTCTTTCTTTTTTAGAGTACCTATTTTCTTTTTTTTTTTTGGTGTCTATGAGCCTCTCTTTTCTTCTAAAGATCTCCCCACTTGTTTTATTTTCACCTTTCCTAAAAAATCTTCCCTATTGCTCTAACCTCCTTGCCCAATTTTCTAACTTTCCCCTTTTCCTTGCTAACCACTTTCTCCACTTAAAACAAATTTAAACCTTTTTATTTTTTTCTTTTGTGCAAAGCCCATTAAAATTAATTAAGTGTAAAATTTTTGTTGGCCATTACTCCAATGGGCTTGTCATTTTGACTTTTCATCACTGGGCTTCTTTTGGTTTCAGGTGAGCCAAAATTGAGTGTCAACAGTTTGCCCCCTGCTTTTTCAAAAATCAAAATGCAAGTAATGAACTAAGATTTATGAAAAAATATCGATGCAAATAATCAAAAGGATATAAATTTTTGGAGCTAGATATCTAAGAGAAGCAAACTCTATTTTTTACACCATCGTCTTCATAGTACAATTTGAAAGGTGAACTTATGCACTGTTGTCTTTGAAGTACAATGTGAAAGGGGAATCTAACACTTTGATCACAAAATTTTGCTTTCTGTATTGTCGTCTCTAAAGTTCAATCTAAAAAGTAAACTTCTGCACTGTTGCCTTTCAAGTACAATATGAAAGGTGAACTTTTGGTACTGTCGTCTCCAAAGTTAAATCTAAAAGGTGAAATTTGATGCTACAACCTTCAAATTTTGTCTTCTCTATCCTGATGTAACAATAAGATTATATGAGACTGTTATGTTCATCATCCTTGAGGTATAACTTGAGAGGACTAAGAACGAAGGATTTCATTTAAAGAAAAATGAAGGTTTACATTGTTAGCTTTAAGATGTCACACAAGATAATGGCCTTATAGCCACTTTCAGTGTTATATGAGGTTAACTAAAAAAGTACCGTATAGCCTTTAGGGCATTAGGTGAGGTCAAATGAATATGCACCTTATAGCCTTTGAAGGCATTAGGCAAGGTCAACTAAAAATGTGCCATGTAGCCTTTAGGGCATCATGTAAGATTAATCAAATGTATCGATCGAAATATGCCATATAACCTTTAGGGCATTAGGCAAGGTCAATCCAAACATGCCATATAGCCTCATGGGCATTAGGTAAGGTTAATAAAAAAGGTGTTGTCCTACAAGGTCAACTAAAGAGTGTTATATAAGTGTCATACAAGATCAATCAAAATGCACCATTTAGCCTTTAAGGCATCATGCAAGGTTAACTAAAGAATATAATATAACCTTTGGGGTGTTAAACAAGGTCAATCAAAATGTACAAGGTCAACTAAAGAATATTATGTAACCTCTAAGGGCATTAGAAAAGGTCAATTAAAATACGCCATATAGCCTTTAAGGCATTAAGCAAGGTCCATTAAAGAATGTTATTTAGCCTTTGGGGTTGTTAGGTAAGGTATTTGAAGTTGGTTTGTATCCTATGCACTAAAGCTAGGTCACTCTTAGAAAGACACATTCATAAAGAGTTTAAAACTAATGTATGCATGATCATGAACTTTGAAAGCTTTCAAAAGTGATTTGACAACATAAGTTCATATGGCTTGTGCAATGTTTATTGGAAAACATGCATTATTCTTATGTGAATATGTATGTGATTTGAAAATGATTTTTGCAAAAATTTCATGTATACATGAGCTAATAGTTAGAAAATAAGCAATATGGAATGATTTTATATGCATCAACTAGTTAAGTGTCTTTTTTGTTTCAAGTTAATCTTCAGAACTAGCCCTCTTTATATTAAAGAATCTAGATTCAAAATTTGAGTCTATCAGAGATTGTCATTTGGGACTAGTTTATATAAATAGAATATAAATTAAGACTCCTCATGATCAAATTAAGATGATGAAAACAACAAATGCCCTTTGGTTAGTCATCTTTTAAGAATATTTCACTATCATAGGATGGTTGTGTTTGATCCTTAATGTGGAAGAGACACTCTATTTACCCCCCAGTTTAAGAAGACTCCATCACTTTTGAGGCTTAACGTATCATAAAAAGAGATAATATGATATTAAAAATTACCCTTAGTTGAGGATTTGATAAACCTTATCACTCTTGCACCACAAAATGAAATCTTATGACTTCTTAACTTGCTCTTCTTAAAATAAAAATGCAACCAATTTTATTTTATATTCACTCTTTTGCCTAGGTCATCCCCTTTTGGAAGTTTTCGAACCTATCTAAGTCTTTTATTTTTTCTTCTTTTTTATTTTCCCTCTTTTGCCTAGATTGCTCCCTTTCTAAGAGTTTTCAACCTAGCTGGGTGGTTACAAATTCATGATGATGATTGACCACAATTTTGTTATACTCGATGTCCATAGTGTCACTTTAGCTATTGATCACTCAATGCTCTTGCTGCTGATTATTAGATGTTGGTGCTTTTATACTGTTGATTATTGCAAAACTATAAAAAGCCCATGTCTAACACTTTAAATGCTAATATTATATTGGTCATGTCTATCTTATATGATTACTCATTTGTTATAATTAGGCATACTACATTTTATTTATTATTAATAAGCCATTTACGAGCTTTCTAACCAAATATTTTTTAACTCACAGTTGGTGGGAATTTTACTTCAAAATTTTGAGTTTGACATCACTAAGAGTTATGAGGACTTTAAAAGGATTATACATGAACAACTTTTCAAATGTGAATGGCATAAATAAAGATTTTTCTTCTTTTTGTTTCTTTCTCCTCATTCTCTTTTATTTTTTATTTTTTATTTTTTATTTTTGTTTTTCTTATGAATATGATGAATTCATTTGAGGAAAAAACTAAGGTTGAAATTCAATTATGACATTTAATCCTCTTAGTATGTTTTTTCTTTTGAATCTCTCTCTCACCCACGTATAACATTACATGCACAACATAACAAATTCAGAATCATGTAAAGTAGATAATCAAACATTTATTAGTGCAAAGTTGTTGCAATACAAATTTTTCCAAATCATTACAGCCACAACTAATAATAACTATTCATGAGTGTTCAAATTTAAGTTAGCTTCAATTTGTACTCTGAAATGGTATAACTCTTTAAAGTCCCTTATACCCATGTTCTTTAATTTATTGGCTATAGGTGGAATGCATGCTTTTATGGCTATGATTAGTTGGTTTAACTCTGTAGGTCTATGCTCTATCTAGGCTAACTTTCCTCTTTATTTATTCAAGAAGCTTACAAAGGACTCCTCAAGCCTTTATTTTGTATTTTATAGCTCATGAAAGGAGACTTCAAATTGAGAATTTAACCCATACTACTTGATAAAGGCTGAACACAACTCCTTGAACATGTGTATCTAGAGTGTAGTACCACTTGATTGTAGCTCCTTTCAAAGATAATGGAAATTGTTTAACAATTTGAGCATTAGACAATCCAGTGGCCTTTATATAAGTGACATACTGCTTTAGTTACAAGTGAGGATCATCAATGCCAGAGTATTTCTTGATATTTGGAACTTTGTATTTTAGGGGCAATAGTTCTTTCTCCTCCAAATCTAGGTACAGGTTGGTAAAGTTAGGATTGAGTCCATGCTTTTGATGAAGTTGATTCATCTATTTTTCCATATCTTTCATCCATTCGGACTCAGTTAAATCTCTTGTTGCTTTTAGTTCTCTATAAATGGTTCACCAACAATGGTTTTAGTTTTAAAGTCTTCTTCATTAATGAGCCTCTATCTAAATCTTTAACAACCACGTCTCTAATTATTTATTGTGTCTCATCCATAATTTCTTATAAGAGTTCTTGCTTGAAAGATTCAAAATTAAAATTGGAGGGTCCTTACATTTTACTTCCTTGTGAATTGGTCTCAATTATTTAATTGAATCCTTGATATTGGTGACCTAAATTGACCTTTGATTTGCTTCCAAACAAAAAGGAGCTTATGGCTAGGAAAAATACATTTTTAAAAGAAATTACAATGAACATTATATACGCATAAAATGCAAAATTATTTATAATTATTTATTTATAAACACCAACAGATAACATGATGAAGCCTTCTACAGTGAATATTTTGTCCTAGGATTTTTAATCTAGGTTTTGATTATCATAAGGGGATAACAAAGCCGACGTATGAAAGTTAACTCTCAAGGTGATAATAAATAAGTAGCAATTCCTCTGATTAAAGCCAAAGTCTAATATAGTGGATCATAGTAGGCATTAAAGGCCCAACCTGAAGTAGTCTTTTTTTTTTTTTTATAGGCTTGTGCTTTATAGAAAGAACTACTATATGGCATCAAACACATGCATTTTAGGAAAAACCTATTGGAAGTTGCTAGGTTACTACAAATGCTAAGTCTTGGGTGAAAAAAGGTTTCAGCTTCGACAACTATATATCTCCATTATGTCTCCCCACTTAAGGGTTTGTGCGACGTGGGGTAAGTATGTGTTATGAGTGATAGTAGCCAAATACTTTACCACTAGGTTTGAATGAAACACTAACAATAAAAGCAATGACTATTATTGGGTTATTCATGACTATGTGATTAATGTGTGAAAAAGGTATTATGAATGCAAAAGAAATAATAAAATAATTAAAAATGATAAAATACAAAATACTAGAAATTAGTTTCTCTATCCTTAATGAAGTCGCCATTGTAGGCAATGAGGTTTAATAAGCGTCCAAGTGTTTGACGACCACAATACTACATGGGCATAAGGCTCACTTAGAAATACAACATGGGCTTATGACCTAAGTTGGAGATGAAGTCGCTATCCGGATGAGACCCGAGACATACTTTTATAGCAACTGGATCCAATGGAGGGACCCCAACAACTATCCTCAAAGATTTGGTTCTAAAACTAGGTATAAGCTTTTGGAATACTCACCTAACCTTACAGTTCCATTTGTGTTTTGTGTTTTATTAATTTTAATTATATCTTTATTTACATGCAAAGTTGTAATTTCTTCCAAACAATTGTCAAGTTTTACAATTAAGTCCATGTGATTAATTAATTTCAATTGCATGCAAAAATCTATCACATTATACATCCAAAATTAAATTAACAACATAAAATAAAGTGCTCATACAGAAGACATGAGGGAGAAGAAAAGAATTACAACCCTTTTAATCATGCAAGAAATAAAATAAAATAAAAGAAACACATAAAGAAAGGGGGAAGGAGAAAAGAGTTACACCCTTTTCACATGCAAAAATAACAAAAATAAGGAAAATAAACTTTGTACTAGGATCAACTATAGAGGGACCAGATTGTGACTTTCAACTATTCTTGAAAATTAAATTAATTAGTCTCCAAAATTAAAAAACCTACAAATGAATCCACAAAATCAATTTTAAAAAATAAAATAAGATGCAATTAATTAAGACATAAAATATATAACTAGAATGTATTTGATTAAACAGAAGATTAATTATAGAGTATGACAAATGAGCCATCTATATTCACCTTTACTAACTTAGCTTAAATCAGAATAAACAATGCATAAAATGGAAATTTAAAAACAGAACATAAATAATTAATCCTATGCAAATGCTAAATCAACAAAATATAAAATGGAATGTACATATCAAAAATATTATAAAAGACAGATAAAAAAACTAAATAAAAAATTAATTCAAATATTTACAATACTAAATAACCTAATCTTACTGAATTAATTACAGGACACATGATTATTAAATCTATGTATATTTAATTAATATAATCATTATTAATTAACGTTAAAAATATAAATAAAATTAATAACTAAAAAAAGCACAATGACATTAAATAAATATGAATGAAAAAGAAAAAAAAGTATTAATCACAATAATAGAATAAAATATAATTGAACAAATACAATAAAGACAAAATAGGAGATACAATAAAAATTATAGAAAATGACAAAATAATAATTATAAAATAACAAATAAAAATAATAAATTAAAAAAATAAAATAGATAAAATAATAATGATAATAAATTAAAATAAATAACAGAAAAAAGGATGAGAAAAAAAGAAGTAAAAACTAATGACAAAGAAAAAAACCAAGGCCAAAAAAACAAATTCAACGTAACAAAAGGTGCACTCTGTTGCCAAAAGAAAAAAAAACAAAGACAAAATTTTGTTTTAAAAATGAAAATAAATACAATGAATAAAAAAGCAAGTAAGAAATATAAGTGAAATACAACAAAATAAATAATAAATAAAAAACTTTGGTGCTTTATTGGCACTGTTGCCAATGATAAGGCACTATTGCCGAATATTTCATTTTTCTTTTAAAAGAGCAAGACAACGAATAACAAGAGGAAAAACAAATAATTATGAAGATAAAAGTAATGTTAGGTTAGGCAATAGTGTAAACAAATTATTCATAAATAAATAAATTATTAAAAGAAGAAAATGAGTCTGCCCTCAGCTCACCTGTACAAAGATAACTTCCTTGAAAGCATTGACACCCTAAATTCCCTTTGCAAATTCACTTTCTTCTTCCACAAAAAAGGAGGGAAAAATACAAAAAATCACTTAATAGTTTCAAAATTTTGCGATTTTGAGGATGTGTTTCATTTTTTTTTTTAACAATTTAGGTCCTATATTTATTGACATCTGACGATTTCAATATATGAGGAACACTATTAAATGAGTTTGACGGTAATAGTCTCATATATTGAAAATTTTCAAACAATAATAAACACAAGAACTAAATTGTTAAAACAGTGAAAAACTTATTTACAATTGCAAAATCTTGAAATCACGAGGTGGTCTTTTGTATTTTGCCCTTAATTTTTTTCAGTTAGGTCATATAATGTGGCAGACTCGATTAACGACATTAGATACATATACTAAAAATCGTCAAATGACGATAAATATATGATCCAAATTATAAAAAATTGAAACATATATTTAAAATTGCAAAACCTTAAAAAAAATATGATGGAAAGAAAAAAAAGACAAAATTTTGTTTTTAAAAATGAAAATATATACGATGAATAAAAAAAGCAAGTAAGAAATATAAGTGAAATACAACAAAATAAATAATAAATAAATAAAAACTGTGGTGCCTTATTGGCACCGTTGCCAATGGTAAGGCATCGTTGCCGAATATTTCATTTTTTTAAAAGAAAGCAATACAACAAATAATAAGAGGAAAAACAAATAATTATCAAGATGAAAGTAATGTTAGGATAGGCAATAGCGTAAAAAAATTATTAAAAAATAAATATATAAATAAATTATTAAAAGAAGAAAATGAGTCTGTCCTCAGCTCACCTGTACAAAGATAACTTCCTTCAAAACAATGGCACCCTCAATTTTCTTTGCAAATTCACTTTATTTTTTCACAAAAAAAAAAAAAAAAAAAAACCCTTTCTTCAAAAATTATTCTTTTTCCTTTTAGGAGTAGCTCTTTTTTTTTGTCTATTTTTATAGTCTCTCCCCTCTTCTAAAGATCTCCCCACTTCTTTTATTTTCACATTTCCTAAAAAATCTTCCTTATTTCTCTAACCTTCTTCCCCACACTTTTCTAACTTCCTACCTCCCCTTCCTAGCTTACCACTTCCTCCACTGTCCCATTTTTAAACGTTAAAAAAAATTTAAACCTTTTTATTTTTTTCTTTTGCTTGCTTTTGGGCCAAAGCCCATTAAAATAAATTAGGTGTAAATTTTTTTTGGACCATTAAACTTTTTTGAGCCATTACTTCAATGGACTTATCATTTAGACTTTCCATCATTAGACTTCTTTTGATTTTGAGTGGGCTAAAATTGAATTTCAACAAAAACTATGTTTGGCCTTAAAAAAATATATCATTATAACACATATTACATGTCATCAAACTCCTTAAAAACTAACATATTAAAACCATGCTTTTCACTATCATCCACTTAAAACCATAGCCACCATTATAGCCACTTGAAGCCACCAAATTGTTTAGTTGTTGTAATCATTAGTGCCATCACTATCACCCTAAAGCTTCATTACAATCGTCAAAATCACTACCACCTAAAATCATTATCATTGCTGCCTAAAACCACCATAATCACAATAATAAACTAGCAATTATGATCAGCTATAAGTAAGAATCAACTGTTTTTGATTTTTTTGCTTTGAATTGAACTACTTTATTACTGGTTTAATTGCCAAAAATTGGAATTAGTCGGTTTGGCTAACAGATGGGATATTGGTCGGTTCTTGATTCACTAGTCAAGAGAAGCAATTTTTTTTCCAACCTATCCGAATTTCCATATTTCTTATTAATAAACGATGCCATTCAATATTAATAGGGTTATATATAAATATAAAACCTTATCTCATTTCATTTCCTCTTTTCTTATATTCTTCATAACTGCCTTATATCAAGCCTCAAATATATGCATCTTACAAATTAGTTTTTTTTTTTTTTAACTTAATCCAATAATTATCTATACATCTCAAGTAATGAAAATTGTAGTAATTACACTGCTTAATGGATTTAGAATTATATGTGATACACATATAGAAATAAATTATACAGATCTTAAGGCTCATGTATAAAAGATGCTTTTTTATTTTAAAAAAATATGAAAATGTGGGGTAAGTGAAGGAGTCAGTTACGCAACTTAAAAATTAGGAACATGTGTGTTTAGCACAAACCTAACTAGTGTAAACTTTCAAAAATTTCACTTTACATAACCCTTCATAATAAGAAGAATTCTATTTCCAATGATCTATTTTGCATGTTATACATAATGAAATAGCAAAACAATATATATAAACATCAAGCTAGGAAAAATTAAGTTTAAAAAAAGTTACAAACTCTTAATTTGATGATGAATCAAATGCTCAGCCTACCAAGTGTTAGACTTCTAGCTTGAAACACCAAAGCTTTACCAATTACCTTGTTGTTTGATTAAGCTTAGTAGCAAGTGTCCTCTCTAAATGACCCTTAGAGATTTGCACTAACTTAATTCTTTTGCAAGAACTAAAGAGTATATGTTTGGTATATGTTGTTTCCTTTTGGTATATTTACTTATGAAAATCTCTACACATTTTCTCAAAGCAACAACTTACATTAATCTCATTAATGTAATTCTTTACTTATATTATTTATATATCTTAGAACTCTTCTAAGGATATATGTGTAGAGGAAAATGAGTTAAGATAGATGTGCACAAATTGAACAAGTAATTAACTTTATTAACTACATCATAGCAAGCCACCTTGCATGATAATGAGCAATTTGTGCAAGTCATCTAACTAGTGTACAAGAAATGATGTAGAGATTTAATCAATACAACCTTATCTTACCCAAAGTCAACAATTGTCACATTATTATTAATTTTATTATTAATAATTTAATTAATAAAATATATTATTATTAATTTAATTATTAATAATTTAATATCTCATATTAAATTTAATATCTCATATTAAATTTAATAATTTAATTAATAACATATATTATTATTAATTAATTATTTAATTCATATCTCATATTAATTAAATATAAATTAATAAATAAACTCTTATTGGAATTAGATTTCATGATATGCTAGAATTATTGTTTAACGTGTAAATCTAATTCCATTAATCTTAATTAAGTAATTGATTAAACTTTTTAATCAATAATGAGATTAATTAAATTGTGATTTGGCAAAACTCTTTTAGGTGTGACTTACTAGGTTCATGTCTAATTGGCAATGAGATTATAATATCAATTCTTGATATTATTTGAAATTCTTTTAAGTCTACATGTGAAAATCTCAATTATACACATTTAGTTCTCATAAGTTGTAAGTGATCTCTAGCATGATATCACAACTACCCAATTAGATATGAATGCATATATTGATTTACATGAATCGTTTTGGTTATAATTACCGTGCACTAAAATCCCTTCATTAGAAGATCCTGATATAGCCTAGAGTCAAGATTTAATCAAACTCTAATAGCTTTATCATATGATTTTATCTTAAGTATTGATTCTTGATAAAACATAACTAATACTAGAAAAACTTTCTATCATTAAAAATATTTCAGATTGTGTTATGTTTGTCTTGGCTAGGAATTTATTCATTAAGAACAAACTTAGATAGCATAGGATCTTTCCTAGTTCACTCCAGCCAATGAATATCTTCTTGGTTGAACACTCATCCCTACATTTAACTGACTAGAGCCACCACACACCATATACCTATGTGTGAATAACATAAGTATGTCGGTAACAAACTCTAACCACTCAAATATGGATGACCATGTTACCTTAGGTCAAAGGACTATATGCATCATTATGACCTAGATTGTGATTGTTGATTATAAGTGAGTGTCCTAGCAATCACAAATCTAACGTCATTGTTTGATATACTCATCATATGAGTATCCATATATCTATTTTGATATCTCATATCAAGTTGTATGAGACTCACTACCTCTCACTATTAGCATCACATACTAATAAAGGAAAATAGACAGAGGTAATAGTCTAAGTAATATTACCCAAATATTAATTATTTGACTATGAACAATTTATAACATATGTACTAAATAAATTTGTAGCTCATATTATCAACTCTTGATAATAAATTTATTTAACATATTACTAAAGGGTAAATATTCAAATAAACAAACTCTTTATTTAAATGAATTTTTTATTCTCATAGGGATAATTTACACTGTTATTATTTATTACAAGAATGACATTAGGGCATATTGTAAGTATCCAATTTTGGGATAGTTGAGTGTATATGCGATAGAGGACCTGATGATAAAAATTAACTGTGAAATTAGATTTATTGATTTTGAATTAAATTGTGAATTATTTTATTTTATGACTTTTTTTAATTTTTTTACTTTACTTATTTATTTATGTATTTATTTATTTTAAAATTAACTTTTAAAAAAATAAAAAAAATTTTCAAAAAGTAAAAAACAATAAAAAACGAAAAAAAATTAAAAGAAAGAATTGGGCCAACTTTGGCTCAAATGAAATCAATTTGCAAAATGAATTAAATTTTACAAAATAGCGTTTTGATTGGCCATAAGTAGCCGAAGTGGTACAAAAGTGACCTCTTTCCTATTTCCAATTGGACATAGGTTATTTCCGACCAGAAATACGTCCCACACTTTTATTTAATTATTTATTAATTTATTTTTACTTTTATTTTTGATTAGTTGTCATTTGACTTTATTAAATAAATATATTGATAAATCTGTTTTTTTATTAGATAAGTAAAATATATGTTTTAAATTTTTTATCCCACACCAACTTAAGGTTACAGGTGCATTTTTTTTTTTATAAATACGTAAAGAACTCATTTCGTAAGGAGACTCCTAGGGTTTTATTATTTTTTCATTTATTTTCTCTGATTCTTAGCCATGAGCCACAATACATCCACTTGAATTTTTTTACGTACTTTTCTTTAGTTTTCTGCAACAAAAATTAGATCAAATAAACTAAAACCATAAATAAACACAAGAAAAGTCATAGACTTTCATCGACGGTGATCATTCTTCTGAGGGAAATCAATATTGCATCTCATTTTCAAATCTTCTTCTCATTCTTCTTTTATTTTGATTTTGATTTTGATTTTATTTTTATATTATTATTATTATTATTATTATTATTATTATTATTATTATTTTATTTTTTTTTAATCATTCATTGCTAATTTTTTATTTTTATTCTTTTGATGGATCAGGTGACATGAATTCACTATAGAGAACAAAATCTATGGAGAACTTGTAAAGATCCATGGAATGCTATGGATTAAATTTTGTATTTGAACATAGTTTTTAGGGTTTATGGGTATTTTATTTATTTATTTTTATTTTATTGATTGTTTTATTTTGTATTTTTATTTATTTGGCTTTTTAGGTTGTATTGGGAATAGTGGAATCATGTGTATGTATTATGTGTTTTATTTTAATTAATTGGTTAGTAAAATTAGCATTTCAAATAGGTAAATTAATTAAAATGAATGACATAAAAATCAAAATTAGGGATTTTAAAATTAATTAGAATTAAGGGAATAGAATTAGGGTTGCTTGTTAATTATTTTATTTATTAATAAATTGTTAATAAATTGTTTAGGGTTACTTTAACTAAATTAGGTTTTTTTATTTGTTGAATTCATTTCTTTGTTGGATTTTATTTTGTACATAAGTTAATATTAGGTTTAGTGATTTTTTTGGCCCATAATAATGTAGGTTAATAAGCCTAATTAAATAGGTTTAATCAATTAAAATACATTTTAGGCCCATAGTTTAATTAGACTTTAGGTTAGAAATAATTTAGGCTCATTTAGCTAATTTAGACATAGGCCTACCTTTAAATAATTAAAATTAAGTTAGACATAACACATTAATTTTCATAATTTGTGGAATTGGGATCATGGTAGAATTAAAAGATATAGAATTAGGCCCACTAATTTAAATACTTCATAATTTATAGACTTAGACCCATTCTTAGAATTAAAATAAGTAGACATTGGCTTATTAATCTAATTAAAATATAGGTCCACCTTTAGTTTCCATTTCATTTCTAAATAAAACATGTAAAATTAGCTAACTTTAACTAAAATTAATGTATTTTAGAATAACTTAGGGACGTTGCGATATATATGAATGGATTATTTATGTGATGTTTCATGACTAGTTGCTTTAGAGTTACATTATGATAAATTAGGGTTTAAATGAAAATGCATGTAAATAGGGAATAATTTAGTAATTAATAAAGTAATTCTTAATGAACACTGGACTAAAAACAGTTGGTATTCCGTATCCAGAATCTCCTGATTATGGTGCTAACTCTCTTTTAGAGAGTCAGGTTATCACCACCTTTGAATTGTCCTAGTTATTACCCTGGGTGGCGACTCCTCATCTCCATTGTATGTCTTTGTGATATAGTTAAATAGTATCGTGGTTGCTAAAATCTTGGTTAAGCACTAAACTCCATCGTCCACACATATCTACCCTAATAGTAAGTTATAGAGAAATGTAAATTTAAACTATACAAATAAAACATTGGTATGTACAGATTAAACTTTCAATTGTACATGCCAAGAGTTAGTCTGTACATATCAAGTCATGGACTATACAAATCAAGCCTTGAATATGCCTCCAATGTATAAGGATATATATCTTATAAATTGGTTTATTCAACTTGATCCCAATAATTATATGTAAGTCATAGATTTAGGTTAGGCTTAATGTATTTAGAATTATATATGATACTCATATCGAAATAAATTATACAGAGCTTAAGGCTAATGTATATGCATTTACGAATTTATAAAAATAGGTATAATCAATGTAATTACATAAAAAATTTGAAAATGTGGGCTAAGTTGTTGAGAAGTATAAATTTGATTTATAGATGAAAAAAATAAAGAAACCCACCAATGTGTTGTGGGAACACGTTGACGAGGTAATGGAAAACACCAATGTGTTTAATAAACTCGTAAGCAGACATCACCAGCTCACTAGAATGTTTTCAGTTATAACGTTAACTTACCTCCCATATTTGGTTGTTCCCTTATCGATAGAGGCTCATATAAAAGCTCATTTACTTATAGTTATAATATTTGGTTTTTTTTATTTTATTTGTTTCCAAGATTAATATTTTTTATGTGATAGACAATTTGGGAATTTTTTTGATAATCAAGCATTCTTCAGTGTAAAGCCTTACTTATAATCACAATAACTAATTTTCGGCCAAACAACCTGTCCCCTTTTTATAGTTCATCTAACCATAATCATAATAGATTTAGTAAACTAGATAATGTATTATTAAATTTCTGATTTACCATATCCCCATTAGAGGCAAGTACAAAACATACTCTTTAATAATTAAAAAGTAGAGGAGATAATCATTACTAGTAATTCATCAGAGAAGAAGAGTAGAGGTTTTTAGAAACTCATGGTTTTATTTATAACAGTCAATGTTTATTTATGGTTCTCTACCTCAAACAACAACAAGAAACCTCCTTTTATAGTAATGAGGATCACTGGATATAAAGCAAAACCTTGATTGAAAAATCAATCAAGACTATAAAAAGGCATACTCCAGGAAAGTGGTCACGACATGATAACCACTGACAAAACTCATAAGTACAATAATATAACTACTTTAATAAAGATGACTACTTTATTATAAACTTATGACTTAGTGACTGGTTGCCTTTATCTCTATTGTAACTGTAATATCCCGTGTTTTTAAAAAATATTTTACACTGTACCGGGATATGCAGTGTCAATAATTTTGACTATATATGTGATATTTTTACGAGTTAATATGTATTTTAAACCTATTTTAATTACTGTCTATTATTTTCAGTATTTTACGTAAAATTTTCCCGGGACTTTCATTTTCGGGGAAATTTTCACGTAAACAATTTATTATTAATTATGTTAAATGTATTTACGGGTTTGCATGAACTCATACATATTTTTAAATTATTAAATAAAGCCTGTGTGTGTATATTTATTTAATTAGGGTTTATTATTACCCTAATATTTTATTATTTATTTATTATTATTTGATTATTTTATTTATTATTAAATTATTAAAATTTATTATTTTTTTCTTTTTTCTTTTTTTTCTTTTTCTTTTCCTTTCTCTTTCCTTTTTCTTTCTTTTTCTTTTTCTTCTTCTTCTTCTTCTTCTTCCCGTGGGTGCCCGACGCCACCACTATTCCTCACCGTCGTTTCTCCCTCCTCCGGCCACCGTTTTCGACACCGCCGGTCTCTATCTTCTCCTTGAGCTCCGGTGAGTGTTATTCTAGCTTTGGTTTGAGCTAAAACGGTCTAGAATTGCTTAGGTTTTGAGTTGAATATTTCGGCCACTTTTGGTTTTTGATTTTTTTGAGCTTCGATTTGGATGATTCATGGAAACTTCCTTCACAAATGTTGTTCCTGGTAGTTTAATCTTCATGTATGAATTTTTACAGAATTTTTGGAGGTTGTTTGGATTTTTGAATATTTTAATATTATTTTCGAATTTTCGGAAATTAATTATTTAAATTATGAAATTGGAGTTTATGGTTGAATTAGGTGTTGAAATGAATTATAGGAATTTATTTGGAATTTTTATGAATTTCTAAGTATTTATTTTTAATTATTGAAGTTTATGTGATTTTGTAAAATTAAGTTAATTGTGTTTTTATTTGAATTTAATTGGTTAATTGAGTTTAATTATTGATATTATTGATAAATATGTTGAGAAAATTAATTTTGGATAATTGTATGATTTTTGGTGAATTTTTGAAGTAATTTAGGTATATATATATATATAGGGGTATTTTGGTAATTTTACCCTAAATTGTCTAAAAATGTAATTTAATTGGTTTAATATTTATTTAAGGTATAAAAATGATTTCTACAAAATATTTAGTATTTTTAACTAATTAAAACTATTTTCCGGGAATTATTTTCAATTATATATATAATATACGGTTTTTCAAATAAAATGAGTTTTAATCGATTTTTATAGTGTTTCAAGATTTATTATGTAATTTTTACCTATAAAATGTATTTTTATGATTTAAAGATATTTTTGGTATATTTGAATATATATTCTGTGTTTGTGGACCCCGGTCGACAGATTGTAGTCTGGAGTCCGACCGAGGGGTTGTGATTGATTGTGGTGTTTATTTTTGAAGTGTATTTTCTTTGCAGGGTTGGCTCTACTCTTTTGAGTAGAGAGATGTCCGTTTTACAGGGGAGGTTCTGCCGGATTTCCGGTAGAATTCTCGTAAAACGTGATATCCAGTCGAACCCTAATTTTCGATTCTGTGTTGAATACTCTAGATTTAATTCTAGGATTTCTGTTAGGGTTATTCTGATGTCGATTAATTATTTCTTGTTTAGTTGCGCCGAGACCGAGGGTTAGTGGATCAGGCCCGTCGGACCTGTCTCGTGGAGCGCATTAGGTGAGTTACTATATTATATATATATGCTTAGGATGCATGATTTAGAAAATGCATGTTTTATTTTGACTAATTATGCATAAATAACATGATTTATATTCAAGTATATTTTTGGTATATTTTTCGTATATAATAAATTATATACATGTTTTATTAATAAAATATATTTAAAATGTTTTTAAATATATTTTTAGTTTAATTCATGATTTGATTGAATTTATTTGACGTATATATACTCAAAATATACCTGGTTTATGTTTGGTATATTTTCGGTATATATATGGTTTATATTGTTGATTTATTTAAATTCATGCATCATGTATTTGTGAATGAATGTTTTATTATTTATTACTGAAGGATATCAATAGAACGTGCTACCTAGTGGGCAGCACTAGGACCGAGTACGTACCGGTACGCCTATAGTATTTAGGCTTTATTACTGACTATTTGTGGATATCGATTTGATTATGATTATTGATATATGTGAGATGTGGTTTGGGTGTGATTGCTGGAGCTCGGTTGACCAAGTGTCTCGGGGCCAATCACACTGGCAGTCAGACTGCTGGAGCTCGGTTGACTTAGTGTCTCGGGGCCAGTCTACTGTCCATATGGATTAAGTGGATATATTTGGAATCAGTGAGCCTGTATGGCTAGAGTGTTGTTTAACACTATTTTTCTGAGGTTGCGATATTCTAGGGTTCTATGTGATCCTTCATAAAAGTTGATTTTCAGAAAATATATACAAAACGATTTTTCTGCATCTGTATGAAATTGCCTGTATATATACATATTACTCATATACTGTTGACTGTATGCATTATCACTTAGAGTGTATGTATATATATTATAGTAATTCACTCAGTGAGGTCTGACTCCCCTCCGTTGACTATTTTTCAGGAGAGTCAACTTCCTCAGACCTCAGTAGCAGGTCGATACGCCGGATTTCTTCCGCCCCGGCTTCTTTATGTAAATTGTCTACTTGAGTCTTATTTATTTTATCTAGACACTGCAGTAGTTGTAAATTAAAGTATTGGATTTTATGTATTTGTTTTAAAGAGATGTATTATGGTAAAACTGGATTTGTATAAAGATTATACATTTATGAGATTATATATGTGATGTGATGAGTTTTGAATTATATCCAGTTGTTATGGATGATATTGTAATATTTATGATTTTTATTTTTCCGCTGCATATTATATTTTTATGGTTATTATTGCATATTTATTTTATTTTTAGGCTTGCTACGGGTTCCGGATTCGAAAGAATTCTCGTTCCCTAGCGCCGGTCATGGCCCCTATTTTGGGTCGTGACAAAGTTGGTATCAGAGCGAAGTTCGTTTCTGAGTGGAGTTCTGTGTCAGGGCTTAGTTTTGTGAGTTGTGGCCCTAGTTTTTAAGTTGTGTTTTCTGTTGGACTACTGCAGTGTATTAGGTTCGAGTATGTTTTGATGAGTATTCCTTGCTGTAGTTTTCAGCGTTATTCCTCCGTTGTCTGTTTTGTCTGAATCTTTCCGTTTGTCTTTTCAGAATGAGGAGGCGAGCGCGTGTCGCTCCACCGGTCATTGAGGCCGAGGATGATGAGTCTTTTCAGGACGAGGTTTTACCTCCTGAGCAGCCAGTTAGGCGTAGAGGTCGTGGCAGGGGTAGACCTCGAGGAGCGGCAGGTCGCCGTAGGCAGAGAGAGTTACAGGACGAGGAGCCTGTTGAGCCTGAGTTTGATGTTCCTGTTCCTCCAGTTGTTTAGCCTGTTCAGCCTGCCTATCAGCAGGGTATGTCTGACCCTGAGGCAGCTTTGTTCTATGCCAGAGTTGGCAGGATTGCTTTTGATGGTACTTCTGATCCTTTAGATTTTCTGCATGCGATTGAGACTAGGACTCGGACTGCTCATACCGAGTACCAGAGGATTATGATCGTTGAGTTGTCTGTCGAGGGACCAGCTTTGGATTGGTTCATTCAGATGATCCAGCCCTATATGATGACGATGACATGGGTTCAGTTTCGAGAGCGATTCATGAGGAGATTTTGTCCAGAGCCTCTTCGTTTGAGCTATCGTCTCCGTTTGACTAGTATTTCTCGTAGAGATCGATCTGTAGAGGAGTATACCCGAGAGTTTCTTCGTCTGGGTAGATATGCTGAGGATCTGATGCGAGATCAGTATTTCGCTGTTACTACCTATGTTACTGGTTTGGGTTCAGCTTTTGCTGGTATGCCTACAGCAGGTCTTACTCTCGAGTCGGTGATTGAGCTAGCTAAGGAGATTGAGCTGAGGTTAGTTAGGCAGGGAGCGATGCCTGATTATTACCAGTTGGGAGTTCAGTCGAGTGGATTGCAGGCTACTCCGTATTCGAGTTTTCATGTTGGTTCGAGTAGTCAGCAGCGAGGTTCGACTCAGCAGAGTCAGAGACAGCAGCAGCGAGTGCATCGGAGCAGTAGACATGGTCGTGGAGGTCAGCGTAGATCATTCAGATTTGGGTCAGGTGCTTCGAGCAGCAGCAGTGGTCGTAGTTCTGGATCAGCGGCCAGTGTTTGTCAGACTTGTGGTAGAGTCCATCAGGGACCGTGTTATCTGACACCGTTGACATGTTTCAGATGCGGGCAGACAGGACATTTTGTCAGATCGTGTCCTTACCCCGGATATCAGCAGCAGCAGATTCCGCGATTCCCACAGCAATCGATTGCTAGTGCAGCACCCGTGCCATTTCAGTTACCACCAGCTCAGCATCAGAGTTCTACTCAGTTTGTTCCACAGCAGAGTCGTGGTAGAGGTACTAGAGGAGGTGCTAGAGGTGTTGGCCAGGCTTCTACCAGTCAGCAGGGAGGTCGAGGTCAGGCCAGAGTTTTCCATCTGACTCAGCAGGATGCTCAGGCATCTAATGCAGTCGTGGCAGGTATTCTTTCTGTTTGTTACCTGGATGCTTTGGTTTTGTTTGATCCAGGTGCCACGCATTCGTTTGTTTCTCCCATTTTTTGCTTCTAAATCTTGTTGGCAAGCTTCGAGGATGGCTTTTCCCTTGTCTGTTGCCACTCCTCTGAGTGATTCTTTGGACGCCGATATTGTTCTTTCTGGTTGTCCAGTTCTCGTGGGAGATAGAGAATTACCCGCTGATTTGATTTTGTTGGATGTGATGGAGTTCGATATTATTTTGGGAATGGATTGGTTGTCTCGGCACTTTGCCGTGGTTGATTGCAGGAATAAGGAGGTGATTTTCAGAATTCCTGGTGAAGAAGATTTTAAGTTTGTTAGTGACAGGAGTTCAGCACCTCAGAATCTTATTTCGGGCTATTGCAGCTAGGAAGTTGTTGAGGAAAGGTTGTCAGGGGTTTTTGGCATTGGTTAGGGATACGTCAGTGGAGAAGTTGTCACTCACAGATGTTCCTGTTGCTTGTGAGTTTCCTGATGTTTTTCCCGAGGAGTTGCCAGGTTTACCACCTCATAGAGAGATCGAGTTCTGTATTGATGTGGTACCAGGAACTACTCCTATATCTATGCCACCTTATCGTATGGCTCCTGCAGAGTTGAGAGAGTTGAAGGAGCAGTTGCAAGAGTTGTTGGATAAAGGTTTTATTAGACCTAGTGTTTCTCCTTGGGGTGCACCAGTCTTGTTTGTGAAGAAGAAGGATGGTACCCTGAGACTGTGCATTGACTACAGAGAGTTGAACAAGGTGACAGTGAAAGAACAAGTATCCTCTCCCGAGGATAGATGATTTGTTTGATCAGCTCCAGGGTGCACAATTCTTTTCTAAGGTTGACTTGAGGTCAGGTTATCATCAGCTGCGGATCAGTGAAGCTGATATTCCTAAGACAGCTTTCCGCACTCGATATGGTCATTATGAGTTTCTGGTGATGTCTTTTGGTTTGACTAATGCACCAGCAGCTTTTATGGACTGATGAACAGAGTATTCCGACCGTATGTGGATCAGTTTGTGGTAGTCTTCATTGATGATATACTGGTATATTCGAGGAGTATGGAAGAGCACGTATATCACTTGAGGATTATACTACAGACACTGAGATCATCAGCTTTATGCTAAATTCTCGAAGTGTGATTTCTGGATGGAGAGTGTTTCTTTTCTTGGACACGTAGTGTCTAAAGAAGGTATTCAGGTTGATCCACAGAAGATTGAAGCAGTATCTGAGTGGCCTAGACCTACTTCGGTTACTGAGATTCGGAGTTTTCTGGGTTTAGCCGGGTATTATAGGCGGTTTGTGTAGGATTTTTCCAAGATAGCAGCCCCTATGACTCGCTTGACTCAGAAGAATGTTAGATTCGAGTGGTCAGAAGCTTGTGAGAATAGTTTTCAGTTGTTGAAGGAGAAGTTGACCACAGCGCCAGTATTAGCTTTGCCTAATAGTATGGATAAGTTCACAGTTTACTGTGATGCCTCTAGAATTGGTCTTGGTTGTGTGTTGATGCAGAATGGAAGGGTGATAGCCTATGCTTCGAGGCAGTTGAAGAAGCATGAGCAGAACTATCCTACGCATGATCTTGAGATGGCTGCAGTGATCTTTGCTTTGAAGATTTGGAGACATTATTTGTACGGGGTGACTTGTGAGATATTTACTGATCACAAGAGCCTTAAGTACATTTTCCAGCAGCGAGATTTGAATTTGAGGCAGAGAAGATGGTTGGAACTGTTGAAGGATTATGATTGCGAGATTCTTTACCATCCGGGTAAAACTAATGTGGTAGCAGATGCCTTGAGTAGGAAGTCCTCAGGTAGTCTTGCTCACATAAGTGTTGAGAGGAGACCATTGATCCAGGAGTTGCATCTGATGGTGGATCAAGGTCTGATGATGAAGATCAGTAGATCAGGTGGACTGTTAGCTCAATTTAAAGTACGATCTGTACTAAGGGATAGGATTAAAGCAGCTCAGAGCCGAGATCCTATTCTGGAAGAGCTTGCAGAGAATGTCAGAGCAGGGAAGTTCACTGATTTCACACTCGATGATGATGGTGTGTTGTGGATCAGTGGTAGATTGTGTGTTCCTGATGTGGATGATTTGAGAGAGGAGATTTTAGAGGAAGCACATTCTACAGCTTACAGCGTTCATCCTGGTGTTACTAAGATGTACCACAGTATCAGAGATCTATACTGGTGGGATGGATTGAAGAAGGATGTTGCTGATTATGTTGCTAAGTGCTTGACGTGTCAGCAAGTGAAAGCCGAACATCAGAAGCCTTCTGGAAGCTTCAGCCTCTTCCTATTCCCGAGTGGAAGTGGGAAAGGATAGCTATGGATTTTGTGGTCGGTTTACCTCGTTCGAAGGATGGATACGATTCCATCTGGGTGATTGTAGACAGATTGACGAAGTCTGCACATTTCTTGCCTGTGAAAGCCACATATTCAGTTGCTAGATTGGCGAAGTTGTACGTGAAGCATATTGTGTGCCTTCATGGAGTACCTGTGTCCATTGTGTCAGACAGAGGTTCGGTGTTTACTTCTCATTTTTGGCAGAAGTTGCAAGAAGCGATGGGCACTAGGTTGGATTTCAGTACTGCTTTTCATCCTCAGACAGATGGTCAGTCTGAGAGGATGATCCAGACACTGGAAGATATGTTGAGGATGTGTGTCTTGGATTTGGGAGGTAGCTGGGATGATCATTTGTCGCTTGTTGAGTTTGCATATAATAACAGCTACCATAGCAGTATTGGCATGGCACCATATGAGGCGTTGTATGGAAGGAAGTGTAGATCCCCTTTGAGTTGGGATGAGATTGGTGAGAGAGCTTTGACTGGACCAGAGATGGTTTAAGATGCTGCAGAGAAAGTCGCCGTGATCAAGCGTAGATTAGAGACCGCTGTTAGCAGACAGAAGAGTTATGCGGATCCTAGGCGCAGAGATGTGGAGTTTCAGGTTGGAGATTTCGTTTTTATGAAAGTATCTCCGATGAAGGGTGTGATGAGATTTGGCAGGAAGGGTAAGTTAGCACCGAGATATATTGGACCGTTTGAGATTCTGGAGAGAATTGGCACTGTTGCATATCGGTTGGATTTGCCTCCGAGTATGTCACAAGTGCATTCAGTATTTCATATCTCGATGTTGAGGAAGTATATCTCAGATCCTTCACACGTGTTGCAACCTGACAGTGTGGAAGTGAGTGAAGATTTGACTTTTGTGGAAGAACCTGTGGCGATCGTAGATTTTCAAGTTCGACAGTTGCGATCGAAGCAGATTCCGATGGTCAAGGTTTTGTGGCGTAGCGACAGAGTTGAAGAGCATACGTGGGAGACTGAAGCTGAGATGCGAGCTTCTTACCCGTATCTCTTTCCTTCCTGATTCTGTAATCTTGTTTTTAGAATTCGGGGACGAATTCTTGTAAGGGGGGAAGACTGTAATATCCCGTGTTTTTAAAAAATATTTTTACACTGTACCGGGATATGCAGTGTCAATAATTTTGACTATATATGTGATATTTTTACGAGTTAATATGTATTTTAAACCTATTTTAATTACTGTCTATTATTTTCAGTATTTTACGTAAAATTTTCCCGGGACTTTCATTTTCGGGGAAATTTTCACGTAAACAATTTATTATTAATTATGTTAAATGTATTTACGGGTTTGCATGAACTCATACATATTTTTAAATTATTAAATAAAGCCTGTGTGTGTATATTTATTTAATTAGGGTTTATTATTACCCTAATATTTTATTATTTATTTATTATTATTTGATTATTTTATTTATTATTAAATTATTAAAATTTATTATTTTTTTCTTTTTTCTTTTTTTTCTTTTTCTTTTCCTTTCTCTTTCCTTTTTCTTTCTTTTTCTTTTTCTTCTTCTTCTTCTTCTTCTTCCCGTGGGTGCCCGACGCCACCACTATTCCTCACCGTCGTTTCTCCCTCCTCCGGCCACCGTTTTCGACACCGCCGGTCTCTATCTTCTCCTTGAGCTCCGGTGAGTGTTATTCTAGCTTTGGTTTGAGCTAAAACGGTCTAGAATTGCTTAGGTTTTGAGTTGAATATTTCGGCCACTTTTGGTTTTTGATTTTTTTGAGCTTCGATTTGGATGATTCATGGAAACTTCCTTCACAAATGTTGTTCCTGGTAGTTTAATCTTCATGTATGAATTTTTACAGAATTTTTGGAGGTTGTTTGGATTTTTGGGTATTTTTGAATATTTTAATATTATTTTCGAATTTTCGGAAATTAATTATTTAAATTATGAAATTGGAGTTTATGGTTGAATTAGGTGTTGAAATGAATTATAGGAATTTATTTGGAATTTTTATGAATTTCTAAGTATTTATTTTTAATTATTGAAGTTTATGTGATTTTGTAAAATTAAGTTAATTGTGTTTTTATTTGAATTTAATTGGTTAATTGAGTTTAATTATTGATATTATTGATAAATATGTTGAGAAAATTAATTTTGGATAATTGTATGATTTTTGGTGAATTTTTGAAGTAATTTAGGTATATATATATATATAGGGGTATTTTGGTAATTTTACCCTAAATTGTCTAAAAATGTAATTTAATTGGTTTAATATTTATTTAAGGTATAAAAATGATTTCTACAAAATATTTAGTATTTTCAACTAATTAAAACTATTTTCCGGGAATTATTTTCAATTATATATATAATATACGGTTTTTCAAATAAAATGAGTTTTAATCGATTTTTATAGTGTTTCAAGATTTATTATGTAATTTTTACCTATAAAATGTATTTTTATGATTTAAAGATATTTTTGGTATATTTGAATATATATTCTGTGTTTGTGGACCCCGGTCGACAGATTGTAGTCTGGAGTCCGACCGAGGGGTTGTGATTGATTGTGGTGTTTATTTTTGAAGTGTATTTTCTTTGCAGGGTTGGCTCTACTCTTTTGAGTAGAGAGATGTCCGTTTTACAGGGGAGGTTCTGCCGGATTTCCGGTAGAATTCTCGTAAAACGTGATATCCAGTCGAACCCTAATTTTCGATTCTGTGTTGAATACTCTAGATTTAATTCTAGGATTTCTGTTAGGGTTATTCTGATGTCGATTAATTATTTCTTGTTTAGTTGCGCCGAGACCGAGGGTTAGTGGATCAGGCCCGTCGGACCTGTCTCGTGGAGCGCATTAGGTGAGTTACTATATTATATATATATGCTTAGGATGCATGATTTAGAAAATGCATGTTTTATTTTGACTAATTATGCATAAATAACATGATTTATATTCAAGTATATTTTTGGTATATTTTTCGTATATAATAAATTATATACATGTTTTATTAATAAAATATATTTAAAATGTTTTTAAATATATTTTTAGTTTAATTCATGATTTGATTGAATTTATTTGACGTATATATACTCAAAATATACCTGGTTTATGTTTGGTATATTTTCGGTATATATATGGTTTATATTGTTGATTTATTTAAATTCATGCATCATGTATTTGTGAATGAATGTTTTATTATTTATTACTGAAGGATATCAATAGAACGTGCTACCTAGTGGGCAGCACTAGGACCGAGTACGTACCGGTACGCCTATAGTATTTAGGCTTTATTACTGACTATTTGTGGATATCGATTTGATTATGATTATTGATATATGTGAGATGTGGTTTGGGTGTGATTGCTGGAGCTCGGTTGACCAAGTGTCTCGGGGCCAATCACACTGGCAGTCAGACTGCTGGAGCTCGGTTGACTTAGTGTCTCGGGGCCAGTCTACTGTCCATATGGATTAAGTGGATATATTTGGAATCAGTGAGCCTGTATGGCTAGAGTGTTGTTTAACACTATTTTTCTGAGGTTGCGATATTCTAGGGTTCTATGTGATCCTTCATAAAAGTTGATTTTCAGAAAATATATACAAAACGATTTTTCTGCATCTGTATGAAATTGCCTGTATATATACATATTACTCATATACTGTTGACTGTATGCATTATCACTTAGAGTGTATGTATATATATTATAGTAATTCACTCAGTGAGGTCTGACTCCCCTCCGTTGACTATTTTTCAGGAGAGTCAACTTCCTCAGACCTCAGTAGCAGGTCGATACGCCGGATTTCTTCCGCCCCGGCTTCTTTATGTAAATTGTCTACTTGAGTCTTATTTATTTTATCTAGACACTGCAGTAGTTGTAAATTAAAGTATTGGATTTTATGTATTTGTTTTAAAGAGATGTATTATGGTAAAACTGGATTTGTATAAAGATTATACATTTATGAGATTATATATGTGATGTGATGAGTTTTGAATTATATCCAGTTGTTATGGATGATATTGTAATATTTATGATTTTTATTTTTCCGCTGCATATTATATTTTTATGGTTATTATTGCATATTTATTTTATTTTTAGGCTTGCTACGGGTTCCGGATTCGAAAGAATTCCCGTTCCCTAGCGCCGGTCATGGCCCCTGTTTTGGGTCGTGACAGTAACTGCTTTCTGAGTCAGGATTTTAGGAATAACTGGCTAAAGGTCTTTATGGGTCTTCTTGATAAGATTCTTCAGTGAGTCTTTGTGATAACCTGGTTCTAACTTGGTGTGTCTCTTCCCAAAATTTTTTGTCTATTAAAAGTTTTTGTCCATACTATGATGGATAAGTTTGTTATGGTGCATCTTTAGATATCTTTGCCCATATCTCTTTTAGAATAATTCCATTCTTTTGAAACATAAATGATATGAATCTAAACTCAAGTTTATGGCCCAATAAGTTCCAAGTGAGCAATAAGGCATTTAAAGTTCGAGAATGCCCAATGACAAAATCAAAATCAAAGAAGTTACAGGAGGCTTTAATTGGACTCATTCAAGAAATATGAAAGGCCCAACACCAAAATATAATTCCATTCAATGAACGATAAGTGGAGGCCTAAATAATCCTATTTACATTATCAAAATTAAGTAGAAAATACCCCAACACCTTATTCAGCACCTGATGCATTTTTTTGACATTTTGGAAAGTTATAAAGAGTGTTATTACAAGTAATAACACCTTTTGTACAACCTAAAACATTTTATTCAATATTTAAATAGTATAATAAGTTATTAAAAAGGCATCTTTTAATATAATAATTCATGGGGTTACTTATTTATGCATAACATAGTTTTTAGAAAGTGATTACTACTATTAATGGTATATTTGCAAAATAATGGTGGTAAAGAATAGTTATAGTCCCTTGTTTTAGTATCTAGAATAGGTGTTTGTACATGGCTTTATCTTCTATATAAACAAAGCCATTTCTTCTTTGTAAGGAAAAATATATTTGAA
Organism: Mallotus nudiflorus; assembly: GCA_947683625.1. NCBI lineage: Eukaryota > Viridiplantae > Streptophyta > Magnoliopsida > Malpighiales > Euphorbiaceae > Mallotus > Mallotus nudiflorus. Next base: position 457,066 of record CANTUR010000377.1, on the reverse strand, counting down.
TGAAATTGAGTTTCTATGGTAAGAAATTTGCTTAAGTTCTTGCATGAAGTTTGTGACTTACCAAGCATTGTTTAGCTTATGGCATCAAAATCCAAATCTTTGCCTTCTTTTTTACTTATCAAACTCTTTTTTTTTATGGTGTTGGAAGATTACAGAGTCTAATTTGATCTTTTATCCTTGCTGGTAAAGGGGTGAATTAGTTTATCTATATTCTTATCTCAATTCTTGAATGGTCCTAAACATAGAAATTGTTGGAGGTTGTTAGATTCTTTATCACAAATTATCATATTTCTTATACTATTGGGGAGTTTTTATGTTTTAACTAATGATTTCCATTAATAAATCTTTGGAATTCTCACCATGGTGACAAGTTATCTATATTAGAGATAAGGTGATGAATCATTGAGTGCCTATACGATCCATAGATATTGAAATAGGGGATTGTGGTAAATTCATATTTTATCTTTAAAAAGGATCTTTGAAAGATAATAATGGTATGACATTTAATGGTTGGTGAAACTTGTTGGGTATAGGCTTTATTTGTTAGCCATGACTTCCATCTTAATAAATTTTAGAACCATTTTATGAAAGTCAATAGATGAGGATTTGATCTTTGACCTTCTTCAAGCATTCTTATATATTTTACAAGCTTTAATGGCTATAAATCAAAGCAATCCAATATAGATGATATAGATACTAGAATACAGTTAATAGTTTTGGTGGCCAATAAAACTATTTTTCAAGATTTTGATCCAAGAAACTAAAAATATAAATGAAAGGATAGTTTGGATGAAACCCAAGTCTTTTATAAAAATCTAGACTATAATTTCTAATCACATAAGATTGAAGCTCAAAAATTCATTGGTTGGCTTTTTGGTTGAGTAAGTTTATGGAAATATTTGAGGATAGGTTTGGTGGAATTCCCTTTTAAGGAAAATGGTGATAGGTTGGAACATGTAGATTAAAGGTAAAACCTTTAATTGAAAGGGTTTGCTGTAAAAGGCTGATGGTTTACTCAAGAGATCAGGGGTAAGGTTGCCTTCTCCTTTGGTGTGTTAAGCTTTAAAGTTATATTTACTGAACCATTCTTTCCATCTCAAAAGTTAAGGATGAGGGAGAGTTTTTCCTTTAAATTCGAGCATCTTTGGAAAAGATGAACAATCCATGATTACTTTGAAATGATGTCCCACCAAATGGAATTTAAATTTTTTATTCCATATTTAACTATTAGGACTTCCTTAAAGGTTGAGTGGTAATGGCATTCTCCATTTGTGAACTTTCTACTGGCATGCGCATAAATTCTTTGCTTCTTTTGGTTATCTTCTTTAAGGAGAATTGCTCCTCAAAATTGATCACTTTGATTAGTTTAAAGAATTCTCTTCCCTTCTGGTGGAATTTATAGGTCTGGAAGTTTCTTCATATAAGCTTTTAATTGAACAATGGCTTTAGTTTGAATTACTGACCATGGTGGAGGATTTTTCTTTAATAGTGCTTTTAAGGGTGTTGTCTTCTTTGTCAGGTGAGGAATAAAATCCTTGAGATAATTAAGTATCCTAAGAAATTACCTAATTTTTTTACCACACAAGTTTTCTTTAGGAAACCTTTGCAATTCTTCTATAACATGAGGACTCAGGTGATACTTTCCTTTTTTGAACTGCATTCCCAAAAATTCAATTTCTTCTTTGCATATATGCATCTTTTTGGGTGATAGCACAACTCCATATTTGATTGTAAGATCATCAAAATATTTGAGCAATTGCTCATGTGCTTTAATGTTTGATGAGAAAAGAAGAATGTCATTAATGTAAACTAGAGCACTGTGCAAGAGAGGCTTATATATTTTAATCATCGCCTTTTAAAATAGAGATGGGGCCATTTTCAAATTGAATGGTTATACATTCCAATGGTAATGATGGTTTGGAATGCAGAACTCAGTTTTATATCTGTCTTCTTCAATTGCAAGTTGCCAAAATCCTACCTTTAATTCAAATTTTGAAATTTTTTTTACTCCTGCTAAGAAGGTAAATAATGAAGAGATCTTTGGTAAAGGAGATTTATCATCCCTTAAAAATAAATTAAAGGGGTTGATAATCAATAACTAATCTCTTTTTTCCTTGAATTTGCTTCGATCATTTATTCACATAGAAGGCTTAACATGCCCATTCTGATTTGGTTAGCATAATTAGACCTTATTCTTCTAACTGTTTACATTCCTCAATTGTAAGTTTTAAGTATATGGGAGTCATTCCTGGATAACTGGCCTTTGTAGGATTCTCATCTTCATTTTGCTTGAAGGGTAATGAAATGTAGAAATCTTGATTTTTCTAAAAAGGAAATGAACATTTCTTTGAAAACCCAATGTGAGATTATGCACTATATTTCTTTATTAGAAACTCATGAATGGGTTAAAGGTTTATGGTTAGAATGGTTTTGTCTATAAAAAAGATAGAGGGCTATATGGTAAAATGTTTAAAAAATTTCTTGAAAGCAAGTCCATTTGGAAAAATTCTCAAATCTTTCATTTTTCAATATACATCAAATCCAAGAACTATATCTTTGCTAGTTAGGGGTGAACCAAGAACATGAGTCCAAACATGATATTTTGGAAAGAATTGAATTTTATAAGTTATCTAGTTTTCAAGGTAGTCTCAAAAATTTCTTTATTAGCAACATGAAAATATTCAAAATGGTTTTTCTAATATTTTTTTAGTAGAGCTGATGGGTTAAGGATGGTTGTTTTGGCACTAGTATCAATCAAGGCTATGAGCTTTATAGGCTTAAAGTAATTGGTCGAGAAAATTTGGATTGGGAATAATGGAATAAGATGGTTTTCATACGTCAAGGCAATCATATCATTAATCATAATACTGCAGTGCTTTTTCTTTAGAATCTGAAAATTTAGAATCTGATTCATTATAAATAGCAAAAATGCATTCTTATGAAGGATCTTCTTCTTCTAAAAAGAGAGACTCGAGGTTAGCATCATCAATATCAATTGCTGTAATTTATTGGATTTGTTAAATCATCTTGTCTGCCTTTTTTTTTTTATTTTAAAGGATAATTCTTTGCAAAATGTCCTTTTTTCCTATAAATGTAACACTTGTCTATCTTCTGTTTTCCATAGAACTTTCTCTTCTTATAATACTTCAATTTCTTAGGTCTCCCTTTCTTTCCTTTTCCTTTCAGCTTGAAGAAATGGCTCCTTTTCTTGCTTGGAAAAATACACTTTTTGCATCTTTGCATTTAATCTGTAGGTCTGGTCTGTCACATGATAATTTCCCTAAAGGATTCTTTTTACTGCCTAGATACATCTTGATCACTTTTCTTTGGTTACATAACTGTGTATGGGCTTGAATCATTATATTGTACAAATGTCCTAAAGGAACATCTTTAACTTTCTAGTTTAATTGCTAGAGAATCAAAAACATCTAGGTGGCAAGAATCTTTGGAATAGAGGCTATAAAAGCTTACTTCAAATCTGGATTGGTTGTTTAGCCAAAAAGATAAAACTTTATGGACATATTTTGAAAATGCCGATCTAGAACTTTCTTTTTCAAAGAACAACACTTCATCTGATAGAACTCTTTCCTGGAAACTTTAAGATCATCATCCCATTTTCCTAGAAACTTATAATAAAAGAGTCCTAAAAAATCTTCAGCTAATGTGGCATCTACCATTTGTGCTTTGGCATACACATTGAGTGAAGTAAGCTAATTTGCCAATTTTCCCACCATATTTGCCATAAAGGTTTCAATCACATTTCTCAGCTCAGCTCTAAGGAGAAGCATTTGGCTATTAATCAAAGCCCTAAACTCTAGTAATTTGTTTATGTATTGAGTAGGAGGAATATCATCCAGAGTAAAGTAGCTTCCATTAGTAATAAACTTTTAGGAGTCTTACTGCTAAGGTTGAGCTTAAGGTTGTGTTTTAGAATTACTTATTTCTTCTATAGGATCTCTTACTTCTTCAACATGAGTATCTATGGTCCTTGAGGTTTCAGTATCAGCCATCAACTAAAAAGGAACTTTATAGTCTGACTCAGAGGAGCTAGAGTCACTTTCAAGAGAATGAGTCATTGAATTTTCTTTTGTGATAAAATCAATTTTAAAGTTAGTTATTGTATTAACAACGCATTTGTCCAAAAATGAAGAAATTGGATTCATTATCATTTGTGGAGGTTTTTCTACTTCAATTGATTCTATAGAAGAGGAGGAAAGCTGCATTTTTTTTCTATTGGTGGAGTTTTGGGTATCTCTAGCTGAGGAAACTATATTATTTTCCCTTTTTCTTAATAGTCTCAATAGGTTGTCTTTAGGAGGTAGTTTCAGAGGTTTTTTGTTTTTTGAATCTTTAAAATTTTGGAGGTATATTCAAAGCTGAATAGGCTTTAGGAAATAAGGGTTGGCTTGAAAAGTTTGAGGTTATAAAGGTTGAAGAACTCGATATAGGAAAAGGGTTATACAAAAATCCCATTGGATATGGAGAAAATAGTTTTGGAGTAGTTTTTTATAAATCCTTTTTAATACTTAAATCTTTCTCAAGTTAAGTGATCCGAGCTCTTAGTTTTTGAATTTCAACTTCTTTCATCTGAATGTTGTTATTGTGCCTTTATTGTTGACAATCTGCATTAAATCCTAATGATTTAACCCAATTTGTCTTATTAATTCTAAATGAACAACTCCCATTCGTCTTTCAAAGTTAAATAGTTTATTATCAATCATTTTTATATATTCTGCAACAGTATAAACTTTTTCTTCAATCTTTTTTAGCCTTTGATTTTGTGCAAAAGCATTATGTGTTTGCCAATTTAAAACTTCTTATGTAGGAGTAGTTTTTCTAGGTCTTCCTTCAACATCAATAATATTGGAGTTTAGGACATATGGTTGTGTGGTTTTTTGAGTATCAGTCTTAGGGTTTAAAGGTGGAAAGTCTAAAGTTGAAACATGCAAATTTGAGGTAATGGCTTAGAAATTTGTGAGGCTGAAATTGAAGGTAATGGGTTTTATTTCTTTACCCATTTTAGAGCTTATTTGTAATAAGGTAAGGGTGTTAGTTTAGGTTTCGGTGAAGATGGATATGTCTTAAATTTGAAAGTTTCTGGTGGTAGTATTTTAGTGGTTAGGGTTTTGTACCATGCAGGAGGAGAGTACAATACAAAAAAATCATACTTTCCTAAGGTTTTCCTAAAGTACTCACCATTGGATCTTCATCATCAAACCTATTTTTAAACACTTTCTTACTACATCTCTTGGCGGATTTTTTGCTTTTTCTTATCTTTGTTATCATCAGAGAAAAAACAATCATTACAATTATAAATATCAAAATAATAGTGACCATCATGCTTAAAAGAATAAATTGGTCTTCCAATATCATCAAAATGAGTTATTGGAACCTTTTCTTTCATTTGACAAGAAGAAATCATGAACTGAGTGTTAAATACTATGGGGATGTCCTGTCTTCTCTTAAAAGTTATTTTAACAGTTCTATCATACTTTCTAACAAACACCGGATTTGAACTTTGAATAGGTTCAGCTGCTTCATGAGATTTCTCATAATTTGTTATCCATTTTTCTAGGAATAAAGTTAACAACTCATCCCTAAAAATTTATTTTTAAATGTGGATACAAGCTAAAGAATTACAGGAGTCTACTTTTATAAAAAGAGCATCATTTTAGTCAGATGGTAATGAAAAATTTATGGCATGATTTTGCAATCGATAGATGATTTGATAGTGAAGGGTTATTGCCTTTACTATAGTTGTCTGCTCAGCACTGAGGATTTAGATTTGGACTTTCAAGGCTGATAAAGCAGATTATAAGGCTCAATTGTAAGGTTGACAAGGCAGATTATGTGGGTTTGATAAGGCTAGATTATAATTTGGGAAAAATGTATCATGTTATAGACTAGTCTTGTGGATCAAATGCAAAGATGTAGAAAAATGTATTTGCCCAGGTAAGAAAAGGTGCCATTTCTTCAAAATAAAAGGAAAAGGAAAAAAAGGAAGACCTAAGAAATGAAAGTATTATAAGAAGAGAAAGTTCCATGGAAAATATAAGACATACATGTGTTACATTTGTGGAAAAGAAGGACATTTTGCAAAGAATTGTCCTTCAAAATAAAAAAGGTAGAAAATTTTATTTAACAAATCTAGTAAATTATACCAGTTGATCTTAATGATTATAACCTCGAGTCACTCTTTTTAGAAGAAGAAGATCCTTCACCAAATGCATTTTTTTATTTGTCATGAAATAGACTCAGAATTTTCAAATTTTGAAGAAGAAGCATTACAATATCATGAATAATTCCTGATTAATGATATGATTGCCTTGACTAATGAAAAATATCCTATTCCATTATTCCCAATCCAAATTTCCCCAACCAATTACTCTTAGCCTATAAAGTTCATAGCTTTGATTGATACTGGAGCTAGAAAAACCATCCTTAACTCAATAGCTCTACCAAGAAAATATTGGAAAAACCATTTTGAATATTTTCATGCTGCTAATGGGGAAATTTTTAAGACTATTTTAAAAACTAGGCAGCTTATAAAAATTCAATTCTTTCCAAAATGTTATGTTTGGATTCATGTTCTTGGTTCACCCTACCTGGCAAAAATATAGTTCTTGGATTTGATGTCTATTAGAAAATGAATGATCTTAGGATTTTTCTAAATGGACTCACTTTCAAGAAAATTTCCAAACATTTTACCACATAGCCCTCTATCCTTTAATAGAGAAAACCATTCCAACAATGGACCTTTAACCCATTCATGAGTTTCTAATAAAGAAATACGGTGCATAATCTCACTTTGAGTTTGCAAAGAAATGTTCATTTCCTTGATGGAAAAATCTAGATTTTTACATTTTGTTGCCCGTTAAGCAAAATGAAGATGTGAATCCTACAAAGGCCACTTATCCAAGAATGACTCCTACAAACCTGAAACTTGCAATTGAGGAATGTAAATAGTTAGAAGAACAGGGTTTAATTATGCCAACCAAATTAGAATGGGCATGTCAAGCCTTCTATGTGAACAAATGATTAGAGAAAATTTAAGGAAAAAAGAGATTGGTCATTGATTATTAAATCTTAAATTCATTTTTAAGGGATGATAAATTTCCTTTACCAAAGATATCTTCATTATTTACCTTCTTGGCAGGAGGAAGTTTTTTTTCAAAATTTGACTTAAAGGTAGGATTTTGGCAATTTAGAATTAAAGAAAAAGATAGATATAAAACTAGTTCTAATTCCAAACCATTATGTTTAGAAGTGGTCCCATCTCTATTTTGAAAGGCAATGATTAAAATATATGAGCCTCTCTTACATAGTGCTCTAGTTTACATTGATGACATTCTTCTTTTCTCACCAAACATTAAAGCATATGAGAAATTGCTCAAATAGTTTGTTAATCTTACTTTAAATATGGAGTTATGCTGTCACCACAAAGATGCACATAGGCAAAGAAGAAATTGAATTTCTAGGAATGCAGTTCAAGGAAGGAAAGTATCACTTGGGTCCTCATATTGCAGAAGAATTGAAAAGGTTTCCTAAAGAAAACTTGACTGCTAAAAAAATTAGAAAATTTCTTGGGATACTTAATTATCTTAGGGATTTTATTCCTCACTTGACAAAGAAGACAACACCCTTAAGAGCACTATTAAAGAGAAATCCTCTACCGTGGTAAATAGTTTAAACCAAAGCCATTGTTCAATTAAAAGCTGATATGAAGAAACTTCCAAACCTATAAATTCCATTAGAAGGGAAGAGAATTCTTTAAACTAATTCAAGTGATCAATTTTAGGGAGCAATTCTCCTTGAAGAAGATAACCAGAAGAAGCAAAGAATTTGTACTCATGCTAGTGGAAAGTTCATAATAGAGAATGCCATTACCACTCAGCCTTTAAGGAAGTCCTAGTAGTTAAATATGGAATAAAAAAATTTGAATTCCATTTGGTAGGACATCATTTTAAAGTAATAATGGATTGTTCATCTTTTCCAAAGATGCTTGAATTCAAAAGAGAAACTCTCCCTCATCCTTAACTTTTGAGATGGAAAGAATGGTTTAATAAATATGACTTTAAATTTGAACACATCAAAGGAGAAGACAATCTTATCCCTGATCTCTTGAGCAGACCATCAATCTCTTACAGTAAATCCTTTCAATTAAGGGTTTTACCTTTTAATCAACATGTTCGAACCCGTCACCATTTTTCTTGAAAAAGGAATTCTACCAAACCTATCCCTAAATATTTCCATAAACTTACTTAGCCAAAAAGCCAACCAACAAATTTTTGAGCTTAAATCTTATTTGATTAGAAATTATGATCTAGATTTTTATGAAATGCTTGGGTTTATCCAAACTATCCGTTCACCTGCACTTTTAGTTTCCTAGATCAAAATCTTGAAAAAGAGTTTTATTGGCCACTAGAACTACTAACATTATTCTAGTATCTCTATCATTTGTATTGGATTGCTTTTTTTTTATAACCATTAAAGCTTGTACAATATATCAGAATGCTTAAAGAAGGTCAAAGATCAAATCCTCATATGTTGACTTTCATAAAATGGTTCTAGAATTTGTTAAAATGGAAGTCATGGCTAACAAATGAAGCCTACACCCAATAGGTTTCACCAACCATTAAATGGCATACCATTACTATCTTTCAAAGATCCTTTTTGAAGATAAGAGATGAATATACCACAGTCCCTATTTTAATATCTATGGATCATACAAGCACTCAATGATTTATCACCTTATCTATAATATGGATGACTTGTCACCTTGGCAAGAATTCCAAAGATTTATGTTTTAAAAGAATGGAATTATTCCAAAAGAGATATGGCCAAAGATATCTAAAGATGCAACATGGGAAATTTATCCATTAGAGTATGGACAAAAACTTCTGGTAGATAAAAGATTTTGGGAAGAGACACACCAATTTGGAACTAGCTCATCGTAAAGACTCACTAAAGAATCTTATCAAGAAGACCCATAAAGACCTTTAGTAGGATATTCCCAAGATCTTGACTTAGAAAGTAGTTATAGTGGAGATGAAGGCAACCTGTCACCAAGTCATGAACCTATAGTAAAGTAGCCATTTTTATTAAAGTAGTTTTATTATTGTACCTATATTTTTTGTCAGTGATTATCATGTCGTGACCACTTTCTTAGAGTCTGTCCTTTTATGGTCATGATTGATTTTTCAATTAGGCTTTTTCTTTGTATCTAGTGATCCTCATCACTATAAAGGGAGGTTTCCTATTGTTGTTTGAGGCAGAGAACCCTAAATAGACACTGCCTATTATAAATAAAACCATTAGTTTCTAAAAACCTATACTCTTCTTCTTTGATAGTTTAGTAGTAATGACTATCTCCTCATGTTTTTAATTATTAAAGAGTATGCTCTGTACTTGCCTCTAATGGGGATCTGGTGCATCAGAAATTTAAAAATACATGATCCAATTTACCAACTCTATTAAGATTATGGTTAGATGAACTATAAAAAGGGGACAGACTATTTGGCCAAAAATTGGTTATTATGATTATGAGTACGGCTTTGGCTAGTCCATGATATAGGTTGTTTAACTGTAATCTTGGTAGAGCTCTGGAAAATTGGTATTAGAGCCTAACATTGTTATAAGAAGAGATTGTTATTATTAAAAACATGATGAGAAGAGTAATCTTTGTAAACTATATATGAATCCTCTAGCTTTTCAATACCCTCAATCATCTATGACTATAAATATGTACCTACTAAATCCACCTCTGTAACTATATCACCTCAAGTTAGCCACACCACTACAGAAAAATCCAACTACTTATATAAGTTTACTTATCTTCCCAAAGACCAAAAGATAGAGGAATCTAAAGCCCCTCTTTTTAATCCTTATAATGCTTTTTCCAAAACCCGACCCAATTGGAAACAAAGCCTCAAAACTCTTATAAAAAGACCTTTTACTTTTATCAAAGAATACGTTTAAGCCTCTAGCTTTGATTAACATAAAATCCTTGCTTCTCAAACTGAGCAATTTGTAACTTTAGAAATTCCTCTAGAATTTCTCAAAATTTAGTTAAGCCAAGGGTACACCCATATACATTTTAGAGCTATAAGGTTGGGCCTCACATATCACTATAGATCGGGACTTCTTATTTTTATTAGACTTGTGCTTCTAGACTCTAGGTATAAATAGTATTGTCATGTTGTGATAGGAACAGTTGAAACCTCTTTGAATGATGGGTCAGTATTCTTTATCTTTTTCTTAAATTATAATCTAGCTTTATTAGACCTAGATGCCTTATTAGCCTTGAAAATGTTGGGTTTTGTGATACATAACACAGAGGAAAAAAAAATTTTAACCATAAAACCTATAATCTGGATCCATGTAATTCAGCTTAGATTAATTGAGAGGGTTTCCAAAAACTCACCAAAAAGATCTAATGGCAAGATAGTTAGAAGGAAGAGATGGGGCTCACTCTAGTGACACCGTACCTCAAGCTTTTCGTGTCTTCTTATCATATTAAGATGCCGCCAAAAGATCACATCCTCTACGGTATACACATGAATAAAATGATCCAAAGCAAAGTAGGTCTATTAGAACCTTTGTTGTCTCACAACATGTTTTTCTCTCTATGTCTTTTCTTTTCACAAAAGAAGTGTAGGAAAAAGAAGGAAAAAAAGTGGCTTAACCTTAAACATAAACCCTGGAGAATGAGATGTATTTATAGCCATCATGTCTAAGGTTTCATACATCTCCACTTACTAAAATAGTTTTGGTAAATTTAAACTTCTCTTTCTATTTTGATTTTAATTCCAAATTAGAATCCTATCCTATTTATTTTAGATAACTGTTATCTTAAATAAATTAGGAAATAATATATATATATACACACACACACTTATTTATTTAATCTTACATAGAGATAATTATTGGGCTATTAACCCAAGTTTGCTTTAGGCTTGTTCTAAGTGTGTAACCCTGTAGGTTCACACAACATTGGTAGTGGGCCTAAAATTCCCATTTTAGCCCACAAGTCATAGTTTGCCTCTTATAAGACATTATGACTACCCATGTTATGTGAAGGTCAATAATTCAACATAACCTAATACATAACGTGTACTATAATCCTTTTGTCACATGATATCCTGTTTGAACCTAAGGCATGGATTATGTCATCCTTATATTATTCAATCATATTGTTTCTTGATCCCAAGTGGATTGACACTGATAACTCTTTATCATTCTAGCATGGCCATGCATTTCTCTTTAATATAATGCATCGAGGGACCCAATAGATATCTTCTCAAAATAACTGAGGGAAAAATTCCATCTTAACCACTCATGTTCCTCACACAACTCATTCTATATCCAATAATAACCTATTTTACCATCTGGTTAAAGTATAGTTTAGGGATGTGTCAAAATACAAAACTTATCATGCAGAAAGCATGGTGATCTTAGGTTAGAGGACTCAAATAATACTACCGTGATGAGAATTACCTATGATAATAATCCATGTGGTATTCTTATAGTGGGTCGATCCACTACATCATTTCCCTAAATATATACTTATGAGTTTGACTTAATATCTCATATACATGATTAGTAATAATCATCAGTCAAACTTATACTAGTCTTTATTCATTATTATTCCCATAACAATAATCTATTAGGGATATTTAGATTAGAATTCCAGTATCACCTAAGAGTTTTACTATCAAGTCACGTACTTGATGATCTTAATAGAATTAACTAATCAAGGATAATACTAGAATTAGCTAGTAATAATAAAAAAAAGCCTCTTTATTATTAAAATAGAAATATGACAATGTTAAAGTATGGTTATTGCATAATTGGCTTAAGTTATATCACTAACAATCTCCCACTTGCACTAGGCCTAATTAATATTGTATCTCATACCTATTGACCTAGTATGACTTTTAAGCTTAACCTATAAAAGTGGCTTAGTTAGTGGATCAGTAACATTGTCATCTGTTGGTACTTTGAATATTTTCACATCTCCTCTCTCAATGATCTCTCTAATGAGATGATAATGCCTGAGTATATATTTTGATTATTGATGTGATTTGGTTTCCTAAGCCTGTGCTATGGCTCCATTGTTATTATAATACAAGTCCATTAGATTGATTACTAGGAACAACTCCTAATACATTTATGAACTTTTTAATCCAAACAACTTCCTTGGTTGCCTCTAAGGTAGCTATATACTAAGATTCTATTATAGAATTGGCAACGATGCCTTGCTTTGAACTTTTCTAGCTCATTGCACCTCCATTTAAATAAGACACATAAACTGACTGTGATTGGATGTTATCTTTATTAGATTGGAAGCTAGCATCTGTGTAACCATTTACAACTAGCTCATCTTCCTGGCCACCATACAGTAAAAATGCATCCTTAGTCCTTCTTAAGTACTTAAGGATATTCTTAACTACTATCTAATGACTTTCATCTATGTCTGACTGGTATTTGCTCATTATGCTCAAATCATATAAAACATTTGGTCAAGTGCATTATATGGCATACATGATGGATCTAATAGTAGAAGCATATGGAATTTTACTCATGCAATCTTGCTCATCTTATGTCTTTAAACACTGAGTCTTGCTAAGGCTAATGCCATGGGACATTGGCAAGAATCCTCTCTCAGAGTTTTGCATACTAAACCGATTCAGTATTTTGTCAATGTAAGTGCTCTGACTTAGGCCAATAACCCTCTTAGATCTATCTTTATAGATCTTGCTGCCTAAAATATACATGGCTTCACCTAAGTCTTTCATTGAGAAAAAATTCCCTAACCATGATTTAATATTTTGTAGAGTAGGAATACCATTTCCAATGAAAAATATGTCATCAACATATAGCACTAGAAAAACTATTGCACTCCCATTAACCTTTTTATAAACACAAGTGTGAGCAACTGAGTCTCAACTCTGGGAGATAGTTTTAGTGTTGTGTTTTTTTTGTTTACAAGGGACATGGAAACTTCACCGAATAGGGACAAATGATTGGTCTCGGGGGGATGAGACGCTTTTGATTTTATGGAGTCACCACCTAATTTTTAGAAAATTGAGAAAAGAAAGGGGACAACATCGGGTCACTCTGCGAGTATTGTCCCTAGCAAAGATTTCTAGGTTCAGGGGATCACATCTACTTTTTGACTATTTCTCATTATATGATATTTAATGTATAGATACTATAACACCCTAGTTTCGGTAATGATAACTTATATAGCATTTACACAACACATATGACAGTATAAGATAATAAAAATGAAAGTCTATTGCATTGCTTTCTTAATAAAATACAAATGAAAAGGAAAAGATTGCAGAAAAGTAAATCTAATATGATTGATCTACAAGGATAATATGATCATTCCCACAGCTTGCTCAATTTCATGAATAATAGGATGATCATGCATGCTTGTAGTGATTATTTATACTATGATGATGTATGACAATAATATAAAAGATGCATGAGGTTATCACTAGATCGAGAGCATGATGATTATATTCTGGGACATGAAATTTTCACATTATTAGTATTTACGGTGTGATTTCATGATCTTGGAAATAGGGGATGCAGAATGATGATATGAAATGAGCATAATAAAACATATATTATTCATGTAGCATGCAATTTTGCCAGTCTTATCACACAAGCACAATAGTATTCTCAAATGCTAGTGATAGTAAAATACAATACAATGCAATAAAATAAATGTGCTAAAATAATTGTGTGGTCCTCAGACTCGACTCAACTTATGTGAGCTTTGAATCTTTAGATTTGAGAGATTATCAAGCTTTCCTCATTGAGAGGTTCAAAATGATAGCAGAATGATGCTATATTGTATACCTTTGAAGCATGCTTTGAAAAAGATGAGGCTGGGTTTGGTGGAAAAAAAAGATCTAATAACCTAAGGTAAAGGTTATGGGAGGGCAAAAACTATACAGAGAGTGATTTCCCTAGCCTTCGATCAAATTGACTTTTAAGTGTGTGTGTGTGTCTTCACTTACTCCCCCCTCCAAAATAAGGTGTAAAGTGGTCAATTTAGAGGAAAAAATGTGTAGAATGGGGTGGTATAGGCATAGTCACATGCGTATAAGGGGATTTTTATATGTGGCCATGCCAAGTGCACATGGTCGTGCACAATGTGCATGTCTGCACTTCCACGCACACTTTGACGCTATATGCGCTCTTCCTGGGTTCTTGCGTGCTGTTCCAGGGTTGGTTCCTAAGGTTTTGGGCCTTTTGGACATGTTTCCAGAATCTATTTTGCCAAATTCAGCCTTGATTTTAGAACATGACACCTAGGGGTGTTTACACGCACTTCTAAGCGATACGCGTTGATACTCGGGTTATGTTGGACCATTTCGGGACCACTTTTAGAGGTTTTGGAGCCTTCTAGATGTGTTTCCAAAGTCTATTTTGTCAAAATCAATTTTTAATTTTTCACGAAGCTAGGTCCCCATCTAATGAAATGCACATCGGCCTAATGAGTTGAGTATTCTGAGTGGAGTTTTCTCAAAATAAAACTCTCTTGTCCTAATAATTCATATTTTGTAAGGTCAGAGCACAACTTAATGGCTCGGTGATTGATTTTGCATAGTGGGGTCAGTTAGGTGTTTTAAGGTTGCACAGTTCAGCAGTGTTATGAACAAGCAAACTCTAGTCATCTTTGGGATTTATTTCATTATTGGACCTTTTTAGGGACAGTCAAATTTGAGGTATGACAATTGCCCCCTGCTTCATGTGTGTTGTATAGCCACCTAGTGCTAGTGTCAATACATGTGAAGCAAAAATGTAAAAAAACATTTTAATAGGGAGAGAGGTACTTACCTGTGGATTGTCTTTAGACATCTTATCAAGATTTGACTGCTGTTGTTATGTTTTGTTTGTTACTATTATTCTATGACTTTTTTGTCATGCATGGTGGTATTTTAGGACATATGTAAGCCTATAACTAATGAAAAGTGTAGTAGAATGTAGATGGAACTATAACCTTTTTAGGTGTCATGCAAATGAAGATGCTACTAAGCAGGAAAGATGCGGCTATAACCTTTTTAGGTGTCACAAGAATGACCATGCTATTAGGCAATGAAAATGTGACTATAACCTTCTTAGGTTTCATGCAAAATGAGGATGCTACTAAGCAATACAAAAATGCAGATGTGACTATAACCTTCTTAGGTGTCATGCAAATGAACATGCTACTAAGCAGGAAGGGATACGATTATAACCTTTTTAGGTCTCATGCAAATGAGGCTGCTACTAAGCAAAGAAAGATGTGATTGTAACCTTTTTAGGTTTTATGCAAATAAGGATGCTACTAAGCAAAAGAGACATGACTATAACCTTCTTAGGTGTCATAAAAAATGAGGATGCTATGAAGCAAATGAAAATAACCTTAGCATGCGACTATAACCTTTTTAGGTGTCACATGAATGAACATGCGACTATAACCTCCTTAGGTGTCATGCGAAATGAAAATACAACTATAACCTTTTTAAGTGTCATGAGAAATGAGCATGCGACTATAACATTCTTAGGTGTCACACAAAATGAAGATGCTACTATAACCTTCTTAGGTGTCATATGAAATGAGCATCCAACTATAACCTTCTTAAGTGTCACAAGAAATGAGAATGCGACTATAACCTTTTTAGGTGTCATGCAAAATGAAATGTGACTATAACCTTTTTAGGTGTCACGCAAAATGAACATGTGACTATAACCTTCTTAGGTGTTATGAAAAATGAACATGCAACTATAACCTTCTTAGGTATCACAAAAATGAACATGCAACTATAACCTTCTTAGGTGTCATGTAAATGAACATATGACTGTAACCTTTTTAGGTGTCAGGAGAAATGAACATATGACTATAACCTTCTTAGGTGTCATGGAAATGAACATGCGACTATAACCTTCTTAAGTGTCATGCAAAATGAACATGCGACTATAACCTTCTTAGGTGTCACGTAAATTGAACATGCGACTATAACCTTCTTAGGTGTCAGGCGAATGAACATGTGACTATAACCTTCTTATGTGTCAGGCGAATGAACATGCAATTATAACCTTCTTATGTGTCATGCAAAATGTATAATAATAGGTGTCTAACTGTGATCATAAGGAGTCGCATGATCATCCTATTTTTTTTCTTGATTATCTGCTTGTCATGATGCATTTATTTTTGATCTTTACTATTTTAATCCTATTAAGTGAGAAAGATAGAGATGTGTTAGTATTTAGTAACTGTGTAAATGTTTAATAGTGCACTTATTATTTGTAGCCCCATAGGTATGTCACTATGCTGCTTGGTAGTTTTAATAAAGTTAGCATGTACTATCAGGGTCTCCTAATATGTGTGAAGCAGATCATTACCGAGAAGGGCTTCAATGGAGTGATTGTTGCACTATCTTAAGATTTGTATGTGTTGAGTCAGATTGCTATGTATGCATTGATAGAACAGTGAATGGACACGATGCATACTTTCCATCTGCCTATCGGGGAGATGACTATTACCCCTTTGGACTTTACTGCCATCATGGGATTGAGCTTTTTAGAGAGCCCATTCCTTTTAGTGATGAGGAGTGTTCCACTACTGTGGCGAGGAGGTGACTTAAGAGAGATTTGCTCGGTGTAGTCACTCCTATGAAGTTTGGTTGCCCGTATCTTGCTCGATACATGGAGTTTGTTTCTTCTATGCGAGCTTTGTATGACGATGGTCTTGTCTAAGCAGAGCAACTGTCTTAATGCTTTTTATTTTATTTAGTAAGTGCTATTATCTTCTCAAACCCCTTTGGGTACAAGTGATCTACGATTGTTCCCCATCTTGAGAAATCTGGATGGCTTGCCAGGCTATTACTAGGGCACTGCTGCCTTCACTTATATGTACTTAGGCCTTGATGTAGCATGCCGAGGTGCCTTAAGGATTTGTAGATGCTTGTTTGTGTTGGACATGAGTAGGAGTCCTTGTTGTATGTTTTTTTGTCTTTAGCTTGTTATTTCTAAACCTCTGATTTGACAGATCTGGGCATATGAGTTCACGATTCTTCCTCATCCGTCCATCGAGCATTTTTAGGAGGATGGCTTTCCTTGTTCTTCACGCTAGATTAGGAAGACCATTAATTTGATTAAGGATTGTACAGTAGCCTGAGACCATATGAGGAAGCTATCCCCTGATAAGGTATATTTGATTCCTACTGTGTTGGTTGTCCCTATCTTTAGGATCGTTCATTTATTATTGTCCCTTTGAGCATATCTTTCTTCACTGGTGGGTGGTGAGATATCACTAGACGATGGAGATGGTGGTTGCATGGCAGCTGACAGAGAGACGAGTGTTGCTCTTTAACCTCATTGGCAGGGTGTGGTATTTAGGTGAGTGAGCCTATCATTGGTGGGATGGCCCAAACATGAGGAGAGTTCCCATCCATCCTCCTAGGGACATGTTCTAGGGCCATGAGTTATGCGATGATGATCTTACGACTATTATGATGGGATTCCTTTTTGAGACCCTCTTAGAGAGTGAGGGTTTTCCTTATGCCGATGTATTGATCCCTCAGTTGATTGATATCGTAGCTAGTGGGAATTTTCCTTCACCTTTACCTTCTTAAGCAGATGCATCTCATCCCTCGGGTTTGAGGGTTAGACTATCACGTGGGTCATCAAGAGTAGCTTCTTCTTATCTGATAAGCTTTTATTCCTATTTTAGTGCAAACATGTAGCAAAATTTATTAGTAATAAAATGTAATTGACATGATTCGTGAGAACTTATTTGCAGTGATGTCGGAGGAGATCTGGATCCCGCTTTGAAGAGGATGAGGGCATGCTCCACATTGAGGCGATTGCTCATACTAGTGATGTGGCTTCTAATAGCACTATCCTTGGGGATTTGATGGTTCGGCTGTCTTTGTCTTTGCTTGGGATTAATATCCTTGGTAGAGCAGTGAGCATTGATTTGCCTAGACTTGGCTTTCCTCAGTCAAGTGTTGCTTTTGTTAATGCTACTCATGTTCATGTTCTTCACTTATTCTTGTGTGTGTTTCATTTATTTAGTGAGTGGTGGTTGATTTATTTACTTCCTTTTGTAGATTCCTATCTCCTCTGGTAAGTACTAGTATACTGTTACTGGGAGTGCACAACAATGCTTTTTGGAGTTTTCCACTACTCAGAGGGTATGTCTTCTTTATTGTACCTATTTATTTTATGCACATGTTTTATGTATGAGTGTATGATATGCAATATATAATGCAGGTTGAGCACCTTCTCTCTAGTTGCGAATGGGAGCGGGAGTGTGTAGCTTATTGTGACTGCATTAGTGAGCTGGAGTCATAGCTAGCATCCTTTGCGGTGAATGATGATGAGTCAGGATCATATAAGGGGGATGCTTGAGCAAGATCATTGCTTGCTTCTGATGGTAGCCAAGGCCAATGTAGTTATTTTAAGAGCTAGGTGTAGAACTTTTGGTCTATGGTTTGCTTTGTTGCATTATTTTCCTGAGGTTATGGACTTTGGGTGTTGTATCTGGGCATTTATCCTGCATGTTGTATGATGCTTGTATGATGATGATTGTATATGCTTCCTACTATGTATTATTGATGATGATGTTTGCCATTACTATCATCTGCCTTTTTTCCTTTTTTTTGCCTAAGGTGTCTCTTTTTGGAGCTTTTTACACTTAGCTGGGTTTTCTTTTTCTTCCCTTTTTTGCCTAGGGTGTCTCCTTTTGGAGATTTTCACACCTAGCTGGGGTTCTTTTTTGGCTTTAACAATAGTGGTTGATATCAAAGAGTGAGCTCAGAGAGGATGGTAAGAACCATGGTCATGTAATGAAGGAAAATGCAAAGCATGCTTAATGCAATTCATGATGATAAAATGTGTTGCGATTTTCAAAGACATTTTGCATAAATTGGCAATCATTCTCATTTCATTGTAATCATTTAAGAAAAGCATAGGTGCATTCATACAAATTTTGAATTTAAGGTTACCCCTGTCCTTAACTAGCCTTCTTAGGTTTTCTAGTTAAGTATTTTCTCTATTTCCCTAATTTTGCCTCAATTGCTATTTTTAGGTTCTCAACTCAATGGGAAGTCTCTAACTTTTTTCGAGGCTGCCATTTTTAGGTTTTCAACTCAATAAGATTTTTTTTGCCTTAGACAAAGTACTTCTTCAGGCAATCTGTGCTGACAGGTTTGAAGAATTCATTGCCTTCATAATCCATTAGCTTGACTGCTCCTTTTGATAGGACATGTTTGAGTAGGTATGAGCCTTCCCAGTTTAGTATGAATTTCCCTCTAGGTTCTGGAATGTTCTATCTTACTTACTTTAGCACCCAGTCTCCTACTTTCACACTCTTATGTTTTACTCTTCTGTTGAAGGTCTTGGCTAGTCGAGCCTGATACAGCAGTGTGTGGTATAGGGCCTTGAGCCTTTGGCTATCTAAGAGAGTGAGATTATGGTGCCTCTATTGAGCCCATTGTACTTCTAGCAATTCATATTCAATTTCCACCTAAAGAGACTTGATTCTTATTTTGATTGGAAGAACTGCTTCTAATCCATACACTAGTGAGAAAGGAGTTGCTCCTGTGGAAGTTCTAACTGTTGTTCAGTACCCCCTATAAGGCATGTGGTAATCTGTCTACCTAATCTCAGTAAGTTTGAGTCATCTTTGATAAGATCTTTTTAATGCTTTTGTTTGCAGCATCAATGGCCCTGTTTGCTTGTAATTGGTAAGGAGAAGATCTGTGATGTTCCACCTTATAACTCCTTAGTAGCTCTTTAAATGCCCCTTAGAATTGGACAACATTATCAAAGATGATGTGATAGGGGATCCCATATCGGTAGAATAGGTTTCTTTTGATGAACTTAGACATTTGTTGGGCTCCTATCCATGTGAATGATTATGCTTCGACCCATTTTGTAAAGTAGTTCACCGCCACTAGGATGAACCTGTGTTTGTTTGAGGCTGTTAGGTGACTTTCCCTAATTATGTTGAGTCCCCATGTTAAGAAGGTTTATGGAGAGGAGATATAGTGTAGTTTTGTTAGGGGAAGGTGACTGACATTCCCATGTATCTAGCACTTGTGGCATTTCCTCATAAATTTGATGTAGTCCTCCATCATCGTCATTTAAAAAAACCCTTTCCTGATTAGTTTCTTAGCTAGGATTGCTCTATTCATGTGCAGACCATAAACACCCTCTTGTACTTCTTCTAATACTCTTGTAGCCTTAGTTTCATCTAGACATTGAAGTTGTAAATCATATGAGGTTGTCCTGTATAACACACCTTGGTGCGATATGAATTTTAATGCTAGTCATCGAATGATTACTTTGTCTTTTTCATCTACTTGATGAGGAGAGGCTCATTCCTTTAGATATCTCTGGATGTTGTAAAACTAGGGCTTTTTAGTTTCTTCTATCTTTGCTATTCTGTAGTCTTCATGGCAAGGTTGTCCTAATCTGAGTAGAATTATAGGCTTTATGGGCATTTTGGATGGTCCTTCCCATACTGATGCTAGGGAAGCAAGTGCATCTACCATCTGGTTATGATTCCTGGGGAGATAAATGAATTTGCATTTTTGAAAGGACATGGTGAGTAGCCTCAAGTGGTCTAGCCAAGTCTTTAAGTGCTACTCTTTCAGTTCACACTCTTCCGTGGCATGATTGATTACTAGCATGGAATCTCTGAATATTTCAACTTTTGTGACATCTAGGGCTATTATTGCTTTTATTTTGAGTATGCATGCCTCATATTTTGCTTCATTGTTTATGACTCTAAACTCAAGTTTTTTTGGCAATTGGTACCACTTCACCTCCTAGAGATTGTAGTATGACATCGACTCTTGCACCAAATTGATTGATTGCTCCGTCAAAGTACATGCACTATCCTTAGATCTCGATGGTTGAACTAAGGTTGCTTGGGAAGTCCAGTTGGATTTCTTCTAAGTTTGGAATGGGGTTGAGAGCTAGAAATTTAGCCATTGCTCTCCCTTTTACTGCTTTCTTAGTTAAATATTGCACATCAAATTTTGCTAGGAGTATAAGCCACTTGGCAAGTTTCCTCGCTAAAGAGGGAGCTTCGTAGAGGTAATTCATTGGGTCCATTTTAGAAACAAGCTGAATTTTGTAAGAATGAAAGTAGTGTCTGAGTTTCTTCATTGCCTATACTGTTGCCAGGCATATATGTTTGACTTGGCTATACTTCTCCTTATACGGTAGCATCTTCTTAAACAAGTAGTAGACTACATGTTCTACTTTTATTTCTCCCTCTTGGGTTAACATTGCACAGATTGCATTCCCTTTAATGGACAAATATAAGGTTAGAGTTATCCTTGATTTAGGTGGTCTTAGAATTGGTGGGTTGGCTAAGTAGCTTCTGATCTTGTCAAATGCTAGTTGACACTATTCATTTCATTCAATTAGCTAATCTTTTCTGAGTAGTTTGAAGATTGGTTCACACACTGTTGTCAACTTAAAGATGAATCTACTGATGAACTGTAGTTTCCCTAGAAAACCTCTGATTTCTTTCTCTATTTTTGGCACTGGCATCTCTTTAATGGTTTTTTGCTTTGTCTGGATCCATTTTAATCTTGTCTGACTAATAATATACCCTAGCATCTTTCCTGAAGTGACCCCGAATACGCATTTCTTTGGATTTAGCCTGAGACTATACTTTTTGACCCTTCTGAGTAACTTTTTGAGATTAGAGGGGTGTTCTTCCCTAGTTCTTGACTTGACCATCATGTTGTCAACGTATACCTCCACTTCTTTGTGTATCATGTCATAGACCATTACAGTTGCCATTCTCTGATAGGTTGCCCCTACATTCTTTAGTCCAAAAGGAATTACTTTGTAACTGTAAGTACCCTATTCTATTATGAAAGCTATCTTTGCCTTGTCGATAATGGCCATTAGGATCTAATTGTACTAAGAGAATCCATCCATGAAGGAGTAAATTGCATATATGGTGGCGCTGTCAACCAGTATGTTTATGTGAAGTAGTGGGAAATCATCTTTTGGGCAGGCCTTGTTTAGATCTTTGTAGTTGACACAAATTCTAACCCTTCCATCTTTCTTTGGTACTGACACCACATTTACTAACCATTCTAGATAGTCTAGTACCTCAAGGAATTTTGCCTTAATCTATTTCTTGATTCACTAGTTAGGCCCATTTTGGTATGAGTCTTCTCAATTTCTGCTTTACCAGTTTGCACCCTTCTTTGGTTGGAATGAAGTGTTGAGCAATGTCTTTATCAATACTAGGCATATCTTCGTACGTCCAGGCAAATACTTTTGAATATTTTATTAATATTTTATTAATTTCTCTCCTCTTTTAAAGGGTAACATCTTTCAAAATATGCAAAATGTGTGGTTCATATTCTGTGCCAATGTTAAATGATTTAATGCATATGGAATAAATGTCAAATATGCTAATTTTTTTATCAATGCAATGAACACTACCATAGGAAAGACATCAAATTGCATTAACTTTAGAGTTCATTACATGATCATTTTCAAATAAAGAAAAAGGAACTAAAGAAGATAACTTTCTCTAAATCATTGACTTGAGAGATGTTTATGTCTTTAGATCATTTACTGCTTATATGCTTCATCTATAACACCTTCTCCAATACTAGCAGTAAATTGGTGGATGATTCTCCTCCTCTATGTTGCTTTAAAGTGATCCACAAACCTTTGTTGTATCCTACCACTAGAGAAATATGCAAGCTTAGAAGGTACGTGTTGCTTCTTGCCAAATTATCTTTTCACTAGTGCTAGGTAGTAGTAGTGCATGACTTGAATCTTGATATTGGTACACAATTGACATATGTGTAGAGAGTCACATGTCCCAGCTTCCACTACGGGCATATTCATCTTACTTGATATTATGGTGTGTCCTTTATGCATTCAAACCACTCATGGGCTGTAATGTAGGCTGAGTGCTGGCAAATGTCCTTAATGTGTGTTTCTAATGATTCCTAGGTTGGTATATCATCCAATTCCTGATAGGTTTGTCGAGTAGACTCAACCTTTCTTACAATCATATTTGAAGCAATAAAGGACTTCTAGTGAAGTTTAGACTTTTCCCTTTTTTGGGGTCATCCAAACCTTTAATGATTTCTGCTAGGATCAGTGGGAAATGAGTCATTCCATATTCTATTCCTTCAATGACCTTTAGTATCCTATAATCTCTTAGTCCATCATTTAAGATGGTGAAGTATTGTATAAAGAGGTAACACACAAGGAGACATGCCCAAATCGGAGTACCAGTCTTTTTAGTAGTGCAAGAAATTAGGAGTTGTATAGGAATCAGTCATTTGCATTTAGTGACTAGTTCATCAAGATTTTTTGAGCTTAGGTCAAGGAAAGCAACCCCATGCCCTGGGTATTTGATATCCTGGCCAGTGAAAACTGCTTCTTTGATCATGGTAGGGATTCGCCCTGCTATGGCATTAAATTCTTCATACAATGGGCATAGCTCCATGGTGTTGAATTGGAACACATGCTCTTGAGGGTCCTAGAATGACATAACAATATTCAAGAGTTCACAGTTTAGGTGCACATGCTGGAATGTCTTAATGCATAGCATTCTATATGGTCGCAGGCTTTTCCAGTCAACCTTGTTAAGGTTATGGAGGAAATTTCTAGTGATATTGGTTTGGGCTTAGGGGTTTTTGACCATGACGCCATTGTTAAGAAATTCTTGGATCCTGTCCTTCAATTTCCCATTGCTTCAGTGAGAAGACTCAGCTTCATGGTCACTCATGTTTGAATGTAGTATTCTTGGACATTTATTAGGGCTAGCTAAATGAATGATGCATGACGTGTGCTTATAAAAGAAAAAGGTGAGCATGTATGCATAAAATGGATGTAAAAATCCTATGATGGAAAAATGATTATTCCTGTAAGAAATAGTGGTTAGTATATGCTATCTATATATATGTGATGTGTGCATGATTAAAGTTGGTCATGTTTCTTGCACAATGAATAAACCAATCATAAGCAAACTCTTGCTTCTAACCTTATTTCTCCATGAGGTCATTCACTCTCTTTCGTAGGTGAGTTTTGAACCTATAGTCATTAGGGGACTATGGTTCCACTCTAAGAACTTGGTTGTTTCAATTTATGTTAGTCAGAACCAAAGGGTACTTTATGGGATGATACTCAAATGTGCTTGTGGTGATCATGTGATGTCAATGTGAGGGTCAATTATTGGGCTTCAAATGATGTCCAAAGATCGTATACGCCTGTATGCATTAGACCAAGGTCAATAAAAGGGAGTCCGAGTTCTTGCACCTATCGATATTCTATATGTTTACCATGAGACATGAAAAGTATCATTTGATAGTTTACAATTTGATTTTGCTAACATAAAAGTCCACAATCTAGTTAGGTTCCTAACCCATTCATTTAATATGATAAGGATAAATGGATGACATCTTGTAGGTTCCATCATCAAGGGATGTCGTTATTTGTTAATTTGCATAGATTATTCAAGTTGAGGTACATGATTCTCATCATTCCTCATGCTTCGAGCTCACACGAAGTATATGAGAATCACATGGTCCTGAGCATAAATTTTCTATGAAAACTGACATTACGACATCATTCGATGATAAGCATTAGGAGGGTCATGTCATTTATGAATATCATGTCAAATGGATAGCGTTAGGACAAGGATAACATGCATAGCTTGGTAGAATCCTAGTGGATGTTGCTATTGGTTTATCTATATAAGCTGAGTCAAAGTGAAAGGCTAAGGGTTCCTTTAGCGAGAATGCCCCCATATGACTAGGGTTATGGACTCTTGTTAGTGAGTCTAACATTCTTTTGATAACTCAGTCACCCCCCTTAAGGACTTAGGTTATAGACTCTGGTCAGATAAGTATGGCGAATGCACAAGTAAAGACTAAAGGTGATAATACTGTATATTCATTGCCCCGTGACTTGAGTGGTATCATAGTGGCAATGTCATTTAGTATTATCAAGGTTTTTAGGGACAAGTGGTGCACGTTTAATGTGTACTGCAAATGCGGTGGTGATGAGCTCTATATGATTAAGTATTGCATAATGAGAAATAGTCATTTTCAAGTTGATTCCTTTTACTTAGAAGTCCCAAGTGGAGTCACCATTGTGAGTGATCGAGTCTCAACTCTGGTAGTTGGTTTTGGTGTTATGGTTTTTCAGTTTTTGAGGGACATGGCAACTTTACCGAGTAGGGATAAATGATTGGTCTCAGGGGGACGAGATGCTTTTGATTTTATGGAGTCACTACCCAATTTTTAGAAAATCTGGAAAAGAAAAGGAACAACATTAAGTCATTATACGAGTATTGTCCCTAGCAAAGATTTCTAGGTTCAAGGGATTGCATCTATTTTTTGACTATTTCTCATTATATGATATTCAATGTATAGCTACCATAACACCCTAGTTTTGGTAATAATAGTTTATATAGCAATTACATAATACATCAGATAGTATAAGATAATAAAGCTGAAAGTCTATTATATTGCTTTCTTAATAAAATACACATGCAAAGGAAAAAATTGTAGAAAAGTAAATCTAATATGATTAATCTGCAAGGATAACATGACCATTCACACAGCTTGCTCAATTTCATGAATAATAGGATGATAATGCATTCTTACAGTGATTATTTATGCTATGATGATGTATAACGATAATATAAAATATACATGAGGTCATCATTGGACCGAGAGCATGATGATTCTATTCTGGGACATGAACTTTTCACATTATTAGTATTTATGGTGTGATTTCATGATCTCAAAAATAGGGGATGTAGAATGATGATATGAAATGAGAATAATAAACCATATATTATTCATATAGCATGCAATTTTGCCAGTCTCATCACATAAGCACAATAGTATTCTCAAATGTTAGTGATAATAAAATAAAATGCAATGCGATAAAATAAACATGCTAAAATAATTGTATGGTCTGTAGACTCGACTTAGCTTGTGTGAGCTTTGAAGCTTTAGCTTTGAGAGATTATCAAGCTTTCCTCATCGAAAGGTTCAAAATGATAGTAGAATGATGCTAGATTATATACCTTTAAAGTGTACTTTAACAAAGATGAGGCTGGGTTTAGTGAAAAAAAAAGGATCTAACAACCTAAGGGAAAGGTTGTGGGAGAGCAAAAACTATACAGAGAGGGATTTCCTATGCCTTTGATCAGACTAAATTTTGAGTGTGTGTGTATCTTCATTTGCTCCCCCCTATAAAATGGGGTGTAGAGGGGTCAATTTATAGGAAAAAATATGTAGAATGGGGTGGTATAGGCATGGTCATTTGCACATGGCCATGCCAAGTGCACCAGACGTGCGCATGTGCAGTTCAACACGCACTTCGATGCTCTACATGCTCTTCCCAAGGTTTACGCTTGCTATTTTAGGGTTGGTTCCTAAGGTTTTTAGGCCTTTTGGACGTGTTTCCAAAGTCTATTTTGTCGAATTCGGCCTTAATTTTAGCACATGACACCCAAGGGTGTTTATGCGCACTTTTGAGCAATACGCACTGATACCCGGGTTATGTTGGACCATTTTGGGACCACTTCTAGAGGTTTTGGAGCCTTTTAGACATGTTTTTAAAGTTCATTTTGTCAAAATCGATTTTTGATTTTTCACAAAGTCGAGTCTCAATCTAACTAAATGCGCACTAGCTTAACAAACTGAGTATTATGAGAGGAGTTTTCTAGAAATAAAACTTCTCGTTGTCCCAATAATTGGTATTTTGTAAGGTTAGAGCGTAACTTAATGGCTCGATGATCAATTTTGCATAGTGTGGTTGGTTAGGTGTTTTAAGGTTGCACACTTCAGTGGTGTTATGAACAAGCAGACTCTAGTCATCTCGGGGATTTATTTCATCATTGGACCTTCTTAAGGACGGTTAAATTTGAGGTTTGATAACAAGGTTCATCTTCTTCTTAATGACTCTTTGGTTTCTTTATTAAAATGGAGATTCCAACTCTAAGAAGCTTAATTCAATCCATAAATGGATCTTTGAAGCTTTCAAACTTTTCTAGAATTCTTAGGATTAACAATACCCTCTGGTTGTGTCATATACACATCCTCAATTAAGTTTCCATTAAGGAAAGCTATTTTGACCTTCATTTGCCATATCTCATAATCATAGTATGTAGCTATGGTGAGGAGAATTCAAATAGATTTAAGTATAACAACTGGTGAAAAGGTTTTATTATAGTTTGTACCATATGTTTATTTGAAACCTTTTACAACCAGTCTTGCTTTAAAGGTATGTACATTGCCATCCATGTCAGTTTTCATTTTAAAAACCCATTTTTACTCGATAGTTTTTTAAACCTTCAATTGGATTAATCAAAGTCCATACTTGATTATCATATATGGATTGTATTTCTAATTTCATGGCCTCTAACCATTTCTCAAAGTCTAGACTTTCCATGGCCTCTTGGTAGGTTATGGGCTCACTTTGATCCATAATTATTACATTATTATTATCTATTATGAGAAATCCATATCTCTCAATATTATAACGTGCCCTACTAGACCTTCTAGGACCTTGTGGTACTAGTGTAGATTCAACATTTACTTGTTGATTTAGTTGAGGTTCCATATATGGTATAAAGCTATTATGTGGTTCTTGAATTTTTTCAAGTTGTACCTTTCTTGAATTTCTTCAAGTTGTACCTTACTCCCATTAGTTCCTTTAAAAATATATTCTCTTTCCAAAAAGACACCATCTTGAGCAACAAATGCTTTGTTCTCAAAAACATTATAAAAGTAATATCCTTTTGTTTTTTAAGCATATCCCATAAAAAGGCACTTGTCAGATTTGGGTGCTAATTTATCTGAAATTTGACATGTCATATTAGTCTCACATTCCCAAATCTTAAAAAAAAGATAAACTTGGAGTTTTTCCATTCCATATCGCATATGGTGTCTTTTCAACTGCCTTTGATGGAACTTTATTCAAAAGAAATGCAATAGTTTATAGGGCATAACTCCAAAGGAGTTTGGAAGATATGACTGACTCATCATAGATTGAACCATATCTAATAAAGTTTGTTTTCTTTGTTTAGATACATTATTCCATTATGATGTTCCTAGTAGAGTCAATTGTGAAACTATTCTACAATCCATAAGATAATTAATAAATTCTTGGCTTAAATATTCACCACCTTAATAAGATCTTTGTGCTTTAATATTCTTACCAAGTTGATTTTGTACTTCATTCTTGAAAATTTTGTACATTTCAAAAAATTTAGATTTATGCTTCATTAGATAGACATAGCCATATCTATTGAAATCATCTATGAAAGTAATAAAGTATTGATAAGCTCCTCTAGTAGTGGAACTTAATGGACCACATACATTAGAATGTATTAGGCCTAATAAGTCATTAGTCCCTTTCATTATGTTTCAAAATCAAATGACTTCAAAAGTCCATGTTGATGGAGATTTTTTCATTTATATGGCTAAATAATAATGCCACAGATAGCTTGTGTTTAAATCATTAGATTTAAATTTCTTTGTATTAATGTTATAGATGGACTTTTCATTAGTGTCTTTTATGTCTAAAACATAAAGACCATGATTTTGTGGGGCATATCTGTAGAAAATGTTATAATGATAAATAGAGCATTTATTATTCCTAATAATAAATTCAAAACCATTCTTATCCAAACAAGAAACAGAAATGATATTCCTGCTCATAATAAGTACATAATAATAGTTTTCCAAACTTAAAACAAGTAAACTAGGCAAAGTTAATTCATAAGTTCCTATAGCTAATGCAATAACTCTTGCTCTATTTCTAACTTGTAGGTCAACTTTTCCTTGAGCAAAGATTCTACTCCTTTTTAAACCCTACACATTAGTATAAATGTGAGAAATGTGAGATCTAAAGCTGGTATATGATACCCAAGAATCAGAAATAGATAAATTGACTTCTATAACATGAATATCTGAAGAGGTAGTTACACAACCCGCATTCTTCTTAAAATTATCCATAAAGAGCTTGCAATTTCTTTTCTAATGGCCCGACTCATAACAGAAAAAGCATGTTCCTTCCTTAGGTGGTTTTGCTTGAGGTGTAGGTGTAGGCTTGGGCTTGAGCTTCTAAAAGCCTTTGGAAGCCTTAATTTTACGTTTACCCTTTCCCATCCTTTTCATACCTTTCCTTTTATTAACCATTAGAACATCCTTGGTAGTTTTAATGTTCTTCTTAGCAGTCTTAAGCATCCCGTCCAATTCAGAAATAGTTTTGTTCATGCCATGCATGTTATTGTTCATAATAAAATCATCATATATTTCTAGTAAAGACTAAAGAATAATATTAATGGCTAATTCTTACTCGATTCAAGATGACCTTTCAATATTATTCTTACTAGATAATAATATTAATGGCTAATTCTTACTCGATTCAAGATGACCTTTCATCTTAAGAACATAAGGACCTACAGAGCTACCAATAGTCAACTTGTAAGAAAGAAATGCTTTTATGGTGCTAAACCTTCCAATTCTAGCTTTCTCTTGGAACATTTCCTTGAAATGGCCTATCATAGTATAAGCATCCATTTCCATCAATTGCTTTTTTAGTTTTGATTCCATGCATCCAAGCATAAGGCAAGTGACATCAATAGAATCATTAAGATGCTTACTATGAGCATCCTTTTGAGCTCTAGGAGCATTAGCAGCTGGTTCATTTGGGATAGGTTGATCAAGGATGTATTCCTTTCTTTATTGCTTAAGAATAATTGTTAAGTTTCTATACCCGTCAAGGAAGTTAGTCCCATTAAGCTTATCCTTCTCAATGATTAATTGCAATGACATATGAGATATGGTGTTTGATGCCATTATCTACATCAAATATATAAACAATGTACTCAGTATTTTGTCAAGTTATTTTAATGAGGCATAATTATAAATCCCATAAAAATTTATTCAAATTAATGACCCTTAAGTTAGCTTGTAAATTTTAGTGGGCTAATATCTATATTTCACCATACTCTAAGTGAGCTTTGGCACATCACCTAAAGATATATTTATTTAGGTAGGCAACTGTTATAACCCAAAATTTTATAAATTATTAAATTAATTTATGGATTTGTAGAGTTAATAATTATTTTATTAAATTATAATATTTAATCATTTTATGAAACTAAATTTGAATCTTTAGTGTTGAATATTATTATTTTTATCATTTGTAAAATTAAATTAAATTCTAGTGTTATTATTTTCTTTATTATTTCATATCATTATTATTTTGAAATTAAAGTTTAATTTCCATTTTTAATAATTATTTAGTTGAGAGCAGATATTTTAAATAAAATATTATTGTTATTTTTTAAAGTTTTTTCCTTTTTACTTTTTGAAAAAAAAAAGCAAAAATGTCAAGTAGCTTGCCCCATTCCCTTTCTTTTTCTTCTCGTTCTTCTTTCTTTCTTTTCTTTTTTTCTTTCTTTCCCTGCTTAACTCGACACCACCTCGCCACCACCACCTCGCCACTCTAGTCACCACCAGCTAGTGCTGCCACTGGTAGCTCCTTCCCCTCCTCGATGCGCCACTATTTCTTCTTCCTTTCTCTTTTTTCTCTCGATGACCATTTTGTCCTTAGGCTTGTCAAAGACGTCTTTGGCTACCTCTGAGCTCACCACCGGTCTTAAATGAAAATTGTTTCTCTGGGCTTTTTAAGCCCTCAATCAATTTTGGGTTTCAACTCCGGTAAGTTCCTCAATTTTATGAATTTGTGTTTAGGTTAATTTTGTTTCATTTATGAAATTGAAATTGAAATTGACTTACATAGACATAGTTGCTTTGAGATAAATTGTAATTGAGGTTGAAATCTAGCTAATGGTGATTTTTAATAATTTTTATGATTTTTTTTGAATTTTCGGGTTCGGGTTACTGTTCATGAACTGTTTTAGCCTAAATATTTTATATTTTTTTAATAAATTCTACTAATTATTTTAAGCATATTTTGTGAAGAAAGTTTATTGAAATTATATTCTGATTATTTATTATGAATTTTGGAAAAATTAGTAAATTTCATATTTTAATTGAAATTATGGTTAATTATTATGTTTTGGATAATTTTTGAGTAATAAATAGTTTTTTCATGAATTATTCACTATTTTTAGCTAATTAATAATAATTTCTGGAAATATATTCAAATAATAGTTTTATTTATTATTTTTATGATTAAATAAAAGTTTAGCTATTTTTATTATTTATTTGAGCAATTTAAATAATTATTGGTAATTTATGCTATTTAATTTCGAATATTGGAAAAATGGATTTTATTAATATTATTTAATTATTTTTGGGATTTTATTATTTATTTTGAAAATAAATATCTTTGATGTTTTTATTATTGAAATAAATTAAATTGTGGTAATTTATCATTTTTTTATGAATTTTAGTGAATTATGAATATTTATTATTATATTATTGATTTTGAGTATATTGATTCTTAGTTGGGCAATAAACGTAGTTCGGGGTCCCAACCCTAAAAGTTGAACATTTTGTGTATTTTAAGTGTGTTTGCGTGCAGGATCAACTTTACTTTAGTAGAGAGACGTTTGTTTTATAAAGGAGACATTGCCAAATTTTTAGTAGAATTCTCATAAAACGTGATATCGGGTTGGTCCTGAGTTTTGAATTTTTGTCGAGTCGTGTCTTAGATTGAGTCGTTCTTTAGAATTTCTAGAAGTATAAATTAGGAATTTAATTCTAATATTATTATTATTATTATTTATTTTTCTCTAGTTGCACCAAGACCGAGACCTACATTACTAGGTCAGTTAAGTCATTTTAGAGGAGCGCACAATTGTGAGTTATTATTATATGTGTGCATTTCATGTAGAGAAATTATTGGCATCTATATTTTTAATAAAATATGAATTTTATTATGCCATGTTGCATTAAAAATAATTATTATTGTTAATATATATGTATGTATGTTTGCATTATATATATATATATATGTATATATCTATATAAATTGGATGCTTTACCTATTTAATATGATTTCATTAATTTAATTATTTTTGAAAAATATTTTGGAGGATAGTAGTATTGAAAAATATTTTGGAGGATAGTAGTAGAACATGCTACCTTGTAGGCTACACTAGAACTGTGTGCGCACCAATATGCTAAAATATGAGGGTTAATATTATGAAATTTCTTGATGTGAGATATGAATAATTGATTATTGAGATTTATGGTGAGAGAGGTGTAATTATAGGAACTCGGTTGATTTAGTGTCTCGGGACCAATCATGCCGACAGTGAGACTGTGGGAGCTCGATTGACTTAGTGTCTCAGGGCCAGTCTACTGTCCAAAAATTTGAGAAGAGAAATATTTTGGAATTAAGTGAGCCTATTGGCTAGTGAGGTTCAGTGATCGAAGTTGTAGAATATTTTAGGGTTCTACTCTAGTCCTCCACCTATATATTATTGTATTTAGTCATTTATCAAAAATGTAATTTCAAGCATTTGTATGTAATGCATGTATAAATAAATAAATATAAAAATATAATATTATTATACTGATGCTTGAATGTCTGTATTGTTAGGTTGCATGCATATATTAAATAGTAATTCACTCAGTGAGGTCTGACCCCCCTCAATATTTTTTTTAGGATCATCTACTTCAAACCTTCCTATTAGACTTATTCATTGGACTCTTTCCTCCTCGACCGATTTATGTAAATATTGAACCATTGCTTTTCTTGTATTTTAGTAAACACTGCAGTAGTAGTGCTTTTTGTTTTAGTATCTGTTATTGTATTAGATAGATTTTTTGTATTTGAATATTTGTATGAAGATATTTTATTATGTTATGATATAAGAATTTATTTTATATTAATTAAAGTTTTATTCTGATGTATTTTTGTGATATGCTGACATGCGTTTTTATTTTAAGGCTTGCTACGGGTTCAGATTCAAAAGAATTCCCGTTCCCTAGTGCTGGTCATGACTCCTTAGTTTTGGTCATGATAAAGTTGGTATCAAAGCCTAGGTTTTAGTGTTGTGGACCTAGGTTAATAGAGTTGAGTTTTCTTTAAGACTACTGCAGTGAAATTAGGTTTGACTATGTCTTTGAAAAGTCTTCCTTGTTTTAGTTTTCCATGTAACCATTAGGATGTCTATTGATTGTCTGTTTATATCTGAATTATATGTTTTGCTTTTGTTCTTTTTTTTTTAAGGCGAGCATGAGTTGCTCCACCAATCATTGAGACTGATGACAGAGAATTTTTTAAGTATAAGGTTCTACCCCATATGCAGCTAGTTAGGCATAAAGGAAGAGGTAGACCTCGAGGAGCGGCAGGTCACTGTAGACAAAGAGAGCTGCAGGATGAGGAACTTGTAGACCTAGAATTTAAGGAAGCTGCTTTCGCACCAGGAGTTTCAGAAGGTGTAGTGTCAATACCTTCGGCTGTACCGCAGATGCAGCCTCAATTTTAGCAGAGAGCTTAGGATATGTCAATTCTGCATATATTCCATGTTTTGAATCTTGTTGGTTTCTATGTCTTTTCAAGTGAGGTGAATGCAAACTGCTTTTACCATAAAGATAATATATTGCTAAGCAGTCCTTTCAGTTGAAGTTGTGATTCTAGTTTCAGCCCTTACTACACCTATCCAGTATAGGAGTAGGTTAGAGGCAACTATAACTCAAAGACTAAAGTAGTTATTGTAAGAGGTACATGCAGCCTTTGAACTCGAACTTACAACATTTGTGGTAGCCAAGATTAATAAGGGCTTGATAGCACTTAACCAAGCATGATAATTGTTTTGAATATGTTTTGATGAAGGAATTAGAAGATGTCTAATATAGACGAAACACTTTTGTACTTTTAATGGTGAAGTTGTCAGTTTTGACAATAGTATAAGATTGGAACATGCAGTCAAATTAGCTTTATGTGGCTACTGTGACATGATTAGAGTTTAAAAAGTGATTTCTAAGATACTTCTATCCATATTCATAGAGGGTGATATAATTCTAATGTGCATAGTTATTTAGGTTAGTTAATTTTTATTTTCATTTGATTTCATTATGTTTTATGTGTTTATTTGATTATGAAATTGTTATTTTTACTTGTTTTATCTTTATGGTTTATTATGTAGGTTTTATGCATGTTTTAGGCTCAAATCATGTTTGAAAGAGACTTGGAGTTAATTAGAACAAGTTGGGAAGCATAAGAAGTCAAGTTTGAATCTTTAAGAAAAGGTATGAGTCATCACCAGAGGCATGAGTTTTCACTAGAGGCATGACTCATAATAGAGAGCCTCTGTGATGATTCATCACAATGTAACGAGTCATCATAATGATGCCTATTCAAAGAGTTGCAATTTTCTAGTTTGAATAGTTTTTGTATTTTGGCCATAACTTCTTCTAAAGACATCTAAATTAGGTGATTCAAGTTATTATAGAAAGATAATAGAATTATCTATAACTTTCATGAAGGAACATTCTAGATTTAAGGTCATCTTGATGGACAAAAATTCCCTTGAAGCTGTAGAATCTGTGAAGGAGAGTGGTTTTTCATGTCAAGTGGTGCCTTTCCAACTTTAAATGAATTCTAGTTACTTTAGCCATTTCTGAGGTCTATAAATACATAAATTTAGCCTGTTTTTAGATATGAATAATATAAGTGGTGTTTTAGAGATAAATAACAAGTGAGATATATGAAGTAGACATAAAGAGCATTATAAAAGGACAATTATACTACTTAGTTTTATTTTAGAAATTTTTTGTCAAATCTAGTTTTAGAGGAGAAAAACTTAAAGAAGACAAAGCCAAGAAGCAAAGGAAGATCATTCACCATCAAGCAACTTTTAGAAGACATAGTTGTAGACGGTGGGGCTTAGCGTGTATCCAAGATTTTAGCAACCGCGACACTGTTTAGGCTCTGGGCCTTAGGGAACACACTATTATGTCACAAAGTCATAGCGTGGAGAAGAGGAGTCACCAGCCAGGGTAATAATTAGGACAAGTTGATTGGTGGATCTCTATTCTCTAGAAGAAAGTTAGCACCACAACCATAAGATTCTGGGAACGGAATACTAACTTCTCTTAGTCTCGTGTTCATTTAGAATAATTTTATAAATGATTTCATCCTCTAATTACATGAAATTTTATTTAAACCCTATTTGACATCCATATAACCCTAGGCATCTAGTCAATAAAATTACACATAAAAAATGCACTCAAGATTGCGTTGTCCCTAAGTCTAAACTATGTTAATTTTATTAAAAAGTTAGTTAGATTTACATCTTATTTACAAGTGAGAAAGGGACCAAACGTGGGCCTACATTTTTTATTAATTAGTGAGCCTAGATCTATTTATTTTAGTTTTTCTAAGGAATGGGCTTAAGTCTAACTTGGTTTTATCTAAAATGAGAAGTGGGCTTAGGTCTATTCATTTTAAAAGAAATGAAATTAAGTGGGCTGAGTTAAGTCTAAACAAGTTTTAATTAACTAATCGGGCCTAAAATCTAATTAACCTAATGGGCCTAAATTGATTTTAATCATTTAAAGTCCTAAACCATTTTTTAAGCCTATTTAAAGTGAGTTGGACCTAAGCGTGGGCTTGGGGCCCAAAATAATATTAAAACCCAAAAACACAACCCAAAACAAATAAAACATAAAAAAGGATCAAAAAAACATTTTAATGATTTTCTAGAAATCCTAAATCAATTACATGCAAACCCTAAATTAAGCTACTACCACCATTGATTTTAATTGATTTTTACCCAATTAAACCTAATTACTAATTGATTTTAAACGCAGAAAATTAAATCTTTCACTATTCCCACTATTGGGGCTATTAAAAACTACGTACAAAATTAAAATTAAACTATTATACACCCATGAATTAAAATAACTACACAGAGTACCAAAATGAAAAATAAAGATAAAAATCCTTAGTTCTACTGGAAAACAACATAGGTTCTTCCATGGCATTCCATGGACCTTCTGTTTGTCTAAACACAGGTAGTATCCTCCTCAATCAACATTCGCACATAAAAAAAAACACAAAAATAATCATATTAGTAGTGAAATTGAATAATCAAAATAATAAAAAAAATAAAAATCAAAAGAAAAGAATACAAAAGAATGGAATAGAAAAGAACACTGATGATTTTAGATGCTGTGCAAATGCTTTGAGATAGCCCCTCAGATTGGATTATCACTATTAAAATTGACTCAGTATTGATTTGATTCTGGATTGGGATTTGATTGCGTTCAAAGAAATTGATAGTATCCAAAATTAGGGTTTTGAAAGAAAAGGGTGTGTGCGAGGTGTTCTTCGCGTCTAGATTTTTAGGGTTTTCTTATATGATAGGGTTTTTTTACGTAACACTCTTCTCTCTTTTGTAGTCTCTCTATTTTTTCTTTTGTCTTTTTTTTTCAGTCTGTGTATGTGAGTCTCTCTCAGTTTGTGCATCTGTGTGAGTCTCAAACCCCTCACACACGCAGACTCTTTGCTTTTTAAAGCAAAGTCTGTCTGCATACTGACTTCCCAAATTTATAGGAATGGTCTCATCTCTTCAAAACAAATAGATAGAGTTTTGATTTTTGAAAGCTATTTGTAGACACCCAATTTTAGGATGATATGTTATGGATGTAACAAAGGACTCCAGTGATGAAAATGTCTTCAAACTTAATCCTTAAAAAAATCTAAGGGCTTTTAAAGGAAGGATTTAATGTTTTCAGGGACTAAATCGCAAAGTTCTTTTTAGGAACTAATTGCAAAATTTAAATTTTTTCGAGGGCTTTTTTATAATTAAATGTTAAAAAAAAGTGTGTCGGAATTCCATAATTCCGACCGGAATTATGTAATTTCGATTGGAATTACATAATTCCGATCGGAATTAGAATTATGTAATTCTAATCAGAATTACAACAATTTTAATCGGGATTGTATAATTCCGATCGGAATTACACAATCCCGATCGGAATTGAATTCTTTCATTTTCCTATTTCTAAATTACTTCTAATTTAGTGTTTTAATTGGTTTAAACTTCCTAATTAATTCAATCCAAATTGGTTTAAACTTCTTAATTAATTGATTCCTAATTGGTTTAAAATTCCTAAATACACTTTAGGAATTAGAATCACATTAGGATTAGGGTTAGGCCTCATTGTTCTACTATAAAAAGAAAGTAAGGAGCTATGAAAAGGAGGGGAGGAGAAGAGAAAAAGAAAGAAAAGAAAAAAGAGGGGAGAAGAAGAGAAGGACGTAGAAAGAGAAAAGGAGAGAAAGAAAATTAAGTTTTTTTTTATTTACTTTTAATCAAAAATTCTTTTGATTCATCAATTAATTCAAAGACTCATGAAGGATTTTTTGAAGGAAAGATTCAAAGATTTATCAAGAACGGTGAATCACAAATCTGAGGAGCACCCTAATCATCCATAAGCATACCATATTCTTTTATTTATTTGTTTATTTGTTTATTTATTATTCTATTTATTTTATCATAATTTATTCATTAATTATTATTATTTTTTATGGTGATTATGGAGGAAAACGTATGGTGATCATATGAGTGAGATGAATTTCATTAGGAGTCCACAGAAGCCTATGGATAAAGCCCCATAGAGACTTAGTTTCTAGGGTTTTATTTTTTTATTTTTTTAGTGTCTTTATTTTTATTTTATTCTTTATGTAATAGCCCCGATAGTGAGAATAGTAATAAAATTATGTGTGTGGTTATATGTTTATTTTGATTAAATCGGTTAGTAAAATTATGTTTCAATTTGGTAATCATTTAAAATCAATGGAGGAAGTAGATTAATTTAGGTTGCATATTAATAAAATTGGGATTTTAGTAAGGATAAATAATTATTTTTTTAATCTTATTTAATTACTTCTTTTATGTTTGTAGTTGTTTTTGAGATTTATTCATTATTTTTGTGTGTTTTGGGCCTTAAGCCCACTTTAGGTCTTAATCTATTTATTTAGAGTTAGGTAATTTTTTTAGCCCATATCATTTAATAATTAATTAGGTTTAATTAATTAAAAAATATTTTTAGGTCCATAATTAATTAGATTTTAGGTTAGAAATACCTTAGGCCCATTTAGTTAATTAGACATAGGCCCATTTAATTTAATTTAATTAATTGAGACTTAGCTCACTTATTTAAAGCCTTCTTTCATAATTTGTAAAATTAAGCCCACTAATTTAAATACCTTCATAACATGTAGACTTAGGCCCATTAATTTAAATATTTCATAATTTGTAGATTTAGGCCCATATTTAGAACTAAAATTAGTAGACTTAGGTTCATTTAATTAAAATCGAAAGGAATTAGGTCTTTAGGTTCACTTATAATTTAAAACATGTAGACTTTAGTTCATTTAATTAAAATCCATGTAGATTAGACTAACTTAGGGATTATGTGATTTGTTGAATGCATTATTTACTTGTATATTTCATGACTAGTTTGCCTTGGAGTTTATTGTTTTGGGTTTATATGAAATTGCGTGTAAATGGAGGATAAGATAGTAATTCATAAAGTAATTCTAAATGAACGTAAGACTGAAAGAAGTTGGTATTTCGTATCCAGAATCTCCTAGTTGTGGTGCTAGCTTTCTTTTAGGGAATCGAGTACCAGCTTTTCGATTTGCCCCAGTTATTACCCTGGGTGGAGACTCCTCATCTCCATGCCATGTCTTTGTGACAATGGTTAGTGTGTTCTCTAGAGCCCTGAGCTCAAACAGTGACGCGATTCCTAAAATCTTGGACGCATGTTAAACCCCGCCGTCTACAGTGGTGACTCCACTGGGGATAAGAGATACTGATTCTACTTATGTTCTTTAGAATTATTTTATTAATTATTATTTTATTGTTGCATTCATTCTGCATGTCCCTACTAAACCGATGGCATTGGTTTATGACTCCATGATTCAACTAGCTTCATGGGGTTATAGATAGGCTAACCATCACTCTTAGCCTTAACTCGGTCCAAGAGAGATTACCGGGCTCATCTGACCAGAGCCTGTAACCCAAGTCCTTAAGGGGGTTAGTCTTCTCTCGAGTTTGTAAAGGATGCTGGGCCCCTCTGACCTTGGCCTATAACTTAAAGTCCATAATGGAGAGCATCTTGCTAAGGGAACCTTGACCTTTTTTACCGGACCTTAACCACATATAATGGCTTAGTTATTTCCCCTAGGATTTACCCAAATTGCTTGTGAATGTTGCCATGAGGTATTTTTATCTGTAAAGGCCCAAGCCCATACTTTTGACACCCTTTTAGGTTAATAAAGATTGGGCTAATCTTTTACACCTAGAAATGTTGTTTCTGTGCTTTTATTGCTTTAAGAGATTTGGCATGCACGTCAGACCTTGATATCCCTTGTTGATATTAAGACCAAGACCAAAAATCCTAGGAAAAGAGAGTCGCCATTGAATACATGTGCGGGAGGAATAAGGTTGGAAGGATGTATGTATACCTAACTTGTTACTTGCAACTTGTTGCATAGCACATGCATCATGCATACATGCATACATGCATCTCATGCATCATACTAACCATTTGTCTTGCAGCCATCATAGATTTGTCTAGGTCTTCCTGTGTTTGGAGTCAAAAAGGTAGCAGATTGGTGAGAACTGATTCAAGCCCCAATCGATCGCGAAAGAGATCCTTAGCAGATTGGAAAAGAGCCCATTAATCCTCTTTATTTGGAAACTACGTAACTGAATGAACTAAAAGAATGGAACAATAAGAGGGAGGAAATTGGACCCTAGAGATGTTAAAGGAGCACTAATGGAGGATATGAGAGCAATGATGCAAGAAAAGTTAAGATAAGCTCTAGCAGGATTAATTCCACCACCTGCTGCTGCAACACCACCCGCCACAGCCAACCCACCTACCATGGGTCCACTACCTATTAACAATGACAATGTTGGAGAAATTAAACTCGAGGATGTTGAGAGTTACATGGTTGAAAAGGCGAAAAAGGAATCACTTGAGCAAGTGCAAGAGCTGAAATCCAGACAGATGAAGGCATTGACTCAGAAGATGACTAAGATGGAAGAGTTGATGAGGGGACAAGGCCTAGGATACCCTTTTGACTTTCATGATATGATGCAATTTGAGGAAGACAGGCTACTTGACAAATTCAAAATGCCACAGCTGCAGAAGTTTGATGGTACTGGGGACCCGAGGATTCATCTCAGTCAATACACAACTACTATGAGTACCACTAAGGCTTCTTTGGCTGTGGTTACTAAGCTGTTTATGTTGTCCTTGGAAGGAATGGTCATTAACTGGTATCATGGGTTAGAGAAGTTTATCCAAGCATATTAAAGGGAGTTGTGCACTGCTTTTCTAAAGCAATACGACTATAATACTAGGCTTGAGGTGTCTATGAGAGATATGGAGCTAACCAAGCAGAAGCCCAATGAATCATTTTTGGATTTTCTGACTAGGTTCATGAATAAGGTAGGAATGATGAAGAAAAAATTGGCAGAGAAGGACCAAGTTAGAATGGTAGTCCGAAATGTGTCACCTAAACTAGTGGAGAGGTTGCAAATGATGAACCCCAAGACGTTCGTGGACCTTTATGATGATGGGTTATATGCTGAAGAAATCAAAAATGAGAAAAAGAAGGCTACTAGGAATACTGGAGTGAGAAATTACCCAACTGGGGGCATGCAACAAGGAAATACCAACTGAGTCATAGGAGTTCGTGCCATCTAACAACCTAGGAGATTCTCCAATTTTAACTAACCTTTGTCAAAAGTCTTAGAGTGCCTGATGCAAAAGGGCTTACTTCAACCTTTACCTAATCCAAACCCACCAAATCCAAACACCCCAGGCTATAACCCAAACAGACACTGTAAATTCCATCAAAACCATAAACACTCCACAGATAACTGCATCCGCCTCAAACACGAAATCCAAAACCTCATAGATTCTGGAAAAATCATAAACCCTAAAAAATCAAGCCCAAACCCAAATACTCGAAACAATCCTTTCCCAAATTATCGAAATGTACCACCCCCAGCCACTATGATGATCAACTCAAGAGTGAACAAAAAAGAAGTGTTAAACTCTTTTGAGGATCTAAGCCTTAAAACTATTGAGAAATCTCCTAATGCTCCCAAAGGTGAGGAAGAGGTAGAAGATTTACTGGGTCAGCCCTCAAGCAAATTTGACTACAAGGTGTTTTAAACAAAACCACCTTCTTTTGACATACCCTTTGAGTCAATTATACCTATAGGATGGGGTGAGGAGTTTGATGATGAGAACATGGTGCAAGACAACAAGGACAAGGAAGTGCAAGAATAGCCATTACATCAGGCACCTGAAGGACAACCAACATAAGACTTAGCATCCTTAGCATCTAGAATAGGAAACAAATTTTCTTATTGTCTTCTTTGAATAAAATCTTAGTTTCTTTAGAACTTGTTTTATTTCATAGTCAATGATATAAATTCTGGTTTGGCTTACTTGTGTGATGTTGATTCTGATGGTCTTGTGCATTTTAATAATGATCGTTCATGCATGTTTGACATTAATTATATTCAATTAGATTCATTAAACATGGGCACAAATGAACAACCAAAACACATTTCTATATCACATGGCTTAACTCCTAAAGAGAGGGAAAAATTTGAGAGAATATTAATAAAAAGAAAGGTAGTATTTGCTTGGTCCTATGAGGATATGCCAAGGCTAGATAGGGGAATTGCAGAGCATCACATTCCAATATATCCTAAAGCTAAACTTGTTAAGTAAAAATTTCGTAGGTTAAGGCCCGAGTGGACAGAAAAGATAAGGGAAGAAGTCGCTAAGCAGATCTAGGCTGGTTTTATAAAAGTTATAGAGTACCCTCAATGGTTGGCAAATATAGTACCAGTTCCTAAAAAAGATGGAAAAGTTCGAATGTGTGTAGACTTCAGGGACCTGAATAAGGCTTGTCCAAAGGATGATTTTCCTTTACCTCATATTGATGTGATTGTGGATAGTGCAACATCTAGTGTGATGTATTCATTTATGGATGGGTTCTCAGGTTATAATAAGATAATGATGGTCATTATGGATAAAATCAAGACCACTTTCATCATGGAATGGGGGAACGTACTGCTACAAGGTTATGCCCTTCGAATTAAATAACGCAGGAGCAACTTATCAAAGAACAACCACTACCTTATTTCATGATATGATGCACAAGGAAGTGGAAGTTTATGTTGATGATATGATGGTTAAGTCTAAAAAAAGAGAGGAACACTTTGAGGCTTTGGATAAGTTCTTAGGAAGAATAGAAAAATATAACCTAAGGCTTAATCCAAAGAAATGCACCTTCAGGGTAACTTCAGGAAAGTTATTGGGACACATAATCAAAAATAGAGGAATAGAAGTCGAACTAGATAAGATCAAAGCCATTCAGGAGATGCCATCACCAAGAACAAAGAAGGGAGTACGATGGTTCATCGAAAAACTGCAGTACATCAACAGGTTCATTGCAAGACTTACTATGATCTGCGACCCAATTTTCAAGCTCTTGAGGAAGAACCAGCCTGTGGAGTGGAATGAAGAATGCCAGAAAGCCTTTGATAAGATTAAGGAATACCTTACTAACCTACTTGTATTAAGGCCACCAAAACAAGGTAAGCCTTTAATCTTATATTTGGCTTTAGAAGAAAAAGGCGATGGAAGCAATGCTAGCATAAGAAGGGCCCAAAGGGGTGGAGTACGCTATATACTACCTCAGTAAAAAGTTCCTGCCATATGAGGAAAAGTACAATCTGGTAGAGAAGACATGTTTGATAATGATCTGGGCTACAAAGAAATTAAGGCATTATTTCCAATCCTACAAAGTACAAGCCGTTTCAAGGATAGATCCTTTAAAATACTTGTTCCAAACACCAGCTTTGACTAGAAAGATGTCTAGATGGTTAGTACTTTTAATTGAGTTCGATATAGAACATGTCACTACAAAGGTCATCAAAGGCAGAGCTGTAGTAGAGCTTCTAGCCCAGAATGCAGTCGAAGGAAAATGAGCAGTGGAATCTAGAGTTTCCAGATGAGAACCTAGCAGTAATAGGACATCGAGAATGGAAACTTTATTTTGATGGAGTAGTGAATAATAGAGGAGCAGGGTTGGGAGTAATTCTTATCACACCAAAAGGAGAAACCATCCCAATGGCCCAGAAATTAGACTTCAGGGTTACCAACAATATGGTTGAGTATGAGGCATGTATCTATGGTATGGAAGCAGAATTGGCAATCAGAGCAAAAGACCTATTGGTTTATGAAGATTCCATGTTGGTCGTCAACCAGGCTAATGAGGAGTGGGAAGTAAAGGAAGAAAGACTGAAACCTTACATCCATTATTTGAGAAAGCTAATAAAGAATTTCACCAAATGTCTTTTTATGTATTTACTAAGAGATGAGAATCAGATGGCAGATGCTTTGGCAACACTTTCTTCAATGTGGGATAAACTGACAAGATCAATGATGAAACCTTTGGTGATAATGAAAATGCAAGCTCCGTGTTATGGCAAAGAACATCTCATGAATATTCAGATAGGGCCAGCAGAAAAACCATGGTTTTATGACATCTAGAGATTTATCGAGGAAAGAAGATACCCAGACGAAGCAAATTCCAAAGATAGATATCCTCTTCATGTTCTTACATGTCATTATGCAAGTCATGATGGGATATTATATA
The DNA here is from genome assembly GCA_947683625.1 of Mallotus nudiflorus. Classification (NCBI taxonomy): domain Eukaryota; kingdom Viridiplantae; phylum Streptophyta; class Magnoliopsida; order Malpighiales; family Euphorbiaceae; genus Mallotus; species Mallotus nudiflorus. The sequence goes on along the minus strand of CANTUR010000377.1, from coordinate 413,353 downwards.
GAAGGATGCTGAATGGAATACAACTGAGATGTCTCAAGAAGGATGAAGCAGAGTAGGTGATGAGAGAAATTCATGCAGGAGTCTATGGATCACATATGAATGGGATAATTCTAGCAAAGAAGATTACTCAGTAGGGGTACTATTAGGGGAGTATGGAAAAGGATATGGAAGCAAAAATCCCCAAGAGTGAATGGATGCAAAAGAGGTTTGATTACCTTATATCACTAGATTAGAAACTCAGATTTATCAGAGGAGAATAGCAAGAGCATTTAACAAAAAGTTAAGCCGGGAAAGATAAAAGCAGGGGATATGGTATTAAAGCACGCAAGGGCAATGGTGTTTGACCCAAGAAGAAAATTTAGATCGAATTGGGAAGGACCATACTTAGTCAAGACAATCTTGGCCAGGGGAGCTGCAAAGATATCAGATCTAGAAGGGAATGAGTTCATTAAGCCAATTAACCTGGATCGCCTTAATAAGTACTACCTTTAAAAAAAAAAAGAGTCCACTAACTAGAAAACCTAAAAAAGGCTGGTTAGGCAAAAGTTAGGACAATCCCCCTATTCAGAAAACCTGTAAAGGGATGATCAAGCAAAAGTTAGGGAAATGAAAATGAGAGGAAAAATGTTCAGTTAGAAAATCTGAAAGGACTAGCTGATAACAGGAGTTGTGTCATGTGATGTAACAAATGTACTCATTTTTGCCCTGGGTAATGAAATGAATTAAAAAGATATTTTTGTTAAATATTGCATATTGTATCTTTATTACAAGACACAAAGACTTGAAGAAAAAATAAAACATAAGAAACTAGACTTATGAGACCACTAGTTATGTTTTTGTTTCTTTCTTGACTCATCTGATAATATTTGAGTCCTTTTGTACTTAATAAGTTTTGGTAATTTTGTAGATTGTATAGTAACCTAAGTCTTGTAGTTGTCATCAATAGTCATGTCAGCATCTAGGCACAAATTGCGTTCCAAAGCTCTACAAGGCCACAAGTTCTTCACCTTGTCCAAGAAGTCTTGCCTTAGGAGGAAACCTTCGAAGTCAGTTACAACAGAAACAATGAATTGAGGGCAACCATACTGATGACAGAGGTGTAAAGGAGGAAGAAAGGTCGAAGAGTATAATTCGAGAATAGGGACACAGTTTTCATACAAGTTGATGGTCATAAATTTTAATCTCCACCAAGGACAGATCCAAGTAATCTCAGTATCAGGAATGCCTTTCATCCAATCAACCCATTGATCTCTAGTATGCTTATTCTTTATCTTCAAAGGACAAGATTGTAGATGATGAGGTTGATAAGTCAAAGCATTAAGAGGGGCATCAAGCAGACTCAATTTCTCCTATAAACAAATCTATAAAAAATGAGGTTACATACCTAAAGGAGAAGTAGACTGCCTGGCAGTCGATTTTGAACTTTGAAATTATCTAACCCAATGATAGTTTCAGCAAGTATGACAGGCACAGGATTAGCTCCAGTTTCTACCTGTTCCAAGATATTGATAATTCTTACATTAGCATCTCCATGAGAAGATACTAGCAAAAACTGAGCATATAGGTAGAATGTGACAGTTTTAATTGAAGCAGCACTAGTTTTGTCTCTAGTTTCACAAGAGGAAATCAGAAAAGGAAGACTGATGGTTTCAGTATTACGTGCGTACTTGTAGATAATATCTGGGGGTAAAATACAACTCATGGGGCAAATGGTATCGACATTCAAAGAGTGAAGATAGAGGCTGAAGTGTAAGAGCTAATACCTCAATCATTAACAGTAACAAAAGAAAAGTTCAGCAGTGTATCGGCCAATCACAAGCTCTATTGTAAAGCCATGGACCATACTTGGTAGTCTAGTAATCAGTCTAATGAATCATATTGGAAGCCTTAACATTGGAAGTACCAACAACAAATCATTTAATGCTCAAACTGATAGGCTATTGATGAGTGGCTCTATTCCAAACAGGAGACCCATTAGGATCATGCACATCATACATAGCATGCATACACTTACATACATATTTTGTGAAACACTTGTTTTGTATAATAAAAGTCTTTAAGCCTAGACAAGATTGTGCAAATACTCTACTACTAACATTTGAAATTAGTGTTGAAAGAATAGGAAAGTAGTCATAGTATCCACATGTGAAACATTTGAAAGAATGAAAATAAGAGGATGACACTACCAAGAAGCATTATCATGGGAAACTTCAAAAGGCTAGATAGGATGCTCAAGTTCCTCATATTCAATATGAAAAGGAAGAATGCACTCAAAACTTGAGATGAATGCACTTTGAAAACTTCTTTGATTATGAAATAAAAACCTCTAACTCCTAAATCTCTTCTTTTGTAGGAAATATTGAGAAGAGAAATGAAGCCCTCTACTATAGCATCAATGGGATAAAGCCATAACTTCAATAGTGGAGCATCACGACCCTATGATCGGAGACATCATCACAATAATGAAAGGGAAGAATGCAAAAGAATAACATTGCATTCTAATAATTTTTTTTTACTAGCAAATAGGGCATACTAACTTATGGTATTTTGTGCAGGAAAATAGAAGAGAACTAAGAAGGGAAAAGAAACTAATACATCAATAAGAATGGGCAAGATAGTAAATGTCAATCGCTCGTCAAAACCTCACCTTGTGTAATAAAAGCCCTAAGAAATACCAATGGGAAGTAGTTCAACTCTATCTTCTTTGATTCTGCAATAAAATAAATCTTTAATAAGAAAATTCACAAATTGAAAGGAAATTCATCCACTTCACAAGATCATGTGCAAAAATTTATCTCATGACCTTTGATTTTAGTGGTTTTCTTTTATTAGCCTCACAGAATTCAGATGCCTTATTGACAGTTCTATGCTGAGAATTTCTAAACTCTAATCAATCTAATGCTTGCTTTGCACCCAAACGAGGGGAAGAACATACAAAGACAAAATTTATGGACTTGTGGTATAAATTAATTGAATTTTAGGGTATCATTTCAGTTTTGTGAATGATAAATGTGAATGTAATCTACTCCAATGCTCAAAAATGAGTATGAGTACAAAATCCCTTAATAGTATCCACGCTGAGTAATGCGAGAAAGGCAGGGGAATACTAAGAGGAGAATAGAAAAAAGAGCAAGCATAATTTACTCTAATGCTCAGAAATGAGTAAGAGTATCAACATAAAACCTCTGGCGGTATCCATGCTAAGTAATACAAGAAAGGCAGGGAATACTAAAAGAGGACCATGCTAAAAATTGCTCTATTTACTCCAATGCTCTATATGAGTATGAGTATCCAAAGGACCTTTCCAATGGTATCCACACTGAGTAATATGAGAAAGGTGGGGAATACTCGGATAAGGAAGGAAAACACAAAAATAATTCAAAGACTATTTTGATACTTAGAATCTGATCCATTTATGCCTAAATACCATAAGTTTTGTCTAGTAAATTCTTCCTGAATTTAGGTGTGAAAGTAAGCTCTTCACTTGGTAAAAAATATGCTCTCAGCATAAAAATGGGTAATAACGCCTCTATCCTTTGCGAACGATAAATAAATGATAGTCATGAGGATCTAAGGAGATTGGTTAAGTACATGTTATCTTGTGCAAAGTGATGAATTTTCTTATAAATTTTCAAAATAATAATATACTTTTGTACATTCATCTTGTTAAAAGTAACTTCAGCAATTCTGTAGGAATTTCAAATCCATAAGGGGGTATACTCAACTTGCAAAGCCAATCAACATAGCAAAATTTAAAGTCAGTCAATAAAAGTGCTAATTAGTCAACATAAAGAATTCAAGGCATTCAACTCAAACAACCAAATTTGTGAGCAATTATGGGTTGCAGTATAATCATATAAGACAATTTAGACTATACGACTGAGTGTAGTCAGCATTGTGCGATCTAGTGCAATGTATCTTCAATTGATTATACGACCGAGTATAATCAGCATCATACAACCGAGTATGATGTTCCTTATCAAAATAGACTATACGACCGAGTGTAGTCAACATTGTACGATCGAGTGCAATGTATCCTCAATCGATTTCATATGATCGAGTATGATGTTCCTTATAAGAACATATTATATGATCGAGTATAATCAGCATCATACGACCGACTATGATGTTCCTTATCAAAATAGACTATACAACTGAGTGTAGTCAACATTGTACGACCGAGTGCAATGTATCCTCAATCGATTATATGACCGAGTATAATTAGCATCATACGACCGAGTATGATGTTCCTTATAAAAATAGACTATACAACCGAGTGTAGTCAACATTGTTCGACTGAGTGTAATGTATCCTCAATCGATTATATGATCGAGTATAATTAGCATCATACGATCGAATATGATGTTTCTTATCAAAATAGAATATACGACTGAGTGTAGTCAACGTTGTATGACCGAGTGCAATGTATCCTCAATCGATTATATGACCAAGTATAATCAACATCATACGATCGAGTATGATGTTTCTTATCAAAATAGACTATATGACCGAGTGTAGTCAACATTGTATGACCGAGTGCAATGTACCCTTAATTGATTATACGACTGAGTATAATTAGCATCATACAACCGAGTATGATGTTTTTTATCAAAATAGACTATACAACCGAGTGTAGTCAGCATGTACGATCGAGTGCAATGTATCCTCAATCGGCATCATACGACCAAATATAATGTAATTTCTTTCTAATGCTATACGTCCGAGTATAGTTAAACATTGTACGATTGAGTACAATATGGTTCATTCACCCAAGGTTATATGACCGAGTATAATCAATATCATGCGATCGAGTATGATATGTCATTTGAAATGCTGTATGTCCAAGTATAGCAAATTCACAAGCATAAGCTTCAAGGAGTATAGGTAAGTACCCTAACTTTCAATTTAGAAATTGGGTGCTATTTTGCTTTATTGCAATTTGTCAAGCAAACAGTGACAAAGGGGGGCAACTGTAGACACCAAATTTTAGGATGATATGTTATGGATGTAACAAAGGACTCCAGTGATGAAAATGTCTTCGAAACTTAATCCTTAAAAAATTCTAAGGGCTTTTAAAGGAAAGATTTAATGTTTTTAGGGACTAAATTGCAAAGTTCTTTTAGGACCTAATTGCAAAATTTAAATTTTTTTGAGGGCTTTTTTGTGATTAAATGTTAAAAAAAAGTGTGTCGAAATTCCATAATTTCAATCGGGATTGTATAATTTCGATCGGAATTACACAATCCCGATCGAAATTGAATTCTTTCATTTTCCTATTTCTAAATTACTTCCAATTTAGTGTTTTAATTAGTTTAAACTTCCTAATTAATTCAATCCAAATTGGTTTAAACTTCCTAATTAATTCATTCCTAATTGATTTAATTCCTAAATACACTTTAGGAATTAGAATCACATTAGGATTAGGGTTATGCCTCCTGGTTCTACTATAAAAAGAAAGGAAGGAGTAGTGAAAAAGAGGGGAGGAGAAGAGAAAAAGAAAGAAAAGAAAAAAGAGGGGAGAAGAAGAGAAGGATGTAGAAAGAGAAAAGGAGAGAAAGAAAATTGAGTTTTTTTTATTTACTTTTAATCAAAAAGTCTTTTGATTCATCAATTAATTCAAAGACTCGTGAAGAATTTTTTGAAGGAAAGATTTGCAGATTTATCAAGAACGGTGAATCATAAATCTGAGGAGCACCCTAATCATCCATAAGCATACCATATTCTTCTAATTTTCTTTTATTTATTTGTTTATTTGTTTATTTATTATTCCATTTATTTTATCATAATTTATTAATTAATTATTATTATTTTTTATAGTGATTATGGAGGAAAACACATGGTCATCATGTGAGTGAGATGAATTTCATTAGGAGTCTACAGAAGACTATGGATAAAGCCCCGTAGAGACTTAGTTTCTAGGGTTTTATTTTTTTATTGTCTTTATTTTTATTTTATTCTTTATGTAATAGCCTTGATAGTGGGAATAGTAATAAAATTATGTGTGTGGTTGTATGTTTATTTTGATTAAATCGGTTAGTAAAATTAGGTTTCAATTTGGTAATCATTTAAAATCAATGGAGGAAATAGATTAATTTAGGTTGCATGTTAATAAAATTAGGATTTTAGTAAGGATAAATAATTATTTTTTTAATCTTATTTAATTATTTCTTATGTTTTTAGTTGTTTTTGAGATTTATTCATTATTTTTGTGTGTTTTGGGCTTTAAGCCCACTTTAGGTCTTAATCTATTTATTTAGAGTTAGGTAATTTTTTTAGCCCATATCATTTAATAATTAATTAGGTTTAATTAATTAAAAATATTGTTAGGTCCATAATTAATTAGATTTTAGGTTAGAAATACCTTAGGCCCATTTGGTTAATTAGACATAGGCCCATTTAATTTAATTTAATTAATTTAGACTTAGCTCACTTATTTAAAGCCCTATTTCATAATTTGTAAAATTAAGCCCACTAATTTAAATACCTTCATAACATGTAGACTTAGGCCCATTAATTTAAATATTTCATAATTTGTAGATTTAGGCCCATATATAGAACTAAAATTAGTAGACTTAGGTTCATTTAATTAAAATCGAAAGGAATTAGATCTTTAGGTTCACTTATAATTTAAAACATGTAGACTTTAGTTCATTTAATTAAAATCCATGTAGATTAGACTAACTTAGGGATTATGTGATTTATTGAATGCATTATTTACTTGTATATATCATGACTAGTTTGCCTTGGAGTTTATTGTTTTGGGTTTATATGAAATTGCATGTAAATAGAGGATAAGATAGTAATTCATAAAGTAATTCTAAATGAACACAAGACTGAAAGAAGTTGGTGTTCTGCATCGAGAATCTCCTAGTTGTGGTGCTAGCTTTCTTTTAGGGAATCGAGTACCACCTTTTTGATTTTTCCCAGTTATTATCCTGGGTGGCGACTCCTCATCTCCACGCCATGTCTTTGTGATAATGGTTAGTGTGTTCTCTAGAGCCCTGAGCTTAAACAGTGACGCGATTCCTAAAATCTTGGACGCATGCTAAACCCCGCCGTCTACACTATTTATGCATTTTGAACACACTAAAATTTTCATTAGATAATAATAATAATAAAATTAAATTTTCAACCAATCAAACATTGAAAAAATCAACATAAAAATGAAAAAAATATGCGAAAAAATAAAAAAAATGGGACTTTTCAATGCCGATCTTTATTTTTTAACTTTTAATTGCTAGAAGACCCCTGAAAAATTAACTTCCTTGTAATCAAATCCTAAAAAATATTGCAATTTATTCCTTAAAGTCCAGAAAATTAACAACCAAGTTCAATTTTTGAATAAATTTTATCATAGGGGCTTACGTCATAATTGTGCACAATTGCATCCCGAAATTAGGTGCTTACAATAATAGAAGGGTTTTATTCATTCAATCTTTTATCTTCCCTTTTCTATGTTGTATTTTATGATTGTTTGCATTTTTAATCATGTATTTTGGCTAAGTCTTGTATGAGGATTGCAATGATGAATTACTTTTAAGAACTACAGTTTTATCTTTTATTATTTATGATTTATTTTAATTAGTGTAAATGGTGTTATGTATGCTTGGTCATCATATGTAACTTATTAATCAAAGTATTCATAATGAGAGTTGGGGTAATTTGGTGGAATGTAATTGAAATTACTTAAGAATTACATATTGCTTGGAGACAAGGATTTTACCTTAAGCGAATAAGAATTAGTATAATATATTTTTTAGTTTTCTTTTATCTCTACAATAACACGAGAGTGCTTATAGACTCTAAGAGGAAATACCTTTAATCGACAATGAGAATTGCATTTGAAGACTATAACTAATTTCTAATCAATATGTTATATGATAATTATTTGCAAAGTTCTTATTTAATTCTGAATTGTAAATTCTCTCATGCATATATTGTTTTATAATTTTTCATAAGAATTTCTAGTAATTAGTTAGTAAGTTAGATTCTTTTCATTTGTTACATTAACTATTATTATCTTGATATTACTTTGCCTATTCATTTGAGTATCTATTCGATTAATACAAAATTCAAATTTCTAAGTGTTCGACACCTGACTTGCTCCATGCTAAGTCCTAGAGACTAGGGTATTAATTTGACCTGTAATCAGAGGGATAATTACACGCGGTGGCTATTACTCAGAGTAAGAGAAAAGCAGTCATTTGAGAAGAATACTCATGAACTCTTTAATCTATCGCATCATGCTATAGATGTGATAAAGTATAAAAGGAGACTAGTAGAACTGCATGTTACATGACTAAGTTCAATATATATTAGCATCCAAGCTGAGGACTAAAATTTAGAGAGTTATTTATGGATTCAGTCCTTTTGGGTGTAATTAATTTTAATATGATTTTGAGAGTAGATTTTGTTATGATCCTTGGAATGGATGGGTTGTCTCAACACTATGCCACTGTTGGTTGTCAGAGTAAAGAGGTGATTTTTAGAATTCTAAATGATAAAGAGTTTAAATTTATGGGTGATAAGAGTTTTTCACCTTAGAATCTTATCTCCGTTATTATGGCTAGGAAGTTGCTGAGCAAATGGTTATCAGGATACTTGGCACTAGTCAAGGATACTTCAGTGGAGAAGATGCCTATCTCAGACATTCCAGTAGCTTATGAGTTTCCAAATGTCTTTCCTAATGAGTTGCCAAATTTACCACCTCATAGAGAGATTGAATTTTGTATAGATGTTGTCCCAAACACAACTCCTATTTTAATATTGCCCTATAAAATGGGTCTTGCAGAGTTGAAGGAGCAGTTGAAAGATTTGTTGGGCAAGGATTTTATCAGACCTAGTGTTTCTCCTTAGGGTGCAACAGTCCTCTTTATGAAGAAGAAGGATGGTACACTGAGACTGTGCATTGATTACAAAGAGCTGAATTAGGTGACAATGAAGAACAAGTATCCGCTTCTGAGGATAAATGATTTGTTTGATCAACTTCTGGGTGCACAATTCTTTTCCAAGATTATCCTGAGCTCGGGCTATCATCAGTTGTAGATTAGTGAAGCCAATGTTCCTAAAATGACATTCCACACTAGATATGGTCACTATGAGTTTCTAGTGATGTCTTTTGGGTTAACTAATGCACTAGCTACTTTTATGGATTTGATGAATAGGGTGTTCAAAACATTTGTGGATTAGTTTATAGTAGTTTTCATTGATGATATACTGGTGTATTCGAAGAGTATGGAGGAGTATGTATATCGCTTGAGGACAGTACTACAGACACTGAGAGAATATTAACTTTATGCTAAATTCTCGAAGTGTGATTTTTGTATGGAGATTGTTGCATTCCTTAGACACATGGTGTCTAAAGATGGTATTCAAGTTGATTCATAGAAGATTAAAGCAGTGTCTGAATGGTCCAGACCAATATCAGTCATTGAGATTCAAAGTTTTTTGGGTTTGGTTGGGTACTATAGGAGATTTGTGCAGGATTTCTCAAGAATTACAACACCTATGACTTGCCTAACTCAGAAGAATGTTAAGTTCATATGGTTAGATGCTTATGAGAATAGTTTTCAGTTATTAAAGGAGAAATTGACCATAGCTCTAGTTCTAACTTTGTCAAATGGAGAAGACAAGTTCATTGTGTATTGTGATGCTTCTAGAGTCAGCTTAGGTTGTGTGTTGATGTAGAATGGTAGGGTGATAGCTTATGCTTTGAGGTAGTTGAAGAAGCATGAATAGAATTATCCTACTCATGACCTAGAGTTGGCTACAATGATATTTGCTCTCAAGATTTAGAGACATTATTTGTACGGAGTGACTTGTGAGATTTTCACAGATCACAAGAGCTTGAAGTACATTTTCCAGCAGATAGATCTAAACTTAAGGCAAATAAGATGGTTGGAATTGCTAAAGGATTGTGATTGTGATATTTTGTATCATCTAGGCAAGGCTAATTAGTAGCAAATGCCTTGAGTAGGAAGTCCTCAGGTAGTCTTTCTCACATTAGTGTGGAGAGGAGACCTTTGATCTAAGAGTTACACAAGTTAGTGGATCAAGGATTGATGATGAAGACAAGCAGATCAGGTAGATTGTTAGCTCAGTTTAGAGTCAGATCAGTGTTAAGAGATAGGATTAAGGTAGCTCAGAGCCGAGATCCTGTTTTGGTAGAGCTTAAGGAGAATGTTCGTGAAGGAAAGTTCACTAATTTTACACTTGATGATGAAGGTGTTTTGTGGATCAGTGGTAGATTATGCATTCTTGATGTGGATAATTTGAGAGAAGAGATCCTTGAAGAAGTGCATTCTATAGCTTATGTACATCCAGGTGTAACTAAGATGTACCATAACATTAAGGATTTTTATTGGTGGGATGGATTGAAAAAGGATATAGCTAATTATGTCTCTAAGTGCTTGACTTATCAGTAAGTGAAAGCTAAGCATCATAAGCATTTTGGGAAGCTTCAACCTCTTCCTATTCCTGAGTGGAAATGGGAGAGAATTGCTATGGATTTTGTGATAAGGTTATCTTGTTCAAAGGATGGATACGATTCGATATGGGTGATTATGGATAGGTTAACCAAATCAGCTCACTTCTTACTAGTTAAAGCTACTTATTTTGTAACCAAATTGGCTAAGCTATATGTCAAACATATTGTGTGCTTTCATGGAGTGCCTATTCCCATTGTATCTAATAGCGGTTCAGTGTTTACCTCTTAATTTTAGCAGAAGTTACAAGAAGCAATGGGTACCAGGCTTGATTTCAGTACTATTTTCAACCTCAGATAGATTGTCAATTTGAGAGGATGATCCAAACACTTGAGGATATGTTGAGAATGTGTGTAATGGATTATGAGGTAGTTGGGATGATCGTCTGCTACTGGTTGAGTTTACTTACAATAACAACTACCATAACAGTATTGAAATCGCACCGTATGAAGCTCTATATGGAAGGAAGTGTAGATCCCCTTTGTTTTAGGATGAGATTGGAGAAAGAGAGGTAATTGAATTTGAAATTATCCAAGATGCAGCTAAGAAGGTTACTTTGATCATAAGAAGATTAGAAACTGCAGCTATAGATGGTAGGGTTTAGCATACGTCCGTTACTTGAGCTCAGGGCTCTAGGGAACACACTAACCACTGTCATAAAGTCATGTAGATGAGGAGTCACCACCTAACGTAATAATTGGGACAAATTGAAAAAGGTAGTACTCAATTCCCTAAAAGAAAGCTAGTACCATAACCAGAAGATTCTAGATATGGAATATTAACTTCTTTCAGTCTCGTGTTCATTTAGAACTACTTTATGAATTACTATATTATCCTCTATTTACATGCAATTTCATATAAAACCCTTATTCTAGCAATTAACACTATGGCAAACCATTCATGAAAATACAAGTAAATAATGCATTCATTCAAACATATAATCCCTAAGTTATTGTAATCTACATTAATTTTAATTAATTGGGTTAAATCTACATGTTTTAATTCTAAAGTGATCTTAAATCTACAAACTATAAAAAGGGCTTAAATTAAGTGGGCAAAGTCTAAATTAATTACATTAAATTAGATAGACTTATGTCTAATTTACTAAATGGGCCTAAGTTATCTTTAACCTAAAAGTCTAATTAATTATGGGCCTAAAATGCATTTTTATTAATTAAACTTAAAAAACCTAAATTTTAATAGGTTAAAGCCTAACGTTAGCCTAGGGCCTGAAACACAAAAAAATAAATAAACAAGCCCAAAAAAAATAAAACATACCAAAAAAATTAAATAAAAGATCAAACAACCAATTAATTATTCTTTATAAAACCCTAATTTTAATTAACATGCAATCCTAAATTAATGTACTTCCACCATTGATTTTAATTAATTACCCAATTAAAACCCTAATTATGCTAACCAATTAATCAACATAAACATACAATCACATACATAATTCCACTATTCCCACTATTGGGGCTATTACAATAATCTCTTGAAAATAATTAATAAAACCCCAAAAATATAAATAAAATAATTAAATAAAAAATAATAAAAAACTAAAAACTAAATCTAGCTATAAGATCTTATCCATGGCATTCCATGGACTTTTTATGAGTTTAGTCCTCCAAACATGATCACCATGTATTTTCCTCCATAATCACCATAAAAAAGAGAATAAAAAATATGATTAGTGAATAAATTATAACAATAATTTAAATAAAATTAAAACTCAATAAAATCAAAAAAAGAAATAAATAAATCAAGTAAAATAGAGTAAGGAGAAAATAATGCTTATGGTTGATTTTAATGGAGTGCTCCTTAGATTTTGTAAAATCACCATTCTTGATAGGTCTTTGAATCTTGTTCTTCAAAAATCCTCCAAAGGTCTTCAATTAATCAATTAAGCAAAAGGAGAATTTTTGTAGAGAATTATTTTAAAAACCAATTACAAAGGAAAAGAGTCAAGAATGCTTTTTAAGAAAAATCAACCAAAAGCCAAAAGACAATTTGGCATTAAGAAAATTTCAAAGTAAAAACTTTGCATAAAAGACTGCTCCTCCCCCGATGTCCCCCTTCCTAAGAGCCAAAACACCTCCTTTTATAGTGAAATATCCCTTTAAACCCTACATATAAATTGATTCCTAAAAGACTTCTATTTCCTTAAAAATATCAGATAAATATCAAAAATAATTTTAAGGAAATTTCAAACCAATCAAGATTCAAGAAAAAGATATTTTTATTTTCTGAAAAATCCAAAAATAGATGGAATAGATCCAATTTTGATCGGAATTACGCAATTTTGATAGGAATTAGTGTGATTTCGACCAAAATTATATAATTTCGATCAGAATTACATAATTCCAATCGAAATTATAAAATTTCGACCACTTTTTTTTAAATTTTAATTACAAAAAGGTCCTTGAAAGAATTTAACTTTTTGTAGTAAGGTCCTTAAAAAGCAGTGCAATTTAGTCCATGAAAATATTAAATTCTTTCTTTGAAAAATGCAATCAGACCTCTGAAGTTTCAAAGTTCAAGTATTGAAGACCTAGCCATGACAATTTCATCATTGGAGTCCTTTATTGCATCCATAACTCATCATCCTGAAATTAGGAGTCTACAGTTGCCCCCCTTTGTCACTGTTTGCTTGATAAATTACGGCAAAGCAAACTAGCACTCCTTTAAGCTTTTGCTTATGAACTTGCTATACTTGGACGTACAACATTGATTTGAAATGACACATCATATTTGGTCATAGGATGTTGATTATACTCAGTCGTATAATCTTAGCTGAAGGGTACTCATTGCACACTAGGTTGTATAATGTTGACTATACTTGGACACTCATTGAAGTCCTTTATTGTATCCGTAACTCATCATCACAAAATTTGGTGTCTACATCAGCTAGCAGACAGAAGAGCTATATAGATCCAAAGTGTAAGGACGTGGAGTTTTAGGTTGGGGACTATGTATTTTTGAAGGTGTCACCGATGAAGGGTGTGATAACATTTGGTAAGAAAAAGAAGTTAGCACCGAGATACAATAGACCTTTCGAGATTTTGGAAAGAGTGGGCATGGTTGCATATCAGTTGACTTTGTCTCTGAATTTATCTTAAGTGCATCCAGTATTCCATGTCTCGATGCTAAAGAAGTACATTTCAGATCCTTCGCACGTGTTGTAGCCCGAGAGTGTGGAAGTGAATGAAGATCTGACGTATAAGGAGGAACTAGTCACGATTGTTGATTATCAAGCTCACCAGCTATGTTCAAAATAAATTCCGATGGTCAAGGTGTTATGGAGGAGCAATACATGTGGGAGATCGAGGCTAAGATGCAGATGACTTACCCTTACCTTTTTCCTTGTTGAATTCTTCTTTTCAATTCTTTTTATTTTTGAAATTTGAGGATGAATTTTTGTAAAGGGGGAAGATTGTTATAACCCAAAATTTTATAAATTATTAAATTAATTTCTGGGATTTATAGTGTTAATAAATATTTTATTAAATTGTAATATTTAATTATTTTTTAAAATTAAATTTGAATATTTAGTGTTGAATATTATTTTAATATTATTATTTTTATTATCTATGAAATTAAATTAAATTTTATTGTTATTATTTGCTTTATTATTTCATATCATCATTATTTTGAAATTAAAGTTTAATTTTTATTTTTAATAATTACTTAGTTGAGTGATTTTATTAAATTAAATTAATTGTAATATATATATATATATATATATATATATAAATTAGTGAGAGAGGATATTTTACACAAAATATTATTGTTATTTTTTAAAGTTTTGTCTTTTATGCTTATTGAAAAAAAAAAAGCAAAAACATTCAACAGCTTGCCCCCTTCCCCTTCTTCTTCTTCTCATTCTTCTTTCTTTCTTTCTTTTTTTTCTTTCTTTCCCTACTCAACTCGACACCACCCAACCACCACCACCACCTAGCCACTCTGATCACCACCAACTAGCGCAACTACCAATAACTCCTTCCCCACCCCGGTGCGCCACCATTTCTTCTTTTTTTTTTCTCTTTTTTCTCTCGGTGATTGATTTGTCCTTAGGCTTGTCGGAGAAATTTTCGATGACCTCTGAGCTCATTGCCGGTCTCAAACAAAAGCTTGTTCTCTAGGCTTCTTAAGCCCTTAATCAATTTTGGGTTGTAACTCCGACAACTTCCTCAATTTTGTGAATTTGTGTTTAAGTTAATTTTTTTAATTTCTAAAATTAAGTTTGAATTTGATTTAATTAGACATAGTTTCTTTGAGATAAATTGTAATTGAGGTTGAAATCTAGCTAATGGTGATTTTTAATAATTTTTATGATTTTTTTGAATTTTTCGGGTTGGGGTTATTGTTCGCGAACTGTTCTGGCCCCAAAAATTTTATATTTTTAATAAATTCAACTAATAATTTTAAGCATATTTTGTGAAGGAATTTTATTGAAATTATGTTCCGATTATTTATTATAAATTTCTGAATGTTTATGTAAAAACTGAATTTTTGAAAAAATTAGTATAAATTAGTAAATTTTATATTTTAATTAAAATTATTGTTAATTATTATGTTTTGGATAATTTTTGAGTAATAAATAGTATTAAAATAAATTTTATGAATTATTTACTATTTTAGCTAATTAATAAAAATTTTCGAAAATATATTCAAATAATAGTTTTATTTATTATATTTATGATTAAATAAAATTTTAGCTATTTTTATTATATATTTTAGAAATTTAAATAATTATTGGTAATTAATTCTATTTAATTTTGAATATTTGAAAAATGGATTTTATTAATATTATTTAATTATATTTGGAATTTTATTATTTATTTTGAAAATAAATATCTTTGATGTTTTTATTATTTAAATAAATTGAATTGTGGTATTTTATGAGTTTTATGAATTTTAGTGAATTATGAATATTTATTATTATATTATTGATTTTGAGTATATTGATTTTCGGTTGGGCAATAAATGTAGTTTGGGGGCCTAACCCGAGAAGTTGAGCATTTTGTGTATTTTAATTGTGTTTGCGTGCAAGATCCACTCTACTTTTAGTAGAGAGACATCCATTTTATAGAGGAAACTTTGCCGAATTTTTGGTAGAATTCTTGTAAAATGTGACATTGTGTTGGTCCTAAGTTTTGAAATTTTATCGAATTATGTTTTAGATTGAGTCATTTTTTAGAATTTCTAGAAGTATATATTAGGAATTTAATAATAATAATAATAATAATAATAATAATAATAATAATAATAATAATAATAATAATATTATTATTATTATTATTATTATTATTATTATTATTATTTATTTATTTATTTTTCTATAGTTGTTCCAAGACCAAAGCCTACAGGATGAAGTCAGTAGAGTCATTTTATAAGAGCGCACAACTATGAATTATTATTATGTGTATACATTGCATGTAGAGAAATTATTGGCATCTATGTTTTTAATAAAATATAAATTTTATTATACCATATTGCATTAAAAATTAATTATTATTGTTAATATATATGTATGGTTGTTTGCATATATATATATAAAGTTAAATATTTAATTGGATGCTTCACATATTTAATATGATTTCATTTATTTAATTATTTTTTATAAAATATTTTGGAGGATAGCAGTAGAACGTGCTACTTAGTAGGCTACACTAGGACTGTGTGCATGCCAGTACGTTAAAATGTTAGGATTGATATTATGGAATTTCTTGATGTGTGATATGAATAATTGATTATTGAGATTTGTGGTGAGAGAGTGGTGTGATTGTGGGAGCTCGATTGACCTAGTGTCTCGGGGCTAATCATGTCGATAGTGAGATTGCAGGAGCTTAGTTGACTTAGTGTCTCGAGACCAGTCTACTGTTTAAAAAATTGAGAAGAGAAATATTTTGGAATTAAGTGAGTCTGTTGGCTAGTGAGGTTCAATGATCGAGGTTGCAGAATATTTTAGGGTTCTGCTCCAGTCCTCTACCTAAATATTATTGCATTTATTTGTTTATTAAAAATATGATTTCAAGCATCTGTATGTAATGCATGTATAAATAAATAAATTATTATTATTATACTGATGCTTGAATGTTTTTATTGTTAGGTTGTATGCATATATATAACAGTAATTCACTCAATGAGGTTCGACTCATCTCAATATTTTTTTCAGGATCATCTACTTCAAACCTTCCTGTTAGACTTATTTGCCGAACTCTTTCCTCCCCGGCTAATTTATGTAAATATTGAACCATTACTTTTCTTGTATTTTAGTAAATACTGTAGTAGTAGTGCTTCTTATTTTAGTACCTGTTATCGTATTAGATAGAGTTTTTGTATTTGTATATTTGTATAAGGATATTTTATTATATTATGATATAAGAATTTATTTTATATTAATTAAAATTTTAATTATTATGTATTTTTGAGATATGCTTGCATGTGTTTTTATTTTAAGGCTTGCCATGGGTTCTGGATTCGAAAGAATTCCCATTCCCTAGTGCCGGTCATGACTCCCCGGTTTGGGACGTGATAGTAACTTTTACCAAATACATCTCATGTAACTCTTGGAAAGGTATGGGATTTGACATCATATGTCTTGGCTAAAAATCCCATCTGATGCCTTAGGTAGATCACCCTTTTAATGACCTAGTTAAGTCAAATCGTAACAAATGTTTAGTAATCACTCTTTTCCAACTTGCCTTCCACGGATGATTTAATACACCCTGCTATGGTAGACCCATATATAATAATCTAAGGCTTGACAAGTGCTTGAGCATATAGGAGGCATTATGGTAACATAATATTGAATGAGGGCTCTCATTTTTTTTACCTTATTTGGATATTATTATATTATAAACATACATCACATGCATAGCATCTCATACATAACATAATAATAAAGCAATAAAGTAAACATGACATAGCATGGCCCAAATCTAGATTGATCTTCATAAGCCAATATAAAGATCAATGGTCAATCTCAGGTAATAAGACTTCTTCCATTTTGAGCCTTTCACCTTGGATTTCCACTCTAAGTTTCCACCTTGGATCTCTATCCTTAGCTTCCTTTTGTGTCTCAACATTGGGTCTTCATTTACATTACATTACAAGTTGTAATCTAAACTATTCTATTACTACTCAATAAAATTACAACAAATGAAAAATGACTCACATGACATATTTAATAAATTACAACCCATAAAAAATGAATAATAAAAATCCAATCACATTGGTCTTAAGGACCATGGCATGTACCATGCATTATTACACTAAACACAAAAAGCATAATAGATTAATTTTTATTAAAATTAATAATTATGATGAGAATGATTTATGTGGTGCATCCATTTGGTGGTCCTACTTAAACAAGAACACTATCAGTCTTTCATTCTGGACTTTGTAGATTTGCAGTCAGGCATGGCCATTACAAGTACCCAATTTTGGGATGAGGAAGTGTGGATGCGACAGAGGACTCCAATGATGAAAATATTATAAAATAAATCTTCAACACTAGAAGTTTGAAACCTTAAAAGCCTAAATGTGATTTCAAAAGAACTTAATTGGTTTTCTAAGGACTTAACTGTAATGTTTTCTTTAAGGACCTAATTGAAAATTTTAAATTCTTTCAAGGGTCTTTTTATAATTGAAAGTTTTTTTTTTAAAAAGAGATCAGAACTATGTAATTCTGATAAAAAATACATAAAATTGATTGGAATTATGTAATTCCAATCGAAATTACATAATCCCGGTTAGGATTAATCATGTTCCGTCTGTGTCTTTTGGTTTTTTTCACTAAATTAAAATTTATTTTTTAAATTTTAATCAGTTAAATAATGTGACAAATCCCTTTTCTAGGATTTTATCTGAATTTTAAAGAAGTTAAAAGTCCTTGTTAAACTAAAACTTTATCACTATGAAAGGGAGAACTCACAGTAAGATACGTGACCTTAGCTCGGGTTTTCTATATAAATCCAGCTCAACTCTCCTGGAGAGACTTAGGGGGGGCTTCTTTTTCTTTTTTTCTTTTACGCAGCTTTCTAGTCTAAAAAAAATTTTCTTTTGACGTATTGTTATTTTAGAGAAGAAGTAAGTAAACCTTTTGCGGAAGAGAAATTCAAGCATTAAAGATCTATTTTAAAAAACAACAGTAATTTATATCACTATGAGGAGCAAATCAATATTGCATCTATCCAATCATCTCTTCTTCTACCTTCTTCTACTTATTTTTGTTTTGATTATTTTGGTTTCATTTAATTTAATTTAATTTAATTTTGCTTAATTACTAATCATTGTTTATTTTATTCTCTGTGTTTGTATTTATGATTATAGAGGGAGTTACATATGGATTCATTGTACAAAACAAAACCTATGAAGATCCATGGAATGCCGTGGATTAAATTTTGTATTTGAATGTAGTTTTTAGGGTTTATATTTATTTATTTGATATTATTTTGTTGGCTATTTTATTTTGTGTCGTATTCATTTTAGTTTTTGAGTTGCATTAATTTTAATTTTTTTATTTTCAATTGATCATTATAATGGTCCTAATAGTGGGAATAGTGGAATAATGTGTGTGTGGTTATGTGTTTTATTTTAATTAATTGATTAGTAAATTAGGTTTATTTGGTAAAGCTTTAATTAAAATTAATGGTGATTGTAGTAAATTTTAGTTGCATATAATTTAATTAGGGTTAAATATCATTGAATTCATAATTAATGCATTTTATTTATTATATAGTTTAGTCTATTATTTTCATGTTTTTTATTCTTTTGATTTATGCATCTTAATTAATTGTTTGTTTAATTATTTTGTTTTTTTATATTTGATTTGTTAATTTTTTTGATTTTTATATTATGTTTTCATTGTGTTTGATTTAAGCTCATAATTTTAGGTTTAATAATTAGATTCACCTTTTCTTTAATATGTTATTAATTAATTAGGTCTATAATTTAATTAAAATGTATCCTTAGGTCCATAATTAACTACATTGAAGGTAGAAATAATTTAGGCTCACCAAGTTAATTTAGACATAGGCCCACCTAGTTTAATTTAATTAATTTAATAAGCTTAACCCATTAAATTAAAGCCTTTTCCATAACTTGTGGAATCAGGATCATTTTAGAATTAAAACATGTAGAATTACGCCCGATAATTTAAATACTTCATAATTTGTAGATTTATACCCATTTTTAGAATTAAAATAAATAGACTTAGGTTCATTTAACTAAAATTGAATGGAAATTAGGCCTATTAGTCTTTAGGATCATTTGTAAATTAAAACATATAGATTTAGCCTATTTAATTAAAATCAATGTAGATCAGACTAACTTAGGGATTATGAACTTAAATGAATGCATTGTTTACATGTATTTTTCATGACTAGTTTGCTTAGGGTTAATTGTTTAAATAAGGGTTTATATGAAATTTCATATAAATAGAGGATAAGTTAGTAATTCATAAAGTAATTCTAAATGAACACGAGATTGAAAGAAGTTAGTATTATGTATCTAAAATCTCCTAGTTGTGGTGCTAGTTTTCTTTTAGAGAATTGAGTACTACCACTTTTGATTTATCCCAGTTATTACCCTAGGTGGTGACTCCTCATCTCCATGCAATGTCTTTGTGACAATGGTTAGTGTGTTCTCAGGAGCCCTGAGCTCAAAAAGTGTCATGGTTGATAAAATTTTGGACGCATGCTAAACCCTGCCGACTATAGTGGCGACTCCACTGGAGATAAGAGATACTGATTCTACTTGTGTTCTTTAGAATTATTTTATTAATTATTATTTTAATCTTACATTCATTTTGCATGTCCATGTTAGCCTTAACTCATTTTAAGAGAGATTATCGGGCTCATCTAACCAGAGTCCGTAACCTAAGTCCCAAAGGGGGGTAGTCTTCTCTTGAGTTTGCAAAGCAAGTGAGGCCCCTCTGACCTTGGCCTGTAACTTAAGTCTTAAATAAGGGCATCATGCTAAGGGAACCTTGACTTTTTTCATCGAACTCAGCTCATGTAATAGCTTAGTAACTTCCCTTAGGATTACCCACATTGCTTGTGATTGTTGCCATGAGGTTTTTCTATCTATAAAGGCCTAAGCCCATTTAGGTAATAAAGATTGGGCTAAAATTTTATACCTAGAAATGTTGTTTCTATGCTTTACTACTTTGAGAGATATGGTATGCATGTCGGTTCTTGATATCCCCTGTTGGTATTAAGGCTAAGATAAAAAATCCTAGGAAAAGAGACTTGCCATTGAATATGTGTGTGGGAGGAATAAGGTTGGAAGGATATTATACACTTGACTTGACTTGTTACTTGTTGCATAGCACGTGCATCATGAATACATGTATTTCATGCATCATACTAATACTTTATTTTTTAGCCATCATAGATTCATCTGGGTTTTCCTGTGTTTGGAGATAGAAAGGTGGTTGACTAGTGAAAATGGATTCAAGTCCATAGATAATTGCAAAAGAGAACCTTAGCAGACTGGAAAGGGGTTCTATCAATCCATTTTACCTAGAAGCTGCAAAAGCTACAGCTAAATAAGTAGAAGAAATGGAACAATAAGAGGGAGGAAACTGGACCCTAGAGGATGTCAAAGGAGCATTGATGGATGACATAAGAGAAATGATGCAAGATGAACTAAGACAAGCTCTGGTTAGATTAAAGCCACTACCTGCTGCTGCACCTCCAGTTGTGGCCAATCCACTTATTGTGGGTGCACCACCCGCTAATAATGACAATGCTGGGGGGAAACATTTAAATGCTACTAGGAATGCACTTGCTATGGAAATGAAATTGGAGGATGTTAAGAACTACATGGTTGAAAAAGAAAAATAGGAATCACTTAAGCAAGTTCAAGAGCTGGAATCCAAGTAGATGAAAACATTGACTCAGAAAATGTCCAAAATGGAAGAATTGATGAGAGAACAGGGCATTGGATATTCATTTAACTTTGATGATATGATGCAATTTGAGGAAGATAAGCTGCCTAATAAGTTCAAGATGCCACAGCTGCACAAGTTTGATTGTACTGGAGACCCAAGGACTCACCTTAGTCAGTATACTACTACTATGAGCACCACTAAAGCTCCTTTGTCTATAGTTACCAAGTTATTTATACTATCCTTGGAGGGTATGGCTATTAATTAGTATCATAGATTAGAAAAGTCTTTTCAAGTTGACTAGAGAGAATTGTGTACTACTTTTTTGAAATAATATGACCATAATACTAGGCTTGAAGTGTTTATAAGGGATTTAGAATTGACCAAGCAGAAACCTAATGAATCACTTTTAGATTTTCTAACTAGATTCATGAATAAGGCAGGATTAATGAAAAATAAGCTAGCTGAAAATGATCAGGTTAGGATGAATGTTCAAAATGTGTCACCTAATTTAGTTGAGAGGTTATAAATGATGAACCCTATGACATTTGTAGACCTTTATGATGATGGGTTGCAAGATGAGGAGAGTGAAAGTGAGAAAAAGAAGATTGCTAAAAACACCAAAGTAAGAAATAACCCAACTAGGGGCACACAATAAGGAAACACTAGCCAGATTGTGGAAGTGCATGTTGTTCAACAACCAAGGAGATTCTCCAATTTTAACTAACCATATCTAAAGTCCTACACCATTTGATTTAAAAGGCCTGCTTCAACCCTTAACCTTTTCCAAACCACCAAACCCAAATGTCCCTGGCTATGACCTAAATAGTTATTGCAAATTCCACCAAGTAGTTGGACATTCCATAGATACCTGCACTTGCCTTAAATATGAAATCCAAAAACTTATAGACTTTGGAAAAATCATAGACTTTGAAAGTTTAAGTACCAAAAATAATCCTTTCATAAACTACCAAAATATTCCACCTCCAACCACTATGATGATAAATTTAGCAGTAAGCGAGAAAGAAGTGATAGACTCCTTTGAGAATATGAACCTACAAACTGGTGAGAAATCTCTTGATGCCCCTAGTGATGAAGGAAAAAGTGTGGAATCTTTAATTCCTAAGAAACCTCAAAGAGGAGTTAAAGATTTGCCGGGTCAGCCTTCAAGAAAGTTCGATTATAAAGTGTTTTACTCCAAACCACTTTCCTATGATATTCCTATTGAATCAATTACACCCAGGGGTTGGGGTGTTGAATTTAGAGTTGATGACGAACCATTAAGTAAGAAATCTGAGACTCTTGAGTAGCCACGAAGAGGAGTTAAAGATTTATTAGGACAACCCTCAAGCAAGTTTGACTATAAAGTGTTTTACACTAAGCCACCTTCTTTTGACATACTCTTTGAGTCAATTATGCCAATAGGTTGAGGAGATGAGTTTGATGATAAGAAGCTGCTAGACAAAAAAGAAATAATGTACAATTAAGGTGTAGAAAGATGAAGTCATGGAGGTAGTTGATGAGAAGATGCAAGAATAGCCACTATGTCAACCACTTAAAGGACAACCACTATAAGACTTAGCATCCCTAGTATTTAGGATAGGAAATAAATTTTCTTATTGTCTTATTTGAATAAAATTTTAGTTTCTTTAGAACTTGTTTTGTATTATTGATCGATGATATGAATTCTAATTATCCTTACTTGCATATTTTCATCCTAATGGTACTGTGCATTGTGATAATGATCGTATCTGTATGTTTGACAAAAATTCAATTCAATTAGATTCATTCAGCATAGGCACAAATGCAAATTCAAAGAACATTCATATATCATATGATGTAACTTATGAGGATAGAAAATTTGAGGGAAAGGAAAAGTGAAAACAAAGAGAGAAAAAAGAACAATCAGGCAAAAATAAGAGAAAAGTATTTTGACTAATTGGTAAGAGGAGTTATATCATATGATGTAATAAATATTCTTATTTTTGCCCTAATAAATGAGTAAAATTAAATTTGAAATTTTTGTTCAAATATTACATATTTGGCTTTATCATATTGCTTAAGTATCTAAATGGAAAGACAATACATAATGAAAGATAAAATTAGAGCTATGAGATCACTATTCTAGTTATGTTTTCTCTTTTATCGCCCTTTATGATTTTACTTGTAAGTGTAGTGTCCCCTTGTACCTAGGAAATTTAAGTGGCTTAATGAATCATGTTGTAACCCATACCTTATAACTATCATCAATTATTACATTAGTATAAAGCCTTATATTTAGCTTATGAGTTATTTGAAGAGCAAGCCTAGTTGATTTAGCTTTAAGAAATCTCTTTAGTTAGTTTTCCCACTCCTTTGTATCTTCAATGTAGGAGATTACAACTAATAGGGTTAATAAGTCAAAGGATCAACAATAGCAAATGAACTGGGTCTCTTGCACATAAAAATGAAAAAAGACTGCTAGAATAGTATGAATGAATCCATAATGAAGCTGGGGACAAAATGTAACTCTAGGGGAAAGCTGGGGACATAAAAGTAAGTCTCCATCCAAAGAAAAAAGATGGAACATTAAAGTATAAGAGCTAGTATAAAAGATCTTAGGGCAGAAAGAAGTAAACTACAAGTATACAGATACATCAATTATCATACGGTAAAAGCAATAGCAAAAAGAAAAGTTCAATAATGCATTGATCAATCACAAGCTCTAGTGTCAAGCCATGGACTCCATTTGATAGCTTGGTCATCTATCTAACAAATTATATCAGAAGCTCTCACATAAGAATTACCATCAGTGAAGCATTCAAATCTCAAAACTATAAGATATTGATAAAGCGCCTTATTTTTACACTCCAAGATCAACAATATAGCTCTATTCCAAACAAAAGACCTATTAGGATCATGCATATTATACATAGCATGCATACACTTGTATACATTTATAGTGAAATACTTATTTTGCACAATAAAATCTTTGAGCCTAGGAAAGATTATGCAAATACTATGCTACTAACATTCAAAATTAGTGTTGTAAAAGTGCATAAAGGTAGTCAGAATGTTCACATCTGAAGGAAAAGAGTAACCATGTCAAGGTGAACCTGATACTCAATGGGACTTTAAACCGTATGAGCTTAATAAATTATGGGCCCATCCAATAAGGGAATATTAACGACAGTGATACTTGCAAAAGCATTATCCTTATAACCTTAAGGGACTGGATAAGAGCCTCAATATGCTCAAACTCAGTGTCCATCTCCATATTCTTATTTGGAGCATCATTTGGAATATCACATGGAGTCTCAATAAAAGGAAAACCTACTCCCATAAATTGTAAAAGCAAAAGACAGTCAATAACATGAAGAGTAGGAAAAGAAAAGCATACCTCAGATGGATTAATGGGAATATGCTCCAATAGATGCTCCTGACTATATTTCTATTAACCATGAGAACACTCAAACAAAGAAAAAACATCAAATCCTTGAAAAACCTCTCTCGATTCTTGATCAAAAGGTCTAGCATACAAGCGATACATTTGTCAACCCCAAAAA
Organism: Mallotus nudiflorus; assembly: GCA_947683625.1. NCBI lineage: Eukaryota > Viridiplantae > Streptophyta > Magnoliopsida > Malpighiales > Euphorbiaceae > Mallotus > Mallotus nudiflorus. The sequence goes on along the minus strand of CANTUR010000377.1, from coordinate 388,427 downwards.
GGGAAGAATGCACTCAAAACTTGAAATGAATGCACTTTGAAAATTATTTGATCAGGAAATAAGACCTCTAACTCTTAAACCCTTTTTGTAGGAGATGTCAATAAGTGGAATGAAGCCCTTTACCATAGCATTAATGGAATGATGGAAATACAAATTTAGCCCAAAGCCACAACTTCAATGGTGGAGTATTATGACCATGTGATCAAAGATATTATTATCACAATCAAAAGGGAAGAATGCAAAAGAATAACATTGCATTTTGACAAAAAATCTTCACTTGCAAATAGACCATAATAAATTATGGTATTTTGTTGAAGGAAAAACAAAGAGAATGAAGAAGAAGAAAGGGATCGATACATCAGTAAGATCAAGCAAGATTGTAAATGCTAATCATTAATTAGAGTATCACCTTGCGGGGAAAACACCCTAAAAAATAATAAAAGGAAGTAACACAACTCTATATCTTTACAATCTCAGTATTAAAATCCACAGATTGAAAGTAAATTCATTCACTTCATAAGATCATGTGCAAAAAAAAATCTCATGACCTTTAATCATAATGGGTTTTTTTTATGAGCCTTACATAATTCAAATGATCAATTAATAGCTCTGTACTGAGAGTTTATAAACTCTAATCAATATAAAGCTTGCTTTGCACCCAAAAAAGGGGAAGAAAATGCAAAAATAAAATATGTGGACTTGCAGTATAAATTGCTTGAATTTTAAAATATCATTTTAGTCTTTTGAATAATAAATGTGCATAAAATCTAGTCCAATGCTTAGAAATGAGTACGAGTAAAAAATCCCTTGATGGTATCCACGTTAAGTAATATGAGAAAGGTGGTGGAATACTAAAAGGAGAATCAAAATAAAAGCAAGCATAATGAACTCCAATGCCTAAAAATGAGTAAAAGTATCAACATGAACCTCTGGTAGTATCCACATTGAGTAATACAAGAAAGGCGGGGGAATACTAAAAGTAGATCATGCCTAAAACTGTTATATTTACTCTAATGCTCTGTAAGAGTATGAGTATCCAAAGGACCTTTCCAACGACATCTATGATGAGTAATATGAGAAAGGTAGGGGAATACTCGGATAAGGAAGAAAAGAATAAAATAACTCAAAGACTATTTTAGTACTTAGAATTTGATATGTTTATACTCAAATTCCATGAGTTTTGTTTAGCAAATTCTCCTTAAAATTAGGTGGACATAAGCTCTTCACTTGGTAAAAAATATGCTCTCAACATAAGAGGATTAGTGATACCTTTGACTCTTGCAAATTGTAAATAAAAGATAGTCATGAAAATAAAAAATAGTAACATTCGTTGAGTGCACACTATCTCGTGATAAAGTGATGAATTTTCTTATAAATTTTCAAAAAAAAGTACCTTTTATAATAGTCATCATGTTAAACTAACTTCAACAAGTCTTTAGGAATAGCAAGTTCATAAGAAGATAAACCCAACATATAGAATCAACACTAGCACCAACTAGTTAATCAAGGTCAGTAAGTAATAAAGGCAGTTGATAAGAGTAAATTAGCAAAAAATTCAAAGATAATCAACATAAATTCCAATCAGTTAGCATAATTAATCAATAAAAAATCTTAAAATCCTAGTCAACATGAAGTTCCAATATGATGTTTGCATTTTGTATACACTGCACTTCATCTCAATTATATGCTACACAACAGCTATAACATAATTTTCAGATTCACCTTGTTATATGCTACATAATAGCTATAACATAGTTTTCAAATTCACTTTGTCATATGCTACATAGTAGTTAAAACAAAAATTCTAAACAATCACAACTTGCTCGAAACTATATAGTAGTTATAGCACAGTATCAAATCATGATTGGTTAGACACTCCATAGTAGTTATAGTACACTTTTGATCCAATTTCCTAGACACTACACAATAGTTATAACACATTTCAAATATTTTTTTTTCTAGACATTCCATGGGAATTATAGCACATTTCAAATCTTTTTGATAGACTCTTCATAGGACCTATAGCACCATTATCATAATTTGCTAAACACTCTATAAGACTTATAACATATTTGTCTTCAGCTATACACTACATAATAGTTATAGCATATTTTTGCTAAATGTCCCACAGGGAATATAGTGAAAATCACAATCACTAGATGTCCCACAGGGAATATAGTGAAAATCACAACACTAGATGTCCTACAAGGAATATAGTGATAATCATGATCACTAGACATCCTATAGCGAATAGAATGAAAATCTCGACCACTAGACATCCCACAGGGAATATAGTGAAAACCACAACCATTAGACATCCCATAGGGAATATAGTGAAAATCACGATCAACACTATATGTCCTACTGTAGTGGATTCTTAAATCAATAATATACATCCAAGTATAGTGCCTTTTCAAATAAACACTATATGTCTGCGTATAATGTCTTTTCAAATCAATACTATACGTTTGAGTATAGTATACTTTCACATCAACACTATATATTTGACTATAGTGCATTTTCAAATCAACACTATACGTCCGAGTCTAGTGGCTTTTCAAAACAACACTATACATCTGAGTGTAGTGTATTTTCAAATCAACACTATACGTCTAAGTATAGTGCATTTTCAAATCAACACTATACGTCCAAGTATAGTGTATTTTCAAGTCAACACTATACATCTGAGTGTAGTGCATTTTCAAGTCAACACTACACGTCTAAGTATAATGTATTTTTAAATCAACACTATATGTCTGACTGTAGTGCATTTTCAAAACAACATTATATGTCCGAGTGTAGTGTATTCTTAGATCAACACTATATGTTTGAGTATAGTACATTTTCAAATCAACACTATACGTCCAAGTATAGTGCATTTTCAAATCAACACTATACGTTCAAGTGTACTGTATTTTCAAATCAACACTATATCTGTGAGTATAGTGCTTTTCCAAATCAACACTATACGTCCGAGTATAGTGCATTTCCAAATTAACACTATACGTTTGAGTATAGTTCATTTTCAAATCAACACTATCCGTCAGATTATAGTGCATTTTCAAATCAAAACTATACATTCGAGTATAGTCAACATTATATGTCCAAGCATAATGTATTTTTCAATCAACACTATACATCCGAGTATAGTGTATACTCAGATCAATATTATACATCCGAGTATAGTGTATTTTCAAATCTCACCACTAGATGTTCCATAGGATCTATAACATATTCTCAAATCATTTTTCACTATATGCCTCATAAGGATTATAGAGAAATTTGCTAAATGCTATATAGTGGCTTTAGTATTCTGCTTGGTGTTACATAGTAACCAATAATCGCTTATAGGCAAAAGCCTCAAGGAGCACAGGTAAGTATATGAACTTTTTATTCTTAAGAAATTGTGTGCCTATTGGCTTTAATGCAATTTGTTAAGCAAACATCGACAAAGGGGGGCCATTGTAAGTACCCAATTTCGGGATGAGGAAGTGTGGATGTGACAAAGGACTCCAATGATGAAAATATTATAAAATAAATCTTCAACACTAGAAGTTTAAAACCTCAAAAGACTAAATGCAATTTCAAAAGAACTTAATTAGTTTTCTAAGGACTTAACTATAATGTTTTCTTTGAGGACCTAATTGAAAAGTTTAAATTCTTTTAGGGGTCTTTTTATAATTAAAAATTTAAAAAAGAGATTGGAATTATGTAATTTTGAACAAAATTACATAAAACTGATCAGAATTATGTAACTCTAATTGAAATTACAAAATTCCAATAAGAATTATATAATCCCGATTGGGATTCATAATGTTTCGTCTATGTCTTTTGGTTTTTTTCACTAAATAAAAAGTTATTTTCTAAATTTTAATTAGTCAAATAATGTGATCAATCCCATTTCTAGGATTTATCTGAATTTTAAAGGAGTTAAAAGTCCTTAGTAAAACAAAACTTTATCATTGTGAAGGGGAGAAGTCATAGTAAGATACATGACTTTAGCTAGGGTTTTTTTTATATAAACCCAGCTCAACTCTCTTGGAGGGACTAGGGAGCTTTTTCTTCTTTTTTTCTTTTTCACAGCATTCAACTCTTAAAAAAAATTTCTTTTGATGTGCTGTTCTTTTAGAGAAGAAGCAAGTAGACCTTTTAGGGAAGAGAAATTCAAGCATTGAAGATCTATTTTAAAAAACAACGGTGATTTATATCACTTTGAGGAGTAAATCAATATTGCATCCATCCAATCATCTCTTTTTCTACCTTCTTCTGCTTATTTTCATTTTGATTATTTTGGTTTCATTTAATGTAATTTTATTTAATTTTATTTTGCTTAATTACTATCATTGTTTATTTTGTTCTCTGTGTTTGTATTTGTGATTATGAAGGGAGTTACATCATGGATTCACTGTAGAGAACAAAACCCATGAAGATCCATGAAATTCCATGGATTAAATTTTGTATTTGAATGTAGTTTTTATGGTTTACATTTCTTTATTTATTATTATTTTGTTGGCTATTTTATTTTGTGTCTTATTCATTTTAGTTTTTAGGTTGTATTAATTTTAATTTTTTATTTTCAGCAGATCATTATAATAGCTCTAATAGTAGGAATAGTGAATCCTATGTATGTGGTTGTGTGTTTTATTTTAATTAATTGATTAGTAAATTAGGTTTATTTGGTAAAGCTTTAATTAAAATTAATGGTGGTTGTAGTAAATTTATGTTGCATATAATTTAATTAGGATTAGATATCATTGAATGCATAATTAATGTAGTTTATTTATTATATAGTTTAGTTTATTATTTTTATTATTTTTATTCTTTTGATTTATGCATCTTAATTAATTATTTGTTTAATTATTTTGTTTTTTATATTTGATTTGTTAATTTTTCAGATTTTTATATTATGTTTTCATTGTGCTTGTTTTAAGCTCATAATTTTAGGTTTTTTAGGTGTAATAATTGGATTCACTTTTTCTTTAATAAGCTATTAATTAATTAGGTCTAGATTTTAATTAGAATGCATCTTTAGGTCCATAATTAACTAGATTCAGGGTAGAAATAAATTAGGCTCACCAAGTTAATCTAGATATAGGCCTACCTAGTTTAATTTAATTAATTTAATAGACTTAGCCCATTAAATTAAAGCCTTTTCCATGACTTATAGATTTAAGATCATCTTAGAATTAAAACATGTAGAATTACGCCTACTAATGTAAATACTTCATAATTTGTAGATTTAGGCCCATTTTTAGAATTAAAATAAATAGACTTAGGTTCATTTAACTAAAATTGAATAGGAATTAGGCACATTAGTCTTCAGGATCATTTTTAAATTAAAACATATAGATTTAGCCCATTTAATTAAAATTAATGTAGATTAGACTAACTTAGAGATTATGAACTTAAATGAATGCATTGTTTACATGTATTTGTCATGACTTTTTTGTCTGGGGTTAATTGTTTAAATAAGGGTTTGTATGAAACTTCATGTAAATAGGGGAAGATAATAATTCATAAAGTAATTCTAAATGAACACGAGACTGAAAGAAGTTAATATCCCGTATCCAGAATCTCCTGGTTGTGGTGCTAGTTTTTTTTTAGAGAATCAAGTACCACCACTTTCAATTTGTCCTAGTTATTACCCTAGGTGGTGACTCCTTATCTCCATGTCATGTCTTTGTGACAGTGGTTAGTGTGTTCTCTGGAGCCTTAAGCTCAAACAGTGTTACAGTTGCTAAAATTTTGGATGCATGCTAAACCCCACCGTCTATAGCCATGTTCCTTAATCCACACGACTATGTGCCTTGTATTCTGTAAAAATTGCTCATAAGCATGGCCGTGTGCCATAATGCGCACAACTTTGACCCATGTGCATTAGAATTTTTGCCTCTGAAAATTGCATGTATTTCTAAAAATTCATACTACAAATGGTGTTTAATTGTGTTAAACAACCATAGACATTAATCCAATTAATATACATAATTGTTTTCGATATGGATTGTTTAAATCATCACATAAAAATGATAAAAAGAAATTTTGAAAACACTTTTCAAAATGAAATATATCATATATACTTCACAATTTATTTTTCAGCTCTCATGTATATATCACTTATATTAAAAATTAATCTAATAAAATTACAAGTGGCTTTGATACCACTGTTTGGTTTTGTGATATATAACGTAGTGAAAGACAAAACTTTTAATCATAAAACCTATAACCTGGATCCATGTAATTCGACTTAGATTAATTGAGAGGGTTTCCAAACACTCACCAAGATGATCTAATGACAAGGTAGTTGGAAGCAAGAGAGGGGGTTTACTCTGATGACACCCTAACTTTAGTAGACTGACATTGATAACTCTTTATCATTCTAGCATGGCCATGCATTTCTCTTTAGTCTAACTCATCGAGGGGCCTAATAGATATCTTCTTAAAATAACTGTAGGACAAATTCCACCTTAACCACTCATATTCCTCACATAACTCATTCTATATCCAATAATAACTTGTTTTGCCAAACAGTTAAAGTATGGTGTATGGATGTGTCAAAATATATAACTTATCACGCAAGAAACCATAGTGATATCAGGTTAGAGGACTCAAATAATACCACTACGATGAGAATTACCTATAATAATAATCCATATGGTATTCTCATAATGGGTTGATGTAGTACATCATTTCCCTAAATATGTACCTATGAGTTTGACTTAATATCTCATATACATGATCAGTAAAACTTAATAATCAATCAACCTCATACTAGTTTTTATTCATTGTTATCCCATAACAATAATCGACTAGGGATATTTAGATTATAATTCAAGTATCACCTAAGGGTTTTACTATCAAGTCACATACTTGATGATCTTAGTAGAATTAACTAATTATGGATAATACTAGAATTAGCCATTAATAATAAAAATGCCTATTTATTATTAAAATAAAAATATGACAATGTCAAAGTATGGCCATTACATAATTGGCTAGGGTATATCACAAATAGAAAGTCCAAATCCAAATCCTAGGTGTTGAGCATAAAACTACAGTAAAGGTAGCAACCCTTCACTATCATATTATCTACAAATTATAAAATCATGCCATAAATTTATCATTACCATTTAATCAAAATGATGCTCTTTTCATAAAAGTAGACTCCCATAGTTCTCTAACTTGTATCCATATTCTAAAATAAATTTATAGGGATGAATTATTAACTTTATTCTCAGAAAAGTGGATAATAAATTATAAGAAATCTCATAAAGCAACTGAACCTATTCAAAATTTAGATCCAGTATTTGTTAGAAAGCCTAATGGAACTATTGAAACAATTTTTAGGAGAAGACAAGAAGTCCCCATGGTATTCAACACTCAGTTCATGATTTCTTCTTGTCAAGTGGAAGAAAAAGTTCTTGTAACTCATTTTGATGATGTTGGAAGACCAATTTAAGCTTTTAAGCGTGATGGTCACAGTTACTTTGATATATATGATTGTGATGATTTTTGTTTCTTTGATGATGAGAAAGATAAGAAAAATAAAAGATCTACTAAGAGATGTAGTGAGAAAGTGCTCAAAAAAAGGTTTGATGATGAAGATCCAATAGTGAGTCCTTTAGGAAAACCATAAGGAAAGTATGATTTTCTTATATTGTACTCTCCTCCTGCTTGGTTCAAAACCCCAAAAACTAAAATAATATCACCAGAAACCTACAAACCTAAGACACCTCCCTCTTTACCAAAACCTAAACCAACACCCTTTGTTACAAACAAGCTCTGAAATGGGTAAAGAAAGAAAACCCATTACCTTCAATTTTAGCCACATAAATTTCTAAGCCATTACCTTAAATTTGTATGTTTCAACCTTTAAAATTTCCATATTAAACTCTAAAACTAATGCTAAAAAAACCACACAACTATATGTCCTAAACCTTAATACTATTAATGCTAATGGAAGACCTAGAAGACCTACTCTTGTAGAAGCAGTTCTAAATTGGTAAACACAAAATGATTGTGCCCAAAATCATAGGCTAAAAAAGATTGAAGAAAAAGTTAATAACATTACAGAACATATAAAATTGACTAATAATAGACTCTCTAACTTTAAAAGATAGATGAGAGTTGTTCATTTAGAATTAATAAATCAGATTGAGTCAAAATGTTGAGAGTTTATGCAGATTACCAGTAATAGAGGCACAATAACAAGCATTCAGATGAAAGAAGTTGAAATTCAAAAACTAAGAGCTCATATCAATCAACTTAAGAAAGATTTGAGCATTAAAAAGGATTCATCAAAGCTGCTCCAAAACTATTTTCTCTAGATCCGATGGGATTTTTATACAACTCATTTCCTATACTGAGTTCTTCAACCTTTATGACCTTAAATTTTTCAAGCTAGCCCTTATTTCCTGAAGTATCTTCTGCTTTAAATATACCTCAAGAATTTTAGGGATTCAAAAAATAAAAACCTTTTAAAATTACCTCCCAAAACCAACACAGTGAGATTATTAAGAAAAAGGTAAAAATGGTATAGTTTCCTTAACTAGAGATACCTAATACTCCACTAGCAGAAAAAATATAGCTTTCCTCCTATTCTACTGTATTAATTAAAGTAGAAAAACCTCTACAAATGATGATGAATCCAATTTCTTTATTTTTGGAGAAATGTGTTGTTAGTAAAATGCCCATCTTTAAAATTGATTCTATTATATAAGAAAATCGAAAGGCTGATTCTCTTGGAAGTGACTCTAGCTCCTTTGAGTCAGGCTATGAAGTTCCTTTTTAGTTGATGGTTGATATTGAAACCTCAAGGACCAGAGATCCTCATATTGAAGAAGTATGAGATCCCATAAAAGAAACAAGTGATTTTGAAACATAACCTCAAGCTCAACCTCAACAGTAAGACTCCCAAAAGTTTACTACTAGTGGAAGCCACTTTTCTTTGGATTATATTCCTCCTACTAAATACAGGAATATATTCCTAGAGTTTAGAGCTTAGATTAATAGTCAAATACTTCTACTTAAAGCTAAGTTGAGAAACATGATTGAAACCTTTTTGGCAAAAATGGTTGGAAAATTAGCAAATTGCTTTACTTTGTTCAATGTGTATGCCAAAGCACGGCTAATAGATGCTACATCAGCTGAAGAATTTCTAGGACTCTTACATTATAAGTTTCTAGAAAAATAGGATGATGATCTTGAAGTTGCTAGGAAAGAGTTCTATTAGATGAAGTGTTATTCTTTGAAAAAGAAAGATTTGGATTGACATTTTCAAAATAAGTCCCTAAAGTTTTATCTTTTGGGCAAAACAATTAGTCCAAATTTGAAGTGAGCTTTTACAGCCTCTATTCCAAAGATTCTTGCCACCAGGATGTTTTTAATTCTCCAGCAATCAAACTAGAAAGTTATAGATGTTCCTTTAGGACATTTGTACTATATATGATTCAAGCCCATGCACAGTTATATGAGAAAAGAACAGTGATCAAGATGTATCTGACCAACAAAAAGAATCCTTTGGGGAAATTAGCATGTGATAGACTAGACCTACAGATCAAATGCAAAGATGTAGAAAAGTGTATTTATCCAAGCAAGAAAAGGTGCCATTTCTTCAGATTAAAAGGAAAAGGAAAGAAAGGAAGGCTTAAGAAATGGAAGAAATATAAGAAGAGAAAGTTTCATGGAAAATAAAAGAGAGACATATGCTACATTTATAGGAAAAAAGGAAATTTTGCAAAGAATTTTCCTTTAAAATAAAAAAAGGTAGAAAAGATGATTCAACAAATCCAATAAATTACAGTAGTTGATATTGATGATGTTGACCTCGAGCTCTCTTTTTAGAAGAAGAAGAAGAAGAAGATTATTCACCATAATGCACTTTTATTGTTTATTATGAATTAGATTGGAATTTTCAGATTTTGAAGAAGAAGCACTACAATATTATGATCAATTCCTAATTAATGATATGATTGCCTTGACTCATGAAAACCATCCTATTCCATTATTCCCAATCAAAATTTACCCAACTAATTATTCTAAGACTATAAAGCTCTTAGCATGGATTGATACTAGAGCCAGAACAACCATCCTTATCCTAACAACTTTACCAAAAAAATATTGGAGAAACCATTCTAAATATTTTCATGCTAGTAATATAGAAATTTTTGAGACTACCTTAAAAACCAAATAGCCTATAAAAATTCAATTCTTTCCAAAATGTTATGTTTGGACTCATGTTCTTAGTTCACCCCTACTTGGTAAAAATATAGTTCTTGGATTTGATGTCTATTAGAAAATGAAAGTTCTGAGGATTTTTCCAAATTGACTCACTTTCAAAAATTTTTTAGACATTTTACCACACAACCCTCTATCCTTTTCATAAACAAAACCATTGCAACCATGGACCTTTAACCCATTCATAAGTTTTTGATAAAGAAATGTAGTGCACAATCTCACACTGAGTTTACAAAGAAATGTTTGTTTCCTTGATGGAAAGATCTAGATTTCTACATTTTGTTGCACTTCAAGCAAAATGAAGATCTGAATCCTACAAAGGGCACTAATCTAGGAATGACTCCCACATACTTAAAACTTGTAGTTAAGGAAGGTAAACAATTAGAAGAACAAGGTCTGATTATGCCACCCAAATTAGATGGGCATGTCAAGCCTTTTATATGAATAAACGATCAGAGCAAATTCAAGGAAAAAAGAGATTGGTTATTGATTATCAACCCTTAAATTTATTTTTAAGGGATGATATTGGTTATTGATTATCAACCCTTAAATTTATTTTTAAGGGATGATAAATTTCCTCTACCAAAGATCTCTGCATTAATTACCTTCTTGGTAGGAGCAAAATTTTTTTCAAAATTTGACCTAAAGGTGGGATTCTGGCAACTTGGAATTAAAGAAGAAGATAGATATAAAATCAAGTTCTACTTTCCAAACCATCATTACCATTGGAATGTATTACCATTTGGTTTGAAAGTGGCCCCACCTTTGTTTCAAAAGGTGATGATTAAAATATATGAGCCTCTCTTGCACAGTGCTTTAATTTACATTGATGACATTCTTCTTTTCTCACCAAACATTGAAGCGCATAAGAAATTGCTCAAACATTTTGCTGATCATACAATCAAATATGGAGTTATGCTGTCACCCATAAAGATGCACATAGGTGAAGAAGAAATTGAATTTCTAGGAATGCAGTTCAAGGAAGGAAAGTATCACCCGGGTCCTCGTGTTGTAGAAGAATTGCAAAGGTTTCTTAAAGAAAACTTGTATGACAAATAAATTATACAATTTATTGGGATACTTAATTATCTCAGGGATTTTATTCCTCACTTGACAAAGAAGACAACACCTTTAAGAGCACTACTAAAGAAAAATCCTCCACCATGGTTAGCAGTTCAAACTGAAGCCATTGTTCAATTAAAAGTTTATACGAAGAGACTTCCAGACCTATAAATTCCATTAGAAGGGAAGATAATTCTTTAAACCAATGCAAGTGATCAATTTTATGGAGTTATGCTCCTTGAAGAAGGTAACCAGAAGAAGTGAAGAATTTGTACTCATGCCATTGGAAAGTTCACAAATGGAGAATGCCATTACCACTCAACCTTCAAGGAAGTCCTAGTAGTTAAATAAGGAATAAAAATTTTGAATTCCATTTAGTGGGACATCATTTCAAAATAATAATGGATTGTTAATCTTTTCCAAAGATGCTTGAATTCAAAGGAAAAACTCTCCCTCATCCTTAACTTCTGAGACAGAAAGAATGGTTCAGTAAATAAAACTTTGAAATTGAACACATTAAAGGAGGAGATAACCTTATCCTTAATCTCTTGAGCAAACTATCAACCTCTTATAGTAAATCCTTTCAATTAAAGGTTTTATCTTTAATCTATATATTCTAACCCATCATCATTTTTCTTGATAAAGGAATTCCACCAAACCTATCCCTAAATATTTCCATAAACTTACTCAACCAAAAAACCAACTAGAAAATTCTTGAGCTTCAATCTTATCTAATTAGAAATTATGGTCTAGATTTTTATAAAAGACTTGGGTTTCTTCCAAACTATCCTTTCACTTGCATTTTTTAGTTTCCTGGATCAAAACCTTGAAAAAGAATTTTATTAGCCACTAGAATTGTTGACCCTATTCTGGTATCTATATCATATGTATTAGATTGCTATTGATTTACAACCATTAAAGCTTGTAAAGTATATCAAAATTCTTGAAGAAGGTCAAAGATCAAATCCTCATTTTTTTACTTTCATGAAATGGTTACATAATTTATCAAATGGAAGTCATGGCTAATAAATGAAGCCTACACCTAATAGGTTTCACCAGCCATTGAATGTCATACTATTATTATCTTTCGAAGATCCTTCTTGAAGATAAGAGATGAATTTACCACAGTCCCCTGTTTCAATATCTATGGTTCATACAAGCACTCAGTGATTCATCACCTTATCTCTAATATGGATGACTTATCACCTTGGCAAGAATTCTAAAGATTTATATTTCAAAAGAATGGAATTATTCCAAAAGAGATATGGCCAAAGATATCTGAAGACACACCATAAGAAACTTATCCATCAAATTATAGACAAAAATTCTGGTAGGCAAAAGATTTTAGGAAGAGACACACCAAGTTGGAACTAGCTCATCATAAAGACTCATTGAAGAATCTTATCAAGAAGACCCATAAAGACCTTTAGCAGGATATTCATAAGATCTTGACTCAGAAAGTAGTTACAACAAAGATGAAGGCAACTTGCCACCAAGTCATGTGCCTATAGTAAAGTAGTAATCTTTATTAAAGCAGTTGTATTATTGGACATGTGTGTTTTATAATTGGTTGTCATGTCGTGACCATTTTATTAGAGTCTATCCTTTTGTGGTCTTGATTGATTTTTCAATTAGGCTTTTACTTTGTATTTAGTGATCCTCATCACTATAAAAGGACATTTCTTATTATTATTTGAGGTTGCATATTATAAATAAAGCCATGAGTTTCTAAAAACCTATTCTCTTCTTCTTTAATGGTTTACTAGTAATGATTATATCCTCAACTTTTTAACAAACAGCCGTCTGATGGAAAAGTACTTTCACGTTCGGTTCAGAGAGCACTTTTTTCGTTGAAAATTACTCGTTGCTGACGGTGACTTTGGTTACCGGGCCGATACGGCCGGTTACCGGGAACCACAAGGTTTAAAGAGTATGCTCTATACTTGCCTCTAATAGGGATTTGGCACATTAGAAATTTAATAATACATTATCAGGTTTACCAACTCTATTAAGATTATGGTTAGATAAACTATAAAAAGGGGACAGACTATCTGACTAAAAATTATTTCTTATGATTATAAGTATGGCTTTTGGTGGTCCATGATATAGGTTGTTTAACTATAATCTTGGTAGAGCTCTGGAAAATTGGTATCAGTGCCTAATGTTGTTATAAGGAGATATTATTATTATTAAAAACCTCCACAAATGATGATGAATTAAATTTCTTCATTTTTAGAGAAATGTGATGTTAATACAATGTTTAGCTTTAAAATTAATTCTATCATAGAAGAAAATTCAATGACTGATTTTCTTGAAAGTGACTCTAGCTCCTCTGAGTCAGACTATGAAGTTCCTTTTTAGTTGATGGCTAATACTAAAACCTCAAGGACCAAAGATCCTTATGTTAAAGAAGTAAGAGATCCCATAGAAGAAACAAGTGATTCTGAAAAACAACCTTAAGCTCAACCTCAGCAACAAGACTCTTAAAAGTCTAATATTAGTGGAAGCTGCTTTACTCTAGATGATATTCCTCCTACTCAATACAGGAATAGATTCCTAGAGTTTAGAGCTTGGATTAATAGTCAAATACTTCTCCCCAAAGCTGAGCTGAGAAACGTAATTAAAACCTTTCTAGCAAAAATGGTAGGAAAATTGGCAAATTAGCTTGCTTCACTCAATATATATACCAAAGCATAACTAGTAGATGCCACATCAACTGAAGATTTTATAAGACTCTTACATTATGAGTTTATAGGAAAATGGGATGATGTTCTTAAAGTTGCCAGGAAAGAGTTCTATCAGATGAAGTGTTGTTCTTTGAAAAAAAAGGTTTAGGTCAAAATTTTCAAAATATATCCACAAAGTTTTATCTTTTAGGCAGAATAGCCAATCCAGATTTGAAGCAAGCTTTTGTAGCCTCTATTCTAAAGATTCTTGCCATCACGATGTTATTGATTCTCCAACAATCAAACTAGGAAGTTAGAGATGTTCCTTTAAGACTTTTGTACTAGATAATGATTCAAGCCCATACACAATTATGTGAGTAAAGAAAAGTGATCAAGATGTATCTAGGCAGTAAAAAGAATGCTTTAGGGAAATTATCATGTGATAGACCATACTTGTAGATCAAATTTAAAAATACAAAAAGTGTATATATCTAGGCAAGAAATGGTGCCATTTATTCAAGTTAAAAGGAAAAGAAAAGAAAGGATGACATAAGAAATGGAAGTATTATAAGAAGAGAAATTTCCATAGAAAACAGAAGACAGACAGGTGTTACATTTGTGGAAAAAATGACATTTTACAATGAATTTTCCTTTAAAATAAAAAAAGGTAGAAAAAATGATTCAACAAATCCAGCAAATTATAGCAGTTAATATTGATGATGCTAACCTCAAGTCTCTCTTTTTAGAAGAAGAAGATCCTTCACCAGAATGCATTTTTGCTGTTTGTTATGAATTAGATTCACAATTTTTAGATTTTGAAAAAGAAGCACTATAATATCATGATCAATTCTTGATTAATGATATGGTTGCCTTGACTCATGAAAACCATAATGTTCCATTATTCCTAATCCAAATTTACTCAACCAATTACGCCAAGTCTATAAAGGTCACAGCCTTGATTGATACTAGAGCCAAAGCGACCATCCTTAACTTAGTAACTCTACCAAGAAAAATATTAGAAAAACCATTATGAATATTTTCATGCTATTAATGGAGAAAAAAATTTAATTCTTTCCAGAATGTTATGTTTAGACTCATGTTCTTAGTGGCAAAGATATAGTTCTTGGATTTGATGTTTATTGAAAAATGAAAGATCTGAGAATTTTTCCAAATGGACTTGCTTTCAATAAAATTTTCAGAGATTTTACCATATAGCCCTCTATCCTTTTCATAGACAAAACCATTATAACCATGGACCTTCAACCCATTCATGAGTTTCCAATAAAGAAATACAGTGCACAATCTTAAACTGAGTTTCCAAAGAAATATTCATTTCTTTATGGAAAAATCCAGATTTCTACATTTCCTTGCCCTTTAAGTAAAATGAAGATCTAAATCCTACAAAGGACACTCATCGAAGAATAACTCCTACAGACCTAAAACTTATAGTTAAGGAATGTAAGTAGTTAGAAGAATAAGGTTTAATTATGCCAACCAAACTAGAATAGGCATGTCAAGCCTTCTATATGAATAAATAGTCATAGAAAATTTGAGGAAAAAAGAGATTGGTTATTAATTATCAACCCTTTAATTTCTTTTTAAGGGATGATAAATTTCCTTTACCAAAGATCTCTTCATTATTTACCTTCTTGGCAGGGGCAAATTTTTTTCAAAATTTGACTTAAAGGTGGGATTCTGGCAACTTAGAATTAAAAAGAAGACATATATAAAACCAAGTTCTGCATTCTAAACCATAATTACTGTTAGAATGTATTACCATTCGGTTTGAAAGTAGCCCCATCTCTATTTTGAAAGGCAATGATTCAAATATATAAGCCTCTCTTGCACAGTGCTTTGGTTTACATTGACGACGTTCTTCTTTTCTCACCAAACATTAAAACACATGAGAAATTGCTTAAATAGTTCACTGATATTATGATCAAATATAGAGTTATGCTGTCACCCACAAATATGCATATAGGGAAAGAAGAAATTGAATTTTTGGGAATGCAATTCAAGGAAGGAAAATATCATTGAGGTCCTCATGTTGTAGAAGAATTACAAAGGTTTCCTGAAGAAAACTTGTCTATCAAATAAATTAGATAATTTCTTAGGATAATTAACTATCTTAGTGATTTTATACCACACTTGACAAAGAAGACAACACCCTGAAGAGCATTACTAAAGAAAAATCCTCCACAATGGTAAGCATTTCAAATTGAAGCCATTGTTCAATTAAAAGCTAATACGAAGAAACTTCTAGACCTATAAATTCCAAAAAAAGGGAACATAATTCTTTAAATTGATACAAGCAATAATTTTGGGGAGCAATTCTCCTTAAATAAGATAACCAGAAGAAGCGAAGAATTTGTGCTCATGTCAGTGGAAAGTTCACAAATGAAGAATATGTAAGCACCTAATTTCAAGATGCAATTGTGCATGAATGCAATGAAAGCCTATATAATGAAAATTTAATAAAAAAATTGACCTATAGTTTTAAGTTTCAAGATTTCAAGGACTAAATTGCAATATTTTTTAGGTTTAATTATAAATAATTAATTTTTATAGGGGTATATATGGAAATGTGCAACCAGCCTTATATAATGCCAATCGACAATGAATAAAGCTGATGGGCATTATGTAATGCCAATCGGCATTACGTAATGTTGATAAGCATTTTGTAATGCCAATCGACATGTTGATAAGCATTTTGTAATGCCAATCGACATTACACAATGTTGGTTGACATTTTGGAATGTTAAGGTTGTAAACGGCGGGGTTTAGCGCACGTCCAAAATTTTAGCAACTACAATATTATTTGAGCTTAGGGCTTTAGAGAACACCCTAACCACTGTCATAAAGATGTGGTATGGAGATGAGGAGTCACCACCTAGGGTAATAACTGAGACAACATGAAAAGGTGGCACTCGATTCCCTAAAAGAAAGCTAGCACCACAACCAATAGATTATGGGTACGAAATACCAACTTCTTTCAGTCTTGTGTTCATTTAGAATTACTTAATCAATTACTATATTATCCTCTAGTTACATGTAATTTCATATAAACCCTAATTCTAGCAATTAACACCAAGGCAAACTAGTCATGAAAATACAAGCAAATAATGCATTCATTCAAACATATAATCCCTAAGTTCGTCTAATATACATTAATTTTAATTAAATGAGATAAATCTACATATTTTAATTTACAAGTAAGCTAAAGACCAATGGGCCTAAATCTACAAATTATGAAGTATTTAAATTAATGGGCCTACTTCTACATGTTTTTATTCTAAGGTGATATTAAATCCATAAGTTATGAATAAAGACTTTAATTTAATGGGCTAAGTCTAATTAATTAAATTAAATTAAGTGGGCCTATGTCTAATTTACTAAATGGGCCTAAGTTATTTCTAACCTAAAAATCTAATTAATTATGGGCCTCATGATGCATTTTAATTAATTAAACGTAAAAAAACCTAAATTTAAATAATTAAAGTCTAATGTGGGCCTAGGGCCCAAAACACACAAAAATAAATAAACATAGTTATAAATTGATTCCTAAAAGACTTTTATTTCCTTAAAACATTATTAAAACAATTTTAGAATAATTTTAGGAGAATTTTAGATCAATTAAGACTTAATTTATCTAGAAAATTTGAGAACCCAAGGCAAAAGAGGTCTAATTTTGACGACCGGAATTGTGTAATTTCGATTGAAATTATTCAAATTCTAATTGGAATTAGTTTAATTATGACCACTTTTTTTACTTTTAATTATAAAAAGGTCCTTAAAAGAATTTAAGTTTTACAATTAGGTCCTTAAAAAGCATTGCAATTTAGTCCATGAAAACATTAGATTCTTTCTTTGAAAAAATGCAATCAAACCCTTGAAGTTTTAAAGTTGAAATATTGAAGACCTATTCATGACATTTTTATCATTAGAGTCTTTTGTCGCATCCATAACTCATCATCTCGAAATTGGGCATCTACAGTTGCCTCCCTTTGTCGCTATTTGCTTGACAAATTGAGGCAAAGTGAACTAGCACCTAATTTCTTAATTAAAAGTTAGGATACTTATTTGTGCTTCTTGAAGCTTTTAATTATGAACTTGCTATACTCGGGTGAACAACATTGATTTGAAATGACATATCATACTCGGTCGTATGATATTGAATATACTCAGTCGTATAATCTTGGGTGAAAGGAACTCATTGTACTTGGTTGTATAATGTTAACTATACTCAGACATATAGTTTGAATTGAAAAGGAACATCACACTTAGTTGTATGATGTTGAAAATACATTGTATTCAGTTGTATAATGCTGACTACACTAGGTTGTATAGTCTGAATTGAAAAGAAACATCATACTTGGTCGTATGATGTTGATTATACTTAGTCGTATAATCTTGGTTGAGGATACATTACCGTACAATGCCGACTACACCTAGTCATACAATATCGACTACACCCAGTCGTATTGTCTGTTTTGAAAAGAAACATCATACTCGATCATATGATGCCGATTATACTTGGTCGTATAATCTTAGTTAAAACTAAAATGTACTCAAGCGTACAATGCCGACTACACTCGGATGTATAGTCTATTTTGAAAAGAAACATCATACTCGGTCATATGATGCTGATTATACTCTGTCATATAATCTTAATTAAAAATACATTATACTCAGTCATACAATGCTGACTACACTCAATCGTATAGTCTGTATTATCTTATATGATTATGCTGCAATCCATAATTGATCATAAATAGCTGTAACCCTTTCATTGCTCATTGATGATGCTACAATCCATAATTACTCATGGTTAGTTATAACCCTTTTGTTGCTCATTGATAATGCTACAATGCATAATTGCTCACAATTAGCTGCAACCCTTTTGTTGCTCATTGATGATGCTGCAATCAATATCCATAATTGCTCATAATTAGTTGCAACCCTTTTGTTACTCACTGATGATGCTATAATCCGTAATTGCTCATAAATTAACTGCAATCCTTTCATTGCTCGCCTTTGATAATGCTATAGTCCATAACTGCTCACTAAATTTTATTAACTGTAACCCTCTTATTGCTTGCCTTAGATGTTGCAATCCATAATTGCTTGCAAATTGACTGCAATCCTTTTATCGCTCGCCTTTGATAATCACGATTAGCTGCTACCCTTTCATTGCTTATTGATGATAATGCTACAGTCCATAACTACTTACTGATGATGCTATAACCCATAATTGCTAACGAATTTGGTTATTTGAGTTGAATGCTTTGAGTTCTTTATGCTGACCGACTTTGAATTTGCTATGTTGACTAATTAGAATTTCTCTGCTAACTAATTTCAATTTTTCTATGCTAACCATCTCTACAAGTCAGGTGCACTTTCTTCTAGATTTAAAATTCCTACAAACTTATTGAAGTTAGTTTCAATCATGATGAATGCATAAAAGTACATTATAATGTTGAAAATTTATGAGAAAATTCATCACTTTTCATGAGATAGCATGCACTCAATGAATCTCACTATTTTTAATTTACATGACTATCATTTATTTGCCATTTGTAGAGGTTAGAGGCATCGTTAACCATCCTATGCTGAGAGTATGTCTTTTACCAAGTGAAGAGCTTACTTCCACAGCTAATTTTATAGAGAATTTGCTAAACAAAACTCTTGGAAATTGAGCACAAAAATATTAAATTCTGAGTATCAAAATAGCCTTTGAATTTTTTTTTGCTTTCCTTCCTTATCCAAGTATTCCCTTGCATTTCTCATATTACTCAGTGTGGATACAGTGGGAAAGGTCCTTTGGATACTTATACTCTTATAGAGCATTAGAGTAAATAAAGCAATTTTTGGCATGGTCCTCTTTTAGTATTCCCCTAACTTTCTTGTATTACTCAACATGGATACAGTCAAAGGTTTCATGTTGATACTCTTGCTCAATTTTGAGCATTGGAGTAAATTGTGCTTGCTCTTATTTCAATTCTCCTCTTAGTATTCCCCTACCTTTGTCATATTATTCAGTGTGGATACCATCAAGGGATTTGTACTCATACTAATACTCATTTATGAGCATTTGAGCATATTATATGCACATTTAGTATTCAAAATACTGAAAAGATACTTTAAAATTCAAGCAATTTAGGCTTCATGTCCATAAATTTTATTTTTGCATTTTCTTCCCTTCATTTAGGTGCAAAGCCAGCATTAGATTGATTATAGTTTATAAACCCTGAACACAAAACTGTTAGCTACTTATTTGAATTCTACGAAGCTAATAAAAGAAAGCCACTATGATCAAAAGTCATGAGATAGGCTTTTCACACATGATCTCATGAAGTGAATGAATTTACTTTTAATTTGTGAATTTTATGATTGAGATGGTACTTTATTACTAAATTTAAGGAAAAAGAGTTTTGTTACTTCCCTTTATCTTGATGAGTGTTTGATATGTAAGATGATACTTCTGATGAATGATTAGCATTTGCAACCTTTCCCATTCTTATTGATGCATTGGTTCCCTTCACCTTCTTTATTCTCTTTTGTTCTTCCCTTTAGATCTGTCTTTAATTGCAGGGTCATGATACTCCACCATTGAAGTTATAGCTTTGGGCTGCATTTGTATTTCCACCATTCCATCAATGTTATGGTAGGGGACTTCATTCCTTTTACTGACATCTCCTACAAAAAAGGTTCAGGAGTTAGAGATCTTATTTATTGATTAAATAATTTTTCAGAGTGCATTTATTTCAAGTTTTGAGTGCATTCTTCCCTTTTTAGGGTCAACAAATGTATTACTGACATGTTGGACTTTCTCATCACTATATTCCATACCCTACACTTGTTTAACTGTTATGGAGAGATATTCTAAATAATGCTTCAGATGAGACTATGGAGATGGATGTTGAATCTGAGGAGCTTGAATGTCCTATCCAGCTTGCTAAGATGAGGTTTTTTTTTTATAATGTTGCTCTTCTTATTTTACTCTTTTAGATGCTTTGTACGTAAATACTCTGACTACTTTCCTGTACTTTCACAAAACTAATTTCAAATGTTAGTTGCAGAGTATTTGTACAACCTCACCTAAGCTTAAAGACTTTATTATGCAGAACAAGTATTTCACTAAAAATGTATGCAAGTGTATGCATGCTATGTATGATAATGCATTATCCTAATAGGTATTCTATTTGGAATAGAGCTATATTGCAGCTTAGAGTATGAGAATAGGGTGCCTCATCAATAGCCTATAGGCTTGAGTATTGAATGCTTCACTGTTGGTTCTTCTAATGTTAGAGCTTTAGATACAGTTTATCAAACTGATGATGAGGCTAGCAAGTGGAGTCCATGGCTTTACATTGGAGCTCGTGATTGACCAATGCACTATTGAACATTTCTCTTTGCTACTGCTTTTGCTATATGATACCCAATGTATTTATATGCTTATTTTTACCCTAAAATCTCTTATACTAGCTTTTATACTTCAACATCCATCTTTGCTCTTTGAATGTGGACTCAATTTGCCCATAGAGCTGCATTTTACCCCCAATTCCATTCTAGATTCATTCATGGTATTCTAGAAGTCCTTTTTCATTTTCATATGCAAGAGACCTAGTTCATTCTAACCCTATTAGTTACAATCTCATGCATTGGAGATGTAGAGGAATGGGCCAACTGTCTGAAGTGAGTTCTTAATGATGAAATGAACTAGATTTTCACTTTGAAGAACTCTTGAGCTGAATATAAGGCTTGATGCTGATGCCATAATTGATGATAGTTATAAGACAAGACTTGCAATGCAAGTTATTGAGCCACCTAAATTCTCAAGGTATAAGGGGACACTAGACTTACAAGGAAAATTACAAAAGGAGTGGCAGAAAAAGAAAAAATAATTAAAATAGTGATCTCATAGCTCTGATTTAGCTTTCATTATGTATTGCCTTTCCATTTAGATATTTATGTAGTATGATATAGATGAATATGCGATATTTGAACAAAAATTTCAAATTCAATTTTAATAATTCATTAGGGAAAAAATGAGAACATTCATTACATCACATGATACAACTCCTGTTATTAGCCAGTCCAAATTTTTCTTTCTAATTTTTATCTCACTATTCTTTTTTCTTTCTTTTTCTCTTTTTTTTTTAAATTTTATCTCAAATTTCCTATCTTTAGAAGTTACATCATGTGATAGATAAATATTGTTTGAATTTGCATTTGTGCCCATAATGAATAAATCTAATTGAATTGAATTTATGTCAAACATGCAGATGTGATCAATATAATAACGCATAACACTATTAGGATGTACATTACATAAGTAAGCATGATCATAATTTATATCATCGATCATTAAAATAAAAAAAACTAAAATTTTATTGAAAGAAGATGATAAGAAAATTTATTTCCTATTCTAGATGCTAGGGATGCTGAGTCTCATAGTGGTTGTCCTTCATGTGGTTAACATAACAGCTATTCTTGCATCTTCTTAATAACTGTCTCAATGACTTCATCCTTCTGTACCTCCATTGTGCATGTTTCTTCCTTGTCTAGTAGCTTCTCATCATCAAACTCATCACCCCATCCTGTAGGCACAATCGACTCAAAGGGTATATCAAAATAAGGTGGTTTAGTATAAAAGACCTTATAGTCGAACTTGCCTGAAGGCTGACCCAATAAGTCTTCTACTCTTTCTACACCTTTAAGGGCATTAGGAGATTTCTCATTGGTTTTAAGGTCTAGGTCCTCAAAGGAGCTTAGCACTTCTTCCTCACTTACTCTTGAGTTGATCATTATGGTAGTTGGGGATGGTACATTTCAGTGGTTTGGGAAATGATTATTTCTAGTGCTTAGGTTTTTGAGGTATGTGATCTTTCCAGAGTCTATAAGGTTTTGGATTTCGTGTTTGAGGAAAATGTAGTTATCTGTGGAGTGTTAAATGTTTTGATGGAATTTGTAGTGCCTGTTTGGGTTATAGCCTGGGGTATTTGGGTTTACTAGGTTTGGATTAGGTAAAGGTTGAAATAAGCCCTTTTGCATTAGACGCACTAGGACTTTTGACAAAGGTTGGTTAAAATTTGAGAATCTCCTGGGTTGTTGGACAGTATGGACTTCCATAATCTTGCTAGTGTTTCCTTACTGTATGCCCCCAGTTGGGTAGTTCCTTATGCCAATGCCTTTAGCAATCCTCTTTTTCTCATTCTCAATCTCCTCAACTTGCAACCCATCATCATAAAGTTCTACAAATGTCTTAGGGTTCATCATTTGCAATCTCTCAACCAGATTGGGTGACACGTTTTGGACTATCATCCTAACCTGATCATTCTTAGCTAGTTTGTTCTTCATTAGTCTTGCCTTATTCATGAACCTGGTTAGAAAATCTGAGAATGACTCATTGGGCTTTTTCTTGGTTAGTTCTAGATCCCTAACATATACCTCGAGCCTAGTATTGTAGTCATATTGCTTCAGAAAAGTAGTGCATAGTTCTCTCCAGTAAGCTAGGATGGACTTCTCTAACCTGTGATACCAATTAACAATCATACCCTCCAAGGATAGTACAAACAGCTTGGTAACCACAGACAAAGGAGCCTTAGTGGTGCTTATGGTAGTTATGTATTGACTAAGGTGAATCCTCGGGTCCCTAGTACCATCAAACTTTTGCAACTGTGGCATTTTGAATTTGTCAAGCAACTTGTCCTCCTCAAATTGCATTATATCATCAAAATCAAATGAGTATCCAATACCTTGTCCTCTCATCAATTCCTTTATCTTGGACATTTTTTGAGTCATTGCTTTCATTTGCTTAGATTCTAGCTCTTGAACTTGCTTAAGTGATTCCCTTTTTGCCTTTTCAATTATATAACTCTCAACATCCTCGAGTTTTATTTCCCCAACATTGTCATTATTAACAGGTGGTGTACTCACAATAGGTGGATTGGCCACAATAGGAGGTGCAATAGTAGCAGGTGGTGGCATCAATCTGGCCAAAGCCTGTCTTAACTCATCTTGCATCATCGCTCTCATGTCATCCATCAATGCTCCTTTGACATCCTCTAGGGTCCAGTTTCCTCCTTCCTGTTGCTCCATTTCTTTAGCCTGTTTTCATTTGCAACTTCTATATAGAGTGGATTAATGGGACTCCTTTCCAGTATGCTAAGGATCTCTTTCGCAATCAATTGCGGACTTGAATTAGTTCTTACTAGTCTGCCACCCTTTCGACTGTAAACACAGGAAGATCTGGATGAATCTATGATGGCTAAAAGACAAATGTTAGTATGATTCATGAGATGCATGTATGCATGATGCATGTGCTATGCAACAAGTAATAAGTCAAGTTAGGTGTACATACATCCTTCCAACCTTATTCCTCCCACACATGTATTCAATGGTGAGTCTCTTTTCCTAGGATTTTTGGTCTCAGTCTTAATATCAATAGGGGATATCAAGGACCGACATGCATGCCAAATCTCTTTTAAAGTAGTAAACATTGAAGCAGTATTTCTAGGTATAAAAGCATAGCCCAATCTTTATTAGTCCTAAAGGGCTTCTAAAGTATGGGCTTAGGCCTTTATAGATAAAAATACCTCATAGCAACATTCATAAACAATTTTGGGTAGATATTAGGGGAAGTAACTAAGCCATTATATGTGGTTAGGTTCTGGTAAAAAGGTCAAAGTTCCCTTAGCAAGATGCCCTCCTTTAAGACTTGAGTTACAAGCTAAGGTCAGAGGGGCCTGACATCCTTTGCAAACTTAAGAGAAGATTGCCCCCCTTAAGGACTTAGGTTACAGGCTCTGGTCAGATGAGCCCATAATCTCTCTTGAACCAAGTTAAGGCTAAGAGTGATGGTTAGCCAATTTATAATCCCATAAAGCTAGTGGAATCATGGAACCATAAACCAGTGCCATTGGTTAATAGGGACATGCAGAATGAATGCAAGAATAAAATAATAATTAATAAAATAATTCTAAAGAACATAAGTAGAATCAGTATCTCTTATCCCTAGTGAAATTGCCACTGTAGACGGTAGGGTTTAGCACGCATCTAAAATTTTAGCAACTGCGACATTGTTTGAGCTCAGGACTTTAGAGAACACACTAACCACTGTCGCAAAGACATGGTGTGGAGATAAGGAGTCACTACCCATGGTAATAACTAGGACAACATGAAAAGGTCGTACTCGATTCCTTAAAAGAAAGGTAGCACCACACTAGGAGATTTTGGGTATGGAATACCAACTTCTTTCATTCTCGTGTTTATTTAGAATTACTTTATGAATTACTATATTATCCTATATTGACATGTAATTTCATATAAACCCTTATTCTAGCAATTAACTCAAAGGCAAACCAATCATGAAAATACAAGCAAATAATGCATTCATTCAAACATATAATCCCTAAGTTCATCTAATATACATTAATTTTAATTAAATGAGCTAAATCTACATGTTTTAATTTACAAGTGAGCTAAAGATCAATGGCCTAAATCTACAAATTATGAAGTATTTAAATTAATGGGCCTACTTCTACATGTTTAAATTCTAAGGTGATCTTAAATCTACAAGTTATGAAAAAAGGCTTTAATTTAATGGGCTAAGTCTAATTAATTAAATTAAATTAAGTGGGTCTATGTGTAATTTACTAAATGGGCCTAAGTTATTTCTAATCTAAAAATCTAATTAATTATGGGCCTCATGATGCATTTTAATTAATTAAACCTAAAAAAAACCTAAATTTAAATGAGTTAAAGCCTAATGTGGGCCTAGGGCTTAAAACACACAAAAATAAATAAATAAGCCTAAAAACAAATAAAATATATCAAAACAATTAAATAAAAGATCAAACAACTAATTAAATTAATTCCTTCTAAATCCTAATTCTAATTAACATGCATCCTAAATTAATTTACTCCTACCATTGATTTTTAATCAATTACCCAATTAAAACCCTAATTTTATTAACCAATTAATTAACATAAACATTCAATCACATATAATGCCACTATTCCCACTATTGGGGCTATTACAATAATCTATAGAAAATAATAATAAAATAATTAATACAACCCTAAAAATAAATAAATAAATAAATAAAATAATATAATAAAATAATACTAGAAACTATATCTCTACAAGGTCTTATCCATGGCATCCTATGGACCTTTTATGGATTTTATTCTCCAAGTATGATCATCATGTGTTTTCCTCCATAATTACCATAAAAAAGAATAAAAATTATGATTAGTGAATAAATTATAACAATAATAAAAAAATTAAAAA
This sequence comes from Mallotus nudiflorus, assembly GCA_947683625.1. Taxonomy (NCBI): domain Eukaryota; kingdom Viridiplantae; phylum Streptophyta; class Magnoliopsida; order Malpighiales; family Euphorbiaceae; genus Mallotus; species Mallotus nudiflorus. The sequence goes on along the minus strand of CANTUR010000377.1, from coordinate 362,171 downwards.
TCAATAAAATAAAAAAATTAAAAAAATAAAATAGAATAGGGAGAAGATGATGCTTATGGATGATTTTAATGGAGTGCTTCTCAGATTTTGTAAAATCACCGTTCTTGACAGGTCTTTGAAATTATTCTTCAAAAATTCTCCAAAGATCTTTATTTAAGCAAAAGAAATTTTTTGCAAAGAATATAGACGCTTTTTTCTCTCTTTTCTTCCCCTCTTTCATCCCTTTCTTTCATTTTTTTTCCTCTTTTTTCTTCTTCTTGTTTCTTTTTCTTTTTCTCTTTTTTATTTTCCTCCTCTCTGCCTCTTTTTTCTTTTAAGAGCCAAAACACTCCTTATATAGTGAGACGTCTTTAAACCCTAGTTATAAATTGATTCTTAAAAGACTTCTATTTCCTTAAAACATTATCAAACAATTTTAGAATAATTTTAGGAGAATTTTAGAATAATTTTAGGAGAATTTTAGACTAATTAGGACTTAATTTATCTAGAAAATTTAAGAACCTGGGGTGGAAGAGGTCTAATTCTAATTGGAATTGTGTAATTTTGATTGAAATTAGTATAATTGTAATTAATTCCGATTGGAATTATACAAATTTTGATCAAAATTAGTATAATTTTGACCACTTTTTTTTACTTTTAATTATAAAAAGGTCTTTGAAAGAATTTAAGTTTTATAATTAGGTCCTTAAAAAGCATTGCAATTTAGTCCATGAAAACATTAGATTCTTTCTTTGAAAAAATGCAATCAGAACTTTGAAGTTTCAAAGTTCAAATATTGAAGACCTATTCATGATATGTTCATCATTAGAGTCTTTTGTCGCATCCATAACTCATCATCCCAAAATTGGGTGTCTATAGAGGCACTAAAAAATTCAGTAAAAATATTTTTTCTCACTGTGATTGGTCCAAATTTAATTTATAAATAAATTGATTTGAGTATTTATCTGTAGGTTTTAGTCTAGTACATGTCTCTTACGTGTATAATCTTCTTTTTTGATGTTAAAATTCTTATCCTGTTTTTTAGGAAGGGAGAGATAAGAGCTACTATGATCACGTAAGCAATTAGCTTAGGAATGAGATATAAAAAGAAAAGATTGGCAAAGAAGAAGGGCGGACTGGGTAAAAAAAAGAAAAAAATCTTAATCAACTACTATAATAGAGGTTGATTGAGAAAAAGAGAGAAGACCTAACCTGGTACTGTCATTTCAAAACCCTTTTTTTTTAAAAGAAATAAAGTATGTTCTTTTAAAAACTCTAGAAATCAAGGAAGCGCAGAGTCAATTTTCTCAAAATGGTGAAATCCAAGTCTGAGGGGCATTCAAATAACATCTAGACAACATTACTCATCTTCTACTCCTTTCTTTTTATTAGTTCTTTCTTTTATATCATTATTTTCTTTTTATTATTTTTGTGTTTTTTTATTCTGATTTTATTTTCATTATTTTATTTTCTTTTTTCATTAATTATAATCTTATTTTCTTTTTTTGATTCTTTGTGTTTCATGATTCTGGTGATGAATACATAATTGAACCAAGGAAACTCACGGAGAATCCATGAATGAAAGCCAAAAGTCAAGATCCCAATTTAATTTTATTTTGCTCTATTTAGTTTAGTTTAGTTTATTTTCTTTATCATTTTCATAGATTTTGTAATAGCCCCAATAGTGGGAATAATGAAAATTTAGTTCTCTTATTCTTAAAAAATTAATTAGTAAATTAGGTTCAATTCAATAAACCCTACTTAAAATTAATGGAGGAAGTAGATTAATTTAGGTTGCATGTTAATTAAAATTAGGGGTTTTTTAGATAAAATAATTTAATTGCATGGTTGATCTTTTTTATTTGTTTGTTTTGATTTTTTTTTATCATTTTTGGGCTTTTTTATTCTTTTTATGTGTTTTTGGCCTTAGGCCCATGTTAGGCTCTAACCCATTTAAATAATTTTATTTTTAAGTAGTTCTTTATTAGCCCATCTCTTTTTTTTTTTTTGACTTGGGGGAGGGGGGAGCTCGTGGGTTCGAACCCCCACGGGTGGCATCTTAAGAGGGATGCCTTTCCACCCAAGCCCCTTGGCCTGGGCTATTAGCCTATCTTATTTAATAGGTCTAGATTTTAATTGAAATGCATTTTAGGCCCATAATTAACTAGATTTAGGTTAGAGATAATTTAAGCCCATTTAGTTAATTAGATATAGGCCCACCTAATTTAATTTAATTAATTTAGACTTAGCTCATTAAATAAAAGCCTTTTCCATAACTTGTAGATTTAAAATCATCTTAGAATTAAAACATGTAGAATTAGGCCCACTAATTTAAATATTTCATAATTTATAGAATTAGGCTCACTCTTAGAATTAAAATAAGTATACTTAGGTTCACTTAATTAAAATTAAATAGTAATTAGGCCCATTAGTTTTTAGGCTCACTTGTAAATTAAATCATGTAGATTTAGCTCATTTAATGAAAATCAATGTATATTATACTAACTTAGGGATTATAAATTTAAATGAATACATTGTTTACATGTATTTTCATGACTAGTTTGCTTGGAGTTAATTGTTTTAAATAAGGGTTTATATGAAATTGCATGTAAGTAGAGGATAACATAGTAACTTATAAAATATTCTAAATGAACATAAGATTGAAAGAAGTTAGTATTCCGTATCCAAAATCTCCTAGTTGTGTTGCTAGCTTTCTTTTAAAGAATTAAGTACCACCATTTTTATTTATCCCAGTTATTATCTTGGGTGGTGACTCTTAATCTCCACGCTATGTCTTATGACAATGGTTAGTGTGTTCTCCAGATCCCTGAGCTTAAACAGTGTCGCGATTATTAAAATCTTGGGCACGAGCTAAACTCCACCGTCTACAGTGGTGACTCCACTAGAGATAAGAGATACTAATTCTACTTGTGTTCTTTATAATTATTTTATTAATTATTATTTTATTTTTGCATTCATGTTGCATGTCCCTTTTAATCGATGGCGTTTTATGGTTCCACTAGCTTTATGGAGTTGTAAATTGGCTAACCATCACTCTTAGCCTTAACTCGGTTCAAGAGAGATTACTAGGCTCATCTGACTAAAGTCTATAACCTAAGTCCTAAAGGGGGGGTAGTATTTTCTCAACTTTGCAAAGGATGCTGGGCTCGTCTGACCTTGGCCTATAACTCAAGTCTTAAAGGAGGGCATCTTGCTAAGGGAACCTTGACTTTTCATTGGACCTAACCATATATAATGGCTTAGTTACTTCCCGTAGAATTACCTAAATTTCTTGTGTATATTGCCATGACGTATTTCTATTTATAAAAGCCCAAGCCCATACGTTAAAGAGCCAATCTAGGCTAATAAAGATTGGGCTAGACCTTTATACCTAGAAATACTATTTCCATGTTGTTATTGCTTTAAGAGAGATTTGGCATGTGCATCAGTTCTTGATATCCCTTATTGATATTAAGGCCATGATAAAAAAAATCCTAGGAAAAGAGACTCACCATTGAACACGTGTGTGGGAGGAATAAGGTTGGAAGGATGAATGTTGTACACTTGATTAATACTTGTTGTTTGCTACTTATTGCATAACACGTGCATCATGAAAACATGCATTTCATCCATCACACTAACACTTTATTTTGTAGCCATAATATATTCATCTGGGTCTTCTTGTATTTGGGGATGGAAAGGTGGCAAACTAAGAAGAACAAATTTAAGTCCTAAAGCCATAGTAAAAGAGATCCTTTACGTACTGGAGAAGAGTCCTATTAATCCACTTTACTTGGAAGTTGAACTAACTCCAAATGAGCATATAGAAATGGAACAACAACAAGGAGGGAACTGGACCTTAGAAGACATCAAGGGACCTTTAATGGATGACATAAGGGCTATGATGCAAGATGAACTGAGACAGGCTTTATCTGGATTGATGCAACCTACTGCTGCTGTCATACCACCACGTGCAATTTAGCAACCACTCATTGCTGTAGCTATCCCACTTATTATAGATGCTCCACTTGCTGCCAATAATGCTAGGAGGGCAACCTATTGCTAGAAAGCCACCTGCTATTGATATGAAGCTTGAGAATCTTGAGAACTACACGATAGAAAAGGCAAAAAGAGAATCACTTGAACTGGTTTAAGACTATAAATCCAAGTAGATGCAAGCATTGACCCAAAAAATGTCCAAGATGGAAGAGCTGATTAGAGGACAAGGCATGGGATATTCATTTAACTTTGAAGATATGCTGCTAACGGAGGGTAATAAGCTACCTGAGAAGTTCAAAATGCCTCAACTATAGAAGTTTGATGGAACTAGAGATCCTAGAATTCATCTCAGTCAGTACACAATAACTATGAGCACTACTAAGGCCCTATTAGAAATGATTATTAGGTTATTTGTACTGTCTTTAGAGGGAATGGCTATAAACTGGTATTATGGGAAAAGTCTATTTAGGCTAATTGGAAAGAACTATGTTCTGCTTTTTTGAAACAGTATAATTATAACACTAGATTGGAAGTGTCCATTATGGATTTGGAACTGACTAAGCAAAAATCAAATGAATCCTTTTCTAATTTCTTGACCAGATTTATAAACAAGGCAGGATTAATGAAAAATAAGTTGGCTGAGAAAGATCAGGTTAGGATGATAGTCCATAATGTGTCACCTAATTTTGTTGAGAGATTGCAATGATGAATCCTAAAACATTTATAGACCTATATGATGATGGTTTGTAAGCCGAAGAGATTGAGAGTGAGAAGAAGAAAAGTTTTAGAAGTATAGGAACCCAAAATTACCCAACTAAGGGCACACAACATGGAAGAACTAGCCGAGCTATGGAGGTGTGTGCAGTTTAGTAGCCCAAGAGATTCTCCAATTTTAACTAACCACTTTCCAAAGTCTGAGACCGTTTGATCCAAAAAGGCTTGATTAGACCCTTAACCTATTCCAAACCACCAAACCCAAATGTTCTAGGCTACGACCCAAATAACTACCGTAAATTTCATCAAGTAGTTGGCCACTCCATAGACACCTATATCTGCTTAAAACATGAAATCCAAAACCTTATAGACTCTAGAAAAATCATAGACCCTGAAAAGTCCAATTCTAACCCAAACACTAGAAACAACCCTTTCCCAGACTACCGAAATGTTCTACCACTATCCACCATGATGATCAACTCAAGAGTTAGCGAAGAGAAAGTGCTAGACTCCTTTGAAAACTTAAACCTTACAGATAGTGAGAAATCTCCTGATGCCTCAGAGGAGTAGAGGATTTATTAGGGCAACCATCAAGGAAATTTGACTTTAAGGTGTTATATTCAAAGCCACCCTTTATTGATATTCCCTTTGAATCAATTATATTGTAGACACCCAATTTCGGGATGATGAGTTATGGATGCGACAAAAGACTCCAATGATGAAAATGTCATGAATAAGTCTTCAATATTTGAACTTTAAAAACTTTAAGGGTCTAATTACATTTTTTAAAGAAAGGATTTAATGTTTTCATGGACTAAATTGCAATGCTTTTTAAGGATCTAATTGCAATGCTTTTAAGGATCTAATTGCAAAACTTAAATTCTTTCAAGGACATTTTTATAAAAAAAGGTCAGAATTATACTAATTTTGATTGGAATTATGTAATTCCAATTAGAATTACACAATCCCAGTCAGAATTAGACTTCCTCCATTCATTCTCGAATTTTCTTAATAAATTGAGTCCTAATTGGTCTGAAATTCTCCTAAAATTATTTTGATAATGTTTTAAGGAAATAGAAGTCTTTTAGGAATCAATTTATAACTACCGTTTCAAGACGTATCCCTATATAAGGAGGGTTTTGGCTCTGAAAAGGGAAAAGGAAGAAAAAAGGGAAGAGAGGTATATCAGATGAAAGAAAACATAGAAAATAAAAATAAAAAAAAAAGAGAAGAGGAGAGAATGACAAAAAAAGGGAGAATAGAAAAAGAGTATTGCATTCTTTACAAAAATTCTCTTATTTTTTTGCTTAAATAAAGATCTTTGAAGGATTTTTGAAGAATAATATTCAAAGACCTATCAAACACAGTGATTCTACAAAATCTGAGGAGCACTTCATTAAAATCATTTATAAGCATCATCTTCTTCTTATTTTATTTTTTTTATTTCTTTTGATTTTATTGATTTTTAATTTTTTTTATTATTGTTATAATTTATCTACTAATCATAATTTTTATTCTTTTTTTTATGGTGATTATGGACGAAAACGCATGATGATCATACTTAGAGAATCAAATCCATGAGAGGTCTATGGAATGCCATGGATAAGAGCTTTTAGAGATATAGTTTCTAGGGTTTTATTATTATCATTATTTTATTTTATTATTTTATTTTATTTATTTATTTTTGGGGTTGTATTAATTATTTTTATCACTATTTTCAATAGATTATTGTAATAGTCCCAATAGTGGGAATATTGAAGTTATGTGTGATTACTTGTTTATTTTGATTAATTGGTTAGTAAAATTAGGATTTTAATTGGGTAATTAATTAAATTCAATGGAGGAAGTAGATTAACTTAGGTTGCATGTTAATGAAAATTAGGGTTTAGAAGGACATAATTTAATTAGTTATTTGATCTTTATTTTATTGTTTTAATATGTTTTTGGGCTTGTTTATTTAATTTGTTTTTTTTGGGCTTGTTTATTTATTTTTATGTGTTTCATGCTTGTTTGTTTATTTTTATGTGTTTTGGCCCTTAAGCCCATATTAGATTCTAATCCACCCATTTAAGTTTAAGTTTTTAGGTTTAATTAATTCAAATGCATTTTAGGCCCATAATTAATTAGATTTTTAGGTTAGAGATAACATAGGCCCATCTAGTTGATTACATATAGGCCCACTTAACTTAATTGAATTAATTTAGACTTAGCCCATTTACTTAAAGTCTTTTCATAATTTGTAGATTTAAGATCACCTTAGCATTAAAACATGTAAGATTAGGCCCACTAATTTAAATACCTTCATAATTTGTAGATTTAAACCCATTTTTAGAATTAAAATAAATAGACTTAGGTTCATTTAATTAAAATTAAAAAGAATTAGTCTTTAGCTCACTTGTAAATTAAAAACATATAGATTTAGCTCATTTAATTAAAATCAATGTATATTAGACTAACTTAGGGATTATATGTTTGAATGAATGCATTATTTACTTATAATTTTATGACTGGTTTGCATTGGAGTTAATTGCTAGAATAAGGGTTTATATGAAATTGCATGTAAATAGAGGATAATATAGTAATTCATAAAGTAATTCTAAATGAACACAAGACTCAAAGAAGTTGGTATTTTGTATCTAGAATCTCATCGTTATGGTGCTAGCTTTCTTTTAGGGAATCGAGTACCACCTTTTCGATTTTTCCTAGTTATTATCCTGGGTGACGACTCCTCATCTCCGTGCCATGTCTTTGTGACAGTGGGTAGTGTGTTCTCTAGAGCCCTGAGCTCAAACAATGTCACAATTGCTGAAATCTTGGGTGCATGCTAAACCCCGCTGCCTACAGTGGTGACTCCACTAGGGATAAGAGATAGTAATTCTACTCCTATTCTTTAGAATTATTTTATTAATTATTATTTTATTCTTGCATTCATTTTTTAAGTCCCTATTAACTGATGGCATTGGTTTATGGTTCCATGATTCCACTAGCTTCATGGGATTGTAAATTATCTAACCATCACTCTTAGCCTTATCTCAGTTCAAGAGAGATTACCAGGCTCATCTTACTCGAGTCTGTAACCATAGTCCTTAAGGGGGGGTAGTCTTCTCTCGAGTTTGCAAAGCATGTCGGGCCCCTTTGACCTTGGCCTATGACTTAAGTCTTAAAGGAGGGCATCTTGCTAAGGGAACCTTGACCTTTTTACTGAACCCTAACCATATATAATGGCTTAGTTACTTCCCCTAGGATCTACTTAAATTGCTTGTGAATGTTGCCATGAGGTATTTTTATCTATAAAGGCCTAAGCCCATTCTTTAAAAGCCCTTCAGGACTACTAAAGATTAGGCTATGCTTTTATACCTAGAAATACTATTTCTATATTTACTACTTTAAGAGAGATTTGGCATGTGCATCAGTCCCTAATATCTCCTATTGATATTAAGACCAAGACCAAAAATCCTAGGAAAAGAGACTCACCATTAAATACATGTGTGGGATTACCTGTTACATAGCACGTGCATCATGCATACGTGCATCTCATGCATACGTGCATCTCATGCATCACACTAACATTTGTCTTTTAGCCATCATAGATTCATCTGGGTCTTCCTATGTTTGGAGTCAAAAGGGTGGCAGACTAGTGAGAACTAATTCGAGTGCGCAATCAATTGTGAAAGAGATCCTTAGCAGACTAGAAAGGAGTCCCACCAATCCACTCTACCTAGAATCTGTACAATTGAAACAAGCCAAAGAAATGGAACAATAAGAAGGAGGAAACTGGACCCTAGAGGATGTCAAAGGAGCACTGATGGATGACATAAGAGCGATGATGCAAGATGAGTAAAGACAAGCTTTGGCCTGATTGATGCCACCACCTGCTGCTGCTGCACCTCCTATAGCCAATCCACCTGTTGTGACTAATCCACTTGCTATGGGTTCACCACTTGCTAACAATGACAATGTTGGGGAAATGAAACTTGAGGATATTGAGAGTTGTATGGTTGAAAAGGCAAAAAGGGAATCACTTGAGCAAGTTCAAGAGCTAGAATCCAAGCAGATGAAAGCACTAACTCAGAAAATGTCCAAGATGGAGGAATTGATGAGAGGATAGGGCATCAGATACTCATTTGATTTGGATGATATGCTATAATTTGGAGAGGAAAAATTGTCGAAAAAATTCAAGATGCCATAGCTGTAGAAGTTTGATGGTACTGGGGACCCGAGTATTCACCTTAGTCAATACACAACTACCATAAGCACCATTAAGGCTCCTTTGTCCATGGTTACCAAGCTATTTGTAGTATCATTGGAGGGCATGGTTGTCAATTGGTATCATGGGTTGGAGAAGTCTATCCGTGCAGACTAGAGAGAAGTATGCATTGCTTTCCTAAAGCAATACGATTACAACACTAGGCTCGAAGTATCTATCATGGATCTAGAACTAACCAAGCAGAAGCCCAATGTGTCATTCTCAGATTTTCTAACCAGATTCATGAATAAGGCATGACTAATGAAAAATAAGTTGGTTAAAAAGGATCAGGTTAGGATGATAGTCTAAAATGTGTTACCTAATCTAGTAGAGAGGCTATAGATGATGAATCCCAAGACATTTGTAGATCTTTACGATGATGAGTTGCAAGATGAAGAGATCAAAAATGAGAAAAAGGTCATTAGGAGCACTGGAGTGAGAAATTACCCAACTGGGGGCACACATCAAGGAAATACTAGTTGGGTTATAGGAGTTCATGCTACCCATGAACCCAAGAGATTCTCAAACTTTAACCAACCCTTATCCAAAGTCCTAGACTTTCTCACCCAAAAAGGCCTCCTTAGACCTTTAACCCCCACTAGACCACCAAACCCAAATCTCCTTGGCTTTGACCTAAAAGTTACTGCAAGTTTCATCAAGTTACTGCTCATTCGACTGATTCTTGCATGTGCCTCAAACATGAAATCCAAAACCTCATAGATTCTAGAAAAATCATAGACCCTGAAAATCAAATCCAAACCCAAACACCCAAAATAATCCTTTCCCAAATTATCAAAACATGCCACCTCCAACAACCATGATGATCAACATAGGAGTAAGCGAGGAAGAAGTGCTAAAATTTTTTGAGGATCTAAACCTTAAAGTCGATGAGAAATCTCCTAATGCCCCTAAAGATGTGGAAAGAGTATAAGACTTGGTGGGTCAGGCCTCAGGCAAGTTTGATTATAAGGTGTTTTATTCTAAACCACCTTCTTTTGACATATCCATTAATACAATTGAGCCTTCAGGATGGGGTGATGAGTTTGATAATGAAAAGTTGTTAGTTAAAAAGGAGAAATGCATGGTTAAAGTATGGAAAGATGGGAAGAAGGATCGAACTGTTAGGGCTATTGATATTTGGTACAATTCTGATGAGGAAGACACTAAAAGATATAATGTATGGCTTGATAATCCTGAAGTCAATCATGTCACCAGAAGTGGGAAGGGCTATAAACCAGCATAGAAAACTATAAAGAGAGAAGAAGTTGTTGAAGGAGAAGACTCATATGAACATGGAGATGACTTGATTCTTGAACAACTCAAGAAAGCAAAAGCAAATGTAAGCATTTGGGAGCTCTTGATGCACTTAAGTAGCCATAGGAAAGCTCAAGTTAAGGCCCTAGCTAAGATAAGCATTGAAACTACTGTTACTCCTAAAGTAATGGTGGCCAAGGTTATGGAGAAAAAGCATCGGGTTATTACTTTCTCTGATGAGGATTTACTTATAGAAGGAAGGAATCACAATAAAGCCCTGTTCATTCTAGCTGAAGTGAGAGGGAAAAGGATCAATTATATGATGGTGGATGATGGGTCTACAATTAATGTATGCCCTATATGGGTCTTACCCAATCTAAGAGTGAAGGTGGAGGATATGGCAAAGTTAGACCTTGTAATCAGGGCTTATGATGATAGCACGAGGAATGTAGAGGGAACATTTGTGGCTCCTATGAAGAATGGGCCTATAGAAGCAATGGTGGAATTCACTATGCTAGACATTCTTATCACCTATGCCTTGTTATTGGGCAGGCCTTGGTATCATGTTTTGGGAGGAGTGCCTTCCACTGTGCCTTAAAAGGTGAAATTCCTACATAAAGGGGAACTCGTAACTTTGGATGTGAGTATAGGCAAAACTATGTCCATAGTTATAGATAGTCAAAAGTAGGTAGTTATTCCTCCTGGTTTCCAAATAGCCATGATCTATAAGGGAATTGTGAGGGATCCAAGGGTTATGAGTATAATTGAGAAGATGAATTATCGACCTAGACAAGGACTAGGAAATGACGAGCAAGGTATCTTAGAATTACCAGACTTTAAAACCCAAGATGATACTAGAGGATTAGGCTATACTGGAATTGGATTTGGCAGAAAAATGGCAAGGAGAAGGTTTTTCAATAAGAATAACCTCCTAAGCAATGTGGGACCTCTAAAGGATAACTTTGTCTGAAAAAAGGAGAAGTTCTATCTGGGAGAAAAGGATCCTATTCAAGTAGCTAGTATGGATATCCCTGGGTTCAAGATCTTCAAAAAGTAGATAGTTAAGAGGCTGGTACAAGACAACAAAGACAAGGTGATGATGACAGTTGCTGAAAAGATAAAAGCTGAGGACATTGAAGAATTGCTTTGTCTGCCACCTAATGAAGAACCACTACAGGATTTAGCTAGCATTATTAATAATAGTTTTAGTGGTGTTTTTTTATGAAGAAATTGATGTAATAATGTTTGATTTTTTTTAGGATGAAAACTTTATTTTTCCTGTGGTCAATGATATGAATTCTGGTTTGGCTTACTTGTGTGATGTTGGTTCTAAAGGTCTCATGTATTTTAGTAATGATCATTCATGCATGTTTGACATTAATTCTATTCAATTAGATTCATTAAACATATACACAAATGAACAACCAAAACATATTTCTATATAATATGATTTAACTCCTAAAGAGAGAGAAAAATTTGAGAGAATATTAATAAAAAGAAAGGTAGTATTTGCTTGGTCCTACGAGGATATGCCAGGGATAGACAGAGAAATCATAGAGCATCACATTCCAATATATCCAAAAGCTAAAACTGTTAAGCAAAAACTTTATAGGTTGAGGCTAAACTTATTAAGCAAAAACTTCGTAAGTTGAGGCCAGAGTGGACAGAAAAGATAAAGGAAGAAATTAATAAGTAGATCCATGCTAACTTTTTAGAAGTAGTGGAATACCCTCAATGGTTGGCAAATATAGTACCAGTTGCTAAGAAAGATGGAAAAGTCTAAATGTGTGTAGACTTCAGAGATCTTAATATGGCATGTCCAAAAGATGACTTTCCTTTACCCCATATTGATTTGATTGCCGATAGTGTAGTAACTAGTGTAATGTACTCCTTCATAAATGGGTTCTTAGGTTATAATTAGATAATGATGGCAGTTATGGATAAGATCAAAACTACTTTTATCACTGAGTGGGGGATGTATTGCTACAAGGTGATGCCCTTCAGTTTGAAGAAAGTAGGAGCAACTTATCAAAGAGCAGTCATAGCCTTATTTCATGATATGATGCATAAGGAAGTGGAAGTGTACGTTGATGATATGATGGTTAATTTAGAAACAAGAGAGGGACACTTTAAGGCTTTGGATAAGTTCCTAGCATAAATAGAAAGATATAACCTAAGGCTTAATACAAAGAAATGCATCTTTAAGGTAACTTTTGGAAAGTTATTAGGGCATATAATCAACAATAGAGGAATAGAAGTTGACCCAGACAAGATTAAAGCCATCCAGGAAAAGCCAACACCAAGAACAAAGAAGGAAGTACGAGGGTTTATTGGAAAATTGTAGTACATCAACAGGTTTATTACAAGACTTACCATGGTTTGTGATATGATCTTTAAGCTCTTGAGGAAGAATCAGCTAGTGGAATGGAATGAAGAATGTCAACAAGATTTTGATAAGTTTAAGAAACACCTTACTAACGCACTTGTGTTAAGACCATTGAGGCAAGGTAAACCCTTAATCTTATATTTGGCTTTAGAAGAAAAAGTAATGGGAGAAATGCTAGCACAAGAAGGACTAGAAGGGGTGGAGTACATAGTGTATTATCTCAATAAAAAGTTCCTGCCATATGAAGAAAAGTACAATTTGGTGGAGAAGACATGTTTAATCTGGGCTACAAAGAAGCTAACACATTTTTTCCAGTATTACAAAGTACAAGTTGTCTCAAAGATAGATCCTTTGAGGTACTTGTTTCAAGCAATAGCTTTAACTGGAAGGATGTCTCAATGGCTGGTACTTTTAACTGAGTTTGATATAGAGTACATCACTAATAAGGTCATTAAAGGAAGAGCAGTAGCAAAATTTTTGGCCCATAATATAGTCGAAGGAAATAAGCAATGGAATCTAGAGTTTCCAAATGAGAACTTAGCAGCAATAGAACAATATGAATGGAAGCTTTATTTTGATGGAGCTGTAAATAATAGAGGAGTAGGGTTAGGATTAATTCTTATTACACCACGAGGAGAAACCATCCCAATGGCCAAGAAATTAGACTTCAGGGTTATAAACAACATGGCTGAGTACAAGGCATGTATCTACAGTATGGAAGCAACGCTAGTAGTTAGAGCTAAAGATCTACTGGTTTATGGAGATTCCCTATTAGTCATTAGGTAGGCTAATGAGGAGTGGGAAGTAAAAGAAGAGAGGTTGAAACCTTACATCTACTACTTGGAAAAGCTAATGAAGAATTTTAATAAATGTCTCTTTATGCATTTACCAAAAGATAAGAATCAGATGGTGGACGCCTTGGCAACACTATCTTCAATGTGGGATAAACCGATGTGATCAATGATAAAGCCTTTGGTAATAATGAAAATGAAAGCTTCATGTTATGATAAAGAACAAGTCAGGAGTATCTAGATAGGGCCAGAAGAAAAGCCATGGTTTTACGACATCCAAAGATTTATAGAGGAAAGGAAATACCCAGATGAAGCAACTTCCAAAGAAAGATATGCTCTTCATGTTCTTGCATGCCATTATGCAAGTCATGATAGGATATTATACAGAAGGATGATGAATGGAATACAACTAAGATGTCTTAAGAAGGATGAAGTAGAACATGCAATGAGAGAGATTCATGCAGGAGTTTGTGGACCTCATATGAACGAGATGATTCTAGTAAAGAAAATTGTTCAGCAAGGGTATTACTGGATGAGCATGGAAAGGGACTGCATCTGAGTAGTAAGAGAATGTCATCAGTGTCAAGTACACGGGAGCCTCAATCATCTTTCCCCTATAGTGCTAAATAGTTTAATAGTTCTATGGCCTTTTGCAACTTGGTGAATAGATATAATAGGTGAAGTATTACTAACTGCTTCAAACGGGCACAAGTATATAGTAGTTGCAATTGATTACTTCTCTATATGGATAGAAGCAGAGTCCTTTGGTACTTTGAAGGCTAGACAGATGGCAAGGTTTATCAAGAAGAATATCATTTGCAGATATGGGGTCTCGCATCATGTTGTGACATAAAATAGTGTTCAGTTCTAGACAGAAATGGTTGAATTATTATAGAGATACAAGATTGAGCATCATAAGTCCTCGCCTTATTGACCTTAGGCTAATGGTGCAGTTGAAGCAACTAATAAGAATATAAAGAAGATTCTCTCTAAGATGGTGAAAATGCATAAAGATTGGTCTGAATATCTCCTTTTTGCCTTATGGGGGTACAAAACTACAACACGCACTACTACGGGACAAACTTCGTTCTTGTTAGTATATGGTTGTGAAATGATTTTGCCCATAGAGATAGAAATTAAATCCTTGAGAGTTGTTATGGAAGCAAAGATTCCTAAGAGTGAATGAATACAAAAGAGTTTTGATCACCTCATTTCTCTAGATGAGAAAAGGATGGATGCTCTATTCCCCACTCGAATTTATCAAAAGAGAATAGCAAGAGCTTTCAATAAAAGGGTTAAGCCGGGAAAGATAAAAGCTAGAGATATGGTATTAAAGTAGACAAGGGCGATGGTGTTTGATCCAAGAGGAAAATTCAAACCAAAATGGGAAGGACCATATTTAGTTAAGACGATCCTGCCCAAAGGAGTTACAAAGATAACTGATCTAGAAAGGAGTGAGTTCACTAAGCTAATCAATCTGGATCATCTCAAGAAATAATACCTTTACATAAAAAAAGTCCATTGGTTAGAAAACCTAAAAAGGCTAGTTAGATAAAAGTTAGGACATTTCCGTTGTTTAGAAAACCCACAAAGGGCTGGTAGGCAAAAATTAGGGAATAAGATGATCCCGTTGATCAAAAAACTCGCAAAGGGCTGATCAGGCAGAAATTAGGGAAGCAAAAGTGAGGAAAAAATGTTCAGTTAGAAAATTCAAAAGGACTAGCTGATAATAGGAGTTATGTCATATGATGTATGAAATGTACTCATTTTTTCCCTAATTAATGAAATAAACTAGAATGATATTTCTATTAAATATTGCATATTCTATCTTTATTACAAAGCATAAAGACTTGAAGGAAAAATAAAACATAAGAAAGCAGACTTATGAGACCACTATTTTCATTTCTATTTTTTCCTTTGTGACTCATTTAATAACACTTGAGTCCTTTTGTAGCTAGTAAATTCTGGTGGTTTTATAGATTGCATGACAACCCAAGCTTTATAGTTGTCATCAGTAGTCATGTTAGCATTCAGGTGCATATGCCGCTCTAAAGCTCTGCGAGGCCAAAAGTTCTTCACTTTTTCTAGAAAGGCTTGTCTCATAGGGAAGCCTTCAAAGTTAGTTGTAATAGTCACAATGAAATGGGGGTGACCATATTGGCGGCAAAGGCATGAGGGAGAAAGAAAGGTCAAAAAGTACAACCTAGGAATAGGGACACAGTAGTCATACAAGTTGATGGTCATGGATTTCAATCTCCACCAAGGATAAATCCAAGTAATCTCAGTATCAGCAAGGTCTTTCATCCAATCAATCCATTGATTTATAGTGTGCTTGTCCCTTATCTTCAAAGGATGAGACTGTAAACGATGAGGTTAATAAACCCAAGCATTGGGGGGAGCATTAAGTAGACTCAACTTCTCTTGTAACCAAATATTAAAAAAATGCTAAGTTAAAAACCTGAGAAGGCAACTTAGACAAAAAAAAGGGTTACATACCTGAAGGAGAAGCAAACTGCTTGAGAGCCAGTTCTGAACCTTGTAATTATCTAACCCAATGATAGTTTCAGCAAGGATTACAGGCATAGGATTAGCTCCCATTTCTACTTGTTCCAAGATAGTGATAATTCTTACATTAGCATCTCCATGAGAAGACGCTAGTAGAAACTGAGCATACAAGTAGAAGGTGATAGTCGTGATCCAAGCAGCATTATCCTTGCCCCTAGCTTTGCAAGAGGTAATCAGAAAAGGAAGACTAATAGTACCAGTATTATGTGCATGCATGTAGATGACATTTAGGGGCATGTTAAAAGATGCTACTAGACTACTGGGAAATTCCATTACAAGATCGATCAGGGAGAGCAATTGTAGCGGCTGAATCTAATGAACATCCAAGAATAGTAGCAAATTCCTTAATTAATGGACATAACTCTTGTCCTTTGAATCTAAATACACGATCCTTAGCATCCTAAAATGTATTAACAACATGTAAGAAATGGTTTTCTATTTTCAGGTGTTGAAGGAACTTCAAGGATTTGGCATGGAAAGGTAGCACTTTGTTCCAATCATCTCCATTCGTGGTCTTAAGAAATTTCTTCATCAAACTAAGAGTAGCTTGTGTCATGATAAAGAGAAATAAAGAGAGGGATGTGCAATTAAATAGCTTCAAAAAGATGATGCTGATGGGATTAGGATTTTCTAGGTTGTGTTTTTAGAAGATGAACAAGATTAGGATTTGTTTCAGTCATTTTTGGACCAAACTCACTTTAGAATAGGAAAATACATAGAATAGGGATGAATTCCCGATTAGAATTCTAGAAATCCAATTGAAATTCTAGAAATTCAATTGGAAATAGGAAATTTTGATCGAAATTCTAGATTTTCAATTGGAAATCTAGGATGACGGTCAAATTTCTAGCATTTTTGGCAAAAAAAATAAAATAAAGAGAGGGCTGGGTCCAAAATAAAAGTATGAAATTCACTTATAAAAGGAAACAATTCTAAAGCATCCAAAAGTACAATCATGCTAATACAAGTCCTATAGAAAATTACTCAGATTGAGCTTTAGTATTTGGCCAAGGGCTCCATCCTTTAGCTAGATCATCACTCTGATAAGGAGGCATAAAAGTCCCAACATCATGACTATCAAAATCAAGACCAACAAGCTGTCGTTGAAGCCTCTCATTCTCACGCTCTAGATCCCCGTCATAACTCTATTGCATTTAGAATAGTCAAAATCATGCATATCATATCTAACATGCATACATTTGCAAATTTTTTTCTAAATACTAACCCTCTAAGTATCTGTAATCTATATAGTAAATAATCTCTGGGAAGAGACAAGACCGTACAGATACTCTGCCTATGTCCTAGGGACTTGTAAAATGAAGTTTACTAATTCAGCAATAAGTGCTAATTTATCCGGGGTTGGAAATGCAAATCAAGCTCACATATAAAGTGTTAGAATGAGAGAAACTAAGAATATGAGCTACATCAAAGTACATATGCCGCTCAACAGGAGTCTGCACCATGGGAGCCCATTGTACATGGACCTACCAAATGGGGGAACATCACCCAAAATAGTACTCGAGGAAGTATCACCTTGAGCAGCCTCACTATGATGAGTAAGCTCAACCTCCTGCTTAATCTCCTCGATATCATCCTCAGTCACCTCCATAGCAGTATCAGGGACTCCTTCAATCTGTGCAAGAAGTGAATGTCATATAAAGGGATGAAAGAGGTGAAATAAAGTAGTGACAGAAAGCATACCTTAGTTGGGTCTGTAGGAACCTACTCTAGGAGATTCTCTTGAATCTACTCCCAATAATAACGTGAATGCTTGAGAAGAGTCAAAGCCACATATCCCTCAAGAGCTGCTCTAAGCTCAGGACCAGTTATGCTGCTACTTTGCAATATCAAGGAGGGAATAAAAGAAGGAACATGGCTCCTGGAAGGTCCTATATGCCAATGATAAACATGCTCACCAAGATACCACATCTAGCAACCATAACCAGGGAGCAGAACTCTTATAGTCTCAAGCCTCACAGCTGTTGTCATAAAATAATATTGGTGAATGTCTTCAACACCAACCAGCTAATATGATCTGACATGCAAACTTATTTATTTAAGTTTATTGAACTTTTATAATTAATGAAATATTAAAGATTAAATTTGTCTTACTAGGTCCCACTCTAAGGAGTTCAGCTGATCTCGATAAGTTTGCAAGTCATGCTTAATGCTAGCAAGACAAGAGGAACACTACCTCTGCATGAGGGGAAGAATCCTATCAAAGCTAATGGCACTGAAGCCTTAGATCACTCCAATCTTAATGCCCTAAATTTGAGAGAGAGGAAATAAAAGAAATAAGGAAGAAAATGTGAAAATGAGCAAAGTTGAAAAGGATAGGAGACATATGTGCAAGACATGCCAAAAAATGCACATCATCATAATGCCTCTGCAAACAGTATCCAATCTGTAGTAGATATAAGCAAGCATTATAGATCCCTAATCTAAAGCAACGACCATAGAAAGATCCTAAAGGGGACTAAGAAGAGCAATGCTAACCTCATGACCAATCTCTCAAAAGAGAGTAGTGCCAAGTAATATCAACAAGAAGCATCTTTCCTTTTGAAGAATCTAGTGAGGTGTAGTGGTAGGTAGTCTCCTGAAACCTTGAATGAGAGAAGAAAGAAGAACATTCTTCCAATTCTTCCATGCCAGAATAAACTCAAGCAAGTCGTGAACATAAAGACTCCTAGCATCCTCCAAAAGAGTATAATAATGGATATCAAAAAGGACTGGGGCACCTTCAAATGCAATCCTAGTAATAGCAGAGAAGCTCATTAGGGAAATAGTTAGATCACCCACTCGTATGTAAAAAGTATGAGTGGTATCCATCCACCTCTCGATAAGAGCAAAAAGCAAGAAGTGGTTTGACTTACCTCGAGCAGTCGATAAAGCAATAATGAAATGTCAAAATCTAAATGCCCAAATATGTTATACTACCTCGCTAGACAAGTCATGAAATAATTCTTGAGCCAAGTGAAAGTAACCTGAGAGTTTTAGTGGTTTCTAAAAAATTTATAAAATTACAGGATTACTTTTTCCTTTCCCAAATTTTAGATTTTTGTCATTTTTATTTAATTAAAATTTTTTTTTAAAAAAATTAATCAAAAAATTAGATTTTCGATTGGAAATCTAAATTTTTAATCGGATTCTTGGATTTTTGATTAGAAATCTAGAATTTCAATTGAATTCCTAGATTTTCGATCAAAAATATAAGAAATCCAATTGGAAATCCGAGAACTCCAATCTAGAATTTAGAAACCCAATGAGAAATTTAGTAACTTTGAACATATTTTTGAAATTTTGGTTTTGAATTATCAATTTTTTATAAATTATATCTAATTAGTCTAGCAAATATTCTATAATTTCATGCATGAACATATTAATTTTACATACTAAAATAAATTTATTTATTTTAGAATTAAAGATACAGACAAGAAATTTACCTCATCCCCAACTTGAGAACACCTATGAAGGTGTAAATGAGTCAAAGGAAGCACATCTTCACCTTCATGGAGTCCTAAATCATTTTGAGGAAAATGCAAATGTGAAGTGATAGGATTTAACAATCTAGAACTACTCCCACATAGTCTACATTATGGGTGAGCCATAGGATCAGATGGATTCAAAATCAGACTTCAAATGAAAGAATAATTGACAAGGAAAAATTTGAAAATCAAGAGAAAAAAAAAAGGAAGAGAAAAATGAAAAATGAAGAAGGATAGAAAGAAGAGGGAATGAATCGACAAAAGGAAAAAGTGTGTATATTAAAGGGGCAAATATCCACTTCAGTCCTTTAGCTTTTAGTTTGCATTTAAGTTCGTTCTTTTCCTTGCATTTAATCTTGAATTGCAATATCTCCTAATTTAATAATTCAATGAATTATTAAATTTTTCAAGTAAGCATTTGTGAGTAGTTATGAATTGCAACATAATCACATAAGAAAATTCAGACTATACATCCGAGTATAGTTAGCATTGTACGACCGAGTGTAATGTATCTTCAATCAAGATTATACAACCAAGTATAATTGACATCATGCCACTGAGTGTGGTGTTTCTTTTCAAAATAGACTATACGACTAAGTATAGTCAACATTTTATGACCGAGTATAGTCGACATTGTATGATCGAGTGCAATGTATCTTCAATTGAGATTATATAACTGAGTATAATCGGCATCATACAGCTGAGTGTGATGTTTCTTTTCAAAAAAAAATTATATGACTAAGTATAATCTACATCATACGACTGAGTGCGGTGTTTCTTTTTAAAATAAACTATAAGATTGACTATAGTCAGCATTGTACGACTGAGTGCAATGTATCTTCAATCAAGATTATACGACCAAGTATAATCGGCATTAAATGACCGAGTGTGGTGTTTCTTTTCAATTCATACTATAGAACTAAGTGTAGTCGACATTGTACGACTGAATGTAATGTATCTTTAATCAGATTATATGACCGAGTATAATCAGCATCATACGACTGAGTGTGGTGTTTCTTTTCAAAACAGACTATATGACCAAGTGTAGTTGGCATTATATGATCAAGTGCAATGTATTTTCATCCAAGATTATATGACCAAGTATAATCAGCATCATACGACTAAGTGTGGTGTTTCTTTTCAAAACAGACTATACAATCGAGTGAAGTTGGCATTATACGACCGAGTACAATGTATTTTTAGCATCATATGATCGAGTGTAATGTGCCTTTTCAATTTAGACTATACGTCCAAGTATAGTTAGCATTGTATGACTGAGTATAATGAGTTCCTTTCACCCAAAACTATATGACCGAGTATAGTGAATATCATATGATTGAGTATGATATGTCATTTCAAATAAATGTTGTATGTTCGAGTATAACAAGTTCATAAGCAAAAGCTTCATGAAGCATAGGTAAGTATCCTAAATTTTAATTAAGAAATTGAGTGCTAGTTCACTTTGCCGTAATTTGTCAAGCAAACGGCAACAAAGGGGAGCAACTGTAGACACCCAATTTTGGGATGATGAGTTATGGATGCGACAGAAGACTCCAATGATGAAAATGTCATGAATAGGTCTTCAATATTTGAACTTTGAAACTTCAAGGGTCTAATTGCAATTTTTAAAGAAAGGATTTAATGTTTTCATAGACTAAATCGCAATGCTTTTAAGGGATCTAATTGCAAAACTTAAATTCTTTCAAGGACCTTTTTGTAAAAAAAAAGAGTTCAGAATTATGTAATTCCAATTGGAATTACATAATTCTGATTGAAATTACACTAATTTTGATTGTAATTATGTAATTTCAATTAGAATTACACAATCCTGGTCTCAATTAGACTTCCTCCATTCATTCTCAAATTTTCTAGATAAATTGAGTCCTAATTGGTATGAAATTCTCCTAAATTTATTTTGATAATGTTTTAAGGAAATAAAAGTCTTTTAGGAATCAATTTATAACTAGGGATTCAAGACGTATCCCTGTATAAGGAGGGTTTTGGCTTTGAAAAAGGGCAAAAGAAAAAAATAGGGAAGAGAGGTATAGTAGAGGAAAGAAAATGTAGAAAAGAAAAAGAAAAAAAGAGAGGAGGAGAGAATGACAAAAGAATGGAAAAAAGAAAAAGAGTATTGCATTCTCTACAAAAATTCTTTTGTTCTTTTACTTAAATAAAGATCATTGAAGGATTTTTGAAGAACAATATTGAAAGACTTATCAAGCATAGTGATTCTTTAAAATTCGAGGAGCACTTCATTAAAATCATCCATAAGCATCATCTTCTTCTTATTTTATTTTGTTTGATTTCTTTTGATTTTATTAATTTTTAATTTTTTTTATCATTGTTATTGTTAGTGATATGCACTAGGTCAATCATTTGATTATGTATTGACATTCTTATTTTATTAATAAAGAGGTATTTCATTATCATTTGATTTTATGATAATTATATGAATGGTTAATTCTTACTAAGGCCATTAAGTATGTGACTTGATAGTAAAACCCTTAGATTAAAATAAGAGTTCTATTCTAATTATCCCTAGCCATTTATTAATTATATAAATATTAAAGTATTAAGGCTAGTATGATGTTGACTGATGGTTATGTTTTACTAATCATGAATATGAGATATTAAGTCAACTCATAGGTATATGATGAGAGATCGTTATTGGATTGACCCACCATAAGAATACTGCATAGATTATTATCATAAGTATTTCTCATCATATTAATTTTATTTCAGTCCCTTGACCTTGAAATCATCATGGATTTCTACATAGCTATTTTATGCTTTGACACATTCTAACATTGTCTTTAACCGGACGATTAGATAGGATGTTGTTGGATATGAAATTAGTTATGTGAGGAATGTGAGTGATTTAGAAGGAATTTATCCCTCATTAATATAAGAAAGATATCTATGGGCCCCTTGATGAGATAGACTAAAGGAAAATGCATGGCCATGCTGAAATGAATTGATAAAGAGTTATCATTTTTAGTCTACTTGGAATCAAGTCATAATATTGAACTATATAAGGATGACATTATATGCCTTATGTTCAATTAAGATATCATGTGATAAAGGGACGATAAAATTCACTGTAATTAGGTTATGTTGAATTATTGACTTCACATGACTTGGGTAGTCATAATGTCTTGCTAGAGGCCACTTATGACTTGTAGGCCTAAATAGAGATTTAGGCCCACTGCCAATGTTATGTGAACCTACAGGGTCACACGCTTAGAATAAGCCCAAAATGATTATGGGTTTAATAAGCCCAAAATAAACTTTATGGAAATAAATAATTAAAGTGTTTTATTTATTTATTTATTTGTTTATTTATTTAAGATAAATGTTATTTTAAATAAATAAATAAATAAGTTATTATTTCTGATTTTTTTTTAAAAAAAATCAAAATATAATAAATGGGAAATTACCAAAAGGTCATTGGTAGGTGAAACCCTAATTTGGAGTCTATAAATATGTTATATTTGTTAGTGATATGCACTAGGTCAATCATTTGATTATGTATTGACTTTATTATTGTATTAATAAAGAGGTATTTCATTAACATTTGATTTTATGATAATTATATGAACGATTAATTCTTTCTAAGGCCATTAAGTATGTGACTTGATAGTAAAACCCTTAAATTAAAATAAGAGTTCTATTCTAATTGTCCCTAGCCATTTATTAATTATATAAATATTAAAGTATTAAGGCTAGTATGATGTTGAATAATGGTTATGTTTTACTAATCATGAATATGAGATATTAAGTCAACCCATAGGTACATGATGAGAGATCATGTGCTGGATTGACCCACTATGAGAATACTGCATTTGTCATAAGTATTTCTCATCACAGTAATTTTATTTCGGTCCTTTGACCTTGAAATCATCATGGATTTCTACACAGCTATTTTATGTTTTGACACATTCTAACGTTGCCTTTAACCGAACGATTAGATAGGATGTTGTTGGATATGAAACTAATTATGTGAGGAATGTGAGTAATTTAGAAGGAATTTATCCCTCATTAATATGAGAAAGATATCTATGGGCCCCTTGATGAGAAAGACTGAAGGAAAATGCATGGCCATACTGAAATGAATTGATAAAGAGTTATCATTTTCAATCTACTTGGAATCAAGTCATAATATTGAACTATATAAGGATGACATTCTATGCCTTATGTTCAATTAAGATATCATGTGATAAAGGGATGATAAAATTCACTGTAATTAGGTTATGTCGGATTATTGATTTCACATGACTTGGGTAGTCATAATGTCTTGCTAGAGGCCACTTATGACTTGTAGGCCTAAATAGAGATTTAGGCCCATTGCCAATGTTATGTGAACCTACAGGGTCACACACTTAGAATAAGCCCAAAACGATTATAGGTTTAATAAGCCCAAAATAAACTCTATGGAAATAAATAATTAAAGTGTTTTATTTATTTATTTATTTAACATAAATGTTATTTTAAATAAATAAATAAATAAGATATTATTTTTGATTTATTTTTAAAACAAAATCAGAATGTAATAAATGGAAATTACCAAAAAGGTCTTTGGTAAGTGAAACCCTAATTTAGAGTCTATAAATATGTTATATTCTCTAGGGTTTAATAGTTTTTTTTCCTTGCCTCAAAAAAGGGTTTTCTCTCGTCCTAGAAAACAAACATAGAGTTTTTCTTTTGTTCTTGATTTGTGAGACAATCAAGAAAGTTGCTAGCACATACTCCAATTCATTTTGTGAAGGGTTGTTCGTGTGGATACCTATAGAGGACGCATCCTTTTGGAGACGTCTTGAACTGAACAACCAAAGCAAAAAGCTTAAGGTAAGGTGTCATCGGTGTGAAACTCCTCTCATCCTTCCAGAAAATCTTGCCTATTCTGCATTTTGGTGAGATTCTTGAAACTCTAGATTTAATCAAGTAGTCGAATTACATGGATCCAGGTTTGGGAATGTGATAAAATTTTTATTTTTTCATTGTGTTTGTATCACGAAATCCAAACAGTGGTATTAGAGCCACTTGTAATTCGATTAATTGATTATGTGTATATGTGATATATGTTAGGGTTTATGATTCGTTTTGAAAAAAGTTTTCAAAATTATCAAAAAGGATTTTGATTTGTTTTGTGAAAATTCTTAGTAATCAATTTGAAAACGGAATTAAACATTAATTTGATTAATGTTTGTAATGGTTTAATGTGATTAAACTAAAAGCAGTTTTTGATTATATGAATACAGGATGCTGTTTCATGAAAAATGAATTAAATATAATCTGTGCTAGTAGGTAGCACGGCCGTGCACATTTGGCACACGGTCGTGAATAATACGACGTCAATCAGGTAGCACGACCATGTGCATTTTTCACATGGCCGTGCGACCTGATGCATAGGCAAAGTCGAATTTGTACATGTATACGAATTGACATGTTTATTGCCCTTTTTATCTTGATTTTTGATTGTGATCAAAATTAGCTACTAGCACATATGTTTTTATGAAAAACTAAAATTGTTTTTGATATGTTTTGAATAGAATTTTTCAGACTGTAGGTTGTTTACATAAAGTGATGTTGTTTTAGGCAGCAGCTGATTCAGTAATTTGATTATGAAAATTAGTTGGCTACTTCCTTAACACAAATTAAGGTTTCATGGTGGCTGTTTTAATTGAGCGTTTGGTCTATTTTTGAACAAGTTGATTTTATAGTAATTTGATTATGAAAATTCATTAATGTTCAGAAATTTGAAAGGCAATTCACTGAAGAACTAAGGTGAAGTGTTTACAGCAGGACCACCACCTGGGGCGCTGCCCCCGGACCCCGCCAAGGGCGATGCCCCTTGGACCTCACTTGGGGCGCTGCCCCTAGGACCCCGCAAGGGGCGCTGCCCCTTAACCACGATAGAATTGTCACATTATTTTATTTTTAACATAATAATTGGATTTGCTAACTAAATAGATTATTATGTTATATATATTTGTTATTTTATGCATGGTGCATAGCATGGCCCTTAGACCAATGTGATTGGATTTAATTTTTATGGGTTGTAATTTAAAATACGGCTTGTGAGTCATTTTTTTATTGTATTTATTTTATTAAAATAGTGTAGAATAAATTATGACAATTTATGTAAATCAAGACCCATGGTGCAATTCAAGTTAGAGGCCCAGGATGGAGATCCAAGGTGGGAACCAAAAAAGGAGATCCATGGTAGAAGATGGAGATTCAAGTTGGAGGCTCAATTTGTAATTGTAATATTACCTAGGTTTGACTTTTGATCTTCATATTGGCATATGAAGATCAACTTAGATTTGGGCCATGCTATGTCACATTTATTTTAATTGTTATGTATGTGATGCCATGTGATGACATGTATGTGATGCCATGCAATACAATATAACAATAACTAAATAATATTAAATAAAGATGAACCCTCATTTAATATTAAGTCATTATAATTCCTCCCATAAATTCAACACTTTTCAAGCCGTAGATTATTGTATATGGGCCTGCCAAAGCAGGGTGTATAAATTTATCCAAGGAAAGTTGGATAATGGTGCTCTCCAAACGTTTGCTATGGTTTGACTTAACTAGGTTATTAAAATAGTTTTAGACCTAGGGCATTAGATGGGATTTTAGCTATAACATGTGATGTCAAATCCCATACCATCCAAGAGTTACATGAGATGTAATTAATAAGAGTTGTCTACCTAAATAACCATATTTTAGGCAATGAGCCAAAGCACACTTAGAGTATAGTGAAATATGGATCTTGGCCCACTAAAATTTGTAAAATTAACTTAGAGGGTTATTGATTTAAGTAAATTTAGTAGGAGTTTTTAATTATGCCTCATACATATTTAATAAAATACTGAATGGACTTTGCATATATTTGTTATAGAAAATGACTTCAAACACTACATCTACCATGTCTCTATGATCGATCCTTGAGAAGGGTAAGCTCAATGGGACTAACTTTCTTGATTGGTACAGAAACCTAAGAATTGCTCTTAGGCATGAGAGAAAGGAATACATCCTTGATCAACCCATCCCTAAGGAACCAGCTGCCAATGCTCCTAGAGCATAAATGGATACTTATAATAAGCATCTTAATGATTCTACTGATGTCACTTGTGTTATGCTTGGATGTATGGAATCCAAGCTATAAAAGCAGCTGATGGAAATGGAGGCTTATACTATGATAGGCCATCTCAAGGAAATGTTCCAAGAGAAAGCCATAATTAAAAGGTTCAATACCATCAGGGCATTGCTTTCCTGCAAGCTGACTACTGGCGGCTCTGTTAGTCCTCATGTTCTCAAGATGAAGGGTCATCTTGACCATTTAGACAAGGTTGGTCTTAAGATTGAACAAGAACTGGTTATGGATATTATTCTTTAATCTTTGCCTAAAGCTTATGATAGCTTCGTTATGAATTACAATATGCATAGTATGGAGAAGACTATTTCAGAGTTGCATGGGATGTTGAAAACTATTGAAAGGAACATCAAGAGTAACACCAAGGATGTTCTCATGGTCAATAAGGGAAAGGGGATGAAAAGGGTTGGAAAGGTTAAGGGAAAAGTCTTTAAAGGCTTTCAAAAGCCCAAGCCCAAATCTAAGGCTGAACCCAAAACAAACGAAGGAATTTGCTTTTTCTATAATGAGCCAGGCCACTAGAAAAGAAATTGCAAGCTCTATTTGGATGATCTGAAGAAGAAAAAGGGTGGTGAGACTACCTCTTCAAGTATTCATGTTAATTAAATCTATCTACTTCCAATTCTGATTCTTGGGTATTACATATTGGATCAAGATCTCACATTTGTACAAATGTGTAGGGTCTAAAAAGGAGTAGATCATTGGCAAGAGGCAAAGTGTACCTACGAGTTGGCAATGGAGCAAGAGTTGCTGCCTTAGCTGTAGGAACTTATGAGTTACCTTTGCCTAGTGGACTTGTTTTATCTTTAGAAAATTGTTATTATGTACCTACTATATGTAGGAATATTATTTGTGTTTCTTGTTTGGACAAGAAAGGGTTTGAATTTATTATTAAGAATAATAAATGTAATATTTATCAGGCTAACATTTTCTATGGATATGCTCCATGCACCAGTGGACTTTATGTTTTAGATGCTGAAGACACTAATGAAATGCCAATCTATAACATAGATACAAAGAAGTCTAAATCTAATGATTTAAACTCGACCTATCTTTGGCATTGTCGTTTAGGCCATATAAATGAGAAATGCATTTTAAAGTTACACTAAAATGAGCTTTTAAATTCATTTGATTATGAATCATTTGATATATATGAATCTTGTTTACTTGGAAAAATGATTAAAACACCTTTTACTGGATAGAGTGAGAGGGCTAATGACTTATTGGGCCTAATACATTTTGATGTATGTGGACCATTAAGCCCAACTGCTGGAGGAGGTTTTCAGTACTTTGTAACTTTCATAGATGATTTCAGTAGATATGGTTATCTCTATCTAATGAAACATAAATCTGAATCTTTTGAAAAGTTCAAAATTTTCAAGAATGAAGTACAAAATCAATTTAGTAAAAATATTAAAACACTAAAATATGACCGAGGTGGTGAATATTTAAACCAAGAATTTATAGATCATCTTAGAGATTGTGGGATTGTTTCACAATTGACTCCTCCAGGTACACCACAATGGAATGGTGTGTCTGAATGCAAAAATCGGACTCTATTGGATATGGTTCGATCTATGATGAGTCAATCTAATATTCCAATCTCTTTTTGGGGATTTTCTTTAGAAACTACTGCATTCATTTTGAATAGAGTTCCATCGAAGGCAGTTGAAAAGACACCATATGAGAAATGGACTGGAAAAACTCCCAGTTTGTCTTTTCTTAAGATTTGGGGATGTGATGCTTTTGTGAAGCATCAAATCTCAGATAAACTAGCACTAAAATCTGACAAATGCCTTTTTGTGGGATATCTTAAAGAAACTAAAGGATATTACTTCTACAATGCATTTAAGAACAAAGTGTTTGTGTCTCGGAATGGTATATTCTTTGAAAGAGAGTTTATTTCCAAAGGAACCAGTGGGAGCACAATGAAACTTGAAGAAATTCAAGGCCCACAAAATAGCATTATACCTGATATGGAACCGCAGTTGAATCAACAAGTAGTTGTTGAGCCTGCACAAGTACCAAAAGGCCCAAGGAGGTCTGCTAGGACACATCAAATCCCTATGAGATATGGATTTCTCATAACCAGTGATAATGATGTGTTAATTGTGGATCAAAATGAGCCCACATCCTATCAGGAGGCCATAAATAGTCCTGACTAAGAGAAATGGCTTGAAGCCATGAGATCAGAAATGCAATCCATGTATGATAATTAAGTATGGACCTTGATTGACCCAAATAATGGTTTAAAAACTATTGGGTGCAAATGGGTTTTCAAAAAGAAAATCGACACGGATGGCAATGTTCATACCTTTAAGACAAGACTAGTTACAAAAGGTTTCAAACAAACACATGGTATAGACTATGATGAAACCTTTTCACCAGTGGCTATGCTAAAATCTATTCGAATTCTCCTTGCCATAGTTGCATACTATGATTATGAAATATGGCAAATGGATGTCCAAATAGCATTTCTTAATGGAAATTTACTTGAGGATGTGTACATGACACAGCCAGAGGGTTTTGTTAATCCTGAGAATTCTGGAAAGTTATGCAAGCTTCAAAGATCCATTTATGGATTGAAGCAAGCATCTCGGAGTTGGAATCTTCATTTTGATGAAGCAGTCAAAGAATTTGGCTTCATTAAAAATGATGATGAACCTTATGTATACAAGAAAGTTAGTGGGAGTACTATTGTGTTTTTAGTGCTATATGTGCATAACATACTACTTATTGGGAATAATATCCCTATTTTACAAAATGTTAAATCATGGTTAGGGAATTATTTCTCAATGAAAGACTTAGGTGAAGCTGCTTATATATTAGGCATCAATATCTATATAGATAGATCTAAAAGGCTTATTGGCCTAAGTCAAAGCACTTATATTGATAAGGTATTGAACAAGTTTAGTATGCAAGATTCTAAGAGAGGATTCTTGCCAATGTCGCATGGCATTAATCTCAGGAAGACTCAGTGTCCTATGACATAAGATGAGCGAGACCGCATGAGTAAGATTCCATATGCTTCTGCTATTGGATCTATCATATATGCAATATTGCGTACTCAACTTGATGTTTCATATACCTTAAGCACAATGGGCAGATACCAGTCAGACCCAGGTGAAAGTCACTGGATAGTAGTTAAAAATATCCTTAAGTACTTGAGAAGAACTAAGGATGTATTTTTTACTGTATGGTGATTAGGAAGATGAGCTAGTTGTAAATGGTTGCATAGATGCCAGCTTCCAAATTGACAAGGATGATTTTTTATCACAGTCAGGATATGTGTTTTGTTTGAATGGAGGGGTAGTGAGTTGGAGGAGTTCCAAGCAAGACACTATTGCTAATTCTATAATAGAAGCTGAATACATAGCTGCCTCAGAGGCAGCTAAGGAGGTTGTTTGGATTAAGAAGTTCATAACTGGACTAGGTGTTTTTCCTAGTATATCATATCCAATGAACTTGTATTGTGACAATAATGGAGTTATAGCCTAAGCTAAGGAGCCCATATCACATTAGAGATCCAAACACATACTCAGGCGTTATCATCTCATTCGAGAAATCATTGAGAGAGGAGACATCAAGATATGCAGAGTACCTACAAATGATAATGTTGTTGATCCACTGACTAAACCTCTTCCACAACCTAAACATGAGAGTCATACTAGGTCCATGGGTATTCGATACGATGTTGATTGGGCCTAGTGCAAGTGGGAGATTGTTAGTGATATGCACTAGGTCAATCATTTGATTATGCATTGACTTTCTTATTTTATTAATAAAGAGGTATTTCATTATCATTTGATTTTATGATAATTATATGAATGGTTAATTCTTACTAAGGCCATCAAGTATGTGACTTGATAGTAAAACCCTTAGATTAAAATAAGAGTTCTATTCTAATTATCCCTAGCCATTTATTAATTATATAAATGTTAAAGTATTAAGGCTAGTATGATGTTGACTGATGGTTATGTTTTACTAATCATGAATATAAGATATTAAGTCAACTCATAGGTACATGATGAGAGATCATGTATTGGATTGACCCATTATGAGAATACTACATAGAATATTATCATAAGTATTTCTAATCGCAGTAATTTTATTTTGGTCCTTTGACCTTGAAATCATCATGGATTTCCACATAGCTATTTTATATGAATGTGAGTGATTTAGAAGGAATTTATCCCTCATTAATATGAGAAAGATATCTATGGGCCCCTTGATGAGATAGACTGAAGGAAAATGCATGGCCATGCTGAAATGAATTGATAAAGAGTTATCATTTTCAGTCTACTTGGAATCAAGCCAGAATGTTAAACTATATAAGGATGACATTCTATGCCTTATGTTCAATTAAGATATCATGTGATAAAGGGACGATAAAATTCACTGTAATTAAGTTATGTCAGATTATTGACTTCACATGACTTGGGTAGTCATAATGTCTTGCTAGAGGCCACTTATGACTTGTAGGCCTAAATAGAGATTTAGGCCCACTACCAATGTTATGTGAACTTACAGGGTCACACACTTAGAACAAGCCCAAAACGATTATGGGTTTAATAAGCCTAAAATAAACTCTATGGAAATAAATAATTAAAGTGTTTTATTTATTTGTTTATTTAAGATAAATGTTATTTTAAATAAATAAATAAATAAATAAGATATTATTTCTTATTTATTTTTAAAACAAAATCAAAATGTAATAAATGGAAATTACCAAAAAGGTCTTTGGTAAGTGAAACCCTAATTTAGAGTCTATAAATATGTTATATTCTCTAGGGTTTAATAGTTGTTTTTCCTTGCCTCCAAAAAAGGTTTTCTCTCTTCCTAGAAAACAAACATAGAGCTTTTCTTTTGTTCTTGATTTGTGAGATAATCAAGAAGATTGCTAGCACATACTCCAATTCATTTTATGAAGGGTTGTTCGTGTGGATACCTATAGAGGATGCATTCTTTTGGAGACGTCTTGATCCAAACAACCAAAGCAAAAAGCTCGAGGTAAGGTGTCATCGGTGTGAACCTCCTCTCATCCTTCCAAAAATCTTGCCTCTTTTGCATTTTGGTGAGATTCTTGAAACTCTAGATTTAATCAAGTAGTCGAATTACATGGATCCAGGTTTAGGAACATGATAAAATTTTAATTTTTTCGCTGTGTTTGTATCATGAAATCCCAGCACTTGCAACTTCTCCTCTGTTTGCAGTTCAACCCATTCATCCTCTTACTCTTTCTCCTCTTCCTTCTTCTTTTCCTACTCATATTTTATTGTTGCTTTTAGGATTTGGATCTTTATTCCACTTCTCAAGGTGATAGCCTTTAACTATTCTTTTGGATTCTTCTCAGTGTTGCTTGGTAAAGAACCTTGATTCCTCATTGATAAAGAATTTGCCAACTGCCCCATTTTTACCTTTAAATTATGAATAGAGGAAGATTGGTTCTTGAACATCAATTGAGTGTCTTGATACATTTGCTAAAATCTGCCTTCCAACCTCTTTGTAGCTTCATCTTGTTGATTCATTTTTGTGGACATCACATCCATGAACTTCTCCAACTTGCTCTCTAGAGAACTCCCAAAAGATGAATTTTTTTCTTAATGGTAATTTAGTTGCTGGTGTTGCACATTATGCCCTACAAAACCAAGTGGTGCTTGTGGCCTCCATTGGTTGTTCCCTTGATTGCTCCAAGAGAAATTAGGATGATTTCTCCAACTTGGATTATAGGTGTTGCCATGCATTTGTTTCTGCTATCCTTTAAAGTTGTTCATAAAGTTTACATTCTCCATGGACAAGCTTTGCATCATTTGACAGTCTATAGTTGGATGACTACTCTGACATAATTCACAAGAGGAAGACAAGTTAGAGATGGCATTGATATTCATTTTATCCATTCTTTTAGATAAAGCATCCATCTTTGCATTTAACATCATCAAATTGTCAACTTCAATTGCTCCCCCTCTCTTTGGAATAGCTCTCTCACTGGACCAGAGGCTTTGGGTATTAGCCATTTCTTCAAAAAGCTCTAAGGCATCTTTTGGTGTTTTAGACATGATAGTTACTCCTACTGATGTATCTATGTTTGCTCTTACTGCGGGATTGACACCCTTGCAAAAAGACTATGCCAAATCCCATAAAGGAATCAGCTGTGGTGGACATTATCACTGAAGATCCTTGAATCTATCCCAACACTCATAAAAACTTTCATCATCTCTTTGATAGAAAAAGTTGATTTCATGTCTAATTTTGAATACTTTAGCTGGTGGAAAGTACTTATTGAAAAAGGCTGTATAAAACTCCTGCCATGTGTTTATGGAGTTAGGTGCCAAACTAGTGAACCATATTTTTGCTCTATCCATCAATGAAAATGGAAAAAGGATGAGCCTGATTTCTTCTAGTTGTACTCCATTCATCTTGAAGGTTGAACAATACTCCAAAAATCTTATCATGTCACCAATTGGATCCTTATGTGGTAAGCCACTAAACTATGAGTTTTAAATCATTTAGATCATGGCGGGTTTGATTTCAAAGTTGTTTGCAGCAATCACCGGCCTCACAATCAGAGTTTGGTCACCTTGGACATCGGGACTTATAAAGTCCCTTATAGTTCTATGGGCAACCTGCCCATTTTGGCCATCTTGTCCATTATATGCTTCCCTAACCCCAGAGGCAGGTTTCTTTCATCTTCCCCTCCATTCATCCTATCTCTATTATGTCTTCTCCTTTTGTGAATAATTCTTTCAGTCTCTAAATCAAGTGATATTAACTGGGCTCCTTGTCTGCTTGCACCACGCATTGTGTGCATGCAACAACAAGAGTTCTTGTAAAACTAAAAAAATAAAAAAAACAAAAGTAAAAAATAATGTCTAAATCAAACAACACAAAATTCTCAACAATATCAATTTGGCAATCCCTAGCAACGGCGCCAAAAACTTGGTGGGTTTTCGCAAGTATACAGATTTATACAAGTAGTAATTAAATATCGATTCCACAGAGATTGTAGATTGACTATAGTGATACTAGTTGTGTTTGTTTGTTTAAACAACGAAAAAGGGTATTTTGAATTAAACTAAGACAAAACATAAAAAATCACAATGAAATAACAATCACTTTAGAGAGCTAGGGGGTTCTTATTACCAATTCAACCTTTATTTAAGATCAATTAACTGCTAAGCCATACCTAACCTTAATCCAATTTGAGGGTTTCTCAAGAATCATAGGCTTTCTTCCTAAGACAACCCTATGATTAACCAATTAAATTGACGTTCTTAGATTTAAAGCTCTCGCCTACTAAGTGTTCTGTTAACACAGTTTAAGCACCAACCCTTAATCAATATTAGTTGCTTAAGTGTTTCTCAACTAAGAAAGCATCTAACAGGTTATTGTTTAAATCTAATATAACCCATCTCTCGATCAAGTTTTATTGTGTATATTCAATCAAAGGGTGATCAATCTTAAGAAGACATTAAGTTCAACAACAACCAAAGGATCTAGATTAATGGCTTAGGTTTAATTGTGATTAGCCCATGGTTGAATTGCAACAAGAACCCTAACTAAGAATTTAGCTACTCATGTTGATTTTAAGAGACAAAGAAGAAAAATAAAAGAAAATAGACATCATCATTAAATCAAAATTAAGAACAAATAAACACAATTAAATAGAAGAAACCCCATGTTTAATAGGAAGCTTGATGTTCTTCAATTCTTATTCTCAAATCTCCAAAACTAACATAAGCAAGAAAAATCCCTATTCTCTCTAAAATTGCTCTAAGAAAATGAATATCAAAATTGATGAAAAATTCTCCCCCTTATTTTTGGTGGCTACCCTCTTATAAAGCCCTAATTACCAGCCCTAGGGTTATAGCGATGCAAAGTCTCCATCTTGTCCCTCATAAGTCAGTAATTAAATTTGACTCTGAATTTCCCAATCACCAGGTCGCATAGTCGTGTGCATTTTACGCATGGTCGTGCACCTCACTTCTTCAGCATTTTAGCATATCGACCTCCATTGCTTTTTGGGCCCACTCCAAGTGCCCACGACTCCTAAGTAATCTTCCTCTACTATTCTTTGACTTCCCTAAATACATAAAAATCAACCAAAAATAAACCAACTAATACATAAAAACAAATAAACAAACAAGACATGCATTAAGTACTCAACTAAATAAAAATTGAATAAAAGAAACACAAACATAACTGAAATTGCATGTAATCCTAACACAAAGACTACTTAAAATAATGCATTTTTCACACTCATCACTAACTTATCTTAAAATTAAACCTATTAAATAAAAACTATGAAGGCTAAGACCATAGTGGACTAAAAAAATAAGAGAGGAAATTACTAAATGAAAGAGTCCTAGAGGGGGTGGGGGTGAATAGGACTATCAAACAAAAATGGGAAATTAAAGGAATTATTTGCAAGAAGTGAGTAAGAGTAGAGAAATAAGAATGATGAACACAAAAATTTAAGGAGTTCAGATTCTCAAATAATCCTATGTCTCCACCTAACTTATCCCCAAGTTAGGATTTTTAATCACCCACAATCTTATTAACAAGATTGAGAATACACAAGAGTTTTATGGCTCACTCTTACAACCTTAGAATCTTGAGTTTTCAAGGCTCACTCAAAAACCAAATTCCTAAGTGTTTTAATGGCTAAACACTTAAACCAATTCCTTTAGAATAGAATATCACTTCCCATTTTCTAAACTCAAAAAATAGAAGAATAAGAATGTCTATTCTAATCACTAACCAACTCTCATAAGAGTTATACACAAAGAATTTGTTTGAAAGAAAGTTTTAGAGCTTTAATTTAATGTTTAAGAAAATGATGAATGATGCATAAGTTTTCTTAACCTTTCAATTGAATTCTAAGTTGTGTTTATATAGATAAACACTTAAAAATGTAGTTTTTGGATGTATCAATCATGTCTCCAACATTTAGAATTGATTTTGAATCAATTCTTGAATTTATGGCAGCTCAAGGGCTGCTCACGAGCGCCTCACGAGTGAACAGTGCTCGTGAGGGGTGAGAATATAGCCGTTGCCTACAAAAATTCCAATTGGAATGCTGTCAGAGGTGTGCTCACGAGCAGGTCATGAGCCACCAGCTTGTGAGGAGCACTGCCATCTTTTGGCAAGAATGTGCTCCAAATGCTCCTTTGACAGACTACTCATGATCACTTCTAAAGATTCTCATGAATGGGACTGAAGATGATCGATTCAGCTAAATGTTCTTCATGAAAGTTGTATATAATTGTCTTATATTTCTATAAAACTTTGAATCACCTAATTTGGACATCTGTAACTCAAGATATTGCTAGATTACCAAGAGCTATGCAAACTGAAATGCAAGTTGCATATGCTGACTTCGACTGAAGATTTGCATACCCAAATGAACTTGGATTTTGATGATCAAGTGAAATTTGGAAAGCTTAAGATGTATAATTCAAAAGTAAAGAATCTAATTTTCATATTTAAGAGCGCTAAATATGTCAAAAGTCTTCTTCAATCTCAAAGGTTAAAACAGCCCAAAAAGTCACTATTCACCCAAAAGTGTATATACTTGGTATATGTTTGGTATATAATTCCCTACACACTTAATTGAAAATATTAGTATAAAAATTGTTTATCAAAGTCCAAAATTAGGAGTTTGATCATGCAAATGGTCAATAATCTCCCCCTTTTTGGCTTTGGCAACCAATTTGATATGATGATAAATAATATGTGTGTGTGTGTAAAAACATGTATAAGCATATTAAATAAAAATAGCTCCCCCTTTCAAATTAAATAGATGCAAAATAAGAAATAATTTTGGTCCCCCTTAACATATGCATAAATTCAATATTTATCATGTATCATGTCATATAAATAAATGAATTATCATAGCATGTATAAGGGTTTAACAAATATATTCCTTTAACAAAAAAAATATATTTCTTTATTTCTCCTCCTTATTGGACATGATAAGAAATATAAAAAAATTTCATTATCCTTTTTATCAAAAATAAACATAACAAGTTATCAAACAATATGAAGGAAATAATTTCAAACATATAATGCATCATAAAATAATATGTATGCTATATCCAAACATCACATGATCATGTAGAGTTAGTCAATCAATTATACATAATCATATGGTACTTAGCATATCTTAAACACAATTATTTATCCCCTAAGCACATAGCTTCTTCTCTCCCTTTGTCAAAGAAAAAAAGAAAAGAGAGAGACATAAGGGGAAAATAGACCTAAGGGAATAAAAGATCAAGAACCAAAACAATGCAAACAAAGATATGCAAAATCTTTATGAAATTCATGTCATTTTAAAAGATAAAAGCCATTTAAAAAAAATGTATACATGAATGTTGCATGAATAATCTCAATTAATAGTCATAAAAGAAATACAATGATGGTAAAGAGGTACACAAATAATTCTTTAGTCTTAAATATGGAAAATAAATAAAAAAGAAAAATAAAAGAAAAAAGAAATTTAGTCTTATGAAGGAGGAGGAGGAGGAGGAGGTGGCCATGAGCATTGAATATTATGATAGTCATACAATTGATGAATATCAATTTCCATGTGATCCATTCTTTGCTCAAAATGATCAAGTCTAGTATCTACTCGATCAAACCTTATGTTAATATTTGACTCCACTATGGATAGGCGATCAAAGAAACCACCAACCCAAGCGGGCTCATCATCAACACTTTGAGAAGTGGAAGGTCTTTTTGCCCTTTTTCTTTGAGAAGGAGTTTGCTCTTGAGGTAATTCTTCTCCAATAGAAAGAGTGCCCAAAAGTTCAACATTTTGTTCTTGCTCTACATTAACATCTTCATCTTCTACTTCGTCTTTCCAAAACCAACAATTTTGAACAAGTTTGAATAGTCTAGAATTTCTCAAGAGTTTATCATCAAGAAAAGATGAAGGTAATGAAGGAATATTTTTTAAATTAATCCCAAAGAAAATAGCAATCTTAGTGATAAAACCTCTTATACATAAGGCACCACTCACACTATCACTAGCTAACCAAAACCTCCGTTAAAGCCATCTTCCAAGCTCAACATCTATACCCTCAACAAGACACCTAAGAAGAAAAAGATCATCAAAGGATATAGTTTCATTACTCAAACCTCTAGCATGAAAAGAGTAGGTAATAAACCTATGTATATACCAAAGAGATTTTGAAGCCAAACTAGATGCTTTAGTATGTCCGGCTTCAAAGATACTTGAATGAGGTTTAGAATGTTGAGACCAAAAGAGATTAGGGGACCAAGTTGAAGTAGGAGAAGCTAAACCTCCTTGTTTAAAGTTGAAAATGTCATTAAAGGCTTTAGATGTAAGAAATCTATCTCTCCTACCCAATTTAAATCTCATGCTATTTAAAGGATTTTTCTCACTAAAAGAATGAGTTCTTAAATAGTAAGAAGTAAGGAATTCATGAACTAAGGTAGGATAGGTAGGAAAATCATTGAAAGCAAAATCATATAAACCTATATTCTCAAGTAAATGTCTAACCTCATTGGAACAACCCATCTTTTCCAAGGTAGCTTGAGACATATATTTAGATGGAATGATTTTCCTTTCCTTGAAATGAGCAACTCTTTCCCTAAATTGAGATTGAGTGTATGTGAGAGGAGGTTGTTTCTTAGGTTGATCTTTAGTAGCTCTTCTAGAGGATGAAGAAGCACCTTAAGCAAATTTTAAGGCCATGGTAAGGGCAAGGAAAAAAAATTGATAGAATTATGAGGATTGAAAGAATTTAGAAGAAGGAATTAAAGGAATTTTGAGAATTTAGAGGAATTTGATTGAAGATATAAGTGTATATGAGTGAAGGGGGTATTTATACACAAAAATAACATAAACAATTCAAAAAATTGAAGAAAAATTGCAGGTGACCATTTGAAAAGAAAGAAAAAATCAAACAAAATGAGAAAATAAAAAAAATTAAAAAAAAGAAAAAAAGGAACCAGACCGCTCCCCACGAGCGGTTCACTAGCGGTCTGCTCGTGAGCGGTACTGGTTCTTTCAGAACCGCTGCTCATGAGCAGTTCATGAGCGGTTTACTCATGACCCAACTCGTGACGCCCAGACCACAATGGTCACGAGCTCAACGGCTCATGATGAAAATTTCCAATTAGTCCTTGTACTTTCAAATTTCTTGCAATTGAGTCCAAAAAAGCTAACAATTAGGTCCTTGACCACAAAATTAGTTATATAATTAAAATAAATGAATCTTAAAACAAATAATTTTTGAAATAAATGAATAAATCAAAGAGAAAAATTTACAAATAAAAAAATTTATTTTTATTTTTATTATTTTATTTTTAAAAAATAACACTAAAGACAAGCCAAAAATATAAAACATGAATTTTAAAAAAATCTTACAGCTCAAGGTTTATATCCAGAAAATATCCATAAAGTAAACCGAAAATAAACTGACGAATAATAGTCATGAAACACACTTAACAACTCAAAACTTATATGCGAAAAGTATATTTAAAATAAACTAAACATAAACTAGTATAAAATGAATTAAAAAAAAGACTAACAGCTCAAAACTTTGATATAAAAAGTATACTGAAATAAACCAAACATAAACTATCATGAGAATACATAAAAAAATTTTGTTGAGGAGGAGGAATATTTATGCAAAAATTAAAATAATTAATTAATTGAATTTAGCTCAATAATTAATTATTAATTTGCAAAATAGGAGGGCTTTTTTGAAAAAAAAAATTTAATGAATCCATATAGATCCAAATCAAATAAAATTAGCACAAAGATCATGAAAATGGAAAATACAATATATCATGTATATGAAGCAAATACTTTTAAAACAAAATATATACATGATGCTGAAAATAATTTTTCTAAAGAACATGATCACATAAGACTCTAATCATCAATTCATCAATTTAGCAAGTGATCAAGACAAGCTTGACCCATCAATCATACCAAGTTCATGCTTAATAAAATTCAATCTTTCCTCACAAAGAGGCTTGGTAAAGATGTCTGCTAATTGATGATTGGTATCAAGAAAATCAAGAAAAATGTCACCATTTTACACATGATCACACAAGAAATGATGTCTAATATCAATATGCTTAGTTCTAGAATGTTGAATGGGATTCTTACTAAGGTTTATAGCACTTGTATTATCACACTTAATTGGAATGTGATTAATATCAATGCCATAGTCCAAAAGTTGTTGTTTTTGCCATAGAACTTGGGTGCAACAACAACTAGCTGCCACATATTCTGCTTCAAAGGTGGACAAGGCAACAGAAACTTATTTCTTACTAAACCAAGAAACTAAGCAATTTCCTAAAATTTGACAAGTTTCAGAAATGCTTTTTCTATCTAGTAGGCTACCGACAAAATCAGCATTAGAATAACTAATCAAGTCAAAGGAAGAACTCCTAGTATACCAAAGTCCTAAATGCATTGTATCATAAAGATATTTAAAAATTCTTTTGATAGCATTCAAATAAGACTATATAGGACTTGATTGAAATCTAGCACATAAGCAAGTAGCAAACATAATATCGGGTCTACTAGCAATTAAATAAAGAAGGGATCCGATCATACCTCTAAATCGCTTTTCATCAACCGGTTTGCCATTCTCATCCTTGTTGAGTTTGGTTGTAGTACTCATTGGAGTTTTACTTGATTTAGCTCCATCCATTCCAAACTTCTTAAGAATGTCCCTTGCATATTTAGTTTGATTGATGAAAATCTCATCTTTACATTGTTTGATTTGAAGTCCAAGAAAGAACTTGAGTTCACCCATCATACTCATCTTAAATTCTCCTTACATTAGTTTAGAAAATTCCTTACACAAGCAATGGTTAGTAGCAACGAAAATAATATCATCAACATAAATTTGAACAATTAATAAATCATGCTTGGATTTCTTTATGAAAAGAGTTGTGTCAACCTTTCCTTTAGAGAAACCTTTATCTAATAAAAAGTTACTCAATCTTTCATACCAAGCTCTTGGAGCTTGTTTCAATCTATACAATGTTTTTGATAATTTAAAAACATGATTTGGAGAGTCAAAATTTTCAAAACTCGGAGGTTGTTCAACATATACCTCCTCTTCAATAAAGTCATTTAAAAATGCACTTTTAACATCCATTTGATAAAGTTTAAAATCCATGTATGATGAAAATGCAAGTAGCATCCTAATAGCTTCTAACCTTGCAACAGGGGCAAAGGTTTCATCATAATCAATTCCTTCCTCTTGATTATAACCTTTAGCTACTAGTCTAGCTTTGTTCCTAGTTATGACACCTTGTTCATTCATCTTATTTCTAAACACCCATTTGGTGCCAATAATAGGATGATGTTTAGGTCTAAAAACCAAGGTCCAAACCTTGTTTCTCTCAAATTGATTTAACTCTTCTTGCATAGCAAGGACCCAAAATTCATCACTCAAAGCATCATTAACATTTTTGGGTTCAATTTGAGAAATGAAAGCTAAATTAACAATAGACTTAAGTTTAGCTCTAGTAGTTACCCCTTTTATAGTGTCACCTATAATGAGGTCTTGAGGATGAGCTTTCTTGAATTGCCAATCCTTTAGAAGTTCATCCTTCAAGGCAGGTTGAGGTATCTCCTCATTTTCCTTCTTGCTTGGATCTTTAAGTTCCAAAGGCTTACTAGCATTTTCTTTTTGTGTTTCCATAATCTCATTGTCACCTACAAGATTATCAACACTACAAACATCCTTTCTAGGATCAAGTGAGTTTGATTCATCAAATACCACATGCATTGACTCTTTAACTACTAGAGTTCTCTTATTAAATACTCTATATGCTTTGCTAGAGTTGGAATAGCCTAAGAAAATTCCTTCATTGGCTTTGGAATCAAATTTCCCAAGATTATCCTTGGTGTTCAATATAAAGCACTTGCATCCAAATACTCTTAGATATGAGATTTTGGGTTTTCTATTGTTCCATAGCTCATACGATGTTTTATTTAAAATTAGTCTTTTGAAAACTCGATTTGAAATATAACAAGATGTGTTAACGGCTTTCGCCCAAAAGTATAATGGCAAATTATACTTATGAAGCATTGTTCTAGCCATTTCCATAAGAGTTCTATTTTTCCTTTCAACTATCCCATTTTGTTGAGGAGTTCTAGGAGATGAAAATGTGTGAGAAATACCATTTTCATTACAATAGTTTTTGAAAAATTCATTTTCAAATTCGGTTCCATGATCACTTCTAATATATAAAATACAAAATCCTTTTTCTTTTTGAACTCTTTTTGAAAAATTTTCAAAAGCTTTAAATGCATCATTCTTATGAGCAAGAAAACACACCTAAGTGTATCTAGAGTAATCATCAACCAATACATAAGCATAGTGCATTCCACCAAGACTAGCAACTCTTATTGGTCCAAACAAATCCATATGTATAAGTTTAAGTGGTCTAGAAGTGGACACTACATTTTTTAGCTTAAATGAAGACTTAGATTATTTTCCCTTTTGATAAGCATCATAAGGTTTATCCTTAGTGAATTCAAGCTTAGGTAAACCAATCACAAGTTCATGTTTACAAAGATCATTCAAAAGCTCAAAATTTGCATGTCCTAACCTTCTATGCCATGTCCATGTGTCATGGGAAATTGACATTAAGAATTTTATATCTTTGTTATCAATTTTATTCAAATCAATAACATAAACGTTATCTACTCTTTCACCATTAAAAATTACTTTGTCTTCATCAAGACTACTAACAAAGCAATTTTTAGGATAGAAAGTCACCTTATTTCCCATATCACATAATTGACTTATACTTAGCAAATTATGTTTAAGACCATCAACAAATAACACATGATGTATAGATAAGGATTGAGGATTACCTATTTCTCTAATGCCAATAATTTTTCCTTTTGCATTATCATCGAAGGTAACGTGTCCTCCATCCTTAGCATCAAGTTTGTTGAATTGCTCTTTGTCTCCTGTCATGTGCCTTGAACATCCACTATCAAGATACCACTTGCTTTTTGTTCTTGCGAATTTCAAGCACACCTACAAAAAGTATTTTAAATGTTCTTTTGAACCCAAACCTTTCTTAGTCTAGGTTGATTAGTTTCAAGATAATCCAAAGGAAGCAAATTCATATGCAGTTTTCTATAAAAGCACACATTATTGGTATGTCCTTTGATCATGCAATATGAACATATACATTTTTAAATTTATTTCTCCTAGAATGAAATGCTTTGCTAGTGTGTGTAGCATGCCTTTGGTGTTGTGTGTATCTCTTATTATTTTGTGACATTATATGATACATACATTGGCAATGGTGATGAGCATTTTGATAAGTTTGTGCAATAGGCTTATGTGCATTGTGTTGTGCAGCATACTTATTATAATTATGTCTAGTGTACATATAAGCATGCTTAGGTTGAGGTGCTCTAGTTTGAGGCTTACCCCTTTGTGTTAATGAAGGGTTAATCTTATGAGACTTTGCCTTGCTATTTAACACATGAGATTTTTTAGCTTGAATCTCATTAGAGGTTTGAGGAGTAGAATCGTGTGAAGCTTTAACAAAAGTAATATATGATGAGGATGATGAAGACATTCCATTTTTATATCCAATTACATGGGTATCTTCATGAAATTTTTGAGAGTCAAGAAGACTATCTAAAGTTTCTTTTCCTCTCTTCAATTTAGCAATGGAATTTTTTAATTCTAAGACTTCCTTAGAAAGCTTATGATTTTCATCATTTGCTTTCTTAAGTTGGTCTTCCAAAAAATTACAAGATTTAACATCACTTACAAGTTTTTCATTTGATGCAACAAGTTTAGCAAAATCAATTTTCAAAAATTCAAAATCCTTATTTAAGCTAGCTAACTCATGTTTATATTTTTTCTTCTTAGATAACAAACTTTTGCATTTAGCAAGCAATTTGCTCATAATAGAGCTCTCATCATCATCATCATCATCACAACATTCATCACAATCATCAAATGAGGAGTAAGAAGTGGATGGTACCTCATTTTCATTTTCAATGGCCATGAAGCAAAGATTGGCAACTTCTTGTTGTTCCTCTTCCTCTTCAAATTCAGAGGAATCATCCCAAGTAGCTTTGAATGCCTTCTTTTTATCTTTTGCTCCCTTGCTCTTGAATTTGAGTTTAGGACATTCATTTCTAATGTGTCTCGATTTCTTGCATTCATAGCAAGTAACCTCTTTTATTTTCTTCCTCCCATCTCCTTTGAACTTCTTGTTGAAGTCCATTATTCTTGAGAAATTTTTCTTTCTTAAGAACTTCTTGAAGTTCCTAGTGAGCATGGCAATGTCACCATCTTCATCACTAGAATCTTTAATGCTTTCTTCTTCACTATCTTCTTGAAGAGCTTTTAAAGTAATGCTCTTTTTCTTTTCTTCTTTCTCTTCTTATTCTTTACCTTTTTGCTTGATGGTGAGCTCATGTGTCAAGAGCTTGCCAATGAGCACATCGGTTGATAGAGTGGAAAGATCTTGAGCTTCCTCAATTGAGGTAACATGAGATTCCTAATCCTTCTTAGGTAAGATTCTTAGAATCTTGTTGTTTACCTCTTCCTAGGAGAAATGTTTTCCAAGTTTCTTGAGGGTTGTGAGGAGAGCATTGAGACGGTTTGTCATCTCCGTGATTGATTCATGAGGCTTCATTTTAAAGAGTTCATATTCATACATATGAAGTTAAACCTTTTGCTTTTTACTTAAATGTTGCCTTCATAGTGATTCTCCAAGGTCTCCCATATTTCTTTAGCTGAAATGCAATGTTGAAGCTTGCCTCCTTCTTCTCTTGTCATGGAGGAGACTAGAGTAATCATAGCCTTTTTATTTTTGTGATTTTCTTCCTTTTAATCAACACTCCATTGGCTTCTTGCAAGTGTATTTACCACACCATCAATGATAGTTGTAGGTGGTTCCCAACCTCTTAGGACAATATCCAAAAGTTTGATGGAATCACAATCAAGATATAATTCCATTTTGAATTTCCAATGTGGATAGTCACTACCATCAAAGAATGGTCTAAGAGAAGAGATGTTTTGTGATTCACTCCCCATGATCTTGTATTCTAGTAATG
Source organism: Mallotus nudiflorus (assembly GCA_947683625.1). Taxonomy (NCBI): domain Eukaryota; kingdom Viridiplantae; phylum Streptophyta; class Magnoliopsida; order Malpighiales; family Euphorbiaceae; genus Mallotus; species Mallotus nudiflorus. Next base: position 317,490 of record CANTUR010000377.1, on the reverse strand, counting down.
AAGTACCTAAAATTCAAGCTTTGATGCCAATTGAAAGAGTCCTAGAGGGGGGTGAATAGGACTATCGAACAAAAATGGGAAATTAAAGGAATTATTTGCAAGAAGTGAGTAAGAGTAGAGAAATAAGAATGATGAACACAAAAATTTAAGGAGTTCGGATTCTCAAATAATCCTATGTCTCCACCTAACTTATCCCCAAGTTAGGATTTTTAATCACCCACAATCTTATTAACAAGATTGAGAATACACAAGAGTTTTATGGCTCACTCTTACAGCCTTAGAATCTTGAGTTTTCAAGGCTCACTCAAAAACCAAATTCCTAAGTGTTTTAATGGCTAAACACTTAAACCAATTCCTTTAGAATAGAATCTCACTTCCGTTTTATAAACTCAAAAAATAAAAGAATAAGAATGTCTATTCTAATCACTCACCAACTCTCACAAGAGTTATACGCAAAGAATTTGTTTGAAAGAAAGTTTTAGAGCTTCAATTTAATGTTTAAGAAAATGATGAATGATGCATAAGTTTTCTTAACCTTCCAATTGAATTCTAAGTTGTGCTTATATAGAAAAACACTAAAAAATGTAGGTTTTGGATGTATCAATCATTTCTAAAATGTTTAGAATTGATTTTGAATCAATTCTTGAATTTATGGCAGCTCAAGGGCTGCTCACGAGCACCTCACGAGTGAACAATGCTCGTGAGGGGTAAAAATATAGTCATTTCCTATAAAAATTCCTATTGGAATGCTGTCAGAGGTGCGCTCATGAGCAGGTCATAAGCCATCAGCTCGTGAGGAGCACTACCATCTTTTGGCAAGAATGTGCTCCAAATGCTCCTTTGACGGACTACTCGTGATCACTTCTAAAGATGCTCATGAACGGGACTGAAGACGATCGATTCAGCCAAAATTTTCTTCATGAAAGTTGTAGATAATTATCTTATATTTCCATAAAACTACCTAATTTTGACATCTGTAGCTCAAGATATTGCTGGATTACCAAGAGCTATGCAAACTGAAATGCAAGCTGCATATGCTGACTTCGACTGAAGATTTTCATACCCAAATGAACTTGGATTTTGATGATCAAGTATAATTTGGAAATATTAAGATGTCTACTTCAAAAGTTAAGAAGCTCATTTTCACATTTAAGAGCTTTAAATATGTCAAAAGTCTTCTTCAATCTCAGAGGTTCAAACAGCCCAAAAAGTCACTATTCACCCAAAAGTGTATATGCTTGGTATATGTTTGGTATATAATTCCCTACAAACTTAATTGAAAATATTAGTATAAAATTTTTTTGTCAAAGTCCAAAATTAGGAGTTTGATCATGCAAATGGTCAACACTAAACAAATCCAGGCTAATTTTCTAGAAGTGGTAGATTATCCTCAATGGTTGGCAAATATAGTACCAGTACTTAAGAAAGGAGGTAAAGTACATATGTGTGTGGATTTCAAGGATCTAAATAAAGAATGCCCAAAAGATGATTTTCCTTTACCTCACATTGATGTGATAGTGGACAGTGTGGCGTCAAGCGTAATGTATTCTTTTATGGATGGGTTTTCAGGATATAATTAGATAATGATGGCAGTCATGGACAAGATCAAATTAGCTTTCATTATAGAATGGGGGATGTATTGTTATAAGGTTATGCCTTTTGGATTGAAGAATGCAGGTGTAACATATCAAAGGGCAGCTATTGCTCCTTTCTATAACATAATGCATAAAGAAGTAGAAGTCTATGTAGATGATATAATGGTAAAGTTAGAGACAAGAGAGGGTCACTTTGAAGCTTTAGATAAATTCTTGGCTCAAATTGAGAGGTACAATCTGAGGCTCAACCTAAAAAAATGCATTTTGAGGGTTACTTCAGGAAAACTATTAGGGTATATAGTTAATAGAAAAGGAAATAAAGTAAATCCAGATAAAGTGAAAGCTATCCAAGAAATGTCAATGCCAAAGATAGAGAAAGAAGTAAGAGGATTCATTGGTAGGTTGTAGTGTATTAGTATGTTCATTACAAAGCTTACTAATATTTGTGACCTTATCTTCAAGCTTTTAAGGAAAGATCAACTTGTGAAGTGGAATAGTGATTGTTAGAAGGCTTTTGATAGGATTAAGGAATATCTTGCCAATTCAAATGTATTGAAGCCATTAAGGCAAGGTAAGTTGTTGATCCTGTACTTGGCTCTAAAGGAAAGTGAAATAGGGGCAATGCTAGCACAAGAAGGACTGGATGGAGTAGAACATGCATTGTATTACCTTAGCAAGAAGTTTTTGCCATATGAGGAAAAGTATGATTTGGTAAAGAAGACATGTTTGATAATGATCTAGGCAATAAGAAAATTGAGGCATTATTTTCAAACTTATAAAGTTCAAGCTATTTCAAAGATAGATCCTTTATGATATCTATTTCAAGCATATGCTTTAACTGGAAAAATGTCTCGATGGCTCGTACTCCTGACTGAATTTGATATAGGGTACATTACTAAAAAGGTCATCAAAGGAAGGACAGTAGCATAATTCCTAGCTTATAATGTAATAGAAGGTGATGAACAGTGGAATTTAGAGTTTCCAAATTAGAACTCAACAGTTGTAGAGCATCGGGAGTGGAAGCTTTATTTTGATGGGGCTATAAGCAACAAAGGAGCCAGATTAGGAGTGATTCTTGTTACGCTAGAAGGAGAAACCATACCAATGGCCAAGAAGTTAGATTTTAAGGTAACAAATAATATGGCTGATTATGAGGCATGCATTCATGGAGTGGAGGCAACAATAGCAGCTAGAGCAAAAGAGTTGTTGGTATAGAGGGATTTAATATTGGTCGTTAGTTAAACTAATGAAGAATGGTAGGTGAAAGAGGAAAAGCTAAAGCCTTATATCTACTATTTGAAAACTTTAATAAGGAACTTCACTAAATGTCTCTTCATCCATTTGTTAAGAGATGATAATAAGATGGCAGATGCATTGGCAACACTCTCTCCAATGTGGGATAATGTGATTGGATTGACTATGAAGCCTTTGGTAATCATAAAATCAAGAGCTCCATGTTATGGGGGAGAGAAAACTATGGGTATTCAAATAGAGCCTGAAGAGAAGCTATGGTTTTATGACAGTTAGAGTTTTATTGAGGAAGGAAAGTATCTAGTTGAAGTGACTTCAAAAGAGAAATATGCTCTTCATGCTCTTGCATGTAGTTATGAGAGTCACAATAGAGCATTATACAAAAGAATGCTAAATGGAATGTACCTTAAGAAAGATGAAGATGAAGAGGTAATAAAAGAGATTCATGTCGAGCTTATAGCTCTCACATGAATGGAATGATCTTGGCTAAGAAGAAAATCAACAGGGATATTATTGGATGAGTTTGGAAAAAGATTGTATCAAAATAGTAAGAAAGTGCCATCAGTTCTAGATCTATAGGAATCTTAACCATCTTCCTCCTATGGTGCTAAATAGTTTATCATCTCCTTGGCCCTTTGCAGCATGGGGGATTGATATTATAGGAGAAATAAGGTCGACAACATCCAATGGGCATAAGTATATAGTTATGGCAATATATTACTTTCCCAAATGGGTAGAGGCTGAGTCCTTCAACTCTTTAAAAGTAAAATAAATGGCATGGTTTATTGAGAAGAGTCTTATTTGTAAGTATGGGGTCCCACGCCATGTTGTGACAGATAATGGTGTCCAATTTCAGGTAAAAATAGTAGAGTTGTTACAGAAGTATGGGATTGAACATCATAAGTCTTCACCTTATCACCCTTAGGCTAATGGAGCAGTAGAAGCAACTAATAAAAATGTTAAGAAGATTCTCTTTAAAATGTTAAAAACTTATAAGGATTGGTATGAGTTTCTTCCTTTTGCTTTATGGGGATATAGGACTACAGCTAGAACTGCCATGGGACAATCACCATTCTCTTTAGTGTTTGGTTGTGAAGCAGTTTTGCCTATAGAAACTAAGATCAAATCTTTAAGGTTGGTTATGGAAGCTAAAATACCTGAGAGTGAATGGGTGCAAAAGAGATATAATCATTTGGTATCTCTAGACGAAAAGAGGATGAATACTTTATTTCATACTCAGATATATCAGAGAAGGATAACAAGATCATTTAATAAGAAGGTTGAGCCTGGAAAGATAAAGGTTCAGGACATGGTGTTAAAATAGTCTAGAGCAGTAGTATTTGATCCAAGAGGAAAGTCAGACCAAATTAGGAAGGGCCATATTTAGTCAAGTCGATTATACCTAAAGGAGTTGCATAAATATTAGATCTTAAAGGGAATGAGTTCATTGAACCAATCAACCTGGATCGTCTCAAGAAATACTATCTTTAAAAAAGAGAAAATAATAATAGTATAAAAGAAATAAAAATCCGCTAGCTAGAAAACCTAAAAAGGCTAGTCAGACAAAAATTAGGACATTTTCGCTGTTTAGAAAACCCACAAAGGGCAGGCAGGAAAAAATTAGGGAATAAAAGAAAATAGGTGATCCTGCTGATTAGAAAACCTACAAAGGGTTGGTCAGGTAGAATTAGGGAAATAAAAGTGAGAGAAAAATATTTAGTTAGAAAATCTGAAAGGACTAGCTGATAACAGGAGTTATATCATGTGATGTAATAAATGTACTAATTTTAGCCCTAATTAATGAAGCAAATTAAAATGAAATTTTTATTTGAATATTACATATTCTATCTTTATTATAAGGCATAAGTACTTAAAGGAAAAAACAAAGCATGAAAAGCCTAAAAAAATATATCTATAAGATCACTACTTTAAATATGTCTTGGTTTCTTTTTTTGTGATTCATCCTACAACACTTTAGTCCTCTTATACTTAGCAAATCTAGGTGGCTCTATAGTTTGCATGATAACACAAGCTTTGTAGTTATCATTAGTAGTCACACTGCATTAAAATGCATATTTCACTTGAAGTTCCTACGAGGCCACAAGCTCTTAACCTTGTCCAGAAAGTCCTATCACAAAGGGAAGCCTTCAAAGTCAGTAAGAACAATGACAATGAACTTTAGATAACCATACTAATGGTAAAGATGTGATGGGGAGAAAAATGTAGAGAAACATAGCCCAAGAATTAGAACACTATGATCATATAGCTTAGTGGTCATGAACTTTAATTTTCACTAAAGGTAGACCCATGTGATCTCAGCATCTGCAATGCCCCTCAACTAGTCAACCCATTGGTTTATAGTAAGCTTATCCTTCATCTTCAATAGAGGAGACTGAAGCTGATGAGGTTGATAAGTCAAAGGGTTAGTAGGAATGATAAGCAAACTCAACTTTTCTTGTAGCCAAATATTAAAAAAAAGCTCATTAAGTTGAAAACCTGAAAGCATAAATTAGGCAAAAGTTAAGGCAAGCTTGCTAAGTTGAAAACCCAAAAGAGTGACTTAGGCAAAAGTTAAGGCAAATAAAAGAGAAAGAAAACAATAAAGTATTCTGGTTACACACCTAAAGGAGAAGTAAACTGCCTAAAAGATTATTCTGAGTTATGAAGTTGTCCAGTCCTATGATAATTTCAACATGAATAATGGGCATAAGGTCATCTCCAGCTTGTACCTACTCTAAAATACTCACAATCTGTGTGTCAACATTTCCATTAGATGAAAGTAGTAAAAACTGTGCATGAAGACAAAAAGCAATGGTTTTGGTCCAAACAACACTGTTACTATCTTTAGTTTCACAAATAGTAATATGAGAAGATAGATTAATGATCCTAGGGTTATGGGCATATAGATATATGTCATCTGGGGGCAAATTAAAGAATGCTACTAGCTTATTAGAAAACTGCATGGTCAGATTAGGAAGTGCAATCATGGTAGTTGAGTCTAATGAGCACCCCAAGATAACAGTAAATTCTTGAACCATTGGGCATAACTCTTGCCCATTGAATTTGAACATGTGGTCCTTACCATCCAAAAAAGTTACAGTAGCATGCAAAAAGTTATTGTCGATATTCAAATGCTAAAGGGATTTTAGTGACTTGCATGAAAAGGGAGAAAGTTGTTCTAATTATTTCCATTAAGGCTTTTAAGGAATTTCTTCATCAATTGGAGAGATGCTTAAGTCATTATTGAAAGTATAGAGGATGAGGAATAATGCCCTTTGTATGTTCTTTATATAGAGAAGGAAAATGAGTCCATATGAGAAAAGGATTCTATTTGCTCAAGGAATATGGATAATATGAGGTGATGGAATCCAAAAGAGATAAGGATAAATAAACAATTATTAAAGGGATAATATTCATTATTTATTTTTTAAATTAATTAGTTATTTGTTTGATTATTCAACATTATCCATTATTAGAAGGATTTTAATGGAAGAAGTTTACTCAAAAGCAGCTACTAGTTCAAGTGATACATAACAATGTAAAATCTATAAAGTAACAGTACTATAGAAATAATCAGATACAAGCACACTAAGAGTCAGAAATAAAAATAGTCCTAATTAGTCATCATGAGCTCTTGTATTGAGCCAAGGCCTCCATCCTCTAGTCAGATCAACATGCTGATAAGTATCTGAAGGTCTAGAAGATGAAGTCCCAGCACTATGAGGATTAATGCCCAAGTCTGCAAGCTGCTAGCAAAGCATCTCATTCTCCCTCTCTAGACCACTAGAATAGCTCTACACATATTGTAAATGTCATATCATATGCATTTCATGCATAACATGCATACACTTTGCATTTTTTAGTGTATATACTTACTCGCCAACTATTTATGACCTACGTAGTAAATAACCTCTGAGGTGAGGCAATACCTTGCAGATATTCTGCCTGTGTCCGTGGAACCTATTTTGTAAAATTTTCTACTAACATCCATGCCAAGTGTATAGATCATGCAAGAAATAAGTCAGATAAACTCACATGAGAAGTATCTGCCAGAGAAAAGCTAGAAAGTTGAGCATTGCTAAAGTGCATATACTGCTCAACTGGAGTCTGAATAGTAGGAGCCCAATAAAGCATGGACCAGTCCAGAAGAGAGACATCGGCAAGGATATAACCAACAAAAGCCCCCTCACGACTAGTCCCAACATGCTGAGTATAGTGTGTATGACTAGGTCTGGGCTCATATCTCTTAGTATCAGGAGTAGTCTCAGTCCTTTGAGCAGTCTTAGTCTCTTCCCCCATCACCTTGGCAGTAGGGGAACCAATCTCCTTAAATTATGAAAAAGAATGAGTAATTTATAGGTTTCAAAAGAATAAATGAAATGATTAAAAGTTACCTTAACATGGCCAGTATGAATATGCTCTAGGAGGTTCTCATGAATGAACTGCAAGTAATGGCGAGATGGCTTAAGTAAAGTTGAGGCAGCATATCCCTATAGTGCCTCTCTCAACTCTAAACTAGTCAGGTGCAAGCTATGTAACATCTAAGGAGGGATATAAGAAGGAATACAATGTCTTGAAGGTCCATAAGACCAACGATATACTCGTTCCCCCAAATACCATATCTGACAACCATATCCAGGGAGTAAAATCCTTATGGACTCAAGATGTATTACTCTAGCCATAAAATCGTATCTCTAGACAACATCAACTCCCTTTAGCCAATTGGAATTAATTTGCAAATTATGTTAATTAAGTTTAACTTGCATTATAAAATACTAATGATTTTGTTTTCTTACTAGGTGCCACTCAATGTAGTTTATGTGATCACGATAAGTTTAAAGAATATTTTTAATGCTAGCCAAATGGGAATAACCCCATCTCTATAATAAAGGGAGACTCTTATCGAAGCTGATAGCATTGAAACCCCGGATTAGCCAGATCTTTATACTTCAAATTTGGAAAAGAAAAAAATAAATCAGTAAATCATGAAAAAAGAACTTACATGCAGGATGTGCCAAAAGCCACACATCATGATAGCACCTCTACAAACGGTATCCAGTATGTAGTAAAGATAGGCTAATGCAACATATCCTTAATCAAGGGTAGCAACTCGACCTAAGTCACAAAAGGGGCTGAGTAAAGCAATGTTGACCTCATGACTAGTCTCGTAGAAAAGAGTCATGCTTAGCAATATAAAGAGGAGACACCTCGACTTTTGAGCAATATGATGAGGAGTAATAATGGGCAGATGTTTGAATCCCTTGACTAAAGATGAAAGGAGAACATTTTTCTTATTCTTCAACATCGGGACGAACCCAATCAAGTTACGCGCGTACTGACTTCATGCATCTTTAGGAAGACCACAATAACTAATGTTGAAAGGAATAGGAGTTCCTCCAAAGGCAACCCCAGTGACAGTATAAAAGCTCATAAGAGAAATAGTCAGTTCCCCTATGCAAGTGTGAAAAGTATAGGTAGTATCCATCTACCTCTCAATCAAAGTAAATAGAGAATAGCGATTAGATTGGCCCTGAACAGTCAGAAGAATAACGATAAATTGTTTAAAACCTAAGGCCCATATCAAATGTGCCACATTCACTAGCAGCCCATGAAATAATTCTTGAGCTATGTGAAAACAGCCCGTGAATTTCATCGGTCACTAGATGAAATTCAAGAATAAAAAAAAGATAAATAAATTATTTGGTAGGCAAATAATGTCGATCGACATTGGGCAATGCCAATCAAAAATTGGGATGGAGATTGAAAATATGGACTTTTGATAAGGATTCTAGACATTCGATTGGACATATAACAAACCCGAGCTAAATTTTTCATATTTTCAGGGTTTAATTTCAAACTTTCATGCATTTTCTACCAATTTCTAATTTCATTTGAATATTGTGCATACTAATTTGCATTCTGAAATTGATTCTGATTACTAACTTTATAAATAATTCTTTTTTTATAGAAATAAATATAAATGAGGAAATATTACCTCATTACCCACATCTGTACACTTGTGGAGATGCAGGTAAGTCAGAGGGAGGATAATGGAGCCTTCTTGAAGTCCAAGACTATTATGAGGAAAATAGGGAGACAAAATAATCAAATATGTTCAAATTCTACTCCCCTATGTGGTTTGTATCATGGGGTAGCCATAGGATCTAACGGATTGCAAATTGGACGACAGATGATCAAGTAATCAAAGAAAGAAAAAATCAATGCAAAGATAAAATGAAAGGAAAAGAAAATGAAGATGAAATGAGAAATGGAACGTGACATGCAAAATTGAAGTATATAGGATGGGAAATATCCATTTTGATCCACCAAAACTTGCTTGCATTCAAGTCTAATTTCTTCCTTATAATTTGGTCCATTCATAATTAACTCATGAAAATTTATATCATTAATTAATAATTCACAAAATTATTGATTACATTGTTATTTTGTATTGAAATTCTGAATCCTTTTTCAAGTATATAAAACAAAATATAATTATAGAATTCAATTTTGCATTTTACATGCATCATCATTTTTGTCAAGGATTTTAAATCTATTTTGTTATATGCTACACAGTAGTTGTAACAGAAATTTTAGATTATTTTGTTATGCATTGCCTAGTAGTCATAACATGAATTTCAAATTCAATATGTTATATGCTACAAAGTAGTTACAACATGAACTTTCAAATCTTTTGATCTACTAAACACTACCCAGTAGTTATGGTATCATTGCTAGATATTCCACATGAACTATAGCACATTTTTCAACTCATGAATCATTAAATGTCCCACAGGGAATTTAGTAAAATTTTAAATCACAAATTGCTAGACGTTCCACAGGAACTATAGCATGTTTATAAAAAAATCATAAATCGCTAAACGTCCCACAGGGAATATAGCGAGAATCATTACATATATTTCGTTAAATGTCTCATAAGGAATATAACGAAATCCATTGTCACTAGATGTCCCAAAGGGAATATAGTGCAGTTCACCAAACACTACACAGTAGTTATAGTATTATTGCTAGATGTTCCACAGGTTCTATAACATGTTCTTAAATCATGAAACGCTAAACGTCCCACAGGGAATAAAGCAAAAATCATTTGCATATATCTCACTAGACTTTCTACAATAAATATAGTGAAGCATGCTAAACATAGCATCTTACTTAAAAATTGCATAGCAATTTAAGCATCAATCCATTAATTAGGATATAATTAAGTACCCTGATTTTTTCCTTTGAAATTGCGTGCTTCTATTGCTTTGTCATAATTTGTCAAGCAAATAGCAACAAAGGGGGGCAACTGTAAGCACCCAATTTCAAAATGCAATTGTGCATGAATGTGACAAAAGCCTCTATGATGACAATTTAATTAAAAATTGACTTTTAGTGTTAAGTTTCGCGATTTCAAGTACTAAATTACAACATTTTTTGGGTTTAATTGTAAATTGACTTTTGTAGGGGTATATTTGGAAATGTGCAACCAACATTATGTAATGCCAATCGACATTACATAATGCTGATCAACATTATGCAATGCCAATTGGCATTACACAATACCGGTTGACATTTTGGAATGTTGATGTGCTAAAAAATTCAATAAAAATATTTTTTTCTCACTATGATTGGTCCAAATTTAATTTATAAATAAATTGATTTGAGTATTTATCTATAGGTTTTGATGCAGTATGCGTCTTTTACGCATATAATCTTCTTTTTTGAAGTTAAAATTCTTATCCTATTTTTTGGGAAGGGAGATATCAGAGCTATTGTGATCATGTAACTCTTGTGATCACATAAGCAGTTAGCTTAGGAATGAGATATAAAAAGAAAAGATTGGTAGAGAAGAAAGGGAGACTGGGTAAAAAAAGAAAAAAAACTCTAATCAACTACTGTAATAGAGGTTGATTGAAAAAAAGAAAGAAGACCCAACCAAATGCTGTCATTTCAAAACCCTTTTTTTTTAAAAAAAAAAAGAAACAAAGTACATTCTTTTAAAAAGTCCAGAAATTAAGAAAGCGTAGAGTCAATTTTCTCAAAACGATGAAATCCAAGTATGAGGGGGCATTTAAACAACATCTACCTAACATTACTCATCTTCTACTTCTTTCTTTTTATTAGTTCTTTCTTTTATATCATTATTTTCTTTTTATTATTTTTTATTTTATTATTTCTATTTTTTTATTCAGATTTTATTTTCATTATTTTGTTTTATTTGTTCATTAATTCTAATTTTATTTTTTTTATTCTTTATGTTTCATGATTCTTGTGATGAATACATGATTGAACCAAGGAAGCTCACGGAGAATCCATGAATGAAAGCTAAGAGTCAAGATCCCAATTTAATTTAAGTTTTCTTTATTTAGTTTATTTGTAGGTTTTGAATTTATTTAATTTTTCTTCTTAAGGGTTGTATTTTAATTTTATTTTCTTTATTATTTTGGTAGATTTTATAATAGTCCCGATAGTGGGAATAATGAAAATTTAGTTCTCTTGTTCTTAAAAAATTAATTAGTAAATTAGGTTCAATTTGGTAAACCCTAAATAAAATCAATGGAGGAAGTAGATTAATTTAGGTTGCATGTTAATTGAAATTAGGGTTTTTTTAGATAAAATAATTTAATTGCATGGTTGATCTTTTTTATTTGTTTGTTTTGATTTTTTTTATTGTTTTTAGGCTTGTTTATTCTTTTTATGTGTTTTGGGTCTTAAGCCCATATTAGACTCTAATCCATTTAAATAATTTTAGGTTTCAGTAGTTCTTTATTAGCCCATCTCATTTAACAGGTCTAGATTTTAATTGAAATGCATTTTAGGCCCATAATTAACTAGATTTAGGTTAGAGATAATTTAGGCCAATTTAGTTAATTATATATGGGCACACCTAACTTAATTTAATTAATTTAGACTTTAGCCCATTAAATAAAATCCTTTTGCATAACTTGTAGATTTAAGATCATCTTAGAATTAAAACATGTAGAATTAGGCCCACTAATTTAAATATTTCATAATTTGTAGAATTAGGCCCACTCTTAGAATTAAAATAAGTATACTTAGGTTCACTTAATTAAAATTAAATAGTAATTAGGCCCATTAGTCTTTAGGCTCACTTATAAATTAAATTAGGTAGATTTAGCTCATTTAATTAAAATCAATGTAGATTAGAATAACTTAGAGGTTATGAATTTAAATGAATGCATTGTTTACATGTATTTTCATGACTAGTTTGCCTAGAGTTAATTGTTTTAAATAAGGGTTTATATGAAATTGCATGTAAATAGAGGATAACATAGTAACTAATAAAATAATTCTTAATGAACACAAGACTGAAAGAAGTTGGTATTTTATATCTAGAATCTCCTGATTGTGGTGCTAGCTTTCTTTTAGAGAATTGAGTACACCATTTTTATTTGTCCCAGTTATTACCTTAGGTGGCAACTCCTCATCTCCATGCCATGTCTTTATGACAATGGTTAATGTGTTCTTTAGAGCCTTGAGCTCAAACAGTGTTGCAACTATTAAAATCTTGGGTACGCACTAAACCGCACTGTCTACAGAATGCCATTACCACTCAACCTTCAAAGAAGTTCTAGTAGAATAAAAAATTTAAATTCCACTAAACTATTCCCAAAAATTAAAAAATTTGAATTGCAAACTAATGGAATTTATAGGTTTAGAAGTTTCTTCGTTTCAATTTTTAGTTGAACATTGGCTTCAATTTGAACTATTGACCATAGTGGAGGATTTTTCTTAAATAGTGCTCTTAAGGGTATTGTCTTCTTTATCAAGTGAGGAATAAAATCCCTAAGATAATTAAGTATCCTAAGAAATTATCTACTTTGTTTGACAGATAACTTTTCTTTAGGAAACCTTTGCAATTCTTCTACAATATGAAAACTTGGGTTGAAAATAATGCAATAGGATGGTTTTCATTAGTCAAGACAATCATATCATTGATCATGAATTGATCATGATATTATAGTGCTTCTCCTTCAGAATCTAAAAATTCTAAATCTAATTCATGACAAATAGCAAAAATGCACTCTGGTGAAGGATCTTCTTCTTCTAAAAAGAGAGACTTGAGGTCAATTGATGCGGGTAGAATTGTATAACCCTAGTCTCTAGGACTTAGTATAGAGTAAGTAGGGTGTTGAACACTCAGGAATTTTTTGGCAATTCTATATTAACTGGATAGTTACTTACATGGATAGGCAAAACTAAATCAAAATAAATTAAAGAATCTAATTACTACTAATTTATTATAACGCTAAGCGAAAATAAAATGTAAATATATATAAGAGAAGTACAATTCAGAATGTAAATAAGAACTTATAAAAACTTATCATAAAAAATATTGATTGGAAATTAGTGCATATAATCTTGAAAAGAAATTCTCATTGTCAATTTAAAGTTATAGTCTATAAAGGTAACTCTTGTTATCAATTAAAAGTATTTCTTCTTAGAGTCTGTAAGCCCTCTCGTTGTATTACAGATATAAGATAAAATCATAAATCACATTATACCAATAAATCCTTAAAAGCAACTCTCGTTGTGGATCAAGAATGATTCTGTCTAGAGTCTACAATCACTCTCGTATCTCTGTAGAGATAGACAAAAATCATAAAGTAATTATACTAATTCTTTTCCCTTAAAATGAATTCATTTTCTCCAAGTAAATCCAATTCTTAAGTAATTTCAATTATATGTCCACCAAATTACTCCAACTCTCATTGTAAGTAATTTTGATTAAAACAAGTTACATATAGTGATCAATCATAAAGAACTTAATTAAGCACTAATTGAAATTAAATCATAAATAAAATAAGATAGAAAATGTAGTTCTTATTTAATTCATAATTGCTTCTCAAATAAGACTTAACCCAAAAACATAGTTAGAGAACAATAAGAAAAGAAGAAAGAGAATTGATAAAACCCTTTTTACTAAATCTTCCAACACTTGCTTGATGTAGAAAAATATTCTCTTCTTGCTTCTTACTTAATCTCCTTCTAATTGATCTTCAAACACTAAGTATAAGCAATAATTGCACTAATGAAGTTATATATTTTCAATCATCCTCTAAAAATATAATCCCTCCTATTGTTCAGATCACAATTAATCTATATATAGACTCTATAGGTGATTAAAAGGAGTTATAATTGGAAAGGTACCCTTTTAAATGAAGGGTCATAACTCAATTTAAATATAGTAATTTCTAGGGCATTTTTATCCTTCTATATTAACTTATCTTAAGAATGTTCCTACATGAAAGTTCTATATCTCTGAGTTATCTTTCTAGATCAACTTGAATCACCTCATTTGGATGTCTGTAGAGGAAGTTATGGCCAAAATATGAAAACTGCTCTAAGTTGGAAAGTTGCAACTCTTTGGTGAGACATCACTGGGATGACTCGGCACAAGGCTGTGACTAGGAATGGCATGCCTCTATCACGACTCATTCCCACTGTAACGACTCATGCCAGTATCAATTCAACTTCCTTTTGCTTCTCAAGCTTCATACTTCATTCTAACAAGTCCAAAGTCCTTCCCATATATCAATTGAACCTAAAAACATATATTAAACATACAAACTACCATAAAAAGCAATTGGAACTAAAAATAGCATTTATATAACTAAATAAACACACAAACTAAACTAAAATTAAATAAAACAATACTTATAATACCTAGATAACTATGCATATTTGCATTGTATCAAACTCCCCCACACTTAGACCTTGCTTGCCCTCAAGCAAGTATAGATCAAATATGAAGAAATTGACAAAATTATCATTTACTCCAAAACAAGGGTAGCATCCTTATCAAGTCATTTTAATCATGAATGAAGTTAGAAAAGGATAATTCAATAAGTGAATTTTCAATGCTCAACAATGGTAGAATAAACAAGTCTCATAGCATACGCAACAAGTTTACCAATTTATCTCAATCTACTAAGAATAAAATAAAAAATGCAAAGTCAAAGTTCTAACCAAGATACTTAGCCAAAATAGTCATACTTCAAACTTAGAAATTCTAGAGGCAAAAACAACCTTGAGACAATGTTAAGCACACATAGCAACATACTTTTCTCATGGCATTTTTAGACATTTTATTCATAAGCATACTTACTAGATATACTCTTTCCGAATGAATGCAAATGAGGAGCAAACATAAATACACTCAACTTACTCAAGATCCATTTACTTGTGACATTATATATCTCTTTCCAAATGAATGTAACTAAGGAGCATACTCAATTGCACACAACTTACTCAAGATGCATCAACTTACAAGCATTATTAATATTTTCTTTTTCTTTTTTTTTTAAGTCTTCATCCATTATTGAAAATAAATTTTCATATGTATTATGGCTATAGTTTCCCTAAGGTTACCTAAGTCTCTAGAAAACCTAAGCTTAAATCATTACTACCTAGCCTTAAGCATAGTTAGCAAGTTGACTAAAGCATTCTTTAAACTTTAAAAATAATAAAAAGAGATAAAAAAAACATAAAATTACTACTTATACTACATGACACTTAAACTTCTACCAATTGAGCAATAAGAAATTCATTATTAACAAAACATATTGACTTCATCAAAATTAAAAAAACTATTAAGGATGGCTACTTATTTAATATAGGAGCAAAATGAATAACAAAATTAATGCAAATACATAAAAATATAGCAAAAACACACAAACTAATATAACATCCTAATATATAAATGATTAATATACTAATACTAATATATATCCCTTCCCCCACATTTAAGAGCATAAATTGTTCGTAATGTAAAAAAAAGCAAACGAAGGAAAGGATAGAAATACTGCCCTAGTCGTCGGTTGGAGTAGTGGGCAGAGACTCAATGGAGTATCTAAAGGTTCAACTTTTACTCCATTTTTCATTGACGATGAGCCAATTATTTTTTATGAAACTCCATCTCATTCAATTGCCCTTGCAGGGCAATTTAATTATGCAGAATTTGGTCCTAAATGGGAGGGTGATCATGTGAAGAGCCCAGTGCACATTGAAGAGGATAAGTTAGCAAAGGAACATCTCCAAATGGTTGATATTGAGGAAGGTCTTCCACCGATTCACTTTCTATTGGATAAGTGGTTAGAGACTCCTCAACTCAAGATGATCCAGCAAGTCCATGCCAACATGAACGTGATCGAGCGGGAATAAATCAAAATCCTGCATCAATGACTTCCCCTCTCACAAAAGCATGGTTAGTAAAGTAAGAGCATTCAACCTTGCAAGTATAACCGGCAAGATCAATATTCAAAGCCTTATCTACTATTGTGATCATATGTCCATGTGTTAAGGGTGAATCCTTATGTGGAGCACAAGACAATAACTAATTGAATATCCAATAAGTCCAACAAATTTACTTCTTGTTATGAATACACCACATAAGAAACATTTCTTGTGTAGAAACCCTATTGAACTTAGACTTGTGAAAAACAACACAAGCTCGAACCTTATGCAACAACCAGTATTTCATGTCTTTAATGAACATTGCCTTGGCTTTTTTAGGTTAAAAAGGGGTTTAAAATTAGTTAAAAATGTCCAAAATTCATTCAAATTGAAGTTAGATGGGGATCCACATAACCTATCCTTTTTAAAACCAAATGCACGATGCATGAAAGAATAGATTAATTGGTATTTCTTTCCTTCCATCCTAAATTCTAGAATTTGGGAATTATTCTCATTAACATCCAAGGTAGTGTAGAATTCAATAAGTAAATCAACATAGGTGTCCTCATGCATAGAAATAACTTTCTTAAGGCCACATTGAGTTAACATTTGATTAAACACCTCAAGCATACACACATTGTTCAAGAAAGAGTTAGGAATATACTTACAACCCAAGATTTCTCTTATTGGATTGTTGTCAACTTAGTACCTCCTACATGTGAAAGGATTAGAAACTTTGCCTTGTAAGTCTTGCTCATATTTTCTTCCTCCTCTTGATAGGATTCTTCAATATGTGTCCTCTTGGATGATGATCCTCTAGTCTTTCTCATGGTGTTAGTGTTAATTGAATGAAGTTAAGAAGTGCAAAAATATATAGAGAGTAAGAAATGAAAATGGAAAAATAGAGTAAAGAAGATGGAATAGGAAGGGTGGTGTTGATTTGGGTAGGGTTTGATTCAGAGAAGAAATGAAGAGTCTTGTGTTTATGGAAGAGAGAATAAAGAAGATGAAGGAATAGGAGGTGTTTGAGTGTATTTTAGTGTTGAATTTCGTTTGGAAATTTGAGAATGGAAGATATAGGATATTGGGTAGTCAAAAGGGTGTATTTATAGATAGTATAGGGGTGTAAGGTGTAAGGGTGTAAGAGATGGTGAAAGGTTATATAAGAGAAATGTGAAAAGGTGTGTATAGATATGAAAAGACATGACCTCTTTAAATGAAGAATATAACTTTTTGAATCTAAAACTAAATTAAGATTAAATAAATAGTAATAAAAAGATGTAAAAAATGCTAACTTATGGCTACTACAAGTGTGTGTAACAAGATGTGTAAAATGTGCATAAGTATATTGATAGGACGACTCAACACAAGGTGTTGAGTTGGCATGGAAGCTTTCTGTATCGAGTCATTCCACAGGAACGATTTGTTATGGCTTCTTTGCATGAGGGATCGAGTCATTCCAAGCATAACGACTTGGCATGGTGACTCTCTGTAACGACTCATCCTTCTGTAATGAATCATAAAGAAATGTGAATAAATAAGTGAAATAAAATAAGAAAAAGAAATAGTAAAAAAAATGTGTGAATTCGAAAATATTGTAAATAGAACTTTTGCTAACTAAAATAAAAGGAAATAAGAATGAAATTGAAGTATAGAATATAAAAATGTGTAAAAAAATAAAAGAAAAAAAATGTGTTTAGTCATACCATGCTAAATTTAAAGGTCTATAGCTCGACCTTACCTTAATTTCATTAAGATGTAGAAAGGGAGATAGATCGGGTTGGATCAATTGCATCACTTATCAAGTAAGGTTTCAGACGATGTCCATTTACCTTGAAGATTTCCCCTTTATTATTAGCAATTTCCACTGCACCATGAGGATATACCTTAACAACTTTAAATGGACCTGACCACCATGATTTCAACTTTCCCAGAAATAACTTCAATCTTCAATTAAAAAGGAGAACAAGCTCACCCTTGTGAAATTCCTTTTTAGTTAAATGCTTATCATGCCATAACTTAGTACGATCTTTGTGTAGCTTAGCATTTTCATAAGCATTCATTCTCAATTCATCTAATTCATTGAGTTGAAGTAACCTTTTCTCACTTGCCTTCATCATATCAAAATTCAGAGCTCTTGTTGCCCAATATGCTTTGTGCTCAAGCTCAACGGGTAGGTGACTTGACTTCCCGTATATCAATTAATAAGGAGTAAGGATAATTGGGGTTTTAAAAGTTGTCCTATATGCCTAAAATGCATCGTCAAGTTTCAATGCCCAATCTTTCCTTAAAGAAGACATTATTTTCTTAATAATCCATTTAATTTCTCTATTACTCACCTCGACTTGCCCACTTGTTTATGGGTGATATGGAGTAGTAACCTTGTGTATTACTCCATACTTTTTCAAGAGAGCTTTAATCATATGGTTACAAAAATGGGAACCTCCATCACTTATCAATGCTCTAGGGGTACCAAATCTTGGAAAAATTACTTTCTTAATCATTTTCTTAACCACTCTAGCATTATTTGTCAAGGTTGGCATGGCTTTTACCCACTTAGAGACGTAATCGACCATGACCAAAATATATTTGTAACCCAAGGAACTAGGAAATGGACCTATAAAGTCTATTCCTTAAACACCAAAGATCTCAATTTCAAGAATCCCTTTTAAAGGCATCTCATGTTTCTTTGATATATTTCCCATCCTTTGACATCTATCACATGTAAGCACATATTCTCTAGCATCCTTAAACAAAGTAGGCCACTAAAATCCAGATTGAAGTACCTTAGATGTTGTCTTTGATGCTCTAAAATGTCCACCAACCTCCAAAGAATGACAATGCTTTAAAACATCTTGGACTTCATCTTGGGGAATGCATCATCTAATCAAGCCATCTGCACACCTTTTGTAAAGTAATGGCTCCTCCTAATAGTAGAAGTTGTTGTCATGTAAAAACTTTTTCCTTTGTCTATAATCCATGCCATAAGGAAGAATACTACTTATAAGATAATTTGCAATATCTGCAAACCATGGAAGTTCTTTTGATGCAATAGTTAGGAGATAATCATCATGAAACATCTCAGTGATTAGCACACCATCATTATTCTTTTCAATCCATCATGATCAAGCCTTGATAGGTGATAGGAAACAAGGTTCTCACTTCCTTTCTTGTCTCTCACTTCCCAACCAAATTCTTGAAGCATTAAGATCCATTGTAAGAGTCTAGGTTTTGCATCCTTCTTGCTTAAAAGATACTTAAGAGAAGTATGATATGAATAAACAATCACCTTTTGCCCCATAAGATATGCTCTAAACTTATCAAATCCATAAACAAGAGCAAGCAACTCCTTTTCTATAATGGTGTAGTTAATCTGAGTATCATCAAGTAGTTTACTAGGATAGTAAATAGCATAAGGCTTACCTTCCTTTCTTTACCCCAAAATAGCCCCTACTACAAAGTTACTAGCATCACACATTATCTCAAATGGTTGGTGCCAATTAGGTGGCTGCAAAATAGGTGCTAAAATAAGAGCTTTCTTCAAATTTTAAAATTTTTCTAGGCATGCATCATGAAACTCAAAAGTAGCATCCTTGGCAAGCAATTTATATAGTGGCTTTGCAATTTTAGAAAAATCTTTGATAAACCTTATATAAAAGCCAGCATGTCCAAGAAAACTTCTTATATCCTTAACACATTATGGAGGTGGCAAATTAGCAATTACTTTGATCTTTGCCCTATCAACTTTAATGCCTCTCTTTGAAACTAAATGTCTAAGAACTATGCCTTCTTGTTCCATAAAATGGCCCTTTTCCCAGTTCAGAACTAATCCATGCTCAATACACCTATCAAGAACTTTAGATGGATTTTCTAGACAAACACTAAAATCATCCATAAAAAATTCTACACAATCATCAAGTAAATCACTAAATATGGAAAACATTCATCTTTGGAAAGTTGTAGGCACATTACATAAACCAAAAGGCATACACCTAAAAGCAAAAGTACCATATGGACATGTAAAGGTAGTCTTAGCTTGATCTTTAGGATGAATAGGAATCTAATAGAACCCACTAAGTCCATCCAAATAACAAAAATAAGAAAAATTAGCTAACCTCTCAATAACTTGGTTAATAAAAGGCAATAGGAAGTGATCCTTCCTAGTTGCTTAATTTAGTTTTCTATAGTCAATACACATATGCCATCATGTGATAGTTCTAGTAGGTATCAAGTCATTAGATTCATTCCTAACAATGGTTAAGCCTCCTTTCTTTGGTATAATCTGAACGGGGCTCACCCATTTACTATCACTAATGGAATATATGATTCCATTATCAAGCAACTTACTTACCACTTCTTTGAGAGTAGGGTTTAATTGTCTTTAACCTTCAATGGAAGGCTTAGCATTATCTTTTAAAAGAATTCTATGCATGCATATATGAGGACTAATACCCTTCAAATCACTTATAGAATAACCAATGGCATTCTTATGTCTATTCAATGCATCACATAACGCATCAACATTATCACTAGGCAAAGATGAATTAACGATAAAAGGAAATTTAAGATTAGAGTCAAGAAGTGCATATCTGAGATTTAATGTAGAGGCTTGAGCTCTAACTCAACTTCTTCACTTGATGTAGTATCTTTTGGATCATCCTCTCTCCTTAAAGGTTCAAATATTGATGTCCTTTGAAAAGGTTGATATGGAATTACCTCCAAAATTTGCTCATTAGCTTCTTCCATCATGTATAACTCCATAGAATCATTCCTCAAACACTCATGAATTTCTTCTTCAATGCATTCATCAATAACATCAATAGAATCAATTCTACTTGCCACTTCCACTGGTGTTGACTTCATTATATTCATCACATCAAATTTCATACATTCATTATCCACCTCTAATGTGATCTTTCCTTTCTTTATATCAATGATTGCTCCTGCTGTCCTAAAAATGGTCTTCCAAACAAAATTAGGATCTCAAGATCGTCCTCCATTTCGAACACAACAAAGTTAGTTGGTATTACAAACTTACCCACTTTAGATGGCACATTTTCTAGAATGCCAAGTGGATATGTAACAGATTTATTCGCCATTGAAGGATAGATATTGGTAGGCTTAAGCTCATCCAAATTTAGTTTTTTTATAAATAGAATAAGGCATAAGGCTAACACTAGCACCAATATCACATAAATGCTTTATCAAAATGTGTACCTCAAATTATACAAGGAGCCGTAAAAGAATTGTGATCCTTAAGCTTTGGTGGCGACTTGGAGTACATAGCTTCAGATTCTTCAACAAGAGATACTAAACCATAATCTTCAAGCTTACTGTTATGATTAATAATATCCTTCAAGAATTTACCCTAAGCTAGCATATCTCTAATAGCATCCGTAAATGGTATGGTGATAGTAATTTCCTTAAGATAATCAAGGAATTTTCCAAATTGCTTGTCGAAGTTACATTTTATAAACCTTTGAGGAAAAGGAAAATTTTTAATATCCACCTTTGATTCCTCATTCATTGATGGTAAGGCATCTTCCTTATTACTTTTCTTCTCACACTTTTCATCATTTTTACTTCTAACATCCACCTCCTTAATCTCTACCCCATCATCCTCATCATCAACCACTCTCTTTTTCTTATTGAGATATTTTTCAACCTCCTTACCACTACGCAAGGTAATTGCTTGACAAGACTCTTTTTGTACATACTCTAGTTGGCTAAGGAGCTTTTCCAAAGGTTTAGTGTTAGATGAAAAGGCTTGTTGGGCAATTTAGGTTTCAAGCATACGGTTATGAATAGCAATTTGTTCAAGTTTAGAATTTAGTTACTTAAAATGCTCCTCATGTTGTTTGTTTATGGACATTTATTAATTAATAAATTGCACCATAAGATTTTCAAGAGTATGTTTAGGATGGGTAGGACTAAAGGTTTGTTGTTTCATAAGAAATCTAGATGGGTTTTGAAGTTTGGTGTTTGGGTTATATAGAGGGTTTAATTAAAAGGATGGGTTTAACCATGAGAATCCGGGATGGTTCCTCCACTAAGGGTTATAATTATTGGAATTCAGTCCCATTCATTGGTTAAAACCTCCTTGCATATAATTCACATCCTCATTTGTAGTTACATTGCATTGAGAATATGAATGTGGTCCTCCATAAGTCTCACAAACAACATTGGCACATTCTAATGAATTAATTTGAGAATTACTTACTAATTTGGTGAGAGCATCTACCTTTGCATTCAACATTTTAATTGTGTCAAGTTCCAAAACTCCCCTTGCTTTTGCCATTATGGTTTCATCACCCATGTACCCTTGAGATGCAAGTTCTTTTAGCAAGGTTATGACTTCTCTAGCCATTTTATCCATCCATTTTCTACCAGATACCACATTAATGATGTTTCTATTTTCATCCATTAATCCATTATAGAAAATTTGAGGAATCATCCATTTCAGCAAGCCATGATGTGGACATTATCATTGAAGTTCCTTAAACCTCTCCCAAGCCAAATAGATTGTCTCACTTCCACTTTGCTTAAAAGTAGTGATCTCATTTCAAAACTTGGTTGTCTTATGCGGTGGAAATTATCTGTACAGAAATGCTTGCTTCAATTGATCCCATGTTATGATTGATTCATTTGGCAAACTAGCAAGCCAAAGTTGTGCTTTGTCCTTGACTTAAAATAGAAAGAGTCTTAGCCTTATAGCATCATCTGTCACACCATTAATTTTGAAGGTTGCACACACATTAAGGAAAGTCAAAATGTGGGCATAAGGATTTTCTCCTTGTAAACCTCTAAATTGATTATTTTGCACCATTTGTATAATACTTGGCTTGATCTCAAAATTGTAATTAGCAATAGCCGGAGCCATTATTCCACCAAAACTACCTGAGATATTGGGCATCGTAAAATTGCCTAACATCCTTCTCTCCGGTTGAGCCATTCTATTCAAATTAAGTTGGTTCTCTTTTCTTTGTCTTTGTTCCCTACATAAAGCATGTAAAGTTAAATCAATTTTAGGATCAAAGTTCAAATTACTATCACTAGTACTTCTAGTGAGCAATTAAGTTCACAATCAAATAAATAATAAAAATAACTAGAAAATAAAAATTAAAAAAAATAAAGAAAAAATTAAAACAAGGCCTAAAATAACCTTTATTTATCCTAAGTTAATAACAATTACTAATCCAAAAACTTCCCGGCAATGGCGCCAAATTCTGATGCAGGTAGAATTGTATAACCCTAGTCTTTAGGACTTAGTATAGAGTAAGTAGGGTGTCAAACACTCAGGAATTTTTAGGAAATTCTATATTAACCAGATAGTTACTTAGATGGATAGGTAAAACTAAATCAAAATAAATTAAAGAATCTAATTACTACTAATTTACTATAATGCTAAGCAGAAATAAAATGTAAATATATATAAGAGAAGCATAATTCAGAATGTAAATAAGATCTTATAAAAGATTATCATAAAACATATTGATTGAAAATTAGTGCATATAATTTTTAAAAATAATTGTCATTGTTAATTTAAAGTTAGAGTCTCTAAAGGTAACTCTCACTATCAATTAGAAGTATTTCCTCTTAGAGTTTGCAAGCCCTCTCATTATATTACAGAGAAAATATAAAATCATAAATCACATTATATCAATAAATTCTTAAAAGTAACTCTCGTTGTCAATTAAGGATGATTCTATCTAGAGTCTACAATCACTCTCGTGTCTTTGTAGAGATAGAAAAAAATCATAAAGTAATTATGATGAGTGTGAAAAATGCATTTCATTAAGTAGTCTTTGTGTTAGGAAAAATTCAAATTCAGTTAAGTTTCTATTTCTTTTATTCAGTTTCTATTTAGTTGAGTAATTACTGCATGTCTTGTGTGTTTATTTATTTTTATGTGTTAGTTGTTTTGTTTTTGGTTGATTTTTATGTAATTAGGGAAGTCAAAGAATAGTAGAGGAAGGTTATATGGGAGCTGTGAGCATTTGAAGCGAGCCTAAAAAGCAATTGAGATTAATATGTTGAAATGCTAAAAAAATGATGTGCACGGCCATGCGCATTTTGCACACGGCCGTGCGACTTGGTGATTGGAAAAATTCAAAGTCAAATTTAATTGCTGACTCATGAGGGACAAGATAGAGATTTCGCATGGCTGTAACCCTATGGCTTGTAATTAGGGTTTTATAAGAGGGTAGCCACTAGAAACAAGTATATATATAGATTATTATTCATCACTTTAGAGAAAGACAGTTTTTTAGAGAATTTTCTTAGAGCAGTTTTGAAAAACAAGGATTTTTCTTGCTTATATTAGTTTGGAGATTGGAGAATAAAAATTGAAGAACATCAAGCTTCCTATTTAACAGGGGGTTTATTCTATTCAATTGTTGTTATTCGCTCTTAATTTTAATTCAATGATGATGTCTATTTTCTATTATTTTTCCTTTTTATTTCTTAAAATTAACGTGAGTAGCTAAATTCTTAGTTAGGGTTCTTATTGCTATTCAACCATGGGCTAATCACAATTAAACCTAAGCCATTAATCTAGATCCTTTGGTTATTGTTGAACTTAATGTCTTCTTAGGATTGATCACCCTTTGATTGGATATACACAATAAAACTTGATCGAGAGATGGGTTTTATTGGATTTAAACAATAACCTGTTAGATGCTTTCTTAGTTGAGAAACACTTAAGCAACTAACATTGATTAAGGGTTGGTGCTTAAATCGGGTTAACTGAATGCCTAGTAGGTGAGAGCTTTAAATCTAAGAATGTCAATTTACTTGGTTAATCATATGGTTGTCTTAGGAGGAAAGCCTGTGATTTTAGGGAAACACTCAAATTGGATTAAGGTTAGGTATGGTTTAGCAGTAAATTGATTTTAAATAAAGGTTGAATTAGTAATAAGAACCCTAGCTCTCTAAAGTGATTATTATTTCATTGTGATTTTTTGTGTTTTGTCTTAGTTTAACTAAAAATACCCTTTTTTCATTGTTTAAATAAACAAACACAACTAGTATCACTGTAGTCAATTTGCAATCTCTGTGGGATTGATATTTAATTACTACTTGTATGAATCCGTATACTTTCGGAAACCCATCAAATTATACTAATTCTTTTCCCTTAAAATGAATCATTGTCTCTAAGTAAATCCAATCCTTAAGTAATTTCAATTATATGTCCACCAAATTACTCCAGCTCTCATTGTAAGTAATTTTGATTAAAACAAGTTACATATGGTGATCAATCATAAATAACTTAATTAAGCATTAATTGAAATTAAATCATAAACAAAATAATATAGAAAATGTAGTTCTTATTTAATTCATCATTGCTTCTCAAATAAGACTTAGCCAAAAAACATAGTTAAAGAAGAATAAGAAAAGAAGAAAGATAATTGATAAAACCCTTTTTACTAAATCTTCCATCACTTGCTTGATGTAGAACAATCTTCTCTTCTTGCTTCTTACTTGATCTCCTAATTGATCTTTAAACACTATGTCTAAGCAATAATTATTCTAATGAAGTTATATATTTTCAATCATCCTTTAAAAATATAATCCCTCTTGTTGTTCAAGTCACATTTGATCTATATATAGACCCTATATGTGGTTAAAAGGAGTTACAATTGGAAAGGTACCCTTTTAAATGAAGGATCATAACTCAATGTAAATATAGTAACTTCTAGGGCATTTTTGTCCTTCTATATGACCTTATCTTGAGAATGTCCCTTCATGAAAGTTCTAGATCTCTAAGTTATCTTTCTAGACAACTTGAATCACCCCATTTGGATGTTTATAGAGGAAGTTATGACCAAAATATGAAAATTGCTCAAAGCTAAAAAGTTGCAACCCTTTGGTGAGACATCATTAGGATGACTCAGCACAGGGCTATGACTCGGCATGGCATACCTCTATCATGACTTGTTCCCAATGTAACAACTCGTGCTAGTATCAATTCAACTTCATTTTGCTTCTTAAGCTTCATACTTCATTCTAACAAGTCCAAAGCCTTCCTATACATCAATTGAACCTAAAAACATATATAAAATGTACAAACTACCATAAAAAGCAATTGGAACTAAAAATAGCATTTGCATAACTAAATAAACACACAAACTAAACTAAAATTAAATAAAACAATACTTGTAATACCTAGATAACTATGCATATTTGCATTGTATCATCAACATCATTAAGATCATTTATTGTAATTTTATGGATTTGTTGAATCATCTTTTCTGCTTGTTTTAATTTTAAAGGACAATTCTTTGCAAAATATCCTTTTTTTTCCACAAATGTAACACCTGTCTATCTTCTATTTTCCTTGGAACTTTCTCTTCTTGTAATACTTCCATTTTTTAGGTCTTCGTTTCTTTTCTTTTCCTTTTAGTTTCAAGAAATGATGCCTTTTCTTACCTAGACAGATACACTTTTCTACATCTTTATACTTGATATGCAAGACTAGCTTATCACATGATAATTTCCCCAAAGGATTCTTTTTGCTGCCCAAATACATCTTGATCACTTTTCTTTGCTCAAATAACTGTGTATGGGCTTAAATCATTAATTGGTACAAATGTCCTAAAGGAACATCTCCAACTTTTTGATTTAATTATTAGAGAATCAAAAACATCCTGGTGGCTAGAATCTATAGAATAGAGGCTACAAAAGCTTACGTCAAATATGGATTGGTTGTTCTACCTAAAAGATAAAACTTTGTGATTATATTTTGAAAATGTCGATCCAAGTTTTCTTTTTCAAAGAATGATACTTCATCTAATAGAACTCTTTCTTGACAGCTTCAAGATCATCATCCCATTTTCTTAAAAACTCACAATGTAAGAATCCTAGAAAAACTTCAACTAATATGGCATCTACCATCTGTGCTTTAGCATACACATTGAGTGAAGCAAACCAATTTGTTAATTTCCCTACCAGTTTTATAAGAAAGGTTTCAATCATGTTTCTCAACTCAGCTTTAGGGAGAAGCATTTGACTATTAATCCAAGCTCTAAACTCTAGGAATCTATTCTTGTATTAAGTAGGAGGAATATTATCTAAAGTAAAGTAACTTCCATTAGTAGTAGACTTTTAGAAGTTGTACTGCTGAAGTTAAGCTTGAGGTTGTGTTTCAGAATCACTTGTTTCTTCTATGGGATCTCTTACTTCTTCAACATGAGGATCTCTAGTCCTTGTGGTTTTAGTATTAGCCATCAACTGAAAAGGAACTTCATAGTCTGACTCAAAGGAACTAGAGTCACTTTTAAGAGAATCAGCCATTAAATTTTCTTCGATGATAGAGTTAATTTTAAAGCTGGGCATTGTATTAACAACACATTTCTTTAAAAATGAAGAAATTAGATATCATCATTTTCAAAGAGTTTTCTGCTTTAATAAATTTAGTAGAAGAGGAGGAAAGCTTCATTTTTTTGTTAATGGAGTTTTGAGTATCTATGGTTAAGGAAACTATATAGTTTTTCCTTTTTTCCTAATAGTCTCAATAGGTTGGTTTTATCAGGTAGTTCCAAAGGGTTTTTGTTTTCTAAATCCCTAAAATTTTGGAGGTATATTCAGAGCTGAAGAGGCTTTGGGAAATAAGGGTTGGCTTAAAAATTTTGAGGTCATAAAGGTTGAAGAACTCGGTATAAGAAAAGGGTTATACAAAAATCCCATTGGAACTAGAGAAAATAGTTTTGGAGTAGCTTTTGATGAATCCCTTTTAATATTCAAATCTTTCTCATCTAAGCTCTTAGTTTTTGAATTTTAACTTCTTTCAGCTTAATGCTTGTTACTGTACCTCTATTGCTAATAATCTGCATCAACTTCTAATGTTTTGACTCAATCTATCTTGTTAATTCTAAATGAATAGCTCCTATTTTTCTTTCAAAATCAAAGAGTCTATTATTAGTTGCTCCTATATGTTCTGCAACATTATCAACTTTTTCTTCAATCTTCTTTATTGATTTTAGGCATAGGCATTATGTGTTTGCCAATTTAGAATTGCTTCTACAGGAGTAGTTCTTTTAGATCTTCCATAAGCATCAATAATATTAGATTTTAAGACATATTGTTGTGTGGTTTTTTTAGCATCAGTGTTAAGGTTTAAAAGTGGAAAGTCTAAAGGTTAAAACCTGTAAATTTGAGGTAATGGCTTAGAAATTTATGAGGCTAAAATTGAAGGTAATGGGTTTTCTTTTTTTACCCATTTTAGAGCTTGTATGTAACAAGGTAAGGGTGTTGAAAAGCTGGAGGATTCAAACATGGTTTACAAAGATTCCTCTTCTCATTAGGTTTTTAATAATAACAATCTCTCCTTTTAATAATGTTAGGCTCTGATACCAATTTTCTAGAGCTCTACGAAGATTATAGTTAAACAACCTATAACATGGATTAGCCAAAGTCATACTTATAACCATCATCACTAATTTTTGGCTAGATAGCCTATCTCCTTTTTATAGTTCATCTAACCATAATCTTAATAGAGTTGGTAAATTGGTATCAGGGACTAACGTTATTATAAGGAGAGATTTTTATTATAAAAAACCTTATGAGAATAGTAATCTTTGTAAACCATGTATGAATCCTCTAGCTCTTCAACACCCTCAATCATCTGTGACTATAAATATGTACCTACTAAATCCACCTCGATAACCATATCACCTCCAATTAGCCACACAATTACAGAAAAATCCAACTACTTAAATGAGTTTACTTATCCTCTAAAAGACCAAAAGATAAAGGAATCTAAAGCCCTTTTTCTTAATCCTTATGATGCTTTTTTCCAAAACCTAACCCAACTAGAAATAAACCTTCAAAACCCTTGTAAAAAGACCTTATACTTTTAGCAAAGAATATGTTCAAGCCTCTAACTTTCATCAACACCAAATCCTTACTTCTCAAACTGAGCAATTTATAACTCTAGAAATTCCCCCAGAATTTTTTAAAATTTGGTTAAGCTAAGGGTACACCCATATCCATTTTGGAGTTATAACATTAGGCCTCACATATCACAGTAGACCAGGACTACCTATTTTTACTAGAGTTGCACTTCTAGACTCTAGACATAAATAGTATTATCATGTTGTGATAGGAACAATTAAAACCTCTATGAATGCTAGGTCAATAGTTTTTACCTTTTTCCTAAATTATAATCTAGCCTTATCAGACCCACATGCCTTATCAGCCTTGAAAGTCCAAATCTAAATCCTCAATGTTGAGCATATAGCTATAATAAAGGTGACAACCCTTCACTATCAGATTGTCTACTGATTATAAAATCATGATATAAATTTATCATTACCATCTGGCCAAAATGATGCTTTTTTCATAAAAGTAGACTCCTATAATTCTCCAACATGTATGTATATTCCAAAAAATTTCTAGGGATGAGTTGTTAACTTTATTCCTAGAAAAGTGGATAACATATTATAAGAAATATCATGAAGCAGTTGAACCAATTCAAAGTTCAGATCCAGTGTTTGTCAAAAAGCCTGATGGAACTATTGAAATAATTTTTAGGAGAAGACAGGAAATCTTCATGGTATTTAACACTCAGTTCTTGATTTATTCTTGTCAAATGGAAGAAAAGGTTCCTATAACTCATTTTGATGATGTTGGAAGACCAATTTATGCTTTTAAGTATGATGGTCATTGTTACTTGGATATGTATGATTATGATGATGATTATTTCTCTGATGATGAGAAAGATAAGAAAAAGAAAAGATCTACTAAAAGATATAATAAGAAAGTGTTAAAAAAGAGTTTGATGATAAGGATCCAATGGTGAGTACTTTAAGATAACCCTTATGAAAGTATGATTCTTTTATATCGTATTCTCCTCCTACCTGGTACCAAACCCTAAACACTAAAATACTACCACTAGAAGCCTACAAGCCTAAGACACTTCCATCTTTACCAAAACGTAAAGTAATACCCTTACCTTATTATAAACAAGCTCTAAAATGAGTAAAGAAAGAAAAATCATTACCTTCAATTTCAGCCTCCATTACCTCAAATTTGCATGTTTTAACCTTTAGACTTTCCACCTTTAAACCTTGAGACTGATGCTAAAAAAACATATAACCATATGTCCTAAACTCCAATATTGTTGATGCTAATGGAAGACCTAGAAGAACTACTCCTGCAGAAGAAATTCTAAATTGGCAGACATATAATGCTTATGCCTAAAATCAAAGGCTAAAGAAGATTTAAGAAAAAGTTGATAATGTTGTAGAACATATAAAATTGACTTATAATAGACTCTCTAATTTTGAATAATAGATGTGACATTTTCATTTAGAATTAGTGAGATAGATTGAATCAAAACATCAGAAGTTTATGTAGATTGTTAATAATAGAGGTACACTTACAAGCATTCAAATGAAATAAGTTGAATTTAAAAACTAAGAGCTTAGATCACTCAACTTGAGAAAGATTTGAGTATTAAAAGGGATTCATCAAAAGCTATGCCAAACTATTTTCTCCATATCCAATGGGATTTTTGTATAACCCTTTTCCTATATTGAGTTATTCAACCTTTATGACCTCAAATTTTTCAAGCCAGCCCTTATTTCCTAAAGCCTCTTCAGCATTGAATATACCTCTAGAATTTTAGGTATTCAAAAAATAAAAACCCTCTAAAACTACCTCCTAAAACCAACCCATTGAGACTATTAAGAAAAAAGGAAAAATATTACAATTTCCTTAACCAGAGATACCTAAAACTCCACTAATAGAAAAATGCAGCTTTCCCCCTCTTCTACTAAATTAATTGAAGCAAAAAAACCTCTATAAATGATGATGAATCCAATTACTTCATTTTTGGAGAAATGTGTTGTTAATACAATAGCCAGCTTTAAAATTGATTCTATCAAAGAAGAAAATTCAATGGCTGATTCTCTTGGAAGTGACTCTAGCTCCTCTGAGTCAGACTATGAAGTTCCTTTTTAGTTGATGGCTGATAGTGAAACCTCAAGGACCTGAGATCCTCATGTTGAAGAAGTAAGAGATCCCATAAAAGAAATAAGGGATTTTGAAACATAACCTCAACCTCAACCTCAACCTCAACAACAAGAGTCGCAAAAGTTTACTGCTAGTTGAAGCTGCTTTACTCTGGATGATATTCCTCCTACTCAATATAAAATTAGATTCTTAGACTGTAGAGCTTCGACTAATAGTAAAATGCTTCTCCCTAGAGCAGAGCTAAGAACTATTATTGAAACCTTTCTGGCAAAAGTGGTGGGAAAATTGGCAAATTGGTTTGCTTCACTCAATGTGTATGCTAAAGCACAATAGGTATATGCCATATCAGTTGAAGATTTTCTAGGATTCTTGCATTTTAAGTTTCTAAGAAAATGGGATGATGATCTTAAAGCTGCCAAGAAAGAGTTCTTTCACATGAAGTATTGTTCTTTGAAGAAGAAAGATTTGGATTGACATTTTCAAAATATGTCCACAAAGTTTTTTCTTTTAGGCAGAATAGCCAATCCAAATTTGAAGCAAGCTTTTGTAGGCTTTATTTCAGAGATTCTTACCACCAAGATGTTTTTGATTCTCTAGAAATCAAACTAGAAAGTTGGAAATGTTCCTTTAGGACATTTGTACTAAATAATGATTCAAGCCCATACACAGTTATGTGAGTAAAGAAAAGTGATCAAGATCTATTTAGGTAGCAAAAATAATCCTTTAGGGAAATTATCATATGACAGACCAAACCTATAGATCAAATGCAAAGATGCAGAAAATTGTATCTGTCTAGGCAAGAAAAGGCACCATTTCTTTAAGCTGAAAGGAAAAGGAAAAAAAGGAAAATCTAAGAAATTGAAGCATTACAAGAAGAGAAAGTTCCATGGAAAATAGAAGATAGACAGGTGTTACATTTATAGAAAAAAGGAATTTTGTAAAGAATAGTCCTTTAAAATAAAAAAAAAGGTAGAAAAGATGATTCAACAAATCCAACAAATTATATCAGTTGATCTTGATGATGCTGACCTCGAGTCACTCTTTTCAAAAGAAAAAGATCCTTCACTAGAATCCATTTTTACTGTTTGTGATGAATTAAATTCAAAATTTTCAGATTTTGAAGAACAAGCATTGCAATATCATAGTTAATTCCTGATTAATGATATGATTACCTTAACTCATGAAAACCATCCTATTCCATTATTCCCAATCCAAATTTACCTGACCAATTACTCTAAGCCTATAAGCTCATAGCCTTAATTAATACTAAAGCCAGAAAAACCATCCTTAACCCAGTAGCTCTACCAAAAAAATATTGGAAAAACCATTCTGAAAATTTTCATGCTGCTAGTAGGGAAAATTTTAAGACTACCTTGAAAACCAGATAGCCTATAAAAATTCAATTCCTTCTAGAATGTTATGTTTGGACTCATATTCGTTGTTTACCCATACCTAGTAAAGATATAGTTCTTAGATTTGATGTCGATTAGAAAATGAAATATCTAAGAATTTTTCCAAACGGGCTCTCTTTCAAGAAAATTTTCAAACATTTTACCACACTGTCCTCTATCCTTTTCATAGACAAAACCATTGCAACCATGGACCTTCAACCTATTCATGAATTTCTGATAAAAAAATGTAGCTCACAAACTCATACTGAGTTTGTAAAGAAATGTTCATTTCCTTTTTAGAAAAATCTAGATTTCTACATTTTATTTCCTTTTAAGCAAAATGAAGATGTGAATCCCACAAAGGTCACTCATCCAAGAATGACCCCCATAGACTTGAAACTTATAATTAAGGAATGTAAACAGTTAGAAGAATAAGGTCTGATTATGCCAACCAAATCAAAATGGGCATGTCAAGCCTTCTATATGAATAAACTATTAGAGCAAATTCTAGGCAAAAGAGATTGGTTATTGATTATCAACCCTTAAATTTCTTTTTAAGGGATGATAAATTTCCTTTACCAAACATCTCTTTATTATTTACCATCTTGGCAGGAGCAAAATTTTTTTCAAAATATGACTTAAAGGTAGGATTCTAGCAACTTGGAATTATAGAAGAAGGCAAATATAACACCAGGTTTTGCATTCTAAACCATCATTACCATTGGAATGTATTACTATTCAGTTTGAAAGTGGCCCCATCTCTATTTCAAAATGTGATGATTAAAATATATAAGCCTCTCTTGCACAATGCTCTAGTTTACATTGATGACATTCTTCTTTTCTCACTAAACATTGAAGCACATGATAAATTGCTCAAAAAATTTACTAATCTTACAATCAAATATGGAGTTATGTTGTTACCTACAAAGATGCAGATAGGTAAAGAAGAAATTGAATTTCTAGGAATGTAGTTCAAGGAAGGAAAGTATCACCTGAGTCCTTGTATTGTAGAAGAATTGTAAAGGTTTCCTAAAGAAAACTTGTCTATCAAACAAATTAGACAATTTCTTAGGATACTTAATTATCTCAATGATTTTATTCTTCACTTGACAAAGAAGACAACACCCTTATGAGCATTACTAAAGAAAAATCCTCCACCATGGTCAGTAGTTCAAACTAAAGCCATTGTTCAATTAAAAGCTTATATGAAGAAACTTCCAGACCTAAAAATTCCATTAGAAAGGAAGGTAATTCTTTAAACTGATGCAAGTGATCAATTTTGGGGAGCAATTCTCCTTGAAGAAGATAACCAGAAGAAGCGAAGAATTTTTGCTCATGCTAGTGGAAAGTTCATAAATGGAGAATGTCATTACCACTCAACCTTTAAAGAAGTCCTAGTAGTTAAATATGGAAGAAAAAAATTTGAATGACATTTAGTGGGACATCATTTGAAAGTAATCGTGGATTGTTCATCTTTTCCAAAAATGCTCAAATTCAAAGGAAAAACCCTCCTTCATCCTCAACTTCTGAGATGGAAAGAATGGTTTAGTAAATATGACTTTGAAGTTGAACACATCAAAGGAGAAGAAAACCTTATCCCTGATCTCTTGCATAGATCGTCAACCTCTTACAGTTTTAATTAAGGGTTTTACCTTTAATCTACATGTTACAACCCATCACCATTTTTCTTACAAAAAGGAATTCTACCACACCTATTGCCAAATATTTCCATAAACTTATTTAACCAAAAAGCCAACCAATAAATTTTTTTAGCTTTAATCTTATCTGATAAGAAATTATGGTCTAAATTTTTATAAAAGACTTGGGTTTTATCCAAACTATCCTTTCACCTGCATTTTTAGTTTTTTGGATCAAAATCTTGAAAAAGAGTTTTATGGGCCATTAAAACTACTAACCTTATTATAGTATCTCTATCATTTATATTGGATTGCTTTTGATTTATAGCCATTAAAGCTTGTAAAATATATCAAAATACTTAAAGAAGGTTAAAGATCAAATCATCATCTGTTGACTTTCATAAAATGGTTCTAGAATTTATCAAGATGGAAGTCATGGCTAACAAATGAAGCCTACACCCAATAGGTTTTGCCAACCATTGAATGTCATACCATTATTATCTTTAGAAGATCCTTCTTGAAGATAAGAGATGAATTTACCATAGTCCCTTATTTCAATATCTATGGATCGTACAAGCACTCAATGATTCATCACCTTATCTCTTATATTTGGCAAGAATTCCAAAGATTTATATTTTAAAAGAATGGAATCATTCTAAAAGAGATATGGCCAAAGATATCTGAAGGCGCACCATGGGAAACTTATCCATCAGAGTATGGATAAAAACTTCTAGCAAATAAAAGATTTTGGGAAGAGACATACCAAGTTGGAACCAGCTCATCATAAAGACTTATTGAAGAATCTTATCGAGAAGACCCATAAATACCTTTAGCAGGTTATTCACAAGATCCTGACTTCGAAAGCAATTACAATGGAGATAAAGGCAACCTCTCACTAAGTCACGAGCCTATAGTAAAGTATTAACCTTTATTAAAGAAGTTGTATTATTGTAACTGTGTGTTTTATTAATGGTTATCATGTCATGGCCACATTCTTAGTGTCTGTCCTTTTGTGGTGTTAATTGATTTTTCAATCAGGCTTATGCTTTGTATCCAGTGATCCTCATCACTATAAAAAGAGGTTTCTTATTGTTGCCCTAAATAGACACTACCTATTATAAATTAAACCATGAGTTTCTAAAAACCTCTTCTCTTCTTCTTTATGGTTTACTAGTAATGACTATCTACTCAAATTTTTAATTATTAAAGAGTATGCTTTGTACTTACCTCTAATTGGGATCTAGTACATAAAAAATTAATAATACATTATCTGATTTACCAACTCTATTAAGATTATAGTTAGATAAATTAGTTATTGTGATTATAAGTATAGCTTTGGCTAGTCCATTATATAGGTTTTTTAGTTTTGAAATGTGGATACAATTTGGAGAATTATAGGAGTCTGCTTTTATGAAAAGAGCATCATTTTGGTCAAATGGTAATGACAAATGTATGGCATGATTTTACAATCGATAGACAATCTAATTATGAATGGTTGTTGCCTCTGTTGTAGCTATTTGCTCAACACCAAGGATTAGGATTTGGACTTTCAAGGCTAACAAGGCATGTGGGTCTAATAAGGCTCGATTATAATTTGGGAAAAATGTAAATAATACTAACACAGCATTCAAAAAGGTTTTAACTATTCTAATTATAACATGAAAATACTGTTTATACCTAGAGTCTAGAAGTGCAAGGTAAAAATAGGTAGTCCTGGTCTACCATGATATGTGAGGCCCAACCTTATAGCTCCAAAATGGATATGGGTGTACCCTTGGCTTAACCAAATTTTGAGAAATTATGGGGGAATTTCAAAAGTTACCATTTGCTCAGTTTGAGAAGCAAAGACTTAGTGTTTATTAAAGCTTGAGGCTTGAATGTGTTCTTTGATGATAGTAGAAGGTCTTTTTATAAGGGTTTTGAACATTTATTTTTGGTTGGATTGAGTTTTGGAAAAAGCATTATAAGGATTAAGAAGAGGGACTATAGATTCCTGTATCTTTTGGTCTTCTAGAACATAAGTAGTTGGATTTTTCAAAGTTTAGATCCAGTGTTTATTATAAAGCCTAATGGAACTATTGAAATAATTTTCAGGAGAAAACATTAAGTCCCTATATTTTTCAACACTCTGCTCATGATTTCTTATTGTCAAATGGAAGAAAAGGTTCTTGTGACTCATTTTGATGATGTTGGAAGACTAATTTATACTTTTAAGAGTGATGGTCACTATTATTTTGATATTTATGATTATGATGATTGTTATTTCTCTAATGATGAGAAAGATAAGAAAAGAACAGATATGCCAAGAGATGTAGTGAGAAAGTGTTAAAAAAAAGGTTTGATAAGGAAGATTCAATCGTGAGTACTTTAGGACAACCCTCAAGAAAGTGTGATATTCTTATATTGTACTCTCCTCTTGCCTAGTATAAAACCCCAAACACTAAAATACTACCACTAGAAACCTATAAACCTAAGATATCTCCATCTTCACGAAAACCTACACCAACACCCTTACCCTATTACAAACAAGCTCTAAAAAGGGTAAAGAAAGAAAAGCCATTACCTTCAATTTTAGCCTCATAAATTTCTAAAACATTACCTCAAATTTGTATGTTTCAACCTTCAAACTTTCCACCTTTAAACCATAAGACTAATGCTTAAAAAACCATACAACCATATATCCTAAACTCCAATATTATTGATGCTAATGGAAGACCTAGAAGAACTACTCCTATAGAAGCAATTCTAAATTGACAAAAAGAATCAAAACATTAGGAGTTGATGTAGATTATCAACAATAAAGGCACGATAGTAAGCATTCAAATGAAAGAAGTTGAAATTCAAAAACTATGAGCTCAAATCACTCAACTTGAGAAAGATTTAAGTATTAAAAGGGATTCATCAAAAGCTACACTAAAACTATTTTCTCTATATCCAATGGGATTTTTGTATAACTCTTTTCCTATACTGAGTTCTTTAACCTTTATAACCTTAAATTTTTCAAGCCAGCCCTTATTTTCTAAAGCCTCTTCAACTTTGAATATACCTCCAAAATTTCAGGGATTTAGAAAGTAAAAACCCTTTCAAACTACCTCCCATAACCAACCCACTAAGATTGTTAAGAAAATGGGAAAAACAGTACAGTTTCCTCAGCCAGAGATACCCAAAACTCCACTAATAGAAAAAAATGTGGCTTTCCTCCTCTTCTATTGAATCAATTGAAGCAGAAAAAGCTCCGTAAATGATCATGAAACTAGTTTCTTCACTTTTGGAGAAAATATGCTATTAATACAATGGGCAGCTTTAAAATTGATTCTATCATAGAAGAAATTTCAACGACTAATTCTCTTGGAAGTGACTCGAGCTCCTCTGAGTCAGACTATGAAGTTCCTTTTTAATTGATGGTTGATGCTGAAACCTCAAGGACTTGAGATCCTCATATTAAAGAAGTAAGAGATCCCATAGAAGAAATAAGTGATTCTAAAACACATTAGCAAGACTCCCAAAAGTTTACTACTAGTGGAAGCTACTTTACTCTAGATAATTTCCTCCTATTCAATACAAAAATAGATTTTTAGAGTTTAGAGCTTGGATTAATAGTCAATGCTTTTCCTTAGAGCTAAGCTTAGAAACATGATTGAAACCTTTCTAGCAAAATGGTGGGAAAATTGGCAAATTGGTTTGCTTCACTTAATGTGTATGCCAAAGCCCAACTCATAGATGCCACGTAAGCTAAAGATTTCCTAGGACTCTTGCATTATGAGTTTATAGGATAATGGGATGATGATTTTGAAGTTGCTAGGAAAGAGTTCTATTATATGAAGTATTGTTCTTTGAAAAAGAAAGATTTGGATTGGCATTTTCAAAATAAGTCCATAAAGTTTTATCTTTTAAGAGGAACAACCAACCTAGATTTGAAGCAAGCTTTCGTACCCTCTATTCTAGAGATTTTTTCCACCAGGATGTTTTTGATTCTATAGCAACCAAACTAGAAAGCTATAGATGTTCCTTTAGAACATTTGTAATAGATAATGATTCAAGCCCATATATAGTTATGTGAGCAAAGAAAAGTGATCAAGATGTATCTTAGCAGCAAAAAGAATCCTTTAGGGAAATTATCATGTGACAAACCATACTTGTATATCAAATGCAAAGATGCAGAACAGTGTATATGTTTAGGTAAGAAAAGGTGCCATTTTCTTCAAGTTGAAAGGAAAAGGAAAGAAAGGAATACCTAAGAAATAGAAGTATTACAAGAAGAGAAAGGTCCATGGAAAATAGCAGACAAATAGGTGTTTCATTTATGGAAAAAAGGAAATTTTATAAAGAATTTTCCTTCAAAATAAAAAAAGGTAGAAAAGATTATTCAATAAATCCAGTAAAGTACAATAATTGATCTTGATGATGCTGACCTCGAGTCTCTTTTTTTAGAAGAAGAAGATCCTTCACCAAAATGCATTTTTGTTGTTTATCATCAATCAAATTTAGAACTTTCAAATTTTAAAGAAGAGCCACTGCAATATCATGATCAATTAATGATTAATCATATAATTGCCTTGACTCATGAAAACCATCCTATTCTATTATTCTCAATCCAAATTTACCCAATCAATTACTCCAAGCCTATAAAGCTCATAGTGTTTATTGATACTGGAGCTAGATTAACAATTATTAACCAAGTAACTTTACCAAGAAAATATTGGAAAAACCATTCTAAATATTTTCATGCTACTAATTGAGAAATTTTTGAGACAACCTATAAAAGTTCAATTCTATCAAAGATATAGTTCTTAGATTTGATGTCTATTGGAAAATGAATGATCTGAGAATTTTTCCAAATGGACTCACTTTTAAGAAATATTTTAGAAATTTTACCATATAGCCCTCTATCCTTTTCATAAACAAAACCATTACAACCATGGACTTTCAACCCATTCGTGAGTTTCTGATAAAGAAATGTAGTGCATAATCTCATATTGAGTTT
The DNA here is from genome assembly GCA_947683625.1 of Mallotus nudiflorus. Taxonomy (NCBI): domain Eukaryota; kingdom Viridiplantae; phylum Streptophyta; class Magnoliopsida; order Malpighiales; family Euphorbiaceae; genus Mallotus; species Mallotus nudiflorus. The sequence goes on along the minus strand of CANTUR010000377.1, from coordinate 278,459 downwards.
GCAAAGAAATGTTCATTTCCTTTATGGAAAAATCCATATTTCTACATTTCACTATCCTTCAAATGAAATGAAGATTGAATCCTATAAAGGCCACTCATCCAGGAATGACTCCCATAAACCTAAAACTTAAAGTTGAGGAATGTAAGTAGTTAGATGAACAAGGTTAGCAACCAAGTCAAAATGGGCATGTTAAGCCTTTTATATGAATAAACTATTAAATCAAATTTGAGGAGAAGAGAGATTGGTCATTAATTATCAACCCTTAAATTTCTTTTTAAGGGATTATAATTTTCCTTTACCAAAGATCTCTTCATTATTTACCTTCTTGGTGGGAGTAAAAATTTTTTCAAACTTTGATTTAAAGCTAGGATTTTGGCAACTTGGAATTAAAAAAAAGATAGATATAAATTCAGGTTTTGTATTCTAAACCATCATTACAATTTGAATGTATTACCATTTAGTTTGAAAGCGGCCCCATCTCTATTTTAAAAGGCGATGATTAAAATATATAAGCCTTTCTTACATAGTGCTCTAGTTTACATTGATAACATTCTTCTTTTCTCACTAAACATTAAAGCATATGAGAAATTGCTCAAATAGTTTGATGATCTTACATTCAAATTTGGAGGTATACTGTCACCCATAAAGATGCACATAGGCAATGGAGAAATTGAGTTTCTGGGAATGCAGTTTAAGGAAGGAAAGTATCACTTAGGTCCTCATATTGCAAAAGAATTGCAAAGGTTTCCTAAGAAAATTTATCTGTCAAAAAATTAGACAATTTTTTAGGATACTTAATTATCTCAAGGATTTTATTCCTCACTTGACAAAGAAGACAACACCCTTAAGAGCATTACTAAAAAAAATCCTCCACCATGGTCAGCAATTCAAACTGAAGCCATTGTTCAATTAAAAGCTTAAACAAAGAAACTTCTAGACCTACAATTTCCATTAGAAGGGAAGAGAATTCTTTAAACCGATGCATGTGATCAATTTTGGGGAGCAATTCTCCTTGAAGAAGATAACTAGAAGAAGTGAAGAATTTTTACTCATGCCAATGGAAAGTTTATAAATGGAGATTGTCATTACCACTCAGCCTTCAAGGAAGTCCTAGCACTTAAATATGGAATAATAAAATTTGAATTCCATTTGGTAGGACATCTTTTCAAAGTAATCATGGATTATTCATCTTTTCCAAAGATGCTCGAACTCATAGGAAAAACTCTCTCTCATCCTTAACTTCTAAGATGGAAAGAATGGTTCAATAAATATAACTTTGAAGTTGAACATATCAAAGGAGAAGATAACCTTATCCCTGATCTTTTGAGTAGACCATCAACCTCTTGTAGCAAACCCTTTCAATTGAGGGTTTTACCTTTAATCTATATGTTCCAACCCGTCATCATTTTTCTTGAAAAACGAATTCCATTAAACCTATCCCCAAATATTTCCATAAACTTACTCAACTAAAAAGCCAACCAATAAATTTTTGAGCTTCAATCTTATCTTATCATAAAATATGGTTTAGATTTTTATGGAAGACTTGGGTTTCATCCAAACTATCCTTTTACCTATATTTTTAGTTTCTTCGATAAAAATCTTGAAAAAAAGTTTTATTGGCCACTAGAACTACTAACCCTATTCTAGTATCTCTATTATATATATTGGATTACTATTTATTTATAGCAATTAAAGCTCATAAAATATATCAAAATTCTTTAAGAAGGTTAAAGATCAAATCCTCATCTATTGCCTTTCATGAAATGGTTCCAAAATTTATCAAGATGGAAGTCATTGGTAACAAATGAAGCCTACTTCCAACAGGTTTTAGTAGCCATTAAATGTCATACCATTATTATCTTTCAAAGATCCTTCTTGAAGATGAAAGATGAATTTACCATAGTCCCTTATTTTAGGATCTATGGATTGTATAGGCACTCAATGATTCATCACGTCATCTCTGATATGGATAAGTTGTCACCTTGGCGAGAATTATAAAGATTTATGTTTCAAAAGAATGGAATCATTCCAAAAAAGATATGGCTAAAGATATCTGAAGACATACCATGGGAAACTTATACAACAGAGTATAGATAAAAACTTTTGATAGACAAAAGATTTTGGGAAGAGACATACTAAGTTGGAATAGCTCACCACAAAGACACACTGAATAATATTATTAAGAAGGCCTATAAAGACCTTTAGTAGGATATTCTTAAGATCCTAACTCAGAAAGCAGTTATAGTGGAGATGAAGGCAATCTGTCGCTAGCCTATAGTAAAGTAGTCATCTTTATTAAAGTAGTTATATTATTGTATCTATGTGTTTTATCAATGGTTATCATGTCGTGACCACTTTTATGGAGTTTTTCCTTTTGTGGTCTTGATTGATTTTTCAATCAGGCTTTTGCTATGTATCCAATGATCCTTATCACTATAAAAGGAGGATTCTTGTTGTTGTTTGATGCAAAGAAGCCTGAATAGACACTACCCATTATAAATAAAAATATGATTTTTTTAAAAATCTCTTCTCTTCTTCTCGATGGTTTACTAGTAATGACTATCTCCTCAAATTTTTAATTATGAAAGAGTATGCTCTGTACTTTCCTCTAATGGGGATCTGGTACATTAAAAATTTAATAATACATGATATGGTTTACCAACTCTATTAAAATTATGGTTGGATGAACTATAAAAAAGGGACAGGCTGTTTAGTCAAAAATTGGTTATTGTGATTATAAGTACGACTTTGGCTAGTCCATGATATAGGTTGTTTAACTATAATCTTAGTAGAGATTTTGAAGATTGTTGAAGTACTTTATAAGCATTTTTTTTGCTACCAGCTCTTCCAACTGTGAGGGCATCAAAATAAAACCACCTAGCACCTTGCTCTGGTTGGATCTGAGGTTGTACCTTGACTTTTCATTTTTCCCTCCCCTAGAACCTTTATTTGGATGTTCCCTTATTGATGGAGGCTCATATGAAAGCTCATTTACTTATGTTTATAATATGAATCTCTTATCTCAAAGTTTTGGCAATCCTTCTTATGAATTTATACAAATAGCTATAGTCGATGTAATCATATAAATTAAATTAATGAAGGAATTGACGATCAATATATGAAAGATGCTTTTTTGTTTTTAAAAATATGAAAATATAGGGGTAAGTTTTTTACCTATACAATTAAAGTGCTGGTCTGTATAAATCAAGCTTTAAACTGTACACACAAAGAGTTGGTTTATACATCTCAAGTCATGGACTGTACATATCAAGCCTCAAATATACCATCTTATAAATTAGTTTGTTTAATTTGATCCAATAATTATATGTGAGTTATAGGTTCAGGTTGGGCTTTGAAAATCTCAAGTAATTATATTACTTAATGCATTTAGAATTATATATGATACATATATAGAAATAAATTATACCGAGGTTAAGGCTAAAAGATATACATTTGCAAATTTATAAAAATAAGTGTAATTGATGTAATCACATAAATTAAAATAATGAAAGAATTGATAATCAATTTACAAAATATGAAAATGTGGGGGTAAGTTATTGAGCACTGTAAATTTGAAATGTATGGATAAAGTATTGGTATGTACATATCAAGCTTTGAAATGTACACATGAAGAGTTGGTTTGTACATCTCAAGTCATGGACTGTACGAATCAAGACTCAAATATACAATTAAGTTTTCCTTAATTTCACTCTTCCTAGGTTTTTTTATTTGTTTGTTTCTAAGATTAATAGTTTTATATGGGTTAGAAAATATGTGATAGTTAAGCATTCTTCGACCTATAATCCCAAGATAAGCATTTTATGCACAAATCTTTACAATTAAAGACTGCCCCTACTTGCAACTAGGAAATTGAAACCAAATTGCCCTGCACCTTGCTCAGACTAGGTCTAAGATTGTGCCTTTACTTTTCATTGGTCACTACCGTATACCATTTACTTGGATGTTCCATTATTATTAAAGGCTCAAACGAAACTTTATTTACTTATATTTCTAATATGAATCTCTTTTCTTGATATTTTAATGATCCCATTTCTGTTCCAACTCAATATCTATGATTTTTGAAAAAAGTAATAAAAAGTGAAGGGTAATTTGGTGAGAATTGTCATAAAAAGGGTAAATTTCCAATTGTGCATGAAGAGTTGGCCTTTATGACAATGTAAGATTACATATCATAAATTTTTAATCATTTCTTTGTGTTGTTTTATGATGCATTTGCAAAAGGGTAGTACATTATAAATGATTAAAGCATTATGTGGATGTCATTATTTGTATTAACGGGAGATAAGACATACATGAATATTGTGAGCAACCTCTTTGGTTTTTTTTTTGTACTTTGTTATATAGTATAGTAGGGCTTTCCATTTTTGAGGGACATGGCAACTTTATCGAATAAAGACAAGTGATTGGTCTCGGGGGGATGAGACACTTTTAATTTTATGGAGTCACCACCTAATTTTTACAAAATTGGGAAAAGAAAAGGAACAACATAGGGTTACCCAACAACTATTGTCCCCAGTAGAGATTTATGGGTTCGGGGGATCACATATACTTCTTGACTATTTATCATTATACGATATTCAATGTATAGCTACTGCAACACCCTAGTTTCGATAGTGACAATTTATATAGCATTCACACAACACATCATATAGTATAAGATAATAAAGCTAAAATTCTATTACATCGCTTTCTTAATAAAATATATATGAAAAGGAAAAGACTGTGGAAAAGTTAATCTAATATGATTGATCTGCAAGGATAACACGACCATTCACACGACTTGCTCAATTTCATGAATAATAGGATGATCATGCATGCTTGCAATGATTATTTATGCTATGATTATGTATGATAATATAAAGGATGCATGAGGTCATCACTGGACTGAGAGCATGATGACTCTATTATGAATTATCAACTTTCCACATTATTGGTATTTACAATATGATTTCATGATTTTAGAAATAAAGGATGCAAAATAATGATATGAAGTGAGCATAATGAAGCATATATTATTCACAAAGCATGCAAATTTTCCAGTCTCATCACACAAGCACAAAATTATTCTCAAATGCTAGCGATAGTAAAATAAAATGCAGTGTGATAAAATAAATGTGCTAAAATGATTGTATGGTCCTCAGACTCGACTAAGCTTGTGTGAACTTTAAAGCTTTAGCTTTGAGAGATTATCAAGCTTTCCTTGTCGAGAGATTTAAAATGACAGTAGAATGATGCTAGATTGTATACCTTTGAAGCGTGCTTTGATAACGATGAGGCTTGGTTTGGTGGAAAAAGGGATCTAACAACCTAAAGGAAAGGCTGTGGGAGAGCAAAAACTATATGAAAAGGGATTTCCTACTTCTTCAATTGGACTGACTTTTGAGTGTCTGTGTGTGTCTTCACCTGCTCCCCCCCCCCAAAATAGGGTTTAAATGGGTTAATTTATAGAAAAAATGTGTAGAATGGGGTAGTGTAGGCGTGGTCATGCGCATATAAGGGGATTTTTGCATGTGGCCACGCATGGTGTGCATTTTCATGCACACTTTGATGCTCTACACGCTCTTTTTGAGTTTTATGCACGTTGTTCCAGGGTTAATTCCTAGTGTTTTTGGGCCTTTTCGACACATTTCTAAAGTCTGTTTTGCTAAATTCGGCCTCAATTCTAACACATGACACCTAGGGGTGTTTATACGCACTTCTAAGCGATACACATTGATACTCAATTACCATTCCAGGACCACTTTTGAAGGTTTTGGAGTCTTATAAATGTTTTTTTGAAGTCTGTTTTATTAAAATCAAAATCTATTTTTTTCACAAAGTTGGGTCACTATCTAACAAAATGCGCACTAGCCCAATGAGCTGAGTATTCTGAGAGGAGTTTTCTCAAAATAAAACCTCTTGTTGTTTTGATAATTTTTATTTCGCAAGGTCAGAGCTTAACTTAATGGCTTGGTGATCTATTTTTCACACTGGTGGGTTCAGTTAGGTGTTTTAAGGTTGCACACTTCAGAGGTGTTATAAATGAGCATACCCTAGTCATCTCGAGGATTCATTTCATCATTGCTTGGGACAATCAAATTTAAGGTATCATAGTTTCCCCTACTTCATATGTGTTGCATAGCCACCTAGCGCTAGTGTCAATACATGTGAAGCAAATGCAAAGACGCAAAAACCATTTTAGCAATGAGAGAGGTACTTATTGTCTTTAGACGTCTTATCAATATTTAACTATAGTTACTATGTTTTGATTTTCGCCGTTGTTCTATGACTGGGTCATCATGCAAGGTTCCATTTAGGACATATGCAAGCTTGTGATTCATGCAAAGTGCATTGGGATTTATACGACTATGACCTTCTCAATTGTCACTCAAATAAAGATTTTGCTAAGTAAAAAAAGATGCAACTATAACCTTTCTAGGTTTCACACAAAATGAGGATGCTACTAAACAAATGAAAATATGACTATAACCTTCTTAGGTGTCATGCAAAATGACGGTGCTACCAACCAATAAAAACGCAGATGTGACCTTAACGTTCTTAGGTGTTATGCAAATGAAGATGTGACTATAACCTTCTTAGGTGTCATGCGAAATGAACATGTGACTATAACCTCCTTAGGTGTCACGAAAATGAACATGCGACTATAACCTCCTTAAGTGTCATGCAAATGAACATGCAACTATAACCTTCTTACGTGTCATGCAAATGAACATGCGAATATAACCTTCTTAGGTGTCACGCATAATGAACATGCAACTATAACCTTCTTGGGTGTCACGTGAAATGAGCATGCGACTATAACCTTCTTAGGTGTCATGTGAATGAGGATGCTACTAAGTAAAAGAGACAAAACTATAACCTTCTCAAGTGTTATGCAAAATAAGGACGTGACTATAACCTTCTTAGGTGTCACGTGAAATGAACATATGACTATAACCTTCTTAAGTGTCACACAAATGAGGATGCTACTAAGCAAAAGAGACATGACTATAACCTTTTAAGGTGTCATGCAAAATGAGGATGCTACTAAGCAAATGAAAATGTGCCTAAGCAATATAGATGCTCTTAAGCAAAGTGAGGATGCTTCAAAGCAATGAGAAGATACTTATAAGCAGTTAAAGTGCTTCTCAATAATATGAATGATGTGAGAGTGCTCATAAGCTATGTGAATGCTTCTAAGCAATTTGAATGCTTCTACATAATGTGAGAATGCTTATAAGTGATGTGGATGCTTCTAAGCAATATGGATGCTTCTAAGCAGTGTGAATGCTTATAAGCAATATGAGAATGCTTCTAAGTGATGTGGAAGCTTCTAAGCAATGTGACAGCTCTTTTAAGCAATGTGACAGTGCTTCTAAGAGATGTGAGAGTGCTCTTAAGCAATGTGAATGCTTCTAAGCAGTGTAAGGGTGCTTGTAAGCGATGTAAAGATGCTTCTAAGCAATGAGTGAGGTAGTAGTGATGATGCAATAATGATGCCATTATTTGTCATGTTAAGGATGTTATTTTGATGATTTAGAGTAAAATATCCTTATAGTGAATTTTCTTTGCTCTTCTTATTTTGTAAAATGTTGAGTTTTTTAAAGTGAACGGTGCACACATAGTGTCTTTAGATAGATGGAGTCCTCATCAGTGTACTTTTGTGTGAGTTTAGTGCATGTTTTATGCTCAAATGGAAGTTTAAGACTATAGAAGTGAGTGTGCAAAGTCTCAAAGTGCGTATAAAACCAAAGAACAGGGCATGGAAGGGAGAAGTATGTGTGACTACATATGGGGGGTATGTGATCATGCATCTGGCGCATGGTCACACACTTCCCCCCTTCAGGCTTTATTTAAATGGCCATTTTTGGAGGTCTTTGGAGGCTTTGTCCAGACTTCTTTAAGTGTTTTTTGACTTTTCTTGACCTCTTTTTTGGTTTGGGTGCTTTCTGCTCTATTTTTGTTCCTATACTTCTGCATAAAATGGAGTTCCCCAACATTCCTAAGGGTTTAGAAGACATTTTTATTGATGTTGATATTGATCATGAGGGTGACTTTACAAAGGCTACTTTAGTTAGGACATCTACAATAGGGACTAGCACATATGGTGCTCAAAGTTCTCAACCATCCAGGCTTTCTCAGGGAGATCCCTGTTGTTTATAGCTTGGAGACTCACGCTTGGGTGCATCATCATTGTGAGGTAGGTCCTTCTTTGCCCTTTATTTTTTAGAGCTTGTTCGTCGACTGTTTTGCTATTTATTTTGTTGTATGAGATTGTTGTAGCTATAGCTCTGTAGCTCTTGTTGTAATTATCTATCTAGCTTTATTGTAAATGCTAGTGGCTAATAGCTCTTGCTTTTTTTATTTTTATGATTGTCTGCTTGCCATGATGCTTTTCTTTTGTTTAGATCCTGTTAAATGATAGAGAGAGAGATGTGTTAGTATTTAGTAGTTATGCAAATGTTTGATAGCATACCTATTATTTGTCACCTCGTAGGTATGTCACTATACTGCTTAGTAGTTTCAATAGGGTCAACATATACTATTAAGGTCTCCCAATGTGTGTGAAGCAGATAGTTGTCGGGAAGGGCTTCAAAGGAGTGATTATCGCAGTGTCTTATGATTCATATGCATCAAGTCAGATTGTTATGTATGCATTGATATAGCAATGGATGGATACAATGCATACTTTCCATCTGCCTATCAGGGAGATGACTATTACCCCTTTGAACTTTACTGCCATCATGGGCTTGAGCTTTTTCGAAGAACCCATTCCTTTTGGTGATGAGGAGTGTTCCACTGTTATGACGAGTAGGCGTCTCACGAGGGATTTTCTCGGGGTAGTCACTCCTATGAAGTTTGGTTGCCTGTATCTTGCTCAGTACACTGAGTTTGTTTCTTCTGTGTGGGCTTTGTATGATGATGGTCTTATCTCAATGGAGTAGCTGGCTTGCTACTTTTTATTTTATTTGTTAAGTGTTGTTATCTTCCCGAACCCTTTTGGGTACGAGTGATATGTGATTACTACCCATCTTGAGAGATCTAGATGGCTTGTCAAGCTATTACTAGGGCACTGCTGCCTTCACTCATATGTACTCTAGACTTAATGCAACATGCCGAGGTGGCTCAAGGATCTATGAATGCTTATTCATGCTAGACATGAGTAGGAGTTCTGTTGTCTGTTCTTTTGCTTTTAGTTTATTATTTCTGACCCTCTGATTTTGATAGATCTAGGCATGTGAGTTCGGGATTCTTCCTCGTCCTTCCATTGATCATTTCTAGGAGGATAGCTTCCCTCATTATTCTCACTGGATCCGGAAGACTACTAATTTAATTAAGGATTGCATGGTAGCTCGACACCATATGAGGAAGCTATCCCCTGATCAGGTATGTCTAATTCTTATTGTGTTAGTTGTTCCTTTTTTAGGGATCTTTCATTTATTGTTGTCCCTTTGAGTAGATCTTTCTTTGTTGATGGGTGGTGAGATCTCACTGGATGACAGAGATGGTGGCTATATGGCAGCTGACAAAGAGATGAGTGTTGCTCTCTGGCCTCGTTGGGAGGGTGTGGTATTTTGGTGAGCGAGTCCATCCTTGGTAGGATGGCCTATACATGAGGAAAGTTCCTGTCCCTCCCCCTAAGGACATGTTTTGGAGCCATAAACTCTACAGTGACAATCATGCAACTATTATGATAGGATTCCCCCTTGAGAGCCTCTTGAAGAGTGAGGGTTTGCCTTATGTTGATGTATTGATCCTGTAGCTAATTGATCTCGTGGCTAGTGGGACTTTTCCTATGCCTCCACCTTCATAGACAAATGCATCTCATCCCTTGGGTTTGAGGGTTAGACCATCATGCAGGTTGTCGAGAGTCGCTTCTTCTAATTTGATAAGCTTTTATTCCTATTTTGGTGCAAGAACATAATAAACATTATTAGTAACAAACTATAATTAACATGAGTCATGAGAACTTATCTGCATCAATGCCGGAGGAGATGTGGATCTCGCTTTGAGGAGGATAAGGGCATGCTCCGCACTAAGGTGACTGCTTATGCCAGTGGCTTCTAGCAGTACTATCCTTAGGGACTTGATGATCTAACCATCTTTATCTTTGCTTAGGACGAATATCCTTGGTAGAGCAATGAGCTTTGATTTGCTTAAACCTGGCTTTCCTCAATTGGGTGTTGCTCCTACCAATGCTACCCAAGTTTATGTTCTTCACTTATTCTTGCCTATATTTCATTTATTTAGTGAGTGGAGGTTAATTTATTTGCTTGCTTTTGTAGATTCCTATATCCTCTAGTCAGTACTGGTATACTATTGCTAGGAGTGCGCAATAGTGCTTGTTAGAGTTTGCCACTACTCAGAGGGTATGCCTTTTTTATTGTACCTATTTATTTTATGCCCATGCTTTATGTATAAGTGTATGATATGCAATGTGTAATGCAAGTTGAGCACCGTCTCGCTAGTCTTGAATGGGAGTAGGAGCGTGCAACTTATCATGATCGTATTAGTGAGCTGGAGTCACAGCTAGCATCCTTTGCGATGAATGATGATGAGCTAAAATTAGACAGGGGGATGCTTGAGCAAGATCAATGCTTACTTTTGATGGTAGCCACGATCAATGTAGTTGCTTTAGGAGCTAGGTGTAGGACTTTTGGCCTATGGTTTGCTTTGTTGTATTATTTTCCTAAAGTTATGGACTCTGGGTGTTATATCTAGGCATTTGTCTTGCATGTTGTATAATGCTTGTACGATGATGACTGTATATGCTTATTGTTGTGTATCGTTGATGATGATGTTTGCTATTACTATTGTTTGCCTTTTTCCCCTTTTTTGCCTAAAGCATCTCCTTTTGGAGCTTTTTGCACTTAGTTGGGTTTTCTTTTTCTTCCTTTTTTTTTTGCCTAGGGTGTCTACTTTTGGAGCTTTTCACACATATATGTTTTTTTTTTTTGCTATACAATAGTGGCTTATCTCAAGGAGTGAGCTTAGAGAGGATGGTAAAAATCATGGTCATGTAATGAAAGAAAATGCAAAGCATGCTTAATGTAATTCATGATGATAAAATGTGTTGCACTTTTCAAAGACATTTTGCATAAATTGGCAATCATTCTCATTTCATTGTAATCATTTAAGAAAAGCATTGGTACAAATTTTAAATTTGAGGTTACCCCTGTCCTTAAATAGCCTTTTTAGGTTTTCTAGTTAAGTATTTTCTCTCTTTCCCTAATTTTTGCCTGAGCTACTATTTAGGTTTTTAACTCAAAAAGATGATTTTTTTTGCCTTAGACATAGTACTTCTTCAGGCGGTCTATATTGACAGGTTCAGAGAATTCATTGCCTTCATAATCCATTAGCTTAACTACTCCTTTTAATAAGACATGTTTGACTAGGAATGGGCCTTCTTAGTTTAGTTTGAATTTCCCTTAGGGTCTAAAATGTTTTTTCTTGCTTGCTTTAGCACCTAGTCTCCTGCTTTCACACTCTTATGTTTTATTAATTTGATGAAGGTTTTAGCTAGTCGAGCCTGATACAACTGTGTGTGGTATAAATCCTTGAGCCTTTGGCTATCTAAGAGAGTGAGATTATCGTGCCTCTATTGAGCCCACTGTACTTTTGGAAATTCAAATTCAATTGCTAACCAAAGAGACTTGATCTATGTTTCAATTGGCATAACTACTTCTAATCCATACACTAATAAGAAAGGAGTTACCCCCGTTAAAGTTTTGACTGTTGTTCGGTACCCTCATAAGGTATATGGTAATCTGTCTACCTAGTCTCGGTAAGTCTGAGTCATCTTTGACAAGATCTTTTTTATGTTCTTATTTATAGCTTTGATGGCTTCATTTTCTTATGGTCGGTAAGGAGAAGATTTGTGATGTTCCACCTTATAACTCCTTAGTAGCTCTCTAACTTCCCCTTGGAATTGGACACTGTTGTCAAAGATGATGTGATGGGGGATCCTATATTGATAGAACAAGTTTCTTTTGATGAACTTAGCCACTTTCTTGGCTCCTATCCTTGTGAATGATTCTGCTTCAACCCATTTTGTAAAGTAGTCCACTGCCACTAGGATGAATCTATGTCCGTTCGAGGCTGCCGAGTGGATTTCCCCAATTATATTTAGTCCCCATACTGAGAAGGGCCATGGAGAGGAGATGTAGTGTAGTTCTATTAGGGGAAGATGGTTGACATTCTTATGGATCTGACACTTATGGCATTTCCTTACAAATTTGATTCAGTCTTCCATTATCATCATACAAAAGAACCCTTGTCTGATTAACTTCTTAGCTAGGATTGCTCCATTCATATGTGTACCATAAACACTCTCATGTACTTCTTCTACTACTCTTGCAGCCTTAATTTCATTTAGACATCAGAGTTGTAAACCATTTAAGGTTCTTTTGTATAACACACCCTCGTGCGATGTGAATTTTAATGCTAGTCATCAGATGACTACTTTGTATTTTTCATTTGCTTGATTAGGATAGCCTCATTCCTTTAGATATCTTTGGATGACATAGAACCAAGGCTTTTCAACTATTTCTATCTTTCCTATTATATAGTTTTTATGACAAGGTTATCCTAATCTGAGTAGAATCAGAGGCTTCATAGGCATTTTGGATAGCCCTTCCTATACTGATGCTAGGGAAGCAAGTGCATCTGCCATCTGATTGTGATTCTTGGGGAGATGAATGAATCTGCATTTTCAAAAGGACATGGTAATTAGCCTTAAGTGGTCTAAATAAGGCTTTAAATTTTGCTCTTTCAGTTCCCACTCTTCCGTGGTATGATTGATTACTAGCATAGAATCTTTGAAGATTTTGACTTCTATGACATCTAGGGCTATCAATGCTTCTATTTTGAGTGTGCATGCCTTATATCCTACTTTATTGTTTATGAATATAAACTTGAGCTTCTTAGGAATTGGTACCACTTTACCTTTTAGAGATTATAGTATGACACCGACTCCTGTGCTAAACTGATTAATTGCTCTGTCAAAGTACATATGCCATCCTTGGATCTCAATGGCTGAGCTGAGGCCATATAGGAAGTCCAATTGGATTTCTTTTGAGTCTTGAAATGGGGTTGAGAGATAGAAATTCAGCCACTGCTCTCCCTTTTACTGTCTTCCTAGTAAGATATTGCGCATCGAATTCTGTTAGCAGTACGAGCCACCTGGCAAGTTTCTCTGCTATAGAGGGAGCTTCATAGAGGTACTTCATTAGGTCCATCTTAGACACGGCCTAAATTTTGTGAGATTGAAAATAGTGTCTAAGTTTCTTCATTGCTCATACCATTGCCAGGCATATCTGTTCAAGTTGGTTGTACTTCACCTCATACGTCAGCATCTTCTTGCTCAAGTAGTAAATTGCATGTTCTACTTTTATTTCTCCCTTTTGGGCTAACATTGCACTGATTGCATTCCCTTTAATGACCAAATATAGGGTTAGAGGCATCCTTGGTTTAGGTGGTCTTAAAACTGGTGGGTTGGCTAGGTAGCTTCTAATCTTATTAAATTCTAGCTGACATTGTTCATTCCATTCAATTGGTTGATCTTTTCTAAGTAGCTTAAAGATCAGTTCACACACTGCTAGCAACTTAGCGATGAATCTGCTAATGAATTGTAGTTTCCTTAGAAACCCTCTAATTTCTTTCTCTATTTTAGGTGTTGGCATCTCTCTGATGGCTTTTGCTTTGTCTGGATCCATTTCAATCCCATTCTAACTAACAACATACCCCAACATCTTTCCTGAAGTGACCCCGAATATACATTTCTTCGGACTTAGCCTGAGACTATACTTTTTAAAGCTTCTGAGGAACTTTTCAAGATCAGAGCGGTTTTCTTTCCTGGTTCTTGACTTGACCATCATGTCTTTGACATATATCTACACTTCTTTGTGTATCTAAAGTGGGTCAAATTGTATACCCTAGTCTCTAAGACATAATATAGAGAAAGTAGAGTATCGAACAGTTAGGAATTTGGAGCAATTTTATATTAATCGAGTAGATACTTAAATGGATAGAAAAAACATTATAATATAAAATATTGAATGTTCTAACTGTCCTAAAATTACTAAGAATTACAAATTACTCTAATTAGTCTCTAAATGTACTAACAAGAAATTCAATTAATATTCATTAAAAGTACAATTCATAATTAATCAAGAACTATGATAATTAATAAACACATGAAATGACTAGATAATGTGACCTAAAATCCTTAAGTGCAACTCTCATTGTCAACTAAGGTTATTTCCATCTAGAGTCTATAAGCACTCTTGTGTCATTGTAGAGATAAACAAAAATCATGAAGTTCCATGCCAATTCTTTGACCCCTCAAAGTGGATTTCTTATCTCTAGGTACTTTCCTAACCTTTAATTGAATTCAATTGCATTTCCACAAAAATGCCCCAACTCTCATTGTGAATATTTGACTAATACATCATATATGGTGATCAAACATATATAACACAATTAAGCACTCAATTGAAATCAAATCATTCATACATTATAAAAGATAAAAGTGTAGTTCATAAATTAATTCATCCTTGCAATTCTAATAAACAAGGAATTAGTCAAGATACATATTGATAATTGTCAAATAACTATAAGAAACTAATATAAACATCAAGTAAACTAAATAAAAGAAAAGAGAAAAAGAGATAGAAATTATGTTGATGAAATCTCCCTTGCTCTCCATTATGTTACATGATATTGAATAGCCTCCTTAATTATCTTCCATGATTCCTTAAAAAAGTATGAATTCCTTCACACTATCTAATTTAGCAAATAAAACTACATATTACTAATTCTTTCTAATCCATCAATTATGTGTTTTTTTTCCTTTAAAATAGAGCTAAGTTGATGTATTTATAAACTTCTTGGCATCCCAATTCGTGTCCTTTTGAATGGATGTGAAAATGAAGAGATGTGATGGAAAGGTGTATTAATGATGAGTCGGCACCATTGTGCCAAGTCAGGAGTAACTCAACACCATGACCCTCTGTTACGACTTGACACTACTGTGCGAGTCGGCATGATCTCTTATCTACAATACTGGCCAGTGATGACTCAGCACCACTATGCAAGTCGGCACTTATGCTTTCTATCATGACTGGCACCATTATGCATGTCAGCACGCCTTACTTTAACCCTTGTCTTGACCTTTCTTGAGCCTTTCTTCATTCCATAGTATTCAAATGCAACTTTAAGCATGAGATTAGCCTTCAATAACCTATAAATCATAAAAACAACATAAAAGCACACAAATAACAACTATAACATAATAATTAAATACAATGCAAATGCAAACTAAAGAAAAAGTTAAGAAAATGAACCTAAATAACTATGCTATTTTGCATATTATCAAATTCCCCCATGCTTAGACCTTGCTTGCCCTCAAGTAAGACATAATAATCCAAATGGGAAATAAATAAAATTTTATCTTCTTTAAAATATATATAGTTATCTTAACAAGTACCTTAACCATGAAAGAAATTAGGAAAAAGATAGTTAATAACTAAACTTTCAATGCTCAACAATGATAAAGAAAACAAATTCCATAGCATAAGTAAAAAGTTTAACAATTTATCTCAACTTATTAAGAACAAAATCAATAATATAAAGTCAAAGTGCTAACCAAGCTACCTAGCCATAATGTTCATTCTTTAAGCTTAGGATTTATAGGAACAAAAGTAGCCATGGGACAAGGATTAAGCACACACACTAAACCACAATTCTTATGGAGTTTTTAGATGCATAATTTTTTTAGAATGGGTGCATTCTTTTTGAATGAATGTAATTGAGGAGCATACTCACTTACACATAACTTACTTGAAATGCATCAACTTGTGATGTCATACATTCTTTCTGAATGAATGTAATTGAGGAGCATGCTCACTTACACATAACTTACTTAAAATGCATCACATCAACAAACATCAATTTTCTTTTTGTCATATATCTTTTTTTTTACTGTATCCTCATCCATTACTGAAAAGCTAGTTACTTGTACTATGGCTATAGTTTCCCTAAGGCTACTTTTATCCTTAAAAAATAAGCTTAAATCCTTATCATCTTAGCATTAAGCATAGTTAGAAAGTTGACTAAACATTCTTTAGATTTTGAAAATAATAAAAAGAGATAAAAAGAAAAAATGTAAAACCTATACTAAATGAAACTTTTAAATTCTACCAATTGAGCATAAAAAGATAATTACTAACATAGCATAAAAAGAAAACCTCAATCATAATCAAGATGAACTTGGAAAAGAAACTACTTATGAATGTGGAGAAGATAAAATTATGCAAAATAAAGCATAGGTGACACATAATAATAAAGCATAAGCCAAAAACATAAACTTACATATAATTAAATAACAACTACTACTTCTCCCTCCCCCACACTTAGAAATGCACATTGTCCCCAATGTGAATCTTAAAAATGAAAGAAAGAAGGAAAAAGAAAAACTCCCCTAGTCCTCCAAAGGAGATGGTGGAGGAGACTCAATAGTGTAACCGAAATGGGTGAAAAATTGATTCATTTTAAATTCCATCCATCATTAGTGGCGGTCAAGTTATCGATTTGAATTCTCCATTCCAATTAACTGACATTGAATTACCCTTTAAGTCTCTAAAATTTACTCCAAAAGATAAGAGTCACCACTAAAAGAGCCACTAGAATCACCTTGCTTTAAGCATGACAGGAGAGGTATAAAGTCCTGTGGCTCCTCTCCACGAGATCCTTCCTCACTTGCGTCCTTGTCTTGTTCTTCTGTAATGGGCTAAGGATAGGCTAGACCTCTCCAACATGATAAAGACCATGCCAGAATCAATTGGAAAGCATCATCCATAACTTCTCCATGCACAAATGCTTGCTTAGTAAGATATGAATACTCAACAACAGGGGTAAAATCATCAAGGTTAACATTAAGAGACTTAACTATAATACTAACATGACTATGTGTAAGTGGGGCATCTTTCTGTGAAGCACAAGTCAAGAGTTGATTAAAATTTCAATAAGTCCAACATACTAGTTTCTTAGTATGAATGCACCACATCAGAAAAATTATTGTGTAAAGACTATTAAATTCTGACTTATGAAAAACAACACATGCAAGGACTTTGTGCAATAACCAGAATTTCAAATCCTTAATAAACATAGCCTTGCCTTTTTTTTAAGTTGAAATGGTGTGTGCAAATTAGTTAGAAATGTCCAAAACTCATTCAATTTAAAGGATGGTGGGGGATCATATAACCCTTTTTTTTAACCAAAGACACATTACATGAGAGAGTATGTTAGTTGATGATTCTTACCTAACATGCAAAACTCCAAAATATGAGAATCATGAGAATTAACTTCTAATGATGTATAGAACTTAGTAATCAATTCAACATAAGTATTTTCTTGCATAAAAATAAATTTGTTAAGCCCATATGTAGTCAATAGTTGAGTAAAAGAATCATGCATACCAACATCATTAAGAAGAGAAGTAGGAATATGCGTACAACCAATTATTTCCCTAAACTTAAGAGTGGTGAATCTAGCACCCTCCTTATATGAAAGAATGGGGAATTTGGCTTTATAAGTGGGTGCAAGGTCCTCTTCTCTTTGATGCTCTTCCTCTACTTGAGATCTTTTTAATGTAGAGCCCTTAGTTTTACCCATTTGTAAAAGAAAATGATAGATAGAAAATGGAGAAGAGTCTGCTAGGGTGGAAGTGTACAGAAGAATAGAAAACTAAGTAGAAAAATAAAGAAAAAGAAAAAAAGATAAGAAGAGAAGATAAGTATATAATGGAATAAGAAACGTATGGGATTTATAAAGGTGGAGTGTGAGAAGTTAAGAGTAGTTATATAGACTAGGGTGTAGGGAAAGGTTGAAAGATCATTACCTTTATTGGGAAGGGGCATGACTTATCATTTTGAGTCATATTTTTTTTGTTTTTTTAGGAGTTGTTATGATAATAAGAAGAAAAAAGAGAATAAATTGAACAGGTGATAAAAAAAATGAAGTAAATACATCAAAAAATATAAAAAAAAAAGTAAAAAGAGTACCAAAAATAATAATTTGAAAATGGAGAAAAGTTGTAAAAAGGCATGAGTCGGCACCATAGTGATGACTCGGCACCGGATGGCTCTGTAATGAGTCAGCACCATGGTGACGACTCAGTACGGAGCCATACACATAAGGGCAAGTCAGCACATATGTGAAGACTCCCCATACTTTAGCCTCTGTAACGAGTCAACACCATGGTGATGACTCGGCACAAAGCCAAAGTGACAATATTTCAACTTATACTTGATTAACAAATTCAATTTTATGTATGTATATTGTTTGATCAAAATAAAATGTGTATAAAAGAAAAGCATATGCAAAAAAAAAACTAGAAAAACATCAAATAAAATAAATTTATAAAAGAATATGTAAAATAAAGGATTAACATAAATTTAAATGATTACAATAAAATAAATACTAATAAAACTATAAATGCTACTAATTCTAAAATGCGGTTCAAGTAAATCCAAAGTAAATGACATAAAATATTAGTGAATAACTTAAATAAATAAATAGAAAAGATAGAATGAGAAAGTAATACCATGCTACATTTAGTGGTCTATAGCTTGACCATACCTTGGCTTACTAGCCTTAATTTGGCTTGTTGAAGCTTTCCAAAAGTTATTGGTAGCAATGGCTGGAGCTACAATCACTCCAAAAACTACCTGTTATGTAGGACATGGCAAAATCGCCTAATGTTCGTCTTTCTGGTTCACCCATATTATTCAAATTCTATTGATTCACTCTTCTCTTACTTTGTTCCCTGCGTAAAACACATAAAATTAATTCAATTTTAGAATCAAAGTATAAAGTATTATCACTAACACTTTTAGTAAGCATCATAAAAAGTAAAATCATAATTAAATAATAGAAATTAATAATTACTAAACTATAATATATATATATATATATATATATATATATATAATGCCTAAAAAAACTTTTCTCTACCCTAAATTAATAAAAATTCAAAACAAATTCCCTAGCAACGGTGCCAAAATTTGAAGCGAGTCAAATTGCATACCCTAGACTCTAAGACTTAGTATAGAGCAAGTACGGTTTCGAACACTTAGGAATTTAGAGCATTTTATATTAACCGAGTAGATACTTAGATGGATAGGCAAAAAATTATAATATAAGATATTGAATGTTCTAACTATCCTAAAATTACTAAGAATTACAAATTACTCTAATTAGTCTCTAAATGTACTAACAAGAAATTCAATTAATATTCATTAAAACTACAATTCATAATTAATCAAGAACTATGATAATTAATAAACATATGCAATGACTAGAGAATATGACCTAAAATCCTTAAGAGCAACCCTCATTGTTAACTAAGGGTATTTCCATCTACAGTTTGCAAGCACTCTTGTGTCATAGAGATAAACAAAAATCATGAAGTTCCATGCCAATTCTTTAACCCCTTAAAGTGGATTTCTTGTCTCCAAATACTTTCCTAACCTTTAAGTAAATTCAATTGCATTTCCACCAAAATGCCCTAACTCTCATTGTGAACATTTGACTAATACATCATATGTGGTGATCAAGTATATATAACACAATTAAGCACTCAATTAAAATAAAATCATTCATATATTGTAAAAGATAAAAATGTAGTTCATATATTAATTCATCCTTGTAATTCTAATAAACAAGGAATTAGTCAAGATACATATTAATAATTGTCAAATAACCATAAGAAACTAATGTAAATATCAAGTAAACTAAATAGAAGAAAAATGAAAAAGAGATAGAAATTATGTTGATGAAATCTCCCTTGCTCTCCATGATGTTACATGATATTGAATAGCCTCCTTGATTATCTTCCTTGATTCCTTAAAAAAGTACGAATTCCTTCATACTATCTAATCTAGCAAATAAAACTACATATTACTAATTCTTTCTAATCCATCAATTATGTGTTTTTTTCCTTTAAAATAGAGCAAAGTTGATGTATTTATAGGCTTCTTGGCATCCTAATTCATTTCCTTTGAATGGATGTGAAAATGAAGAGATATGATGACAAAGTGTATTAGTGCCGAGTCAACATAATAACTTGGCACCATGACCCTCTATTACGACTCGGCACCACTGTGAGAGTCGGCACAATCTCTTATCTACAATACTGGCCAATGACAACTCAGCACCACTATATGAGTCGACATTTATGCTTTCTATCACAACCGGCACCATTGTGCAAGTCGCCACACCTCACTTTAACCCTTGTCTTGACCTTTTTTTAGCCTTTCTTCATTCCATAGTATTCGAATGCAACTTTAAACATGAGATTAGCCTTCAATAACCTATAAATCATAAAAACAACATAAAAGCACATAAATAACAACTATAACATAATAATTAAACACAATGCAAAATGCAAACTAAAGAAAATGTCAAGAAAATGAACCTAAATAACTATGTTATTTTGCATATTACCAGTATCATGTCATGGAACATTGCGATTGCCATCCTCTAGTAGGTTGGCCGTGAAGCGGGTAGAATTGTATAACCCTAGTCTCTAAGGACTTAGTATAGAGCAAGTCGAGTGTCAAACACTCGGGATTTGGGAAGAATTATATATTAACCGAGCAAATAGTCAGATGGATAGGCAAAACTAAATCAAATAAAATTAGTGATCTAATTGTTCCTAATTACTATAATACTAAACAAAATAAAAATGCAATATATATATAAGAGAAGCAAAAATCATAATGTAAACAACAACTTATAAGAATTTATTATAAAACATATTAATTGGAAATTAATGCGTATAATCTTTAAAAGTAACTCTCGTTGGAAAATTAAAGTAAAGTTCCTAAAAGTAACTCTTGTTATCAATTAGAAGTATTTCCCCTTAGATTCTACAAGCTCTCTTAGTGTATTGTAGAGATAAAAGAAAATCATAAATGACATTATACCAATAAATCCTTTAAAGCAACTCTCATTTTCGATTAAGGATATTCCTGTCTAAAGTCTACAAGCTCTCTCAGTGTATTACAGAGATAGACAAGGAAATCACAAGTAATCTACTAATTGTTTCCCTTAAGATGAATTCCTTATCTCCAAGTAAATCCAACTCTTAGGTAACTCAATTATATTTCCACCAAATTACTCTAACTCTCATTGTAAGTAAATTGATTAAAATAAGTTACATATGGTGATCAATCATAAATAACTTAATCAAGCACTAATTGAAATTAAATCATAAAAAAGATAAGAGAGAAAATATAGTTCTTCTTTAATTCATCATTATTTCTCAAACAAGACTTAGACAATAGACATAATTAGAAAATAATAAGAAAAGAAGAAAAGGAATTGATAAAACCCTTTTAATAATCTTCCAACACTTGCTGATGTAGAGCAATCTTCTCTTCTTGCTTCCTTTTTTTTCTTTCTTTTAATTAATCTTCAAAAATACTATATCTAATACTAAAATTGTTCTAATGAAATTATGTAATCTTATAATAATGATGTTCTCTTTTTGTTTCAGATATGAATATCTCTGAATGAATATATATATCCCTCTTACAGGTTGCCACTGATCTATATATAGACCCTAGAGGTGGTTAAAAAGGAGTTACAAATTGAAAAGTTGCCCTTTTACATAAAAGGTCATAACTCTATATAGTAACTTCTAGGCATTTTTGTCCTTTAAAATGACCTTATCTGGAGAATTTCCCTTTACAAAATTTCTAGATCTCTTAGTTATCTTTCCAGAGAAACTTTAATGACCTCATTTAGACATTTTTAGAAGAAGTTATGACCAAAATACGAAAACTGCTCAGAGTTGAAAAGTTGCATCTCTTTGATGAGGCACAAGTGGAACGAGTCGGCATGAAGGGTCGAGTCGGCACAGCTCCAATTCAACTTCATTTGTCTTTTCAAGCTTCATACTTCATTCTAATAAATCCAAGGTCCTTTTAATGCATTAATTGAACCTAAAAACATATAAAAAAACATACAAACTACCATAAAAAGCATTTGAAAACTAAAAGTAACAATTGCATAACTAAATAAGCATAAAAAATTACTAAAATGAAACAAAACAACACTTATAATACCTAAATAACTATGCAAGTTTGCATTATATCAAACTCCCCCACACTTATACCTTCCTTGCCCCCAAGCAAGTATAGATAAAGATGAAGAAATTATCGAAATTATCATCTACTCCCAAAAAGTGTAGCATCCTCATCAAGTTATTTTAATCATGAATGAAGTTAAAAATAAAAAAGATAATTCAATAATTGAAATTCCAATACTGAATAATGGTAAAATAGACAAATCTCATAGCATAAGAAACAAGTTTACCAATTTACCAAAATCTACTGAGAATAAAATCAAAAATGCAAAGTCAAAGTTCTAACCAAGCTATTTAGCCAAGACAGTCATGCTTCAAACTTAGGGATTCTAGAGGCAATAGCAACCTTAAGACAATGTTGAGCACACACATTAACTCACTCTTCTCATGGCATTTTTAGATAATTCTATTCAAAAGCATATTTGGTAGATGTACTCTTTCCAAATGAATGCAAATGAGGAGCAAACACAAATGCACACAACTTACTCGAGATCCATCTACTTATGACATTATACATCTCTTTCTGAATGAATGCAACTAAGGTGCATACTCAATTGCACATAACTTATTCAAGATGCATCACATCACAAGCAATTTTTTATTTATTTTTCTTTTCTTTCTTTGTTTTTTTTAAATTGTCCTCATCCATTATTGAAAAGTGAGTATCTTAGTATTATTGCTATAGTTTCTCTAAGGTTACCTAAGTCTCTAGAAAAACTAAACTTAAATCATTACTACTTAGCCTAAGCATAGTTAGTAAGTTGACTAATACATTTCTTAGACTTCAGAAATAATAAAAAAAGATAAAATGATAAACTTACTACTTATACTACATGAAACTTAAAACTTCTACCAATTGAGCAATGAAAGTTCACTATTAGAAAAACATATTAACTTCAATCAAAATAAAAAAAAACTATTAAGGATAACTACTTATTAAATATGGGAACAAAATGAATAGCAAAATTAATACAGATGCATAAAGATGTAGAACAAACAAATAACACATATATTACGAATACACTAATGCTAATATATATATCCATATCCCTTCCCCCATACTTAAAAGCATGCATTGTCCCTAATGTAATGAAAATAAAATAAGGGAAAGGATAGAAATACTCCCTTAGTAGTCATTTAGAGTGGTAGGTGGAGACTTAATTGAGCATCCGAATTGAGCGAAGTACCGGTTCAACTTGTACTCCATCTTTCATTGACAATGGGAAAATTGCCTTTGGTGACGTTCCATAGCATTCAATTGCCCTTGCATAGCAATTTGATTATTCAAAATTTGATCCCAAATTGGTGGGTGTTCACTTGAAGAACTCGGTGCACTTTGGAGAGGGTAGGTCAACAAAGGTACTTCTCCAAAAGGCTGGTATTAAGCAAGCTCTTCTTCTGAATCACTTTCTGTTTAGTATTCGATTAGTGGTGGTTCCTCAACTCAGGATGATCTAGCAATTCCATGCCAACATGAATGATTATGGGTAGGAATGAATCAAAATCCTGCATCACATACTTCTCCTCTCATAAGAGCATGGTTAGTAAAATAAAAGCATTCAACTTTACGAGTGTAATTGCCAAGATTAATGTTCAAAGCCTTTGCTACTATTGTGACCATATGTCCATGTGTTAAGGGTGCATCCTTACATGGTGCACAAGTTAGCAACTGATTGAATATCAAATAAGTTCAAGAAACTTGCTTTTTGTTATGAATACACCACATAAGAAACATTTCTTGTGCAAAAACCCTATTAAATTTAGACTTATGAAAAATAATGTATGCTAGGACCTTATGTAACAACCAATATTTCATATCTTTTATGAACATAGCCTTGGCCTTTTTAGGTTAAAATGGGATCTACAAATCAGTCAAAAAGGTCTAGAATTCATTCAACTTAAAGTTAGATAGGGGATCACATAAACCATCCTTCTTAAAGCTAAACACACAATTCATGAAAGAATAAGTTAGTTGGTGTGTCTTGCCTTCCAACCTAAATTCCAGAATTTGTGAATGGTTGGCATTAACATCCATGGTGGTATAAAACTCAATAAGAAAATCAACATAAATGTCCTCATGTAAAGAAACAAACTTCTTAAGACCATATTAAGTAAGCATATTATCAAACACAGCAAGCATACCCAAATTGTTCAGGAGAGAGTTAGGAATATACTTACAACCTAAGATTTCTCTAAATCTTATTATTGTCAACTTAGCACCTTCCTTATGTGTAAGGATGAGGAACTTAGCCTTGTAAGTCTTGCTTATATTTTTCTCCTCTTCTTGGTGAGATTCTTAAATATGGGGTCTCTTGGATAATGAACCTCTTATCTTACCCATAATGTTAATCTTACTTAGATGAACTTAGAAAGTTACAAAAATATGTAGAGTATAAGTAATGAAAATGTGTAAATGAAAAGGAAAAGATGGAATGGGAAAGGATATTTGATTCGGTTAGGGTTTGTTTATAGAGAGGAAATGAAAAGCTTAGATGGTATGGAAGAGACAAGGAAGAAGATAAATGAATAGGAGTTGTTTGTGTGTGTAAGTAGTGAAATTCCTATGGATTTTTTTGAGTAGGAAATATAAATGATTTGGTGGTCAAAAGGGTGTATATATAGGTGTTAGAGGGGTGTAGGGTGTAGGGGTGTAAGAGATATGTGAAAAGGTGTGCATGTAAGTGAAAAGGTGTATGAGAAAATTGAAAAGGTATATGGGAAAATTGAAAAGGTATGACACCTTTTGAAAAATTAGGCACCTTTCCAAGCAATTTTTAAATGAAAACTAAATAGAAAGTAATAAAAAAATGTCAAAAATACAAATTCAAAGCTATTGGAAGTTTATGTGTGTGTATATGTGAAATATGTAAAAAAAATTAAAGGTGGCACGACTCGGCACGAGGGGTCGAGTCGGCATGCCAGCCCTCTATAACGAGTCATTCCATAGGAATGACTCGTGATGCCTTCCTTTGGCTTGTGTTGAGTCGTACCAATTGGAATGACTCGACATAAGTACTTTCTATAACGAGTCGGCACGCCCATAATGACTCATTATAGAGATGCATATCTAGCTTGAGTCACACCAAACATAATGACTCAACACATGGGCTCTCTATAATGACTCGGTATGCCCATAACAAGTCGTGATAGTATGTAATTTTTCAAAAAAATTTCTAAGCTATTGTTTAAATAAAATTTGAAAAAGAAATGTATGAAAATGGGATTAAAAACTAATCATAAACTGAATGTATACTTAAAGTAAGAACATTTTAATAAAGAAATGTGTATAAATAAAGAAAATAAACTAAAGAAAAGAATGATATAAAAATGTGTAGTTTCAAAAACATTATAAAAATAACTTTATAAGTATTAAAATCTGAAATAAAATTATGAACTAAAATGAAATGAAAAATGAAATAGAAACATAAAGTAAAAATGTGTAATAAAATTAAATAAGATGAAGAATGTGTTAGTAAACATACCTTAATTTCATTAATATTTAAAGAGAGATAGATTGACTCTAACTAGTTGCTTCACCGATTAAGTATGGCTTGAGATGGTGTCCATTTACCTTAAAGATTTTCCCTTTACTATTGGTAATTTCCACTGCACCATGAGGATATACCTTAATAACTGTAAAAGGACCTGGCCATCTAGACTTCAACTTACCTAAAAATAATTTCAATCTTGAATGATAAAGCAATACAAGTTGTCGCTCATGAAATTCCTTCTTGATCAAATGCTTATCATACCAAAACTTAGTGCATTCCTTATATAACTTTGCATTCTCATAAGCATTCATTCTCAACTCATTGAGTTCATTAAGTTGAAGTAACCTTTTCTTACCTGCCTTCATAAAGTCAAATTTCAATGCTTTTGTCACCCAATATGCCTTATGCTTAAGCTCAACGGGTAAGTGACATGGCTTCCCATAGATCAACTGATAAGG
The DNA here is from genome assembly GCA_947683625.1 of Mallotus nudiflorus. Classification (NCBI taxonomy): domain Eukaryota; kingdom Viridiplantae; phylum Streptophyta; class Magnoliopsida; order Malpighiales; family Euphorbiaceae; genus Mallotus; species Mallotus nudiflorus. The sequence goes on along the minus strand of CANTUR010000377.1, from coordinate 252,360 downwards.
AGTAAGGCCTATTGGAGTTTTAAAAGTTGTTCTATATGCCCATAATTCATCATCAAGCTTCAATGCCCAATCTTTCCTTAAAGAAGAGACTGTTTTCTCAAGAATCCATTTAATCTCTCAATTACTTACCTCAACTTGCCCACTTATTTGTGGGTGATATGGAGTAGCAACCGTATATGTTACTCCATAATTCTTCAAAAGAGCCTCAATCAAATGGTTGCAAAAATGGGAACCTCCATCACTTATCAATGCTTTAGGGGTACCAAATCTCAGAAAAATGACTTTCTTAAGCATTTTCTTAACCACTCTAGCATCATTTGTTAAGGCTGGCATTGCTTCTACCCACTTTGAGACATAATCAGCCATGACCAAAATATACTTGTAATCCAAGGAACTAGGAAATGGACCCATAAAGTATATTCCCCAAACATTAAAGATTTCAACTTCAAGAATCTCTTTCAAAGGCATCTCATGCTTCTTTGATATATTTCCCATCCTTTGGCATCTATCACATGTAAGCACATATTTCTAGCATCCTTAAACAAAGTAGGCCACCAAAAACCATATTGAAGTACCTTAGATACAGTCTTTGATGCACCAAAATATTGGTAATGCTTCAAAACATCTTAGACTTCATCATAAGGAATGCATCTTTTGATCAAACCATTGGCATACCTCTTGTAAAGTAATGGCTCCTCCCAATAGTAGAATTTGTTGTCATGTAAAATTTTTTTTCTTTGTCTATAATCTATACCATAAGGAAGAATACCACTTACTAAATAATTTACAATATCTGCAAACCATGGAGTTTCCTTCGATGCCATTGTAAGAAAATGTTCTCCATGAAATGACTCATCAATTGGCACACCATCATCATTCTTCTTCAATCCATCTTGATCAAGCCTCAATAGGTGATCAGTAATAAGGTTCTCACTTCCTTTCTTGTCTCATACTTCCCAGTCAAATTCTTAAAGCATCAAAATCCACTATAGTAGTCTAGGCTTTACATCTTTCTTTTTCAAAAGATATTTACGAGCAGCATGATCTAAATAAACAATCACCTTTTTCCCCACAAGATATGCCTTAAACTTATCAAATGCATAAACAATAGCAAGCAACTCTTTTTTTGTAGTAGTGTAGTTGATTTTAGCATCATCAAGTAGCTTACTAAATCACATAAGGCTTGCTTTCCTTTCTTTGACCCAAAATAGCTCCCACAGCAAAATTGCTAGCATTATATATTATTTTAAATGGTTGCTCCTAATTGGGTGGTTGTAAAATAGGTGGGGAAATAAGAGCCTTCTTCAAAGTCTCAAATGCATCAAGGCATGAATCATCAAACTCAAACACGGCATCCTTAGCAAGTGACTTACACAATGGCTTTGCTATTTTGGAAAAGTCTTTGATAAATCTTCAATAAAAACCAATATGTCCAAGGAAGCTTCTTATATCTTTAACACACTTTGGTGGTGGCAAATTATCAGTCACTTCAATCTTTTCCCTGTCAACTTCAATGCCTCTTTTTGAAACTAAATATCCAAGAACTATACCTTCTTATGCCATAAAATGACATTTTTCCCAGTTCAAGACCAATCCATGCTCAATACACCTATCAAGAAATTTAGAAAGATTGTCTAGACAATTGAAAAAGTTAATACCATAAACACTAAAATCATCCATAAAAACTTCTATACAATCATCAAGCAAATCACTGAATATGGAAAACATGCATCTTTGGAAAGTTGCAGGTGCATTACATAAACCAAAAGGCATTCACCTAAAAGCAAAAGTACCATATAGGCATGTAAAAGTAGTCTTAGCTTGATCTTCAGGATGATAAGGAATTTGATAAAATCCACTAAGTCCATTTAAGTAACAGAAATAAGAAAAAGTAGCTAACCTCTCAAGAACTTGGTCAATAAAAGGCAATGGGAAGCGATCCTTCCTAGTTTCTTTATTTAATTTCCTATAGTCAATACACATAAGCCATCCTATGACAGTTCTAGTAGGTATCAAGTCATTCGATTCATTCCTAACAATGGTTAAGCCTCCCTTCTTTGGTACTACTTGAACTAGGCTCACCCATTTACTATCACTAATAGAGTATATAATTCCATTATCAAGCAACTTTGTTACCTCTTTTCTCACCACTTCTTTGAGAGTGGGATTTAATAGCCTTTGACCTTCAATGGAAGGCTTAGCATTATCTTCCAATAAAATTCTATGCATACTTATTTTAGGACTCATTCCCTTCAAGTCATTAATAGAATAACCAATAGCATTCTTATGACTATTCAATTTATCACATAAAGCATCAATATCATTACTAGGCAAAGATGAATTAATAATAAAAGGAAATTTAATATTAGAGTCAAGAAATGCATATCTGAGATTTGACTGCAGAGGCGTGAGCTCCAAATCAACTTCTTCATTTGATGTATGAGCTTTTGGATCATCCTCCCTCCTTAAAGGTTAAAATCTTGATGTCCTTTGAAAAGGTTGATATGGAACTACCTCTGAAACTTGCTCATTAGCTTCTTGCATCTTGTTTAGCTCCATAGAATCACTTCTTAAACACTCATGGATTACTTCATTAATGCATCCATCAATAACATTAATAGAATCAATTCTACTTGCTACTTCTATAGTTGTTGACTTCATGATCTCGAACACATCAAATTCTATGTGGTCATTATCTACTTCTAATGTAATTTTTCCTTTCTTTATATCAATGATTGCTCCGACTGTCTTCAGGAATGGTCTTTCAAATAAAATGAGGATCTCAAGATCCTCCTCCATTTCCAAGACCACAAAACCAGCTGGAATTACAAACTTTCCCACTTTTGTTCGCACATTTTCAAGAATGCCAAGTGGATATGTAACAGATTTATCTGCCATGGAAAGACATATATTGGTAGGCTTAAGTTCCTATAAATCAAGTTTTTTGTAAATAGAGTAAGGCATAAGACTAACACTAGCACCAATATCACATAAAGCTTTATCAAAATACGTACCTCTATTTACACAAGGAACTGTAAAATAACCAAGATCCTTAAGCTCTGGAGGACACTTGGAGTACATAGCCTTAGATTCTTCAACAAGGGATGCTAAGCCATAATCTCCTAATTTACTCTTATGACTAACAATATCTTTCAAAAATTTACCCCATCCAAGCATATATCTCTAATAGCATCTGCAAATGGTATGGTGATAGTAATTTCCTTAAGATAATCAAGAAATTTTCCAAACTGTTTATCTAAACTATGCCTTATATATCTTTGAGGAAAGGGAAGTGTTTTTAAATCTACCTTAGGTTCATCCTCTTTAGGTAGTATGGCATCTCTTTTATCATTTTTTTTTCACACTTTTCATCATTTTTATTCCTAACAACCACCTCCTCAATCTCTATCCCATCATCCTCATTATCAACCACTCTCTTTTTCTTATTGAGATCTTTTTCAACCTCCTTACCACTTCTCAAAGTAATTGCTTGAAAAGACTCTTTTTATACATACTCTAGTTGGCTAAAGAGCTTTCCCAAAGGTTTAGTGTTAGAGGTAGATGCTTGTTGGGCAATTTGGGTTTCAAGGATACGATTATGAGTAGAAATTTGGTCAAGTCTAGAATTTAACTGCTTAAATTGCTCCTCATTTTGTTTGTTTATGGACATTTATTGGTTAACAAATTGCTCCATAAGGTTTTCAAGAGTAGGTTTAGGGTTGGTAGGATTAAAGGGTTATTATTTCATAGAAAATCTAGGTGGGTTTTGGGGTTTAGTGTTTAGGTTATATAGAGGATTTAATTAAGAGGATTGGTTTGACCATGAGAATCTGGGATGGTTCCTCCACTGAGGGTTATAAGTGTTGGTATTCAACCCCATTCTTTGGTTGAAACCTCCTTGCATATAGTTCACATCCTTATTTGTACTTAAAGTACATTAAGAATATGGATGAGATCCTCCACAAGACTCATAAACAATATTAGTACATTCTAAAGAATTAATTTGAGATTTACTTACCAATCTGGTGAGAGCATCCACCTTTGCATTCAATATTGATGGTGTCAAGTTCCAAAACTCCTCTTGCTTTTGCTATAGTTGTTTTGTCACCCATGTATCCTTGAGATGCAAGTTCCTCTAATAATATAACAACTTCTCTGGCCATTTTATCCATCTACTTTCCACCAAAAGCTACATTCACAATGTTCCTATTATCATTCGTTAAACCATTGTAAAAGATTTGAGGAATCATCCAATCCGACAAGCCATGATGTGGGCATTGCCTTTGAAGTTCCTTAAATCTCTTCCAAGCTAAATAAATTGTCTCACTTCGACTTTGCTTGAAAGTAGTGATCTCATTGTGAAACTTAGTTGTCTTGTGTGGTATAAAGTATTTGTGCAGAAATGCTTGCTTCAATTGATCCCATGTTGTGATTAACTCATTTGGCAAACTAGCAAGCCAAAGTTGTGCTTTTTCCTTAACCAAAAATGGGAAAAGTCTCAACCTTATTGCATTATCTATCATACCATTGATCTTGAAGGTTGCACACACATTGAGAATAGTCAAAATGTGGGCATAAGGATCTTCTCCTTGTAAGCCTCCAAACTGGTTAGTTTGCACCATTTGGATAATACTTGGCTTGATCTCAAAGTTGTTATTAGCAATAGTCAAAGCCATAATTCCACTAAAACTACCTAAGATATTGGGCATTACAAAATTTCCTAATGTCTTTCTCTCTAGTTGAGCCATTCTATTGAATTGATTCTCTCTTCTTTGTCTTTGTTCCTTACGTAATGCACGTAAAGTTAAATCAATTTCAGGATCAAAGTTCAATTTGCTATCACTAGTACTTCTAGTGAGCATGTAAATTCATAATCAAACAAAATAAACAAAAGTAAAAAAATAAATAAAATAAAATTTAAAACAAAAACAAAAAAATAAACAAACACGATTTAAAATAAAAATAAAACAAAAACAACAAAAATAAAAACAAGGCCTAAAACAACCTTTTTCTACCCTAAGTTAATAACAACTACTTAAATAAAATCCCCAGCAATGGTGTCAAATTCTGAAGCAGGTAGAATTGTATAACCCTAGTCTCTAAAGACTTAGTATAGAACAAGTCGGGTGTCGAACACTCGGGATTTGGGAAGAATTATGTATTAACTGAGAAAATACTCAGAAGGATAGGCAAAACTAAATAAAATAGAATTAGTGATCTAATTATTCCTTATTACTATAATATTAAACAAAACAAAAAGCAACATATATATAAGAGAAGCACAAATTAGAATGTAAACAAGAACTTATAAGAATTTATCATAAAACATATTGATTGGAAATTAATGCGTATAATCTTTAAAAGTAACTCTCACTGGCAAATTAAAGTAAAGTTTCTAAAAGTAACTCTCGTTGTCAATTAGAAGTATTTCCCCTTAGAGTCTACAAGCTCTCTCGGTGTATTACAGAGATAAGAGAAAATCATAAATGACGTTATACTAATAAATCCTTAAAAGAAACTCTCATTGTCAATCAAGGATATTCCCGTCTAGAGTCTACAAGCTCTCTTAGTGTATTACAGAGATAGACAAGGAAATCATAAGTAATCTACTAATTGTTTCCCTTAAGATGAATTCCTTATCTCTAAGTAAATCCAACTCTTAAGTAATCTCAATTATATTTCCAGCAAATTACTCTAACTCTCATTGTAAGTAAATTGATTAAAATAAGTTACATATGGTGATCAATCATAAATAACTTAATCAAGCACCAATTAAAATTAAATCATAAAAAAGATAAGATAGGAAATGTAGTTCTTCTTTAATTCATCATTGCTTCTTAAACAAGACTTAGCCAATAGACTTAATTAGAAAATAATAAGAAAAGAAGAAAATGAATTGATAAAACCCTTTTAATAATCTTCCAACACTTGCTGATGTAGAGCAATCTTCTCTTCTTGCTTCCTTCTTATTTTCTTCTAATTGATCTTCAAAAATACTATATCTAAGGCTAAGATTGTTCTAATGAAATTATGTATTTTCTTATGATAATGATGTTCTCTTTTTGTTTCATATATGAATATTTCTGAATGAATATATATATCCCTCTTATAGGTTGCCACTGATCTATATATAGACCCTAGAGGTGGCTAAAAAGGAGTTACAAATTGAAAAGGTGCCCTTTTACATAAAAGGTCACAACTCTATATAGTAACTTCTAGGGAATTTTTGTCCTTTTAAATGACTTATCTAAAGAACTTCCCTTCATGAAAGTTCTAGATCTTTGAGTTTTATTTCTTGTGCAACTTTAATCACCTCATTTGGACATTTTTAGAAGAAGTTATGACCAAAATGTGAAAACTGCTTAGAGTTGAAAAGTTGCATCTCTTTGATGAGGCACAAGTGGAACAAGTTGGCACGAAGGGTCGAGTCAGCATGGATGGCTTCTGTAATGAGTCATCCTTGGTGTAACGAGTCGATACAGCTCTAATTTAACTTCCTTTGTCTTTTCAAGCTTCATACTTCATTCTAGCAAATCCAAGGTCCTTCCAATGCATCAATTGAACCTAAAAACATATAAAAAAACATACAAACTACCATAAAAGCATTTGAAAACTAAAAATACCAACTGCATAACTAAATAAGCATAAAAACTTACTAAAATGAAACAACACAACACTTATAATACCTAAATAATTATGCAAATTTGCATTATATCAGCCCCTACATTTTTTAGTCCAAAAGGCATTACTCTTTAGCAGAAAGTACCCCATTATGTTATGAAAGTTTTCTTTGCTTTGTCGATAATGGCCATTACAATCTGATTGTTCTCAGATAATCCATCCATGAAGGAGTACATTGCACATATGGCGGCACTGTCAACCAGTATGTCCATATGGGGTAATGGGAAGTCATCCTTCGGGCAGGCCTTGTTTAGATCTCTGTAGTCAATGCAAATTCTAACCCTTTCATCTTTCTTTGATACTGGTACCATATTTTCTAACCATTATGGATATTCTACTACCTCCAAGAATTTTTCCTTGATCTGTTGCTCGATGTCCTATTTCACTAGCTGGGCCTATTCTAGTCTGAGTCTTGTTAGTTTTTGCTTTGCCGATTTGCACCCTTCTTTGGTAGGAATGAAGTGTTGAGCAATGTCTTTATCAATACCAAGCATATCATCGTACATCCAAGAAAATTCTTTTGAATATTTTATTAATATTTTTTCAATTTCTCTCCTCTCTTCAGGGGTAACATCTTTTAAAATATACAAAATATATGATTTGGATTCCATGGCAATGTTAAATGATTCAGTGCATATGGAATGAATGTTAAATATGCTAATGTTTTGATTAATGCAATGCACGCTACCATCAGGAAAGACATCAAACAAGTAAGCAAAATCATATTTCATTGCATTAACTTTAGAGTTCATTACATCATCATTTTCAAACAAAGAAAAAGAAATTAAAGAAGTAAACTTTCTCTGGATCAATGACTTGAGATATGTTTCTATCTTTGGATCATCCATTGCTTATATGCTTCATCTGTAACACCGTCCTCGATACTAGTGGTAAATTGGTAGATGATTCTCCTCCTCCATGTTATTGTTAAGTGATCCATAAACCTTTATTGTATCCTACCACCAAAGAAATTTGTAAGCTCAGAAGGTACATGTTGCTTCTCACCAAAATGTCTCTTTACTAGTACCAGATAGTAATGGGTGCATGATCTGAATCCTGAGATTGGTACGTAATTAACATACGTGCAGAGAGTCACATGTCCCAACTTCCACCATCAGCACATCCATCTTACCTAATATTCTAGTGTGTCCTTCATGCATTTGAACCACTCCTAGGTTATAATGTAGGTTGAGCACCCATAACCATCTTTAATGTGTCTTTCCAGGTGATTCCTCAGTTGGTATCTCATCTAGTTCCCTATAGGTTTGTCGAGTAGACTCAGCCTTTCTTGCAACCATATTTGAAGCAACAAAGGACTTCCAATGAAGCTTGGATTTTTCCTATTTTTGAGGTCATCCAAACCTTGAATGGTTTCTGCTATGATCAATGGAAAAGGAGTCATTCTACATGCTATTCCTTTAATGACTTAAAGTATCTTGTAATCTCCTAGCCCATCATTCAAGATGGTGAAGTATTGCATAAAGAGGTAACACGTAAGCAGATGTGCCCAAATCAGAGTACCAGTCTTCTTGGTAGTACAGACAGCCAAGAGTTGTATAGGAATTAGTCGTTTCCACTCGATGACTAGTTAATCAAGCTTTTGTGAGCTTAGGTCAAGGAAAGTTACCCTAAGCCCTAGGTATATGATGTCTTGGTTAGTGAAGACTGCTTCTTCAATCATTGTGGGGATTCACGCTGCTATGGCACTGAATTCTTCATATATTGGGCACAGTTCTATGGTGTTGAATTAGAACACGTGCTCTTGAGGGTCCCAAAATGACACAGCAACATTCAAGAGTTCATGATCGAGGTGCACATGCTGGAATGTCTTAATACATAGACTTATATATGGTTGCAGGCTTTTCCAATCAACCTTATCAAGGTTATGAAGGAAATGTATAGTGATACTGGTTTGGGCTTAGGGGTTTTCAACCATGACACCATCGTCAAGCAGTTCTTGGATCCTAGCTTTCAATTTTCCATTATTTCAACAGGAAGACTCAGCTTCATGATCACTCATGTTTGAATGTCGTATTCATGTACATTTATTAAGGTTAGCTAAATGAATGATGCATGACATATGCCTACAAAATAAAAGGGTGAGCATGTATACATAGAGTGGATGCAAAAATCCTATGATGGAAAAATGGTTATTCCTACAAGAAATAGTGGTTAGTACATGCTATCTATATGTATATGATGTATGCATGATTAAAGCTAGTTAGTTTTCTTGCATAGTGAACAAACCAACCACAAGCAAGTTCTTGCTTCTAACCTTATTTCTCCACAAGGTCATTCAATCTCTTTCCTAGGTGGGTTTTGAACCTATAGTCATCAGGGGACTATGGTTCTGCTCTCACAACTAAGCTATTTAGATTTATGTTATTTAGAACCAAAGGGTAAACTGAGGAATGATACTCAAATGTGCTTGAGTTAATAACGTGGTGTCAATGTGAGGGTCAATTATCGAGGTTCAAATGATGCCTAGAGCCCATATGTGCCCCTATGCATAGGACCAGGGTCAATCAAAGGGAGTTTAAGTTCTTTCCCCCACAACAATATTCAATATATTTATCGTGAGTCATAAAAGTATCATTTAATAGTTTATAGTTTGATTTTGTCAACATAAAGGTCCACAATCTAGTTGGGTTCCTAACCCATTCATTTGATCTGGTAAGGATAAATGGATGACATCTCATAGGTTCCAGCATCGAGGGATGTGGTTATTTGTTAATTTGCATAGATTATTCAAGCTGAGGTACATTATTCTTACTATTCCTCATGCTTCGGGCTCATACGAAGTCAATGAGAATCACATGATCCTAAGCATAAATTTTCTATGAAAACTAACATTATGATGTCATTCAACGATAGATACTATGAGGGTCATGTCGTTTATGAATATTAGGTCAAACGGATAGCATCAAGACAAGGATAGCATGCATTGCTTGGTGGAATCTTAATGGATGTGGCTACTGGTTTATCTATATGAACTGAGTCAGGGTGAAAGGCTAAGGGTTCCTTTAGCGAGAATGCCTTTATATGACTAGGGTTATAGACTCCAGTCAATGAGTCTAGCATTCTTTTGATAACTCGATCGCCCCCCTTAAGGACTTGGGTTACAGACTCTAATCAGATGAGTCCAGCGAATGCATGAGTAAAGACTAAAGGTGATAACATCATATCTTCATCGCCCTATGACTCAAGTGGAATCATGGTGGCGATATCATTTAGTATTACTAAGGCTTTTAAGGATAAGTGGTGCACATGTGGTGTGTAGTGCCAATGTAGTATTAAGGGGCTCTATATAATTGAGTACTGCATAATGAGAAATAGTCATTTTTAGGTTGATCCTTCTTACTTGGAAGTCCCTAGTGGAGTCACCACTGTGAGTGACCTCTCTATTTTTTTGTACTTTGTTAAACAATATAGCGGGTCTTTCTATTTCTAAGGGACATGGCAACTTTACAGAATAGCGACAAGTGATTAGCCTCAGGGGGACGATATGCTTTTGATTTTGTGGAGTCACCACTCGATTTTAAGAAATTTGGGAAAAGAAAATGGATAACATCAGGTCACTTAACGAGTATTATCCCTAGTCGAGATTTTCAAGTTCGAGGGATCGCATCTACTTTTTTACTATTTTTTATTATATGATATTCAATGTATAGCTATCGCAACACCCTAGTTTTGGTAGTGACAATTTATGTAGCATTCACACATCACATCATATAGTATAAGATAATAAAGCTGAAAGTCTATTACATCACTTTCTTAATAAAATACACATGAAATGATTGCAGAAAAGTAAATCTAATATGATTGGTCTACAAGGATAACATGACCATTCACATGACTTGCTCAATTTCATGAATAATACGATGATCATACATACTTGTAGTTATTATTTATGCTATGATGATGTATGATAATATAAAGGATGCATGAGGTCATCACTGGACCAAGAGCATGATGACTTTATTCCATAATATGAATTTTTCCACATTGTTGGTATTTATAGTGTGATTTCATGATTTTAAAAATAGAGGATGCAAAATGATGATATGAAATGAGCATAATAAAGCATATATTATTCACATAGCATGTAATTTTACTAGTCTCATCACACAAGCACAACAGTATTCTTAAATGCTAGTGACAGTAAAATAAAATGCAATAAAATAAAATAAACATGCTAAAATGATTGTGTGGTCCTCATACTCGACTAAGCTTGTGTGAACTTTGAAGCTTTAGCTTCGAGAGATTATCAAGCTTTCCTCATTGAGAGATTAAAAATGATAGCAAAATGATGCTAGATTGTATACCTTTAAAGCGTGCTTTGACAAAGATAAGGCTTGGTTTGGTGGAAAACAGGATCTAACGACCTAAGGGAAAGGCTATGGGAGAGAAAAAGCTATATGGAGAAGGATTTCCCATGCCTTTAATTGGACTGATTTTGAATGTGTGTGTGTCTTCACTTACTCCCCACCCCCCTAACCCCCCCCCCCAAAAAAAAGGGGTGTAGAAGGGTCAATTTATAGAAAAAATGTGTAGAATGGGGTGGTGTAGGCATGGTCATGCATGTATAAAGGGTTTTTTGCACGTGGCCATGCCAAGTGAGCATAGCCATGTATAGTGTGCACATGATCACATGCTTGGTACGTGGCCACACGCGCACATGTGCATTTTCATACGCTTGGTGCATGGCCATGTGTGCACGTATGCATTTTTATGTGCACTGTGATGCTTTATACACTCTTCTCGGGTTTTATACACGCTATTTTGGGGTTGATTCCTAGGGTTTGTGGCCTTTTGAATGTATTTCTGGAGTCTGTTTTACAAAATTCGACCTTGATTTTAGCACATGACACCTAAAAGTGTTTATGCACACTTCTAAGCGATACGCGCTGATACTCGAATTATGTTGGACCATTCCAGGACCACTTTCAGAGGTTTTAGAGCCTTTCGGACATGTTTCCAAAGTCTGTTTTACCAAAATTGATTTCCATTTTTTTCACGAAGCTAGGTCCCGGTCTATCAAAATGCGCATCGGCCTAACTCTAGTCATCTCGAAATAAAACCTCTCATTGTTCCAATAATTCATATTTTGCAATGTTAAAGCACAACTTAATGGCTCAGTGATCGATTTTGCACACTAGTGAGGTTAGTTAGGTGTTTTAAGGTTCCACACTTCAAAGGTGTTATGAACGAGCAGACTCTAGTCATCTCGAGGACTCATTTCATCATTGGACCTTTTTAGGGATAGTCAAATTTGAGGTATGATAGATACATCATATGCAATTTTTTTATATTATTAAATTGTAATGTAATTTTCTCCTTACAAAATTCTTATGTATTTATGCCCTCCTCAAGGCAAGGAAATCTAATGCTATGGTACATCCTAGTTATGAGGCTTTTACTATGAATTCTTGTTTCTTTTTTTTTTTTTTGCTATTCAAAGCTTAGATGTGCTTATGATTATATTGAATAATATATTTATTTTTATGATATACTAGGTAGAACTTAATTTATGCTTTTAAGAATCATATTAAGGAACTGGAATGGGAAGTAAAATACAGAGGTGATAGTTACTAGATAATATTACTATAAAGATTGCTTGACTTTTAGGATTGGGATAGTAGGACTATCTATGATCATATATGATTTGATTTTGATTTTGATTGAAAGTGAAAAACTCTGTATGCTTTCAAGTGGCATGTTTCCTACTCTATGTTATGTTTGTTGGACCCTTTGTCCTCTTCTCCATCAATATGCAAGATTATGAAGTGGTAGAGATATTGCATTATAATGATCTTGATAGATAAAGAAACTTTCACTTACCTCTATTCATAAAAGAAAGAGTTAGATCTCTTTATTAATTTTCATTTTCATAACTGATTATGTGATGTTCTTTATACCTTTACTTGCATATGCATACACTAATTAAGTGGACAATAAAGGTTCCATTATTAGAGAAGTTGGCAAGTTTACTTTATTTACTTGTTGGCTTTATGTAAAAATATGAACATGACTTCAGTTCAAATAATACTATAATGAAAATGATTCAGACTTTTTCGAAAGAATGAAATATTAGTCATTAGTTACTATTATTCAATTGGCAATGCGTTAAAACAATAGAATTACCAAAACTATAATAAGGTGCATGTAGTACCAAGCCAAATTATTAATAAAAAATTACTAATGAAAATTTTATATAGCAAGTTTAGTTTATTGCTCATACTAAGTTATAATTGTTAATCGTGAAAATTAGAGATTCATCAATCTGGCCATTTCAAAACCTAAATTGAAAATTGTGGACAATTACTTTAAGTCTTAAATTTGAGAAACATTCCACTAATCAGTTATTATTTTCATTTGACACTTTGCATTTATTGTCCAAGCCTTTTACTTCCAAGCCTTTTTAAAAGTAAGTTTATTCCAATACAAGAATAGTTACCTTTACAGTTTGGGGTTTAGGGTTTTAGGGGTTCAGGGTTTTAGGTTTTAAGGTTTAAGGGATTAAGGTTCTAAGGTTTCAGGTTTTAAAATTAAGGGTTTAGGGCTCAAATCTAGGGGTTCGAGGCTTGGGGTAGGGTTTTGGATTTAGGGTTTAAGGTTTTAGGGTTCAAAATTTAGAGTTTTAGGGTTTATGGTTTTAAGGTTTTCATCGTCATAGAAAAATATAATTGGTGATCATAACTATATTTTATATAATTGTCTCTCAATTAAAAATTTTAAATTATTTCTAACATTTTTTTAAGAACTTTATAGTAGATATTCTTGCAAAAAATTTTAAGCTTATGTTGTTGCTGCATAAAAATAGTTAACTAAGTGTTCCCTTGCTCTTGTTTTCATCATTACCATGAAAGGAATTATACGGGCTTGATCCTTCCAGAATGAAACCAAATCTTTTTTTCCTCTAACAACGGTAGTTAACTTCCCCAAATTATAATGACATAGGGAGCAAAAGCTGATGGGAATAATAAGGAGTTGTTTCTAATTTATAGGAAGGGCAATTTATGGAGTTTTCATTACTCAAAGCTATAAAGTTCCAAAAATAAAAAAAATGGCATCTACTAGACTTTTTATGGCCAAGCTAATGGAAGAGAAGTGTCGCAAGCCCAAGAGCATGAACGATGATGATTAACTTTGTAATTTATATCATAAAAAAGGTCTCTCTTTTTTTTCATCTTTTATTTTTAGTGTTTTTCAAAGGTAACTTTATATCAACAAAAAGTGAATTTTTTTTAATTTCTTAGCAAAATCAAATTAATTAAAGATTTTTGCTCCTTGTAGATTAAACATTATTTTTCTATAGATTTTGTTTTAGGTTTTCAAGATTAGTTCATTTTTAATCAATAAACTATTCATACAATAGTCTAAGAATTAATTATTTTATGTTATTTGATGTGGTGTAATTAAAAATGTTGTATGTTGTTAGATGTGTGTATTTGTTGTAAAACCATATAGATAAGTCCAAAGGAGGCTGGAGTGGAATAATGACAATTTTATAAAAAAAAAAGATCAACACTTGAATATTGTAGAACCTCCTAACTATAAATTATGAGTAAATTGCTTTATGAAGAATATAAATTTTAATATTATAGGATTTATAGGTAGAAATTCTAACTTAGGGATTTACTTTTAGAGAACTTGATATTGCTCATGAAAAGGCACCTTTAGGACAATGTAAGATTACATATCATAAATTCTTAATCACTATTTTGTGTTGTTTTGTGATGCTTTTGTAGAAGAGCAATACATTATAGATGATTGGTGCATTATATGGATATCATTATTTATATTGACGAGAGATAAAGCAAACATGAATACATCATATGCAACTTTTTTTTTTGTATTATCAAATTGTAATGTTAATTTTCTCCTTATAGAATTCTTATGTTTGTGTGCACTCCATCAAGGTAGGGAAATCTAATGCAATAGTACATCCTAGTTATAAGGCACTAACATTTGAAATTTCTTCTACTAAGAATTCTTTTTCTTTTCTTTTGGCTATTCAAAGCTTAGACATGCTTATGATTACATTGAATGATATATTTATTTTTATGATGTATTAGGCAAAACTTAAGTTATACTTTTAAAATTTTTATTAAGGGATTTGAATGGGGAGTAAAATACTTAGGTTATAGTTACTTGATAATATTACTATAAAGAATACTTAACTTTCAAGATTGGGTTAGTTGGACTATCTATAATCATATATGGTTTGATTTTGATTGAAAGTGCAAAAGTCTGTGTGCTTGCAGGTGATATGTTTCCTACTCTGTATTATGTTTATTGAACCCTTTGTCCTCTTCACCATAGATATTCATTATTATAAAGAGGCAAAGGTACTGCATTATAGCAATCTTGATAGGTAAATAAGCTTTGGCTTACTTCTGTTCATAAAAGAAAGAGTTGGATCTCTTTGTTAATTGCCATTTTCATAATTGCTTATGTGATGTTTTTCACACCTCTTCTTGCACATGCATACACTAATTAAGTGGACAATAGAGGTTCCATCATTAGAGAAGTTGGCAAGTTTGCTTTATTTACTTATTGACTTTATGTAAAAACATGAACATGATTTTAATTCAAATAATACTAGAATGAAAAGGATTCAGACTTATCTGAATGCATGAAATATTAGTCATAACTTGTTATTGTTCTATTGGTAATGCATTAAAATAATAAAACTACCAAAACTATAATAAGATGCATAACACATCAAGCTAAGCCATTAATAAAAATTTACTAATGAAAATTTTATATAGCAAGTTTAGTTAATTACTTATACTAAGTTATAATTGTTAACCATGAAAATTAGAGGTTTATCAATCTTGCCATTTTAGAGCCTAAAATGAAAATTGAGGTCAATTACTTTAAATCTTAAATTTAAGATACATTCCATTAATCAATTATCATTTTTCATTTGACACTACGCATTTGGTGTCTAACCCTCTTACTTCCAAGCCTCTTTAAAAGTAAGTTTTTTCCAATATAAGAATAGCTACCTTTAAGGTTTGGGGTTTAATGCTTAGTGTTTAGGGTGCAGTGTTTAAGGGTTTAAGATTCAGGGTTTGGGGTTCATGTTTTAGGGTTTTAGGGTTCAAGGTTTGAGGTTTTAGGGTTTTAAAATTCGAGGCCTGGGGTAGGGTTTTGATTTGGGGTTTAGGGTTTATGGTTTAGGGTTTGGTGTTTTAGGGTTCAATATTTGAGGTTCATGGCTCCAGGTTTAGGGTTTAGGGTTTGGGGTATAGGCTTTAAGCTTTAGTGTTTTAAGGGTCAATGTTTAAGGTTCAGGGCTCCGAGTTTGGTTTTAGGGTTCGGGTTTAAGGTTTTAAGGTTTTCATGGTAATAAAAAAACATAATTGATGATCATAACTATATTTTATAAAATTGTCTCATAATTAAAAAATTAAAAAAATTAAGCAATTTACAATAGGTATTCTTGCAAAAAAAATTTTAAGCTTTTGTTATTGTTGCATACAAATAGTTGACCAAGTGATCCCTTACTCCAGTTTTTTAGCCTAATCCTTCTAGAAAGAAACTAAATCTTCTTCTTCCTCCAACTGTGGTAGTTAATTTCCACAAATTACATTGAGACAGGGAGCAAAAGCTTATAGGGATAATAAAGAGTTGTTCTTATTTATAATAAGGGCAATTTGTAGAGTTTACATTACTCAAAACTATAAAATTTCAAACATCAAGAAACTGGCACCTACCGAAGTTTTTATGGCCAAGCTCATAGAAGAGAAGTACTATAAGCCCAATAGCAATTATGATGACAATTAGCTTTGCAATTTATATCATCATAAAGGTATTTTTTTTCTTCTTTTTTTGGGTGCTTTCTAGAGGTAACTTTATATCATCAAAAAGTGAATTTTTTTTATTTCTTAGCAAAGTCGAATCGGTTGAAGATTTTTGCTACTTGTAGTTTAAATAATGTTTTTTTTATTAATTTTGTTTTAGATATTCAGGATTAGTTCATTTTCAATCAATAAATTATTCATATAATAGTCTAAGAATTAATTGTTTATATTATTTGATGTGGTGTAATTAAAAACATTGTATGTTATTTTATGTGTGTGTTTGTTGTAGAACCAAATAGGTAAGTCTTAAGGAGGCTGGAGTGGAACAACTTCAATTTTATAAATAGCAAACTAATGATACTTAAAGATTATAGAACCTCTTAACTATAAATTACAAGTAAATCAGCTTGTGAAGAATATAAATATTACTATTAGAGGATTGCTAGGTAGAAATTATAACTTAATCTTAACCAATTAAGGATTTAATTTTAGAGAAATTGATGTTGCATATGAAAAGGTACCTTTAGGACAATGTAAGATTACATATCATAAATGTTTAATAATTGGTTCATGCTATTTTATGATGCTTTTATAGAAGAGCAGTACATAATAAGTGATGGAGCATTATATAGATGTCATAATTTGTATTCACGAGAGATAAGGCAGACATGGATACATTATATACAAATTTTTTATTATATTATTAAATTATAATGTTAATTTTATCCTTACAAAATTCTTATGTTTTTGTGCACTCCATCGAGGCAAGGTAATCTAATAAAACAGTACATCCTAGTCAGGTGACACCTACAAGTGAAATTTCTTCTACTAAAAATTCTTTTTTTCTTTTCTTTTGCTATTCAAAGCTTAGATATGCTTATAATTACATTGAATGAAATATTTATTTTGATTATGCACTAGGTAGAACTTAATTTATGCTTTTAAGAATCTTATTAGGGGACAAGAATGGGGAGTAAAATACTAAGGTTGTAGTTACTTCATAATATTACTATGAAGATTGATGAACTTTCAAGATTGGGATAGCTGGACTATATATGATCTTATATGGTTTGATTTTGATTGAAAGTGCAAAATTCCATGTGCTACAGGTGACATGTTTCCTACTGTGTGTTATGTTTATTAGAACTTGTGTCCTCTTCACCATTGATGTGTAAGATTATAAAGTGGTTGAGATACTATGTTATAGCGATCTTGATAGATAAAGAAGCTTTCATTTACCTATGTTCATTAAAGAAAGAGTTGCATCTCTTTGTTAATTGTCATTTTTATAACTAATGATGTGATATTGTTCTAACCTCTACTTGCACATGCATACACCAATTGAGTGAAAAATAGAGGTTCCATTATTGGGGAAGTTAGCAAGTTTGCTTTATTTACTTATTGGCTTAATGTAAAAACATGGACATGATTTCAGTTCAAATAATCCTAGAATGATAAGGATTCATACTTGTCCAAATGCATGAAATATTAGTCATTACTTGCTATTATTCTATTGGCAGTGCCTTAAAACAATAGAACCACCAAAACTATAATAAGATGCATATGCCATTAAGCTAGACCAACAATAAGAATAGACTAATAAAAATTTTATGTAACAAGTTTAGTTTATTACTCATACTAAATTATGATTGTTAATGATGAAAATTGGTGGTTCATCAATCTAGGCATTTCAGAACCTAAAATGAAAATTGAGGTCAATTACTTTAAATCTTAAATTTGAGAAACTTTCCATTAATTGGTTATTGTTTTTCATTTGACATTGTACATTTGTTGTCCAACCCTCTTACTTCCAAGCCCTTTTAAAAGTAAGTTTATTCCAATAAAAGAATAGTAACTTTAGGTTTGGCGTTTGGGGCTTAGGGTTCAGGGTTTGGGGTTTGGGTTTTAGGGTTTAAGGTTTTAGGGTTCAAGGTTTTAGGGTTTTAGATTTAGGGTTCGGGGTTCAGGGCTCATGGTTTGGGGTTAAGGGTTCATGATTTATGGTTTAGGGTTTTAATGGTGTAAAAACATATTTGATTATCATGAATATATATAATATAATTATCTCATAATTAAAAATTTAAACTTATTGCCAAGATTTTTTTAAGTGCTATATAATATATATTATTGCAAAATATTGTAAGTTTGTGTTGCTGCTGCATACGAATAGTTGAACAGGTGATCCCATTTTCTTATTTTCACTGTTACCATAAAAGAAAGTATACAAGCCTAATCCTTCCAAAAAGAAATAAAATCTTCTTCTTCCTCCGATGGTGGTAGTCAATTTCCCCAAATTACAGCAACACAAGGAACAAAAGCCAATGGGGGGGATAATAAGGAGATGTTTCTCATTTATAGTAAGGATAGTTTATAGAGTTTACATTGCTCAAAACTATGAAGTTCCAAACATAAAGAAACTAGCATCTACTAGTCTTTTTATGGCCATGCTCATGAAAGAGAAGTATTGTAAGCCCAAGAGCAAGAATGACGATGATTAGCTTTGTAATTTATATCATTATGAAGGTCTCTCTTTCTTTATTTTTTTCTTTTTTCAGTGTTTAATAAAGGTAACTTTATATCATTAAAAAGTGAATTTTTTTAATTTCTTAGCAAAATCGAATTCATTGATTTTTTTTGTCCTCATATATTAAATAACTATGTTTTATGAATTTTGTTTAGGTATTTAGTATTAGTTCATTTTCAATCAATAGATGATTCATACAATAGTCTAAAAATTAATTGTTTATGTTATTATGATGTGGTGTGATTGGAAATTTTGTATATTAGTTTATGAATGTTTGCCCTAGAACCAAATAGATAAGTCTAAAAGAGGCTATAGTGGAACAACTACAATTTTATAAACAGAAAAATTTCAATACTTGAAGAATGTAGAACCTCCTAGCTATAAATTATGCATAAATTGGCTTATAAAGAATATAAATTTTAATATTGAAGGATGGCTAGGTAGAAATTCTAACTTAATCTAAATCAATGAGGGATTTAATTTAAGAGAAATTGATGTTGCTAGTGAAAAGGCACCTTTAGGACAATGTAAGATTACATATCATAAACGTTTAATAAGTGCTTCATGCAATTTTTTAATGCATTTATAGCAAAGCAATACATTATTATTGATTGGATCATTATGTGCATGTCATTATTTGTATTGACAGGAGATAAGGTGAACATGGATACATCCTATGCAACTTTTTTTTATTATATTATTAAATTTTAATGTCAATTTTCTCCTTACAAAATTCTTATGTTTTTTTGCACTCTTTCAAAGGTAGCAAAATCTAATACAACGGTACATCCTAGTTAGAAGGCATTTACATATGAAATTTCTTTTATTAAGAATTCTTTTTTCTTTTCTTTTGGTTATTCAAAGCTTATAGCTACTTATAATTACATTGAATGACATTTTTTTATATGATGTACTATACAAACTTAATTTATTCATTTAAGAATCTTATTAGGGGACTGGAATGGGGAGTAGAATACTAAGGTTATAGTTACTTGATAATATTACTATAAAGATCACTTAACTTTCAAGATTAGGATAGTGGGACTATCTATGATCATGTATGGTTTGATTTTAATTAAAAGTGCAAAATTCCATGTTCTTGTAGGTGACATGTTTCCTACTCTGTGTTATGTTTATTAGACCTTTGTCCTCTTCACCATTGAGATGCAAGATTATAAAGTGGTAGAGATACTATATTATAATGATCTTAATAGATAAAGAAGCTTTCACGTACTTCTGTTCATAAAAGAAAGAGTTAGATCTCTTTTTAATTGTCATTTTCATAATTGATTATGTGATGTTGTTGACACTTTTGCTTGAACATGCATACATTAATTGAGTGGACAATAGAGGTTCCATTATTAGAGAAGTTGGCAAGTTTGTTATTGTGCACTAGCATATTCCTTCATTTTTCTACACCTAGCAAATGCAATTTCATTTATAAATTATCAATGTAATAATCTTATATGTTGCCCTAATCATGCAACACTCAAAATATACATATAAAATGCAATTGAACTTAACTCTACAAATCAAGTTCATTAATTCTAAAGAGGCTATTTTCAGGCCTAACTTTGAAAAATTGCTCACACTTTTAGAAATGGAATTTTGAGCCCAAATTTTACATGGACTTAAATCTATGTGCATGCTAAATTCTATAAAAATTTCAATTAAATTCAATAACTAGAAAGAAATTTAACAATAGCTTAATATAACTAACTCAATTACTCTAATGTATTGAGCAATCAAATGTTTCCTTTTATTAAACTAACCTAGACACTAAATCAGCTCAAGCTTAAAGAGAAAAAATTTTAGCCAAATTTTTAAAGTTTACATATCATTAAAAAAACACTTAATTTGAAGGTCATTAGCTTAAGATATGACTAAAACATAGAAACAAAAAAATAAAAAAATTAAATTTGAGAACTACAGCTCATGAGCATTATCTGAAATCCACAAAAACACTAAATTTACTTACCAAATCAATCACCAAATGTTTTTAAAATGAAGAATACATCCTAAAAGCATTTTAAATCTTTAAACTCAGTTGATAAAACCCCTCTCAACTTGTAGTATGAAGTAGTTCTCTAGTTCTATTGTTCTTTTCTTAAGTAGATATCCTCTTATCTTCTCTTTTCTTTAGCATATAAGTGCTCATAGTTAGGACCATGAATTGGAGAAGGTTCTAGACCCTTTTGTAAATAGGTTTAATTATAATATATCCATTTAAGCCCTTAATGAAATGCTAATAGTACCTATTAATCTTTGAACTTTTAATTATTCATTCTAGGAAAATTGTTTATTTCAATTGAGTCCATATCATCCTCAACTTTTAATTCTTACTTTACACTTTACTTTGACTCCTAATCCCTTTTCTTCTTATAATTTCACTCATTTCACATGTTATCAAAATTTAAAAATTCTCACTTCTTGATTGAGTATGTGTCATGGCTCGATCCTATACACTAGCCTAAGTTTATACAACACTTGGCTTACACTCGAGGGCACATGTGTTACAGAGATTATCTACTAAGGATCTTGTTTGTCATCCTCAAAGTCAAGTATTTGAGAGGATAATCCATTTCTATTAACCTTGATGTCTAAAATCAAAAGGTTATTAATTTTTTATTGTTAACCTTGATGTACAAAATAAGAGATTTAAAATTGTTTTGTCCCTCATCCTCAAAATTAGTTATCCAAGAGTACATTCTGATCTATTTCCATCAACCTTTATATCCAAAATCAAGAGACTTTTTATTATTAAAAATGATAATCAAAATAACATCACACAAAATGAAAGCCTTATAGTCAATTCTAGCATTAAACAAGCGACAATTAAATTATGTCATATAGCCCTTTCAGGTTTCAAGCAAAATGTTGAAATGTTCTACTTGATCTTTGGGTCATTAGGCAAGATGTTAAAATATGTCATATAGACTTGAGGGCATCAAATGGGTTAAAATGTATTGTATAGCCTCTAATGCATCAAGTAAAATGTTAAAATTTATTGTATATCTTATAGTGGTGTTTGATAATATTAACTAAAATGTGTTGTATAGCCTTTAGAGCATTAGGTAGAATGTTAAAATATGTCATATAGTCTTTGGACATCAAGAAAGGTTACTTGATATTTTTACCATTAATGGAGTATAGTATTTTTTGACATGTATAAGAAGGATACTAAATAAAGGTATTTTTTGCCCTTAATATTATAATGAGGAACAAATTTATTGTTAAAAATTAAAGAACATTTAAATAAAAAATTTCAAAAAATATTTAAATTCTTATATAATAAAAATGTTAATAACTTACAATGGTAACGAAGAGACTTAATATGAAAAAAATAAAAATATAGGGAGTCAATGTATAGAAAAATAAAAGTGTAAGGTGTCAATTTACAATGTTATAAATAGTGAACCATATTAACAATGAGAAAAACACTTTTTGTAAGAGAGGTTCAAATATATGGTTTTCAAAATAATGTTAGGTGTATATGCACCTCGAAAAAAATTAGTGATGAATGTGAGATTAGGGTAAAACATTAAGTGAGTATTTACACATTTTTCTAATTATCAATTACAATTAAATGTATTGTAATGTTAGTTTAAAATTATGTAATTTAAGTCAAAACTTTATAATTTTAAAATTATAAACCAATTCAATGTTTCACTATAAAAAAGTTATGTAGTTTAACATCTAATCTATTAGTTTTGTATCTAACCCTAATCCCTAATAATATGTTTAGATTAGAGGAAAGAAAATAGAGAAAAAATATAAAAGAAAATAAATGTATTTTTATCTTTCTATATTTCCTTTTATTGTTTGGATTTTAAGAATATAAAATGAGAAGGAAAAAGGATTCTTTACAAAAATGCCCTAAAAAGAGAGACAATAACATTAAATGCCCTTTTTTTCTAATAATTATATGCATGCCCGATTTCTTGCAAAATTACATGTGTGCCCTAAGAAATGTTGTTCTTCCTCGCACCAATGCATCTTTTTCTTATTCCTTTTTTTTCTAAGAACTAAGACAAGAAACCAATGGGTTGGCTTTTTTTTAAGCCCTCAATGAAAAAGCTTTTTCATAAAAGTCTCTCTATGTCCATCTATATTTAATATCTTTATTTCTTTTTGTTTTATTTCCTATTTTTTTCTCTTGTTTAATGATTAGGGTCTTCTTTACTTTACGAATTTTACTTTGTTTCCTGGTTTTCTATTGTTTTAGCTAATGAGTTTTTAACTATTATAGTTTTTTTTAAAAAAAATTGTAGCATTTTTGAAAATTTGCAAATGTATGTGTTCTTGATTTGAATTTGGTTGTGCAATATCATATATATCTATTTCTAGAAACATTGCATCATTGCATAAGAACATTGAATTGCTTATTCAAATATATTTCTTTGAAGCTTCTTATAATGTCGTTAGTTCTTCTATTCACTTTTTATCTTTATTTATTCAATGTCGTTCTCCCCCATATTTTGATCTCCAAGTTTTCTCAACCTCAAGAAAATGGTCATTAGATCGTGGAGGCATCCTCTAGTAGAACCAAAAAGGTTTTGCTTAATCTCACATTTTAAACTGGACCTATAATTTTATTCTTTTAGATGCATTTGATGATTATAAGTGAAAATTGAAAACACAATGTGTTATGTTGATCTAGCTTCAACCATTATATATGTAAACTTCACAAGCTTGCATTTTATGTAGGATTTTTTATGCACATATTTGTATCGTTAAAGCTCTAATGTTGTACGGTCATTAACTAGGCAACTATGACAGTTTGTTGTTCTTTACAAGTTAAGCACTTGGCTTAACCATTTTAGACCATTATGTTCTAATAGTTACTTAAAATCAATTAAAAATACCTTAAGATTTTCACATGAGATTTTGTGTTGCCTAAAAATGATAATGGATTTTAAATGAGATTTTTCATGTGCCTACCTTGACTGATCACTTCCTTAATGTATTTGTTAGGTTTTCTCTCATAACATGCATGTTTTCCCAAAGGTCCTTACAATAAAACCACTACTCTCTCTAATGTGAGAACTACTAATTATTTGTGTTTAGGTAGTTAAATCTTTTCAAAAGTATTGCATGTATATATTGAAATTATTTGTATATTATAGTATATAATGAGTATACTATTCACATATCATTCATATATTATATGAAAATATACTATGCATATGTTGAAGAAAAATTGGACAATGCCCTAATCTTAGTATAAAGTTGAGGGAAAATAGGGAAACTGAACTAGATTAAAAAAAACAAAGCCCTTGACTACTTTTAATTTTGTTACATAGGAAAATAATTATATGATTCTATAAAAAAATCATGTATTTACTTTTATAGCCGAAAATAATTAAGAACATGTAGACCAATGAAGGGGAATTATTTTTGTACTTATTGAGATTATACAATCAAATAAATGTTAAAATAAAAAAATCACTTTTTTTTCTTGTCAACCAAAAAAAGGTTAGAAGACCACTAAAGATGCATTATTTATTGTATACATGTTAATATACGAATTATGTAATTGTGAGCGACCGGACCTAGAGAGCGAAAAACTCTAAAAACTCTTTGGTTCATGCTCTCTTTTTTGTTTGTGTCATCCATTTGGGACATGACAACTTTTTCGAAAGGACATGATGCAAAATAGACAATTCCCAAATTAGCAAAAACTATAAGAGGTTTTAACAAAAGTGAACATGAGAGGCAAAGGGCAAACAAAAAGAAGAACAAAATGTAAAAAGTCAAGAAATATTTAGGGACTCTATCAAAAGCTAATAAAAAACAAACAAACAAAGTTATTTTCAAATTAGTCATCACACACAAAGTCACAAATCTAATTAGTCATCAACACGAGGCTATATATATACTCATTAATTTTAAAAAGCATCAATAAGATTAGATTACTTACTAAAAATAATATTTAATAAGTTATCAAATATGATAATAACATATATATTTTAATTAAAAATTATAATATTTGAAATCATACAATCTTAATTTTCTTATTTTCATATTTTTTGTTCAAATTGAAATATAATGGGCATTCTTCATTTTTACTTCTTGATGATGATGATGATGATGATGATGATAATGATGATGATGATAATCATAATAATAATAATTATTTTTTTTTTCTTATTTCTCATAATTTAAGTTTAAAGTGTGTTGTAATGGACATTCCACATTCTTATTTGTTAATTGAATTATTTGAAACTATGTAATGTGAATTTTTTATTTTTATGTTTTAAGTTCAAATTGTAATATAATAGATATTTCACATTTTTACTTGTTAATTGAATAGTAGTAGTACTAGTAGTAGTAGTACTACTACTACTATTACTACTAGTAGTAGCATCAACAATAATAATATTAATAAAAATAAAATTAATAAAAATATTCTATAAAAATTTATTTATTATATTTTAATCACAAAACATATTAATTTTTATCATATATATATATATATATATATATATATATATATATGTATGTATGTATGTATGTATGTATATATATATATATACATATATATATATGTATGTATGTATGTATGTATGTATATTTATTGAAAATATAATTAAAAGTATATAATTAATTTACAACTTATAGCAACTCCAATGATGCTCTTTAAACTAAAGAGTATATTATAGACAATAAAGAGCATCTTAAAATATAAAGAGCAAATAATTTTATTTAAATTCAATACACTTTTTTTTT
The DNA here is from genome assembly GCA_947683625.1 of Mallotus nudiflorus. NCBI lineage: Eukaryota > Viridiplantae > Streptophyta > Magnoliopsida > Malpighiales > Euphorbiaceae > Mallotus > Mallotus nudiflorus. The sequence goes on along the minus strand of CANTUR010000377.1, from coordinate 226,614 downwards.
ATTTTACTCTTTATTTTTTTATTCTTGAAGCATTTAATTTTAATTTTTTTCCCTCCTCTTTTTCATATCCAATGCATTCTTTACAAGAAAAAAAGTCAACAGAAAATAAAGATACATATAGAAAATAAAAATGTATTAATTGACATTTATATTGATAATGAATTTTGGCTCTCTACTCATTCTCTATTCTATAATTTAGATTTTGAGAGTGGGTTGGAGTTTTATTTTCTTTATGATTACTCTTTATAATAAAGAGTGGATTGGAGAGACTCTTACTACTATTTATTAATATCTATGTATTACTTATTAAATTAATATTCAGTTTTCGGTTTGGTACAGTTTATGTGACATCTGTAAAGGATTTCTAACATACATTGTATGCATATGACTATTACATAATATATCCATTAAAATCTAACTTTAAGTCACAAATTAACATATGTAATGAAATTATATATATATCACACACCAAAAAGCTCACAACATCAAGTAGTTCACATTTTTCCTTATGTTATATACATGTAATATGTAAGCCTTAATATAAGATAACAAAATTCACTAGGTATGTCATGTTCAAGAAAAATTGAGGACGACCTCCTACTAACCCACCAGACACAATGCTAGTGTAACTGATGCAATCGTTTTTACAAGATCGACTATAGTTCTTCTAATCTTAAAAAATAATGCAGAGGACTGAGCCTACAACTCAATAAATGAATAACATAATATCCTATGAAACATAACACACCCAAGCATGTAATATTATCAATTGCTAATTTATTTGATAATTTACTATGAACTTATAGCATGCACATAAATGTAACACCATAGTGTTTTCATTTGGACAGCAATGAACTTATAAATTACTTATAAAATCAAGCTCTATTCAAGTTTTCATGAATCCCCATATGCATATAGTTTATCATAATCTTATACAACATATTTCTTTAGCCTTTTCATGACATATCAAGGGGATTCCATAACACACACAACATTGCATCCTCATACTCTTCCAACCATATTTCTTATATTTACATATACATCACATACCACTTCATTAAATAATTAACATCCTTATAATACATAAGAAAATAATAATATACCAAAACATACTAAACATATACCTATATTTTAACATAGCATATTGGAAAATGTAAATTCAAAAATATACTAAAAATTCCATATTATGAATTTCAAATCCATATTATCTATACCAGTAACACTATTTTAAATTAATTTACAACTGATTTCACATTAATTTGATATGTATAGAAGAAGAAACATTAAAAAAAATTCCACCAGGGTCAAATTATCAACAAAACTAAGCAATAAAAAGTATAATATGAACTGGCCATCAAAAAATAAAAAGTAAGCTTCCTTTAATTCTATCAATATTGTAATCACATCTCAAATTTTTTACAAGATCCAACAGTACTTCATTTGGAGTTGTAAAACTCCAAATATGGCTCAAACAAGTCTTCTAATCTCAACTGAATAGGACACCTAAATAGAGTAATCATCATTCATATGTATAATCTCATCATAAGAATAATCAACCATTATCACAAGAATCAAAAATTAGCATCTAATTAGAACACACATATTCTCCTTAGCCAATCAACTTAACAAATACATTTATAAATTATTAAGTTTAAGTGTTATATTCATATAGAACATTAAGGTTATTCACTTACCTTCCATTTCTTTACTTGCATTTACTTGATTGCCTTATTCTCAATTGGTTTAGCTAAAATAGATCATAATTCACTTTTTTTAAACACCTAAAAATAATGGAACCTCTTCTAGCATGGTAACACCATTAAACTACCTAAGCATATAAGGCTGTCAACTGTAATAGATTTAATAGGGTGAATTTAAAATTTTCCCAAAAATTATATGTAATGAATTTCAAGTTGCAACTTTATAGATCACTAACCCTATATGTTTAAAGTAATTTAAAATTAATTTTGCTTCAATTAGAGGTGTATAGAGAAAGAACCCTAAGAAATAATCCATCATACTTAGACTAGTGATGGAAACTGAACAATAAAATATTTTCTTTTATTACACTAACACAGAGTTTGAATAAGATCAAGCTAAACGAGGAAAAATTTTAGATAAATCTTCAAAGTTTTGATATCATCAAAGGATGCTCAATTTAAAGCTCCTTAGCTCAAGATATGATAAAAACAATAAGACTAAAAAACTAAGTCCTTAAAACCTGAATTCTACATCTTTTAAACCCTTACTCAATTCAACAACAATATTAAAATTACTTACTAAATAAACCTCCAAGGCCTTTAAATAAAAAGATTATGGTCTGGAATGGATTCTAAACCTCTTTTAGCTCATACAAGTAGAATTTAATTAGCTCTCATTTCCTTCTCAAGAAAAATATTTCTATAATATGCATGTTATGCAAATAAATGCAAATGCATTAGGTGGGCTTTACATTTTCCCCCACCGTAGGGAATTTCATCCCCAAAATTAAATGTGACTCACCAATTTTAGGAAATAGATAAGGGTATTGAACTCTCATGTCCTTTTCCACCTCCTATGTATCTTTTTTGGTGAATGTCGACTCCACTTAACCTTGACTATTATAATTTCTTTATTATATAACTTCTTTATCTGTCTATCAAGAATTTTAACTAATTCTTCTTTATAACTTAAGTCTTCTTTCAACTATGTTTCTAACTCTTGTACTACATGGCTAGGATCAGATTTATATCTTCTTAATATAGAAATGTGGAACACATCATGTATTTGAGATAATTCTTATGGTAGTGGCAATCTGTATGCCGAAGTACTGGCTCTTTTCAATATCTCATAAGGGCTAATGTGCTTAGGACTCAATTTTCCTTATTTTCCATATCATATAATACCTTTTCATGGTGATACTCTCAAGAACAGTTTTTCACCCACACCATTCTTCATCTCTCTTCTATGCTTGTCCACATAACTCTTTTATCAGTCTTATGCAGCCTTTAAGCACTTTTTGACATTTTAAATCTTGTCCATTATTTCTTGTATCAATTCAGGACCTTCTAATTATTGTAACCCTTCCATATCCTAATAAATAGGACTTCTACATTTTTTACCATATAAAAGCTTCATACGGAGCCATACTAATACTTGAATGATAACTATTATTATAAGCAAATTCAATTAATGGTAAGTGTTGATCCTAATTCCCTTTATATTCAAGCACACAGGCTCTTAGCATATATTCTAATATTTGAATTGTCCTCTCTGATTGTCCATCTATATGGGGATGGAATATTGTACTTAATTGTAACCTTGTTCCTAAAGCTTTTTATAAACTTCCACAAAAATGAGATGTAAACCACAGATCTCTATCTAACATAATTGATATTGGCATACAATGTAATCTTACAATTTAAAATTGTTCATTCATGTAAATTGTTCATTCATTCCTTGTTACACCCTATCCTTCATTTTTCTTAAATATGGATCACTCATTTGTTCTTTTTAAATTTTACTCTCCAATAAAAGCTTAGCATGCATACTTGCAATAAATATATCATCCTAAAGTGCAAATTTTACATGCAATGTTCTAATCTCTACTGATGACCTTATTGTGTGACAAGTCATTCTAGCACTTCTCTCAATGGCTTTCCTACTTAAAGCATCAACAACTATGTTGGGTTTTCCTGATTAATATGGTACAATCACAATCCTTTATCAACTCCATCCACCTTCTTTATCTTAAATTCAACTCCTTTATGTTTGTGGTCGATGAAAATCTAAAATATTTCTCTATACATATAGTGGCTCCATATATTTAGAGCATGCATAATTGCTACCAATTCTAGATCATGAGTCAGATAATTCAGTTCATGACTCTTTAACTATTGAGAAGCATAGGCAATGACTTCCCATTTTACGTTAACACACACCTTAATTCTTGCTATGATGCATCTATAAAAATTACATATCCACCATTTCTTGATGGCAAAGTTAGAACCAGTGCAGAAATTTGTCTTTTCTTCAATTCTTCAAAACTTTCCTCATATTTAGCATCCTATTTAATATCACATTCTTCTTCAACAAGTTTGTTTTTTATTTTTTGAAATACTTCTTTAGCAAGATTGTTAATGGTTTAGCAAGGATTGAAAATCTTTCAACAAATATCCTATAATATCTAGTCAATCCTAAAAAACTTCATACCTTTAAAACATTTATAAAGGGTTCCCACTCCTTTATGGCTAAAATCTTTAAAGGATTAGGTTATACACCATTTTTGGAAATAATATGCCCTAAGAATGCATTCTCTTCTAACCAAAGCTCACATTTACTAAATTTTGCATAAAGCTACTTTTCTCTCAAAATCTGTAACATTATTCGCAAATGTTCTTCATAATGTTCTCGAGTTTCAGAATAAATCAATAGATTATTAATAAACATAATAACAAATCAATTTAGATACATTTGAAATATTTTGTTCATTATGGCCATAAAAGCAGTAGGTACATTTTTTAGTCCAAATGGCATCACAATAAATTCATAATGCCCATATCATGTTCTAAATATAGTCTTTGGTATATATGCCTCTAAAATTTTCAATTACCAATATCCCAAACTGAAGTCAATTTTTGTAAACATAGTTGCTCCTTTTAAGTAGTTTAATAAATCATCAATATGCAATAAAGGATATTTATTCTTTATGGTAACCCAATTTAATTGCTTGTAATCAATACACAATCTTAAATTACCATCCTTCTTTACAAATAGCACTAGAGCTCCCTATGGCAATTCATTCAGTCTAATAAACCTTTTTTTTAGTAATTCTTCCAACTGCATTTTTAATTCTTTCAACTCTAAGGGTGCCATTCTATATGTTGTAATTAATATTGGTGTTACCTCAAGTATAGTTGCTACCTTTAAGTTAGTCTCTCGATGTGGAGGTAAACCTAGTAAATCTTTTAGAAATGTATCTATAAAATTCCTTCACTACTAGAACATCCATTACTCCTAAACTAACTTTGGATACATCCACCACATTAGCCAAATAAGCTTCACACCCCCTTATAAACAAATGGAAAGCAGCAATAGCTGAAATTAAACATGTTAGGACAATATTTCTTTCACCCATAAAAACTATTTTTCTCTATTATGAGGTCTCAATAACCACTTCTTTTGTTTGACAATCCACTATAGCATGATTTTTAGATAACCAATCCATTCCCAAAATAACATCAAATTCCTTAAGTTTTATCACAACTAGATCTGCATGCAGTGCATTCCCATTTATTACAACAAAATAAGATTTGACAACCTTATATACAATTACATTACCCCTAGCAAGCATTGATACATAAATATTGTACCCTAAGGTTTCTATTTGCTATGATTTTTCAATGTAAACTCATATGAAATAAATGAACATGTTGATCCCAAATCAATTAATATATAAGCATTAAAACCATCAATAGAGATTGTACCAATCACAACAACAGATGTAGAAGGTGCTTCCTATCCTATCACTATATATACTCTAGATTGAGGCAATGATTACTTATCTGTCCAGCCTATACCATACTAGAACCTCCTCCTCGTCTAATTCCTCTACCTCTTCCTTTACTTACTCCTCCTTGAGTTATATTTTCACCTATGCTACTCTACCTTGTAACATGACTCTTAGTGGCTTTATTCTTACTCCAACAATCCCTGGTTATATGCCCTAGCTTACCACAGTAAAAGCAAACTACCTACTTTAGTCCCCAATACTATCCACGATGAAACCTACCACATTTAGCATATAGTGAACTATATCCCTGATTAACTAAAATACCTCCCTCACCTCTCTTACTTTCTACCTTACTCTAACTATAACCACATTATACACCTTAACCCAATGTTAATATGGTAGACTTGCTTGTACTTTACTAGCTAAGTCCTCTCCTAAAATTTATACTCCTATAATGTTAGTGATATGCCCTAGGTCAATTATGTAATGGCTATACTATAACATTATCATATTTCTATTTGAATAATAAAGAGCCATTTTTATTATTATTGGCTAATTCTAGTTTTATCCTTGATTAGTTAATTCTACTAATATCATCAAGTACGTGACTTGATAGTAAAACTCTTAGGTGATACTTGAATTCTATTCCAAATATCCCTAGTCAATTATTGTTATAGGAATAACAATGAATAAAGACTAGTATGAGGTTGAGTAATTATTAAGTTTTACTGATCATGTATATAAGATATTAAGTCAAACTCATAGGTACATATTTAGGGAAATGATGTACTGGATCGACCCACTATTAGAATACCACATGGATTATTATTTAGGTAATTCTCATCATAGTAGTATTATTTAAGTCCACTAACCTGAGATCACTATGGTTTCCTACTTGATAAGTTCTGTATTTTGACACATCCCTACATCATACTATAACCAAATGGTAAAACTGGTTGTGATATAGAATGAGTTATGTAAGGAATGTGAGTGGTTAAAATGGAATTTGTCCCTCGATTATTTTGAGAAGATATTTGTTGGGCCCCTCGATGAGTTAGACTGAAGAGAAATGCATGGCCATGCTAAAATGATAAAGAGTTATCAATGTTAGTCTACTTGGGATTGAGAAACAATAGGATTAAACAATATAAAGATGACATAACCCATGTCTTATGTTCAATTAGGATATCATATGATAAAAGGACTATAGTGCAAGTTATGCATTAAGTTATGTTGGATTATCGGCCTTCACACAACTTGGGTTGTCATAATGTCTTGCTAAAGACCAATTATGACTTATGGACTAAAATGAGAATTTTAAGCCCACTACCAACATTGTGTGAACCTACAAAGTTACATACTTAGAATATGCCCAAATTAGACTTAAGTTATTAAGCCCAATAATTATCTCTACGTAAGATTAAATAAATAAGTATATATATATATATATATACATCTCTTTCTCTAGGGTTTGCTATGTGATATTCTTATTCTTCCTCTACTACTTCTTTTAAGAAAAAAACATAAAGAGAAAACATGTTGTGAGACAATAAAGGTTCTAGTAGATCTACTTTATTTTGGATCATTTTGTTCATATGGATACCATAGAGGGCATGATCCTTTGGTAAGGTCTTATTCTAATCCGATAAGAAGACATAAAAAGCTTGAGGTATAATGTCACTAGAGTGAATGTCCTCTCTTCCTTTTAACTCTCTTGCCATTAGATCATCTTAGTAAAAGTTTGGAAACCCTCTCAATTAATCTAAGTCGATTTACATGAATCTGGGTTATGGGTTTTATGATTAAAATTTTTATTTTTGTTTTTCACTGTGTTATGTATCACGAAACCTAACATGTGAAACCCAAAACCTCTAAAAGAAACATCTCTTCCTTTTCTTTCTAAACCACCATACTCACTTGTCACTTTTTTTTCTTTACTAACATTGCATCTTTCTCAATTAAACACTTTTCTACCCTTAATACAACCTCTAATAAAGCACTATAACTTGGTGGCTTTAAGGAAATCTTTTCTCGAATATTCATTCTCAATCCTTTCTCAAACCATTTTTATTTTACATCCTCTGTAGCCATTTCTTCCAATGCATACTTTGACAATCTAGAGACTTGCATCTCATATTCTAATATTACCGAGTTTCCCTATTCCAAGCTCAAAAACTCAATTTTCTTTTGATCTCTATACATTGGTGGTGTGTATTTATTTGCAAATTTCCTAAGGAAGTCAACCCAAGTCAAGGTCATAGGTCTTTACTGTTAGTGATATGCACTAGGTCAATCATTTGATTATGCATTAACTTTCTTATTTTATTAATAAAGAGGTATTTCATTATCATTTGATTTTATGATAATTATATGAATATTTAATTCTTACTAAGGCCATCAAGTATATGACTTAATAGTAAAACCCTTAGATTAAAATAAGAGTTCTATTCTAATTATCCCTAGCCATTTATTAATTATATAAATGTTAAAGTATTAAGGCTAGTATGATGTTGACTGATGGTTATGTTTTACTAATCATGAATATGAGATATTAAGTCAACTCATAGGTACATGATGAGAGATCATGTACTGGATTAACCCACTATGAGAATACTGTATAGAATATTGTCATAAGTATTTCTCATCACAATAATTTTATTTCAGTCCTTTGACCAAAATCATCATGGATTTCTACATAGCTATTTTATGTTTTGACACATTTTCACATTGTCTTTAACCGGATGATTAGATAGGATGTTGTTGGATATGAAATTAGTTATGTGAGGAATATGAGTGATTTAGAAGGAATTTATCCCTCATTAATATGAGAAAGATATCTATGGGCCCCTTGATGAGATAGACTGAAGGAAAATGCATGGCCATGCTAAAATGAATTGATAAAGAGTTATCATTTTCAATCTAGTTGGAATCAAGTCATAATATTGAACTATATAAAGATGACATTCTATGCCTTATGTTCAATTAAGATATCATGTGATAAAGGGATGATAAAATTCATTGTAATTAGGTTATGTGGGATTATTAACTTCACATGACTTGGGCAGTCATAATGTCTTGCTAGCGGCCACTTATGACTTGTAGGCCTAAATAAAGATTTAGGCCCACTACCAATGTTATGTGAACCTACAAGGTCACACGCTTAGAATAACCCCAAAACGATTATGGGTTTAATAAGCCCAAAATAAACTCTATGGAAATAAATAATTAAAGTATTTTATTTATTTATTTATTTATTTATTTAAGATAAATGTTATTTTAAATAAACAAATAAATAATATATTATTTCTGATTTGTTTTTAAAACAAAATCAGAATATAATAAATGGGAAATTACCAAAAGATCATTGGTAGGTGAAACCCTAATTTGGACTCTATAAATATGTTATATTCTCTAGGGTTTACTATAGTTTTTTTTCCCTGCCTCCAAAAATGGTTTTCTCTTTTCTTAGAAAACAAACATAGAGTTTTTCTTTTGTTCTTAATTTGTGAGACAATCAAGAAAGTTGCTAGCACACACTCCAATTCATTTTGTGAAGGGTTGTTCATGTGGATACCTATAAAGGACGCATCCTTTTGGAGACGTCTTGATTCGAACAACCAAAGCAAAAAGCTCGAGGTAAGGTGTCATCAGTGTGAACCTCCTCTCATCCTTATAGAAAATCTTGCCTCTTCTACATCTTGGTGAGATTCTTGAAATTCTAGATTTAATCAAGTAGTCGAATTACATGGATCCAGGTTTAGGAACGTGATAAATTTTTAATTTTTCGCTGCGTTTGTATCATAAAATCCCAACAGTGGTATCAGAGCCACTTGTAATTCAATTAATTGATTATGTGTATATGTGATATATGTTAGGGTTTATGATTCATTTTAAAAAGGGTTTTCAAAATTATCAAAAAAGTTTTTGATTTGTTTTATGACAATTCTTAGTAATCAATTTGAAAATGGAATTAAACATTAATTTTATTAATGTTTGTAATGTTTAATATGACTAAACTAAAAGCAATTTTTGATTTTATGAATACAAGATGTTGTTTCATGAAAAACAAATTAAGTATAATCTGTGCTAGCAGGTAGCATGGCCATGTGTGATACGACGTCAATCAGGTAGCACGGCCATGTGCATTTTACACACGGCCGTGTGACCTGATGCACAGGCAAAGTCGAATTTGTACAAGTATACGAATTGATATGTTTATTGCCCTTTTTATTGTGATTTTTGATTGTGATCAAAATCAACTGCTAGCACATATGTTTTTATGAAAAACTAAAAATTATTTTTGATCTATTTTGAACAGAATTTTTCAGACTATAAGTTGTTTACAGAAAGTGATGTTGTTTTAGGCAGCAGCTAATTCATTAATTTGATTACGAAAATTGGTTACTTGCTTCCTTGAATTAGGGTTTCATGGTGGCTATTTTAATTAAGCATTTTATCCATTTTTTAACAAGTTGATTTTATAGTAATTTGATTACGAAAATTCATTAATCTTTAGAAATTTGAAAGGCAATTCACCGAAGAACTAAGGTAAAGTGTTTATCGTCGGACCCGCTGACTGGCCAGCAAGACCGCCACCTGGGGCACTGCCCCCGGACCCCGCCAGGGGCACTGCCCCTTGACCCTGAAAGAATTGTCACATTATTTTATTTTTAACATAATAATTGGATTTGCTAACTAAATAGATTATTATGTTATACTTGTTTGTCATTTTATGCATGGTGCATAGCATGGCCCGAAGACCAATGTGATTGGATTTAATTTTTATGGGTTGTAATTTTAAATACAGCTTGTGAGTCATTTTTGTTTTGTTGTATTTATTTTATTAGAATAGTATAGAATAAATTATGACAATTTATGTAAATCAAGACCCATGGTGCAATTCAAGTTGGAGGCCCAGGATGGAGATCCAAGGTGGGAGCCATAAAAAGAGATCCATAGTAGAAGATGGAGATCCAAGTTAGAGGCTCAATTTGTAATTGTAATGTTACCTAGGTTTGACCTTTGATCTTTATATTGGCTTATAAAGATCAACTTAGATTTGGGTTATGCTATGTCACATTTATTTTAATCATTATGTATGTGATGCCATGTATATGATGCCATGCAATACAACATAACAATAACTAAATAAGATTAAATAAAGACGAACCCTCATTTAATATTAAGTCATTATAATGCCTCCCATAAATTCAACACTTTTCAAGCCTTAGATTATTATATATGGGCCTGCCAAAGTAGGGTGTATAAATTTATCCGAGGAAGGCAAGCTGGATAATGGTGCTATCCAAACGTTTGATATGGTTTGACTTAACTAGGTTATCAAAATGGTTTTGGACCTAGGGCATTATATAGGATTTTTGGCTATAACATGTGATGTCAAATCCCATACCATCCAAGAGTTACATGAGATGTAATTGATAAGAGTTGTCTACCTAAATAACCATATTTTAGGCAATAAGCCAAAGCTCACTTAGAGTATGGTGAAATATGGATTTTGGCCCACTAAAATTTGTAAAATTAACTTAGAGGGTTATTTATTTAAGTAAATTTAGTGGGAGTTTTTAATTATGCCTCATACATATTTAATAAAATACTGAATGGACTTTGCATATATTTGTTGTAGAAAATGACTTCAAACACTACATCTACCATGTCACTACAATCGATCCTTGAGAAGGATAAGCTCAATGGGACTAACTTTCTTGATTGGTACAAAAACCTAAGAATTGTTCTTAGCCATGAGAGAAAGGAATACATCCTTGATCAACCCATCCCTAAGGAACCAGTTGCCAATGCTCCTAGAGCACAAAGGGATGCTTATAATAAGCATCTTAATGATTCTACTAATGTCACTTGTGTTATTCTTGGATGTATGGAATCTGAGCTATAAAAGCAGCTGATGGAAATGGAGGCTTATACTATGATAGGGCATCTCAAGGAAATGTTCCGGGAGACAGCCAGAATTGAAAGGTTCAATACCATCAGGGCATTGTTTTCCTATAAGCTGACTACTGGCGGCTCTGTTGGTCCTTATGTTCTCAAGATGAAGGGTCATTTTGACCACTTGGATAAGCTTGGTCTCAAGATTGAACAAGAACTGGCTGTGGATATTATTCTCCAATCTTTGCCTGAAGCTTATGATAGCTTTGTTATGAATTACAATATGCATAGTATATAGAAGACTATTTCAGAGTTGCATGGGATGCTGAAAACTACTGAAAAGAACATCAAGAGTAACACCAAGGATGTTCTCATGGTCAATAAGGGAAAGGGGATGAAAAGGGTTGGAAAGGGCAAGGTCTCTAAAGGCTTTTAGAAGCCCAAGCCCAAATCCAAGGCTGAACCCAAAGCAAAGGAAGGAATTTGCTTTTTCTATAATGAGCCAGGCCACTGGAAAAGAAATTGCAAGCTCTATTTGGATGATCTGAAGAAGAAAAAGGGTGGTGAGACTACCTCTTCAGGTATTCATGTTATAGAATTAAATCTATCTACTTCTGATTCTAATTCTTGGGTATTAGATACTAGATCAAGATCTCACATTTGTACAAATGTGCAGGGTCTAAAAAGGATTAGATCATTGGTAAGAGGCAAAGTGTACCTTCGAGTTGGCAATGGAGCAAGAGTTGCTGCTTTAGTTGTAGGAACTTATGAGTTACATTTGCCTAGTGGACTTATTTTATCTTTAGAAAATTATTATTATGTACCTACTATGCGTAGGAATATTATTTCTATTTCTTGTTTGGACAAGAAAGGGTTTGAATTTATTATTAAGAATAATAAATGCAATATTTATCAGGATAACATTTTCTATGGATTTGCTCCATGCACTAGTGGACTTTATGTTTTAGATGCTAAAGACACTAATGAAATGCCAATCTATAACATAGATATAAAGAAGTCTAAATCTAATGATTTAAACTCAACCTATCTCTGGCATTGTCGTTTAGGCCATATAAATGAGAAACGCATTTTAAAGTTACACCAAAATGGGCTTTTAAATTCATTTGATTATGAATCATTTGATACATGTGAATCTTATTTACTTGGAAAAATGACTAAAACACCTTTTATTAGATAGAGTGAGAGGGTTAATGACTTATTGGGCCTAATACATTCTGATGTATATAGACCATTAAGCTCAACTGCTAGAGGAGGTTTTCAGTACTTCATAACTTTCACAGATGATTTTAGTAGATATGGTTTTCTCTCTCTAATGAAACATAAATCTAAATCTTTTGAAAAGTTCAAAATTTTCAAGAATAAAGTACAAAATCAACTTTGTAAAAATATTAAAAAATTAAGATCTGATCGAGGTAGTGAATATTTAAACCAAGAATTTATAGATCATCTTAGAGATTGTGGGATTGTTTCACAATTGACTCCTCCAGGTACACCACAATGGAATGGTGTGTCTGAATGCAAAAATAGAACTCTATTGGATATGGTTTGATCTATGATGAGTCATATGATCTTCCAATCTCATTTTAGGGATATTCTTTAGAAACTGCTGCATTCATTTTGAATAGAGTTCCATCGAAGGCAGTTGAAAAAACACCATATGAGAAATGGACTGGAAAAACTCCCAGTTTGTCTTTTCTTAAGATTTAGGGATGTGATGCTTTTGTGAAGCATTAAATCTCAAATAAACTAGCACCTAAATCTAACAAATGCCTTTTTGTGGGATATCCTAAAGAAACTAAAGGATATTACTTCTATAATGCATCTAAGAACAAAGTGTTTGTGTCTCGGAATGGTATATTCTTGGAAAGAGAGTTTATTTCCAAAGGAGCCAGTGGGAGCACAGTGTAACTTGAAGAAATTCAAGGCCCATAAAATAACATTGTACCTAATATGGAACCGCAGCTGAATCAATAAGTAGTTGTTGAGCCTGCACAAGTACTAGAAGTCCTAAGGAGGTCTGGTAGGACACGTCAAATCCCCATGAGATATGGATTTCTCATAATCGGTGATAATGATGTGTTAATTGTGGATCATAATGAGCCCACGTCCTATAAAGAGGCTATAAATAGTCCTAACTCTAAGAAATGGTTTGAAGCCATGAGATCATAAATGCAATCCATGTATGATAATCAAGTATGGACCTTGATTGACCTAAATGATGGTTTAAAAACTATTGGGTGCAAATGGGTTTTCAAAAAGAAAATCGACATGGATAGAAATGTGCATACCTTTAAGGCAAGACTAGTTGCAAAAGGTTTCAAATAAACACATGGTGTAGACTATGATAAAACCTTTTCACCAGTGGCTATGCTAAAATCTATTCGAATTCTCCTTGCCATAGCTGCATACTATGATTATGAAATATGTCAAATGGATGTCAAAACAGTATTTCTTAATGGAAATTTACTTGAGGATGTGTACATGACACAGCTAAAGGGTTTTGTTAGTCCTGAGAATTCTGGAAAGGTATGCAAGCTTCAAAGATCCATTTATGGATTGAAGCAAGCATCTCGGAGTTAGAATCTTCATTTTGATGAAGTAGTTAAAGAATTTGGCTTCATTAAAAATGATGATGAACCTTGTGTATACAAGAAAGTTAGTGGGAGTGCCGTTGTGTTTTTAGTGCTGTATATGGATGACATACTACATATTGGAAATGATATCCCTATTTTATAAAATGTTAAATCATGGTTAGGGAATTATTTCTCAATGAAAGACTTAGGTGAAGTTGCTTATATATTAGGCATCAAGATCTATATAGATATATCTAAAAGGCTTATTGGCCTAAGTCAAAGCACTTATATTGATAAGGTATTAAATAGGTTTAGTATGCAAGATTCCAAGAGAGGATTCTTGCCAATGTCGCATGGCATTAGTCTCAGCAAGACTTAGTGTCCTATGACACAAGATGAGCGAGACCACATGAGTAAAATTCCATATGCTTCTGCTATTGGATCTATCATGTATGCAATATTATGTACTCGACCTGATGTTTCATATTCCTTAAGCACAATAAGCAAATACCAGTCAAACCTAGGTGAAAGTCACTGGACAGCAATTAAAAATATCTTTAAGTACTTAAGAAGAACTAAGGATGCATTTTTATTGTATGGTGGTTAGGAAGATGAGCTAGTTGTAAATGGTTACACATATGCCAACTTCCAAATTGACAAGGATGATTTTCAATCACAGTCAGGATATGTGTTTTGTTTGAATGGAGGTGCAGTGAGCTAGAGGAGTACCAAGCAAGACACTGTTGCTGATTCTACAATAGAAGCTGAGTACATAGCTGCTTCAGAAGCAGTTAAGGAGGCTATTTGGATTAAGAAGTTCATAACTAGACTAGGTGTTATTCCTAGTATATCAGATCCAGTAAACTTGTATTGTGACAATAATGGAGTTATAGCCCAAGCTAAGGAGCCTAGATCACATCAGAGATCCAAACACATACTCAAGCGTTATTATCTCATTCGAGAAATCATTGAGAGAGGAGACGTTAAGATATGCAGAGTACCTACAAATGATAGTGTTGCTAATCCAATGACTAAGCCTCTTCCACAGCCTAAACATGAGAGTCATACTAGGTCCATGGGTATTCGATATGATGTTGATTGGGCCTAGTGCAAGTGGGATATTGTTAGTGATATGCACTAAGTCAATCATTTGATTATGCATTGACTTTCTTATTTTATTAATAAAGAGGTATTTCGTTATCATTTGATTTTATGATAATTATATGAATAGTTAATTCTTACTAAGGCCATTAAGTATATGACTTGATAGTAAAACCCATAGATTAAAATAAGAGTTCTATTCTAATTATCCCTAGCCATTTATTAATTATATAAATGTTAAAGTATTAAGGCTAGTATGATGTTGACTAATGGTTATATTTTACTAATCATGAATATGAGATATTAAGTCAACTCATAGATACATAATGAGAGATCATGTACTGGATTGACCCATTATGAGAATACTGCATAGAATATTATCATAAGTATTTCTTATCATAGTAATTTTATTTCGGTCCTTTGACCTTGAAATCATCATGGATTTCTACGTAGCTATTTTATGTTTTGACACATTCTAACATTGTCTTTAACTGGATGATTAGATAGGATGTTGTTGGATATGAAATTAGTTATGTGAGGAATGTAAGTGATTTAGAAGGAATTTATCCCTCATTAATGAGATAGACTGAAGGAAAATGCATGGTCATGCTGAAATAAATTGATAAAGAGTTATCATTTTCAGTCTACTTGAAATCAAGTCATAATATTGAACTATATAAGGATGACATTCTATGCCTTATGTTCAATTAAGATATCATGTGATAAAGGGACGATAAAATTCACTGTAATTAGGTTATGTCGGATTATTGACTTCACATAACTTAGGTAGTCACAATGTCTTACTAGAGGCCACTTATGACTTATAAGCCTAAATAGAGATTTAGGCCCACTGCCAATGTTATGTGAACCTACAAGGTCACACACTTAGAATAAGCCCAAAACGATTATGGGTTTAATAAGCCCAAAATAAACTCTATGAAAATAAATAATTAAAGTGTTTTATTTATTTATTTATTTGTTTATTTATTTAAGATAAATGTTATTTTAAATAAATAAATAAGATATTATTTCTAATTTGTTTTTAAAACAAAAATAAGAATATAATGGGAAATTGCCAAAAGATCATTGGTAGGTGAAACCCTAATTTGGAGTCTATAAATATGTTATATTCTCTAGGGTTTAATATAGTTGTTTTTCCCTGCCTCCAAAAATGGTTTTCTCTTTTCGTAGAAAACAAACATAGAGTTTTTCTTTTGTTCTTGATTTGTGAGACAATCAAGAAAGCTACTAGCACACACTCCAATTCATTTTGTGAAGGGTTGTTCATGTGGATACCTATAGAGGATGCATCCTTTTGGAGACGTCTTGATCCGAACAACCAAAGTAAAAAGCTTGAGGTAAGGTGTCACCGGTGTGAACCTCCTCTCATCCTTCCAGAAAATCTTGCCTCTTCTACGTCTTGGTGAGATTCTTGAAATCCTAGATTTAATCAAGTAGTCAAATTACGTGGATCCAGGTTTGGGAACATGATAAATTTTTAATTTTTTCACTGCGTTTGTATCACAAAATCCCAATATTTACTTCCTGAAATCATATCCCACCAATATAAAGATGATTTTCTCAATAATGATACAACATATTTTAACTTTTGCTCTAATGTGCAACCCAACCTATCCAACACCATGTTTGTTTCCTGTAACCATTCTTTTAATACCTTAGGATCGGTAGTTCCCTCAAATTTTATAGCTCCTTATTTTCTTAGCATGTCATAAGTTTTATCTTTAGCCTCTGTTTATCTAACCTCTGCCATTGGTTGCATTACTAACTATTTTATTAGTTGTACCCAATTAATTATCTGTACCACTGGTTGAATAATTCACCATAAAGACTTAAGAAATTACTGTATGGTATTTCCTAAGTTAGTTGTGGTGGTGCATTTGTATGCTTAACCCCATGCACAGACTCAAACTCACTTGGGTTAGCATAATCTTCAGACAAAGCCTTCCTACTTCTCCTATTCAAAGTACAAACACTTAGTATTAATTATTAACATCTATATGTGTTCCTAACATGTATATGCATTCACATTTCTATTCCAAGGGAATCTAGACCATGCTTTGATACCACTAAATGTGACACCAGTTAAGGATGTCTGGCATACATTGTATGCATATGACTATTACATAATATATTCATTACAATCTAACTTTAACTTACTAATCAACATATGTGTATGGGGTTAAGCATAAAAATGCACAACATCCAACACCAAGTAGTTCACATTTTTTCTTATATTATACACATGTAATATGCTAGCCTTAATACAAGATAACAAGTTTCACTAGATATGTTATGTTCAAGAAAAATTGAGGATGACCTTCTATTGACCCACTTGACATAATGCTAGTGTAACTTATGCAAATGTTTCTTCAAGATGTATTATAGTTCTTATAATCTTGAAAAATAATGCAAAGGAGTGAGCCTACAACTCAATAAATGAATAACATAATATCCTATGAAACATAACACACCCAAGCATGTAATATTATCAATTGCTAATTTATTTAATAATTCACTATGAACTTATGCATGCATATAAATGTAATAGCATAGTATTTTCATTTAGATGGCAATGAACATATTAATTACTTATAAAATCAAGCTCTATTTAAGTTTTCATGAATCCCCATACCACACAGCTTGCTATAATCTTATACAACATATTTCTTTAGCCTTTTCACAACATATCAAGGGGATTCCATAACACACACAGCATTACCTCATTCACAAGTAGCATTGCATCCTCATATTCATCCAATAATATTTCTTATATTTACACATACATTGCATACCACACCATTAAATAATTAACTTCCCATAATACATAAGAAAATAATAATATACCAAAATATACCAAAAACTCCAAATTGTGAATTTCAAGATCATATTCTTTATAGCAGTAACATTGTAAGTTTAAATTAATTTTCAACTAATTTTGCATCAATTGGATATGTATAGAAGAAGAAACATAAAAAATAATCCACCAGGGTCAAACTACCAACAAAAATAAGCAATAAAAAGTATAGTCTAAATTGGCCATCAAAATAGCAAACTTAAGCTTGCTCTATTTCTATCAATTTTGTAAATCACATCTCAAAGTTTCTATTGGATCCAACAACACTTCATTTAGAGTTATAAAACTCCAGATATGGCTCAAACAAGTTTGTTAATCATAACTAAATAGGACACCTAAATTTAGAAACCATTATTCATATGTACAATCTCATCACAAGAATAAAAATCAGCATTTAATTAGAACACACATATTCTCCTTCGCTAATTAGCTTAACAAAGATGTTTAAATGTTATATTCATATAGAACATTAAGGTTATTCACTTACCTTCATCGCTTCCTTGCCTTTGCTTGTATTTACTTATGTGTCAGCCTCATTCCCAATTAGTTTGACTAAAATAGATCATAATTCATTTCTTTTAAATACCTAAAAATATTAGAACCTCTTCTAGCATGATAACATTATTAAACTACCTAAGCACATGAGGCTGCCAACTATAACATATTTAATAGGGTGAATTTAAAATTTTCCCAAAAATTCTATACAATGAATTTCAAGATGAAACTTTGCATATCATTAACCCTATGTGTCTAAAGCAATTTAAAATTGATTTTTGATTCAATTATAGGTGTATAGAGAAAGAACCCTAAGAAATAATCCAACATACTTAGACTAGTGATGAAAACTGAGCAATAAAATGTTTTCTTTTATGATACTAGCACAGAGTCTAAATCAAGCTAAAGAGGAATAGTTATAGATAACTCTTCAAAGTTTTCATATCATTAAAGAACACTCAATTTAAAGCTTCCTAGCTCAAGATATGATAAAAATAATAAGATTAAAAAATTAGGTCCTTAAAACTCGAATTCTGCATCGTCTAAACCCTCACTCAATTCAACAATACTATTTAAATTACTTACCAAATAAACCTCTAAAGGCCTTTTAATAAGAATATTATGGTCTAGAATGAATTCTAAACCTTCAAATTTCAATTGATAATTTAGCTCCTACAAGTAGAATTGAATTAGCTCCCCTTTCCTTCTCAAGACAAATATTTTTTTCCTTTCTTTTCCTTTCTTCACTTTTTATTTAATTCCACTATTTTCTTCTTTTTTTTTCTTTTTGCCATTAATCAATTTAAACCATTAACTTGTTAATTCTTGTTATGGATTTAATTATAAACATTTATAATCTTTTCCTATATAACATTAGAATTAATACCACATGTATCTCATGCATTTCTCATGTCTATATGATATGCATGTTATGCAAATAAATGCAAATGCATTAGGTGGGCATTACAGTTTCAGTATGGTCCTATACGATTCTTGGTTTGGATTTTGTAAATATCCAATACGGTACCAAATTAGTTATAAAATTTGGTTCAGTTGGGTTTGAGATTAAAAATATTCAGTTCGGTATAGTTTTAATGTCTTTTAGTTCAAAATTTAAGTTCAATTTGATATCTTCTCCATCTCATGCCCAGCCTTAAAGGGAATAGTCACTGTGGGGTTTAATTTGATTCAAATGGATAGATAACTATTCAACTATTGAAACCCTAAACCAATTAATGGGCTTATGATGTTGGCTTGCATTATATAAGTGAATCGGGTTAGAATTGTATACCCTAGTCTCTAGGACTTAGTATAGAGCAAGAAGGGTGTCGAACACTTGGGATTTAAGGGAATTTTTTATTAAATGGATAGATATTTAGATGGTTAGGAAAAATATAATCAGAATAAAGGTAATAACTAAACAAATGAATAAATATAAACTCTAACTAATTATTAAAACAATAAAATAAACAATATATATATATATATATATATATATATATATATCAATGTATGGAAAATCATAAGTCAAAACTAAATAAGAACTTTGAACAAAGTTACCATAAAACATATTGATTGGAAATTAGCCTATAGTCTTTAAAAGCAACTCTTGTTGTCAATTAAAGGTATTTCCTCCTAGAGTCTATAAGAACTCTCATTGTATTACAGAGATAAGAGAAAACCAAAAGCATATTATACTAATTATATTTCCCTTAAGATGAATTCCTTTTACGATACCCAGCCAAATTCTGATCTTAAGTAATTCCAATTATCTTCCACCAAATTCCCTTTATGATACCCAATAAAATTTGATTGACAAATTTCATATAGTGATTAAGCATACATAAACACAAGTAAGCACTAATTGAAATTAAATCATAAAAGATATTAGATAAAGATGTAGTTCTTATTTAATTCATCATTATAATTCCCATACAAAAAGACTTAGCCTAGATACGTGATTAAGAACCAACAAAAAAAGATCAAATTCAACATAGAAAGAAAAGATAAAGAATTGAATAAGTAAGACTCCCTTCTATGACTTCTAAAGATTTTTTATACTTAGGATGATCTCCTCTTGCCCTTGGCTTTTGTCTCCTTCAAGTGTTTTACAATGACTATCACCAAAACTAAAAGATAATAGTACTTATAAAACACTCTATTGATTCATATGTTTTTCTTGTGTTCTTTCTCTCTGTTTTGGTTCATGCCTTTCTTTATACTAGAAATGATGTATATATAGAGCTTAGAAGCTATTGGAAGTGTCTAGAATAAGATTGAACTTGGAAAGGCACCACTTGGCATCAAAGGTCACTCCCCTTGCAAAGTCTATAACTTCCAGGAAAATTTCATCCATTCATATGACTTTATCTCTAGAAAGTTTCTTCATGAAAGTTGTATAATATTCTATTATCTTTCCAGGCCAACTTGAATCATTCAATTTGGATGTCTGTAGATAGAATTATGGTCAGAATACGAAAAATACTCAAACTAGGAAAATTACAACCTTTTGAATGGCCATCAATGTGACAACTCGTCAAGGAGTGATGACTCATAACAGAGACTCTCAGTGATGACTCGAGCAAGTGGTGATGACTTGTCACCCTTCCTTGTTGATTCAAACTTGATTCTTTTTCTTCTTAACTTGCTCCAACCAATTCCAAGTGTCTTCTAAAGCATATTAAGCTTAAAAATATGTATAGAACACACATAGTGAGTCCTATTAACAAGAAAACATAAAATATCAATTCATTAAACAAATAAAAACATAAAACATAGTAAAAATAATATGAAAATAGACTTTAACTAGTTAAATAACTATGCATATTTGCATCATATCAAACTCCCCCACACTTAGACCTTGCTTGCCCTCAAGCAAGAAAAGTTCTAAGCATAAAAAACACATAAAATTTTCATCTCTTCCAAAATAAATGTAGTTTTCTTATTAAGTCATCTCAAAAATGAAAGAGGTTATAAAAGGTAGTTAATCAATCAAACTTCAATGCTCCATAAAAACAAGCAAGTTTTATAGCACAAGCAATAAATTCACTAATTTATTTCAATTTAGTAAGAATAAAATCAAGAACACAAATTCAAAGTTCTAACCAAGCTACTCAATCAAAATAATTATTCTCCAAACTTATGATTTCCTAGAAGCAAAAGCAACCTTAAGACAATGCTAAGTGCACACATCAACTCACTCTTCTCATGGCATTTTTAGACATTTTATTCATATATATATATATATATATATATATATATATATATATATATATATATATATATATATATATATATATATATATATAATGTATTCTTTCTGAATGAATGAAAATGAGGAGCAAACAAAAATGCACACAGCTTACTTAAAATAATATATATATATATATAATGTATTCTTTCTGAATGAATGAAAATGAGGAGCAAACAAAAATGCACACAGCTTACTTAAAATACATCTACTTGTAACATCATGCATCCCTTTTCCGAATGAATACAACTAAGGAGTATACTCAATTGCACATAACTTACTTAAGATGCATCACAGCATAAGCATTATATATTTCTCTTTTCTCTCATTTTTTCCAAATGTCCTCATCTATTATTGAAAAGTGAGTTTCATCAATATTATAGCTATAGTTTCCCTATGGTTACTCAAAATTCTAAGAAAACCTAAGCTTGAGTCTTTACCACTTTAGCCTTAAGCATAGTTAGCAAATTGACTAAATATTCTTTAGATCTTAGAAATAATAAAAAGAGATAAAAAGGAAAATTTATAACCTATACTAGATGAAACTTTCAAGTTCTATTAATAGAGCATACAAAATCTAATTATTAACATTTATAATTAACCTCAATTAAAATCAATAGATTAAAAAGAACAACTACTTATTAAATACAGGAAGAGAATGAAAAATATGAATGCAAAATAGCACTAACAATACCCTAAATGCAAAATGCAACAATGACATATGTGCACAAAACACATAACACATATAAAACATGCAAATAATACATTACTTATATATCACCATATTCTAATAATATACTATTAATATCCCTTCCCCCATAATTAAAAACATGCATTGTCCTCAATGAAATTTAAAAATTAATGTAAAGGAAAGGATAGAAGTACTCCCTCAATCATCTGTAAAGGTAGTTAGTGGAGACTCGATCGGATAGCCAGAGCGAGCAAAAAATTAGTTTAATTTGTATTCCATCTTACATTGTCGAAGAGCAAGTTGTTGGTTTTGAAATTCCATCTCATTGAGTTGATGCTGTATAGCAATTTGCATATCCAAAATCTAGTCCTTTATTAGAGGATGTGTACATGAGGATGCACCGGTGGCACTTTGAATTGGATAAGTGAGGAAAGGAACATCACCGAATGGTGTATATTGGGGAAGCTCCTCCTCTGGATCACTTTCCTCTACAAAGTTTGCATATTGTTCCTCCTCAGCCGATGGTGGTCCTTCAATTCCTCTCCAATAAGAATGGGAACGGGGAGGAATCAAACGAAATGCAGCATCCACTACCTCTCCTCTTATAAAAGCTTGCTTAGTAAAATAAGAGTGCTCAACAAAATGAGTATAATTAGCAAGATTAACATTTAAAGCTTTGTAATAATGGTAATCACATGGCCATGAGTCAAAGGTGCATCCTTACGTAGAGCACAAGCTATCAATTGATTAAACACCCAATAGGTCCAACACACTTGTTTTTTATTATGAATGCACCATATTAGAAATAACTCTTATGTAGAGACTCTATTGAATTCTGTTTTATGAAAGAGAACACATGAAAGCACTTTGTGTAACAACCAATATTTCAAGTTCTTAATAAATATAGTTTTCCTTTTATAGAGTCAAACGGTGTGTGCAAACCAGTTAAAAACATCCAAAATTTATTCAACCTAAAAGATGATGGGGGATCACATAACCCATCTCTTTTAAAACCAAACACTCGATTCATGAAAGAGTAAGTAAGTTGATGAGGCTTTCCTTCCATATGAAATTCCAAAATTTATGAGTTTTTAGCATGAACATCCAAAGTAGTGTAAAATTCAGTAATCAGTTCAACATTGGTGTCTTTATGCATGGAAACAAATTTCATAAGGCCACATTCAATCAACAATTTATTAAATGATTTAAGCATACCAACATCATTCAAAAGGGAGTTAGGAATGTACTTAAAACCTAAGATTTCCCTGAATCGTATTGTTGTCAACTTGGCACCTTCCTCATGTGTAAGGATTGGAAACTTAGCTTTGTAAGTTTTCATCAGATTTTCCTTCTCCTCTTGATGTGATTCTTCAATGTGTGGCTTTTTTAAAGTTGATCCTCTAGTCCTACCCATGATTATAGTCTTGCTTGAATGAGATAGAAAAGCAAATAGAAAATAAAGAGAATGAAAAGGGAATAGTGATGGTTTGGTTAGGTTTTGGAATGGAGATTAGATGAATATAAAACTAAAGGGTATAAGAATGGAAGAAGTAGGAAGATGAAAGAGTAAAAGATGAGAGAAAAGAGTATAAGAGAATGCAAATTCATGGGTATATAGAGGGGTGGGAAATTGAGTAGTCAAAGGGGGATATTTATAGATGTAATAGGTATGTAAGGTGTAGGGGTGTAAGTTTTAATGAAAAGGTGTGTCTATATGGGAAAGGACATGTCCATTCTTGGAAAAGAAATAACTTTTCACTTATAAAATTGTATTTAGTTAGGAATAAAAAGAATAGGACAAATATATGAACAAAAGAAAGCATGTATGATATGCAAAAACAATGAAAATAAGATAAGTAATATATAAAAGCATAAGTTAAAGCACTTATAGGCAGAATATATAGGTGCACAAGTCGTGAACTTGGTGACGACTCGTCACCTTAGCCTTATATGATGAGTCGTACAGGCTTGATGACTCATCACCATACCCTTATACTTAATGACCATTATGACGAGTCATGAACTTGGGGATGACTCGTCATGTGAAATCTCTGTGATGAGTTATACATGCTTGACGACTCGTCGCCAATAGGTGTTGTTGCGAGTCATCAATGTGTGACGACTCATCATCTTATGTTTCTATTATGACTCATCAATGCATGACAAGTCGTAATATTATATGCTATTATGTGCATGTGTAGTTCCTAACTAAACATATGTGACAATGCAACAAATATGTGTAAAAATTGTGAAAAAATATAATAGAAAATTAATCATAAACCAATTATATACTAAAGATAAACATAAATAAATATGGGCGAATTAGTGAAAATAAGCATCATAAAATGAAAGAAAAAATGTGCGAATCATACCATGCTAAAGTTTGGGAAGTCTATAGCTTGACTTCACCATCATTCAACTAAGGTGTAAATAAAGAAATAGTCATTACGAGTCATCATGCTAAATTTTGAGGCTCGGATCGATTGCATTACTGATCATGTAGGGCTTGAGACGATGCCCATTTACCTTAAAAATTTGCCCCTTTACATTAGTAAAATCAACTGCTCCATGAGAATAAACCTTCATAACTTTAAATGGACTCATCCATCATAACTTTAACTTTCCCGGAAATAATCTAAGTCTTGAATTGTAAAGGAGAACAAGCTCACCTTTATAAAACTCCTTTTTAGGTAAATGCTTATCATGCCAAATCTTAGTACAATCTTTATATAACTTTGCATTCTCGTAAGCATTCATCCTTAACTCATCCAATTTGTTAAGATAAAGTAACCTCTTCCTACTGGCCTTCTATAAATCAAAATTCAAAGCCCTTGTTGCCTAATATGCCTTATGCTCTAATTCAACTAGGAGATGATATGACTTCCCATAAACCAATTGATAAGGAGTAAGGCCTATTGGAGTTTTAAAGGTAGTCATATAAGCCCATAAAGCATCATCTAACTTCAATGCCTAATATTTTCTTGAAGAAGACATCATTTTCTCAAGAATCCATTTTATTTCTCTATTACTCACCTCAACTTGACCACTCGTTTGTGGGTGATATGGAGTAGAAACATTGTGTGTTACTCCATACTTCTTTAAGCGAGCTTCAATCACATGATTACAAAAATGGGAACCTCTTTCACTTATTAATGCTCTAAGGGTGCCAAAACTTGGAAAATTTATTTTCTTAAGCATTTTCTTAACCACTATAGCATCATTTGTCAAGGTTGGCATTGCTTTTACCCATTTAGAGACATAGTCAACCATAACCAATATATACTTATAACCCAAGGAACTAGGAAATGGACCCATGAAGTCTATTCCCTAAACATCAAAGATCTCGACTTCAAGAATCCCTTTCAAAGGCATTTCATGTTTTTTTGATATATTCCCCATCCTTTGACATCTATCACATGTAAGCACATATTCTCTAGCATCCTTAAACAAAGTAGGCCACCAAAAACTAGATTAAAGTACCTTAGACGCTATCTTTGATGCTCCAAAATGTCCATCAACATCCAAAGAATGGCAATGCTTCAATACATCTTAAACTTCATTTTAAGGAATGCATCACCTAATCAAGCCATCCGCACACCTTTTGTAAAGTAACGACTCCTCCTAATAGTAGAATTTAATATCATGTAAGAAATTTTTCCTTTGTCTATAATCCATAAGATAAGGAAGAATACCACTTACAAGATAATTCACAATATCTGCAAACCATGGAAGCTCTTTCAATGTAACCCTTAATAGATGTTCACCAAGAAATGCCTCATTAATTTGCATACCATCATCATTCTTCTTAAGTCCATCATGATCAAGCCTTGATAAGTGGTCTACAATAAGGTTCTCACTTCCCTTCTTATCTTAAACTTCTCAATCAAACTCTTAAAGAATCAAAATCCACCATAGGATTCTAGGTTTTGCATCCTTCTTGCTTAAAAGATACTTAAGAGTAGCATGATCTGAATAAACAATCACCTTTTGCCCCATAAGATATGATCTAAACTTGTCAAATGCATAAATAATAGCAAGCAACTCCTTTTCTATGGTGGCGTAATTTATTTGAGCATCATCAAGTAACTTACTAGCATAGTAAATTACATAAGGCTATCCTTCCTTTCTTTGGCCCAAAATAGCCCCCACCGCAAAGTTACTAGCATCACACATTATTTCAAATGGCTGCTCCTAATTAGGTGGTTGCAAGACAGGTGCAGAAATAAGAGCTTTTTTCAAAGTGTCAAATGCATTAAGACACGTATCATCAAACTCAAACATAGCATCCTTAGCAAGTAACTTACAAAATGGCTTTGCGATCTTGGAAAAATCCTTAATAAATCTTCGATAAAATCTTGCATGTCCAAGGAAGCTTCTTATATCTTTAACACACTTCAGCAGTGGTGAATTTTCAATTATTTTAATATTTGCTTTATCAACTTTAATGCCCCTCTTTGAAACTGAATGACCAAGAATGATTCCCTCTTATGCCATAAAGTGACATTTTTTCCAATTCAAGACCAATCCATACTCAATACACCTATTAAGAACTTTAGATAGATTGTCTAGACAATTGGAAAAGTTAGTACCATAGACACTAAAGTCATCCATAAAAACTTCTACACAATCATCAAATAGATCACTAAATATTGAGAACATGCATCTTTAGAAAGTTACAAGTGCATTATATAGGCCAAAAGGCATATGCCTAAAAGCAAAAGTACCATATGGACATGTAAATGTAGTCTTAGGTTGGTCCTCAAGATGAACAAGAATTTAATAAAAACCACTAAGTCCATCCAAGTAACAAAAATTAAAAAAAGTTGGTTAATCTCTCAAGAACCTAATCAATAAAAGGCAATGGGAAGTGATCTTTCCTTATTGCTTTATCAAGTTTTTTGTAATCAATACACATACGCCATCTTGTGATAGTTCTAGTAGGTACTAAGTCATTAGATGCATTCCTAACAATGGTTAAGCCTCCTTTCTTTAAATTACTTGAACAGGGCTTACCCATTTACTATCACTAATAGAGTATATAATTCCATTATTAAGCAACTTAGTTACTTATTTTCTCACCACTTCTTTAAGAGTGGGATTCAATTGCCTTTGACCTTCAATGGAAGGCTTACCATTATCTTCTAAGAGAATTATATGCATACATATATTAGGACTAATACCCTTCAAGTCATTAATAAAATAACCAATGGCATTCTTATGAATATTCAACTCATCACATAAAGCATCAACATTATTACTAGGCAAGGATGAATTAACAATAAAAGGAAATTTAATATTAGAGTCGAGAAATGCATATCTGAGATTTGATGGTAGAGGCTTGAGCTCCAACTCAACTTCTTCCTTTAGTGTAGTATCTTCTAGATCATCCTCTCTCCTTAAAGGTTCAAATCTTAATGTCCCTTGAAAAAGTTGATATAGGGTTACCTCCAAAACTTGCTCACTAGCTTCTTTTATCTTATATGGCTCCTTAGAATCACTCCTCAAACACTCATGAATTACTTCTTCAATCCATTCATCAATAACATCAATAGAATCTATTCTACTTTCCACTTCTATTAGTGTTGACTTCATGATTTTTAGCACATCGAATTCCATATGTTCATTATCCACCTCTAATGTGATCTTTCCTTTCTTTATATCAATAATTGCTCCTACTATCATAAAAAATGGTCTTCCAAACAAGATTGGGATCTCAAGATCATCCTCCATTTCTAACACAATAAAGTCAGTTGGTATTACAAACTTACCCACTTTAGTTGGCACATTTTCTAGAATGCCAAGTGGATATGTGACAGATTTATCTGCCATAGAAAGACATATATTGGTAGGCTTAAGTTCTTCTAAATTAAGCTTTTTGTAAATTGAGTGAGGCATAAGGCTAACACTAGCACCGATATCACATAAAGCTTTATCAAAATGCGTACCTCTAATTACATAAGGAACCGTAAGGGAACTGGGATCCTTGAGCTTTAATGGAGACTTGGAGTACATAGCCTTGGATTCTTCAACAAGAGATACTAAGCCATAATCTTCAAGTTTGCTCTTATGATTAATAATATCCTTTAAGAATTTACCCCAAGCTGGCATATCTCTAATAGCATCCACAAATGGTATAGTGATAGTAATTTCCTTGACATAATTAAGGAATTTTCCAAACCACTTGTCTAAGTTACGCCTTATGAACCTTTAAGGAAAAGGAAGAGTTTTAACATCTACTTTTGGTTCACCATTCTTTGATGGTATGACATCTTCCTTATTACCTTTCTTCACACACTCATCACCATTTTTAGTTTTAACATCCACTTCCTCAATCCCTACCCGATCATCATCAACCACTCTCCTATTTTTATTAAGATCCTTTTCAATCTCCTTACCACTATGCAATGTAATTTCTTAATAAGACTCCTTTTATACATACTCTGTAATGTAGTAAAGGTAGAGGCTTGTTGGGCAATTTGGGTTTCAAGGATGCGGTTATGAGTAGCTAGTTGTTCAAGCTTAGAGTTAATTTGCTTGAATTGCTCCTCATTTTATTTTTTTATGGACATTTTTTGGTTAACAAATTGCTCCATAAGATTTTCAAGAGAAGGTTTAGATTGGGTAGGATTAAAGGTTTGTTATGTAATAAGGAATCCAGGTGGGTTTTGATATTTGGTGTTTGGGTTAAATTGGGAAGATGGATTTGACCATGAGAATCCAGGATGGTTCCTCCATTGAGGGTTATAGGTGTTGGAATTCAGCCCCATTCTTCGGTTAAAACCACCTTGCACATAATTCACATCCTCATTTACAGTTAAAGTACATTGAGAATATGAATAAGGTCCTCCACAAGTCTCACAAACAACATTAGCACATTCTAATGAATTAATTTAAGAATTACTTACCAATTTGGTGAGAGCATCTACCTTTGCATTCAGCATTTTAATTGTGTCAAGTTCCAAAACTCCTCTTACTTTAGCCATAATAGTTTCCTCACCATGTATCCTTGAGATGCAAGTTCCTCTAGCAATGTAACAACCTCTCTAGTGGTTTTATCCATCCATTTCCCACCGGATGCCTTATTGACAATGTTTCTATTTCATCTATTAATCCATTATAAAAAATTTGAGGAATCATCCATTTTGGCAAGCCATGATGTGGACATTGCCGTTGAAGCTGCTTAAACCTTTCCCAAGCCAAATAGATTGTCTCACTTCCATTTTGCTTGAAAGTGGCAATCTCATTACGAAACTTAACCATCTTATGTGGTGGAAAATATTTATGTAGAAATGCTTGCTTCAATTGATCCCATGTTATAATTTATTCATTTGAAAAATTAGCAAGCCAAAGTTGTGCTTTGTCCCTAACAAAAAATGGAAATAGTCTGAGCCTTATTATGTCATCCGTCACACCATTAATTTTGAAAGTTGCACACACATTGAGGAAAGTCAATATGTGAGTGTTAGGATCTTCTCCTTGTAAACCTCTAAACTAATTATTTTGTACCATTTGGATAATACTTGGCTTGATCTCAAAATTGTTGTTAGCAATGGCTAGAGGCACAATTCCTCTAAAACTACCTGAGATGTCAGGCATTGCAAAATCCCCTAACGTTCTCCTTTCCAGTTGAACCATGTTATTCAAATTTGGTTCCCCTAACGTTCTTCTTTGCCTTTATTCCTTGCACAATTGTATAAGTAAATCAATTTCGCGATCAAAATACAAATTATTATCACTAATACTTCTAGTAAGCATATAAAAAAAGAAAGTAAAATTAACAATCTAACAAATTAAAAAAAATAACAATTAAATAATATAATAACAAAACAAAAATATAAAAATAAAAACAAAGCCTAAAATAACCTTTCTCTACCTTAAGTTAATAAAAATTAAAATCAAATCCCCCGTAATGGTGCCAAATTCTGAAGCGGGTTAGAATTGTATACCCTAGTCTCTAGGACTTAGTATAAAGTAAGAAAGGTGTCGAACACTTGGGATTTGAGGGAATTTTGTATTAACCGGATAGATACTTAGATGGTTAGGCAAAATATCATCAGAATAAAGGTAATGACTAAACAAATGAACAAATATAAACTCTAACTAATTATTAAAACAATAAAATAAATAAATAATATATATCAATGTATGGAAAATCATAAGTCAAAACTAAATAAGAACTTTGAAAAAAGTTACCATAAAACATATTGATTGGAAATTAGCCTGTAATCTTTAAAAGCAACTCTCGTTGTCAGTTAAAGGTATTTCCTCCTAAAGTCTACAAGCACTCTCGTTGTATTGCAAAGATAAGAGAAACCAAAAAGCATATTATACTAATTATATTTCCCTTAAGATGAATTCCCTTTACGATACCCAGTAAAATTTTGATCTTAAGTAATTCCAATTATCTTCCACCAAATTCCCTTTATGATACCCAGTAAAATTTGATTGACAAGTTACATATAGTGATCAAGCATACATAAACACAAGTAAACACTAATTGAAATTAAATCATAAAAGATATAAGATAAAGATGTAGTTCTTATTTAATTCATCATTATAATTCCCATACAAAAAGGCTTAGCCTAGATACATGATTAAGAGGTAACAAAAGAAGATCAAATTCAACATAGAAAGAAAAGATAAAGAATTGAATAAGTAAGACTCCCTTTTATGACTTCTAAAGATTTTTTATACTTAGGATGATCTCCTCTTGCCCTTGGCTTTTATCTCCTTCAAGTATTATACAATGACTATCACCAAAACTAAAAGATAATAGTACTTATAAAACACTCTATTGATTCATATGTTTTTCTTGTGTTCTTTCTCTCTATTTCAGTTCATGCCTTTCTTCAGACCAGAAATGATGTATATATAGAGATTGGAAGCTGCTAGAAGTGTTTAGAATAAGATTGAACTTGGAAAGGCACCACTTCGCATCAAAGGTCACTCCCCTTATAGAGTCTATAACTTCCAAGGCAATTTTGTCTATTCATATGACTTTATCTCTAGAAAGTTTCTTCATGAAAGTTGTAGAACATTCTGTTATCTTTCCAAACCAACTTGAATCATCTAATATGGATGTCTATAGACGGAATTATGGTCAAAATATGAAAACTGCTCAAACTAGGAAAATTGCAACCTTTTGAATGGTCATCAATGTGACGACTTGTAACAGAGACTCTCGGTGACAACTCGTGTAGGTGGTGACGACTCGTCACCCTTGCTTGTTTATTCAAACTTGATTCTTTTGCTTCCTAACTTGCTCCAATCAATTCCAAGTGTCTTCTAAAGCATATTAAGCCTAAAAACATGTATAGAACACACATAGTGAGTCCTATTAATAAGAAAACATAAAATATCAATTCATTAAACAAATAAACACATAAAATATAGTAAAAATGAAATGAAAATAGACTTTAACTAGTTAAATAACTATGCATATTTGCATAATATCAATAAGCAAGCAAACCAATTAAGCAAAATATTGATTATGTGCTAAAGCTCTTGTGTTTATTCTCTTAGTCAATATTATGTAACGTCCAACATATTAAAGTAAGATGTTTGTGATAATTACTATTTATTTTCTGTGGGTATTTGCTATAATTATTACATCATATTATGATGAAAAATTTTAGTTGAATCAAACTTACTAACTAGACTTTAATTTAAAGAAAAATAATATTTACAACTATAATTAATTTAACATATTACAACTAGAAGAAAACTAAATTAATAAAAAAAACATGTATATTTTTTTCTTTAACATGAATATGTGTTTCATAGAGCATTGTATGCTAGCTTTTTTTTCATTTATTTTTTCTTAGAATTGTATCATATTCATAAAATAAATGTAAAGTATTCTAAATTATTGTATCAAAGATGTAAAATTTTAGGGTAGTTGACAATTTCATTTTTTAAAATTTTAAAGTAATTGAAATACAAAGCATGAAATCAATATCATTTTTTATTTATTTTTTTGCTTACTTTTAAGCATAAAATCATTATTTTTTTTTTTTACTTTGAGTTTATTTTCTATAAATGAAACAATCTCACTATATTTTTCTTTATCTTTGATTGAATATATTATCATCATTATTATTAACTATTTCATTATAAGTAGCCTCATTATACTATGTTAGCAGTTCCGTTCATCATTATTGGAATACAATTCTAAAGACTTTAAATTTAAAATACATTTTGTATACTTTTTGTATCTTTTGTTTATTTTTAGTATATATTACGTTTTGGATACAATATATTCATTACATTATATTTTATGTTTCTAATACAATATCCTCATTATATTATATTTTTATGTTTTTGATACAATATCATTGCACCAAAACAATAAACTTCATGTGTTTGCTACTTAAATAGATTAAAAAAATCACTACTAGTTTTTAATGAATTTTTATTTTTATTCTAAAAAATAATTAAAAAAAAAAAGCATGTGAAGCTGAATTTCAATGGAGGAATTTTCCTTCAAACTAAATCCATGATATTTGATTCTAATTAATGAAACTTTATTTTCTCTAAAAAAGAAGGAACTTTAACTGCTAAAAAAAGTTAGTTTAATGACACTACTAGAACTTTAACTATTTTGTTTATAGCATTATATAGTTTTGTATTTATTTTGATCTATTGGAATTAAAAAAATAAACATTTTGAAACAATGGTAAATTTATTAAAATAAAGAGAAAATAAAAATAAAAAAGATTATACTTCATTATAAAATGTCTAAAAAACTTGTGAAATAAAATTTCAAAAAAATATATTGGCTAATGTTCCACTATTAAAAAAGATTAAGAAAAAAGGAGAGAATAAAAATTTTGAAAAAAGAGAGAAATAAAGGAGAGAAATAAAAAAAAAAAGAAAAAGAAAAGAGAAAACATAAAATAAAAAAAGTAAGGAAAAGAAGAAAATAAAAAAATGAAAAAGAGAAAAATGAAAACAAAGAGGATAGAAAAAAATGAGAATCTATATAAAATATATAAAAGTTAAATAAATCTATTTTTCCACCTAGGACAAATTTTTTCATGTGGCACTTTTGCTTCTAACCATTTTTTCTTGGGTGAATTACTATTTACCCTATATGGTTTGTTTATTACACTACTTGATCCTTGAATTTAATATTTATATTATCTCATCCCTTTGTTTTGCAAAATTATACTTTGTACTCATTTATTAATTTTTCCGATACAATTTTTGTTAACTGACATGACAATTATCATATAAATACTATTTACCCCCTATATTTGAATATATTACACTATTTACCATGTATATTTAGATATATTATATTATTTACTCTTAAAATTTAGAATTTGTATTTTTTATTATTAAAATTAATTTTCTTAGAATTTAAGTACAAAATGATAATTACATCATTTTACATAAAAATATAAAATGCTTAATTTTAATTTTATATAATTAAATACCAATAAATATGTATTTATTTTGAAATAATTCAACTTAAATAATAACTTAAAATATTTATGTTGTATTAAAAATTTAATCAAATAAACTCTCTTTTTAATTTTGATTCTTTATTTGAATTATTAGTTTCAATTTCGGGTATAAAAATTTTATTCATAAATATAATTTATTTATTTAATAATCTAAACTAAAAATTCAAATAAAAATCAAATTTTAATTTGATATTTAAGTAAAGATATTTTAAGATTGAAAATAATTATTTGTTATTTGATCAAAATTTTGATTAGATTGAAAATAAAATTTGTTATTTATTTTTTATTAAAATATTTTTAGTAGAATTTTAATTTTATAGTCAATTAACGGTAATTTAATTTAACATATATTTTCTTAAACAATTAGTTTAATAACAAAAGTACATTTTGTAAATTTTAGGATTAAATAATATAATATATCTAAATAGAGGGGCCAAATAGTATAATATATTCAAATATAGGGGCAAATAGTATTTACATGATAGTTGTCATGTCAGTTGATGGAAATTGTGATAGAAAAGTTGACAAAATGAGTAAAGAATATAATTTTTCAAAACAGAGGGAAAATATAATATAAAATTTAAATGTCAATGACCAAATAATGTCATATAACAAACCACAAGGGGCAATTAGTAATTCACCTTTTTTCTTCAATTTTTATATTTTATTTTATTTTTTATTTGACAAATTTTGCCATGTGGCACTTTTGCTCCTTACCATTTTTCTTTAATTTTTATTTTTATTTTATTTATTTTTATTTCTTTACTTTACTATATATTAATAGGCATTAATATTCTATATTTTTTTGACTTGTCATGTTTCTAACTATATTTATTTTTCACTTTTCAGTTTTTGAGCATTATTTTTTAATATTTTTTTATCTTCTTCTATTTCTAATTATATTTATATCAATTATAAAAATTCTAAATTTTTACAATTAACTATTTTCTATGTTATATTTTTACAATTAAATTAAAGTTTATGAAAAATTTAAAATTAAAAATTTTTGTTTCTTTAAATAATTCTTTTAATTTTATATCTACATAAAATGTAAGATAACTTTCACTATATATACTACAAGTTTTTTAATTTGTATATTTTATTTTATTCATTATCACAAAATTTTTTAAAAGTTATAATCTTTCTTTACAAAAAATTAAAAACTTTTCATATTTCTATCTATTTGAATTTTGAATTATCCTAATTTAAAATAATATGTGGCATGTTAAATTTTTTTAATACATTTATATTGTATGCAATCCTTCCTATTTTAAATCATTAATTACTTTAATTTAAAATTTTGTTATTCTTTTAAGTTATATTTTTATTTTTAAAAACTTTTGTATTCTTTTTCATATAATTATAAATACTCACATTTTGACATTTTGCATTCTTTCTTATATCTTTATAAATACTCATATTATTCATTATCACAAAATAAAAATGACTTTAAAAGTGTTATTATTTTTACTTTACTCTCTTAACCTAGAAAAAAATCATAAAAAATGGTAAATTTTTGAATGGTTTTTTCTTATTATGTTGCTCTTATTATATAGCACTCTCTTACTATTTTTATTTGTTTTATATGGTTTATTATTATAATTTTGTTAATGCATAAAAAAATTTATTTTAATGAGTTTTTGTATTCTTTTATTCCTCTATATAAATGAAATAAATTTAAAGTGATTATTTTCACTTTATTTTTTAGCCTATAAAAAAATAGTCATGAAATTATTAAATTAGTTATAAATTATGTTATATAATTTTTAATTTCCATAAAAAAAAAATTTGAATCTATAATTATAGAAAACATTTTATAGATAGTTAGCCTAATTAATTGCAAAGTCTTTCCATGATTAGTTATGATGAAATGCATGTTGATAACAAAGATGAAATGTGTGGTTGTAGTTATTTAACCTTTGAGCATCATCAATTAAGAATACAAAAAAAAAAAAAAAAAGAGTAAGATTACGAAGAAAAATTGTACCTAGTAATTTTGCCCCTAACTACTTTTTCTAATTTTTGTATTTTATTTTATTTTCATTTCATAAAATATTAATGAGCATTAAATTTTTTATATTCTATGACTTTTCATAATTTCACTTTACAACATATTAATGATTATTATTTTTTATTTTAATTTATATTTACTTTAATTTTTTAAAATTTTAAGTTATCTACTTTATATTTTTAATTTTTTACGATTTCACAAGCAAACTTTGCATCTTATGGCAATTCTACTTCTTCATGTTTTTTTCTAATTTTTATATTTTATTTCATTTCTATTTCATAAATTTTACCTCTAATCTATACCTTTTCAATTGTCTTGAAAAGTAGAAAAGTCTCTTTTTAAAAAAAATATTTGGAAAATTCAAAAAGTTTTAAATCATTAATCATTATTTTATATTTATTTCTTTTTGAACAAAATTTTATTTTATTTTTATTTTATTTTATAAATTTTACCTCAAACCTACATTTTTTTTAATTATCTTGAAAATTTAAAAGGTTTCCATCTCTTAAATTATCTTGAAACTGTAAAAAGCTTTGAATCATTAATTATTATGATTAATTTTTGGATTGTCACGATCCAAACTGAAAGTCATGACCGGCGCTAGAGAACGGGAATTATTTTGAATCCGGAACCCGTAACAAGCCTTAAAAATAAAAACACATGCAATAATAATATAAAAATACACCAGAATTAAAACTTTATTTAATATAAAGGCAAATTTTTATATATCATACATAATAAAAATATTTCATACAATATTCTGATACAAAAATCTAAAACTAAAACAACACACATCTATCACAACAACACTACTACTGTAGTTTCTAGAGGACAATAAGAGTTCAGATATAAAGTTTACATAGTCTAACCAAGGCTGAAGAAGACCGACATAAAGTACTACTGAGGAGGTCTGAAGAGGAAGAAGATCCTGTAAAAAAAACTATTGAGGAGAGTCAGACCTCACTCAGTGAATTATTATAATATATATACATGCAACTTACAGTCATATACAATCAAGCATCAGTATAAATATAAATATATACAGGCATTTCACATAGATGCTAAAATCTGCTTTTATATATATATTAAATGCAGAAAAATGTTTATTTAAATGAATGATCAAATAGAACCCTAAAAATATTCGTAAGCTCAATAATAAAACTCTCTAGTCATGTAGGCTTACTTAATTCCAAAGTAATTCTCTTATTCCATTTTTGGACAATAGACTGGCCCCGAGACACTAAGTCAATCAAGCTCCCGCAGTCTCACTGTCAGTGTGATTGGCCCCAAGACACTAGGTCAACTGAGCTCCCTCAATCACACTACTCTCTTACCACAAATTCTCAATAATTGAATATCACATTAAAATGATTTCATTATCTCAACCCTAAAATCTAACACACTGGTACGTACACAGTCTTAGTGCAGCTCACTAGGTAACATGTTCTATTAATATCCTTCAAATAAACCGTATATTTATGGGAAAATAATAAATGCACAATTAAAACATAATGGCATCCATTTTATAAAGAAATATACCAATTATATCCCAAACATATTCAAAAAATATACTAAGAATATTCCTAATATAAATGCCACATATATACCAAAATATACATAAGTATACCAAAAATATATTAAGAATATACCAAATAAATACATCGCATATATATCACAATATACCAAAAATATACTAAAAGTATACCAAAAATATACTAAATCATTTAATAAAACAATTCATGTTTAACAAATTTTGGAAACATGGATGATCATAATCATGTATCTTATATACAATGCATATATAAAATAATAACTCATAGGTTTGCGCTCCTTTAAACAAACTCGACTGGCCTGGTCTAATAGGCCTCAGTTTCGGTTCAACTATAGAAAAATATAATAATAACAAATATCATAATCGAACTCCTAATTTACACAACTAGGAATTCTAAAGAATGACTCGATCTAAGACATGACTCAACCAAAAACCAAAACTCAGGATCGACTCGACGTCACGTTTTACGAGAATTCTACCAAAAATTCATCAGAGTCTCCTCTCTAAAATGGACATCTCTCTACTAAAATAGAGTCAATCCTGCAAGCAAACACATTTTTAAAACCATAAATATACAACACCTCGAGTTGAGATCCTGAACTACACAATTTTCCAACCGAAGATCACAATTCATAATAAAAATCGATCTTTAATAATAATATAATAAAAATCATTAAAATCAATCATAAACCACAATATAATTTATTTAAATGACAAAAACATTAAAGCTAATTATTTTCAAATTAGTTAATAAAAATCTCGAATAAATTATATAATATTAATAAAAATTCAAATTTTCAATTATTCAAAATTAAAGAGTAAAATTCACAATTAATTATTTAAATAGTTTAAATATATAATAAAAATAGTTAAAAATTCATTTAATCACAAAAATAGTAAATAAATTTATTATTTTAATATATTTTCAAAAATTACTATTAATTAGTTAAAAATAGTAAATAATTCGTAAAAATTATTTTAATACTATTTATTATTCCAAAATTATTCAAAACATATTAATTAACCATAATTTCAATTAAAACACCAAATTCACTAAATTATATTAATTTTTCTAAAATTTTATTTTTTCACATAAATTTTCAAAAATTTGTAGTAAATAATCGGAACATAATTTTCATAAAATTCCTTCACAAACAATATTTCAAATGATCCAAACAATTTATTAAAGATAAAAAGATTTTCTAGCGAGGGTCATCGAACAG
The DNA here is from genome assembly GCA_947683625.1 of Mallotus nudiflorus. Classification (NCBI taxonomy): domain Eukaryota; kingdom Viridiplantae; phylum Streptophyta; class Magnoliopsida; order Malpighiales; family Euphorbiaceae; genus Mallotus; species Mallotus nudiflorus. Next base: position 187,962 of record CANTUR010000377.1, on the reverse strand, counting down.
TAACTTACCTGAAAATTCAAACCTCAAAAATCAAATTAATTCCAAAAAATTCAACAAAAATATATTTGTATAGATTAAGCTATATACAACAACTTTTCTAAAGGCACTTAGCTTAAATCACAAGAAATCAAGTTTAAAAAAAATTAAAAACTGAAAGTTGACCTAAACAAAAATTCAAGAAAACTTACAAATGGGAGGATCTAAGCTTAAACCAAGTTTAGAATTAGCTTGCCCGGACCATGGAGATTCAAACAAGCCTGGGAATGCAAGCTAGAGCTGTTAGAAACATCATTGGCGATGTGAGGAGCTTCGGTTGTTGCTGCTGCTGCTATTCCTGCTAGTTTCGACGTCGAGCAAGTGTGCTGAGGCGACGAAAGAAAGAATAAAAGAAGGGAAGGTGATGGTGGTGGATGGTGGCTATAGTTGGACGTCGGCGGTGGTTGGGGGTGTTCTGCGTAATGACAAGAAGAGCAAGGAAAAAACAGGAAAGAAAAGAAAAAGAAAGAAAAAAGAAAAGATAAGAAATAAATGTCCAGAGAATTTTTGACCTGACCTTATATTATTTTATTTTTTATATATATATATATATATATATAAACTAACTTCAACATATATATATATATGCATATATATAATACGCCACATAAACACATGCATAAATAATAATACTAATAATAATAACAATAATAATAGTAATAATAATAATAGTAATAGTAATGATAATAACAATAATGATGATAATAATAATAATAATAATAATAATAATAATAATAATAATAATAATAATAATAATACTAACTTCCAAATAATTTCCTCTACGTAATAAAATATTTAAAATAAAATAAATAAATAATATTCATAAATATTTATAATATATAAAAATTTAAAATATTATTAACACTGCATATCTTAAAATAGTTTTTTAATAAATTAAAATAAAGGGTCATCACAATCTTCCCCCTTTACAAAAATTCGACTTTTAATTTCAAATAAAAGTACAAAAAATAGGAATTCATCGAGGAAAGAGGTAAGGATAGGCTACCCACATCTCAGCTTCAGTCTCCCAAGTGTGCTCATCTATGTTATTGCTTCACCATAATACCTTGACCATCAAGATCTGCTCCGAACGTAACTGTCAAATTTGACAGTCCACTATCATAACTGACTCCTCATATGTTAGGTCTTCATTCACTTCCATACACTCGGGCTGCAACATGTGTGAAGGGTTTGAAATATACTTCCTCAGCATCGAGATATTGAACACTAGATGCACTTAAGCTAGATTTGAAGGCAAAACCAACAGATATGCAACCATGCCCACTCTCTCCAGAATCTCGAATGGTCCAACATATCTCGGTGCTAATTTCCCCTTCTTACCAAATGTCATCACACCCTTCATCGAAAACACCTTCAGAAATATAAAATCTCCAACCTGAAACTCCACATCTCTGTGCCTTGGATTCGCATAGCTCTTCTATCTACTAGCTGTGGTCTCTAATCTCCTTCTAATCACAGCAACCTTCTTAGTTGCATCCTGAACCATCTCAGATCCAGTCAACACTCTCTCTTCAATCTCATCCTAACACAAAGGAGATCTACACTTCCTTTCATACAAAGCCTTATACGGTGCCATCTCAATACTGCTATGGTAGCTGTTATTATAAGTAAATTCTACAAGCGGCAATGATCATCCCAGCTACCTCCAAGATCCAATACACACATCCTCAACATATCCTTAAGTGTCTAGATCATCCTCTCAGACTGACCATCTATTTGAGGTGAAAAGCAGCACTAAAATCAAGCCTGGTGCCCATTGCTTCTTATAACTTCTGCCAAAATCATGAGGTAAACACAGAACCTCTATCTGATACAATGGACACAAGTACTCCATAAAGGCACACAATATGCTTAACATAAAGCTTAGCCAACTTAGCTACAAAATAAATGGCTTTAACTGGTAAGAAGTGAGCTGATTTAGTTAACATGACCATAATCACCCAAATGGAATTGTATGCATCCTTAGAACCCAACCATAAAATCCATAATAACTCTCTCTTATTTCCACTTAGGAATCGGAAGAGGTTGAAGCTTCCCATAAGGCTTCTGATGCTTAGCTTTCACCTACTAACAAGTCAAACACTTAAAGACATAATTAACTACATCTTTCTTTAGTCCATCCCACTAGTACAAATCTCTGATGTTGTGTTCATCTTAGTAACACTTGGATGTTTATTGTAGGATGTAGAATGTGCTTCCTCAAGGATCTCTTCTCTCAAATTATCCACATCAAGAATGTATAATCTACCACTGATCCATAAAACACCTTTATCATCAAGTGTAAAATCAGTGAACTTCCTTACACAAACATTCTCCTTAAGCTCTACTAGAATAGGATCTCAACCCTGAGTTGCCTTAATCCTATCTCTCAATACTGATCGGACTCTGAACTGAGCTAACAATCCACCTGATATGTTAATCTTCATCATCAGACCTTGATCCACTAACTCATGCAACTCTTAGATCAATGGTCTCCTCTCCACACTAATGTGAGCATGACTACATGAGGACTTCTTATTCAAAGCATCTGCTACCACATTAGCCTTGCCTGGATGATAAATAATATTACAGTCATAATCCTTCAGGAGCTCTAGCCATTTCCTCTGCCTCAACCCAAAAGACATCACTAGAAACTCATAATGACCATATCGAGTGCAGAATGTCATTTTAGGAACATCAGCTTCACTAATCCGCAACTAATGATAACCTAACCTGAAATCAACCATGGAAAAGAACTATACACCTTGAAGTTGATCAAATAGATCATCTATCCGCGGAAGAGGATACTTGTTCTTCACTATCACCTTATTTAGCTCTATGTAATCAATGTACAATCTCAATGTATCATCCTTCTTCTTCACAAATAGGACTAGTGCAACCTAAGGAGAAACACTAGGTCTAATGAAACCTTTATCTAGCAAATCTTGCAATTGTTCCTTCAACTCCTTCAATTCTGCAGGAGTCATTCTGTAGGCGACATTGAAATAAGAGTTGTACCTGGAATCATATCTATACAGAACTTGAACTCTCTATGAGGTGGTAAACCTGGTAACTCCTTAGGAAAAATGTTAAGAAACTACTGATCTCGTATCAGGTCCTCTGCATATTGACACAGTCTGAGGAACTCTCTAGTGTAGTCCTCTACAGATCTATCACCTTTGGAAATGCTAGTCAATTTGAGTCTATAGCTCATCCGTAGTGGCTCAAGACAGAAATTCCTTATAAACCTCTTTTGGAACTGGGCCCAAGTAATCATCGTCATCAGTGGTTGAATGACCTGAATGAACCAATTTGGGGCTGGTCCCTCAAAAAACAACTAGACTATCATAATCCGCTCATACTCGCTATGAGTAGCTCAAGTCCTCATCTCAATAACATGCAAAAAATCTAGAGGGTCCGACGTCCCATCAAAGGATATCTTACTAACTTAACATAAAATAATGTGGCCTCAGGGTCAGACATGCCCTGCTAATATGCAGGCTGCATCTGCGGTGCAACTGGAGGTATAGCAGCTTTCTCAAAATCTAGCTCTATAGGTTCCTCATCTTATAGATCTCTCTATCTATGGTGACCTGCCGCTCCTCGAGGTTTACCTCTACCTCTACCTCTACTTTTATACTTGTCTGGCGGCTTTGGAGATAAAACCTCATCCTAAAAGGACTCATCATCCTCGGCCTAAATGACTGGTAGAATGATATGCTCTCGCCTCCTCCTTTTAAAAAGACAAAAACTAACTAGATTCAGATAAAACAGATAACCTAACAATTACGCAGAATAACTAAATTGAGGAAAATTTAATCAAACCTAATTTACCATAGTAATTTCAAAGAAAACACGACTCTAAAAACCTAAGTCCACAATACTAATAACCTAGGCTCTGATACTAACTTTGTCATGACCCAAACCGGGAGTCATGACATGTGCTAGGAAACGGGAATTCTTTCGAATCCGAAACTCATAGCAAGCTTTAAAAATAAAAACACATACAATAATAATATAAAAATATGCTAGAATTAAAACTTTATTTAATAAAAAAGCAAATCTTTATATATCATACATAATAAAAATATTTCTTATAATATTCTGATACAAAAATCTCAAACTAAAACAACATACATCTATCACAATAACACTACTACTGCAGTTTCTAGAGTATAATAAGAGTTCATATATAAAGTTTATATAGTCTAGTCGGGGCTGAAGAAGACTGATGTAAAGTATTATTAGGGAGGTCTGAAGAGGAAAAAGATCTTGTAAAAAACTATTGAGGGGAGTCAGACCTCATTGAATGAATTATTATAATATATATACATGCAACCTAAAGTCATATACAGTCAAGCATTAGTATAAATATAAATATATACAGGCATGTCACACAGATGCTAAAATTCGCTTTTACATATATATTAAATGCAAAAAAAATGTTTATTTAAGTGAAGTATCAAATAAAACCCTAAAAATATTTACAACCTCAATCATAAAACTCTCAAGCCATGCAGGCTTACTTAATTCCAAAGTAATTCTCTTATTCCATTTTTGGATAGTAGACTGGCCCCGAGACACTAAGTCAACCGAGCTCCCATAATCACACTACTCTCTCACCATAATTTCTTAATAATCGAATAATTGAATATCACATCAAATGATTTCATTATCTTAACCCTAAAATCTAATGCACTAGTACATACACAGTCCTAGTGCAGCCCATTAGGTAGCACATTCTATTGATATCCTTCAAATAAATCGTATATTAATGGGAAAATAATAAATGCACAATAAACACATAATGGCATCCATTTTATAAAGAAATATACCAATTATATCCCAAACATATACCAAAAATATACTAAGAATATTCCAAATATTTATGCTACATATATGCCAAAATATGCCATAAGTATACCAAATATATATTAAGAATATACCAAATATATACATCGCATATATCAAAATATACCAAAAATATATTAAAAGTATACCAAAAATATACTAAATCATTTAACAAAATAATTCATGTTTAACACTGTAATGACCCTTTATTTTAAATAATATAAAATTATTTTGAAATATGCGGTGTTAATAATATTTTAAATTTTATTTATATAATATAATTATTGTGAATAATATTATTTTATTTTACACTAAATATTTTTTTACATAAAATAATTTATTTGGAAGTTAGTATGTTAATATTATTTATTTATTTATTTATTTATTTATTATTATTATTATTATTATTATTATTATTATTATTATTATTATTATTTCTTATTGTTATTATTGTTAGAAATCATTATTATTATTATTGTTAGTGTTAATATTCCATGCATGTGTGTGGTGTATTGTGTAATTATATATATATGTATATACTATATTCAATTTATATATATATAAACTCACCTCTCCCCCCACTTTCTTTTTTTTCTTCTTCTTCTTCATTTTGCTTCTGCCATTTTTGCTTCTGCCAGCACGCTTGAAGCTCCACCAGCCACGCCATCAGTCACCACGGACCACCACTAAGCTCGCCACCTTCCTCCCTCACCTTCTCGCCTTCGCCAGATGCCCTGGAGTCGCCGGAAGCCATGAGTTGCCAAGAAGAATTACTGTAGCTCCGATAGATTTTTTATGATTTTAGCTCGAGTTTTTGGGTTCATTCAACTCCTCTCAATGTGTACTTCTTGATTCTCAACTCATTTCAACTCTATGACGTTCGATTAGTTAAATATCTCTAAGTTTAGTTTATGTCTATTTTAGGTTTTTATTTTTTTTAAGCTTGATTGTGTTTGATTCTTGATAATTCTTTTAAGTAATGTTGAAGTATGCATCTTTAGCTTCCTAAATATATTTTTAGTTTATTTTTTTGAATTTATTTGAATTATGGGTAATTATTAAATTTTTGATAATTAAAATGAATTTTATTAATTATATATTTTATATGTTTATTTTGGAAAATTTTGATAAATTGTATATTTAATTTAAGTTATTAATTTTAGAAGTGAGAAAATATTTTTTAGTAATTTTGGTTAATTTTTGAATAATATTTAGTATTATGTGATTTTTAGATTTATGGGTAAAATATGTATTTTTATTGAAATTACAGTTAAATAATATGTTTTAAATAATTTTGGAATAATAAATAGTATTAAAATAATTTTTATGAATTATTTACTATTTTTAACTAATTAATAATAACTTTCAAAAATATAATCAAATAATAATTTTATATACTATTTTTGTGATTAAATGAGTTTTTAACTATTTTTATTATATATTTAAACTATTTAAGTAATTAATTGTGAATTTTATTATTTTATTTTGAATATTTGACAATTTGGATTTTTATTGATATTATGTAATTTATTTGAGATTTTATTTAGTTAATGTGAAAATAATTTTATTTAATGTTTTTGTATTTAAATAAATTGTATTTTGGTTTTTGTATTGATAATTATGGAATTTAGTGATTTTTATTATATTTATTATTTAATATTGATTTTTATTATGAATTGTGAACCTCAGTTGGAAATTGTGTCATTCGGAGTCCCAACCCGAGGCATTGAGCTAGTGTGTTATAGAAGTGTGTTTTCTTACAGGATCGGCTCTACTTTTTAGTAGTGAAATGTCCATTTTACAAAGGAGACTCTGCCGATTTTTCTGTAGAATTCTCATAAAACGTGACATTGGGTCGATCTTAAGTTTTTTCGTATTCTGATAGAGTTGTGTCTAGATCTTAAGTTTTTTCGTATTTTGATAGAATTCCTAGATCTCGGTTCTAAGCTGCTTTAATCCTATCCCTCAGTACAGATTGTCCCTTAAACTGATCTAGCAGTCCACCTGACCTACTTATCTTCATCATCAGACCTTGATCCACCAACATTGATCCACCAACAAATGCAACTCCTGGATCAATGGTCTCCTCTCAACACTAATATGAGCAAGACTGCCTGAGGACTTTCTACTCAAGGCATCTGCTACCACATTAGCTTTACCCGAATGATATAAAATCTCACAATCATAATCCTTCAAAAATTCCAACCATCTTCTCTGCCTCAGATTCAGATCTCTCTGCTGGAAAATGTACTTAAGGCTCTTATGATCAGTAAATATCTCACAAGTCACCCCGTACAGATAATGTCTCCAAATCTTCAAAGCAAAGATCACTGCAGCCATCTCAAGGTCATGTGTGGGATAGTTCTGCTCATGCTTCTTTAACTGCCTTGAAGCATAGGCTATCACCCTTCCATTCTGCATCAACACACAACCAAGGCCAATTATAAAGGCATCACAATAGACTGTGAACTTGTCCACACTATTAGGCAAAGCTAACACTGGGGCGGTGGTCAACTTCTCCTTCAACAACTGGAAACTATTCTCACAAGCTTTTGACCACTCGAACCTAACGTTCTTCTGAGTCAAGCGAGTCATAGGGGATGCAAATTCGGGAAAAATCCTGCACAAACCGCCTATAATACCTGGCTAAACCTAGAAAACTCTGAATCTCAGTGATAGAAGTCGGTCTAGGCCACTCAAACATTGCTTTAATCTTCTGTGAATCAACCTGGATACCTTCTTTAGACACTACGTGTCCAAGAAAAGAAACACTCTCCATCCAGAAATCACACTTCGAGAATTTAGCATAAAGCTGATGATCTCTCAGTGTTTGTAGTACAATCCTCAAGTGATATACATGCTTCTCCATACTCCTTGAATAAACCAGTATATCATCGATGAAGACTACCACAAACTGATCCACATATGGTCTGAATACTCTGTTCATCAGGTCCATAAAAGCTAATGGTGCATTAGTCAAACCAAAAGACATCACCAGAAATTCATAATGGCCATATCTAGTGCGGAATGCCGTCTTAGGAATATCGGCTTCAGTAATCCGCAGTTGATGATAACCCGACCTCAGATCAATCTTAGAAAAGAACTATGCACCCTGTAGCTGGTCAAACAAGTAATCTATCCTCGGGAGAGGATACTTGTTCTTCACTGTCACCTTGTTCAGCTCTCTGTAGTCAATGCACAGTCTCAGGGTACCATCCTTCTTCTTCACAAACAGGACTGGTGCACCCCCAGGAGAAACACTAGGTCTAATAAAACCCTTATCCAACAACTCTTGCAACTGCTCCTTCAACTCTTTCAACTCTACAGGAGCCATTTTATAGGGTGGCATAGATATAGGAGTAGTACCTGGAACCACATCTATACAGAACTCAATCTCTCTGTGAGGTGGTAAACCTGGCAACTCCTCGGGAAAAACATCAAGAAACTCACAAGCAACAGGAACATCTGTGAGTAACAACTTCTCCACTGAAGTATCCCTAACCAATGCCAAATATCCCTGACATCCTTTCCTCAACAACTTCCTAGCCGTAATAGCAGAAATAAGATTCTGAGGTGCTGAACTCCTATCACCCACAAACTTAAAATCTTCTTCATCAGGAATTCTGAAAGTCACCTCTTTATTCCTGCAATCTACCACGACATAGTGCTGAGATAACCAATCCATTCCCAGAATAACATCAAATTCCATCACATCCAACAAAATCAAATTAGCGGGTAATTCTCTATCTCCCATGAGAACTGGACAACCAGAAAGAACAATATCGGTGTCCAAGGAATCGCTCAGAGGAGTGGCGACAGACAAAGGAAAAGCCATCCTCGAAGCTTGCCAACAAGATTTAAAAGCAAAAATAGGAGAAACAAATGAATGCATGGCACCCGGATCAAACAAAACCCATGCATCCAGGTAACAAACAGAAACAATACCTGCCACGACTACATTAAATGCCTGAGCATCCTGCTGAGTGAGATGGAAGACTCTAGCCTGACCTCGACCTCCCTACTGACTGGTAGAAGCCTAGCCAACACCTCTGGCACCTCCTCTAGTACCTCTACCACGACTCTACTATGGGATAAGCTGAGTGGAACTCTGATGCTGGGCTGGTGGTAACTGAAATGGCATGGGTGCAGCACTAGCAATCGACTGCTGTGGGAATCACGGAATCTGTGACTGTTGATACCCCGAGTAAGGACACGATCTGGCAAAATGTCCTGTCTGCCCGCATCTGAAGCATGTCAGTGGTGTCAGATAACACTGTCCCTGATGGACTCTACCGCAGGTCTGGCAAACACTAGCAGTTGATCCAGAACTACGACCAATGCTGTTACTCGAAGCACCTGACCCAAATCTGAATGGTCTATGTTGACCTCCATAACCATGTCTACTGCTCCGATGCACTCGCTGCTGCTGTCTCTGACTCTGCTGAGTCGGACCTCGCTGCTGACTACTCGAACCAACATGAAAACTCGAATATGGAGTAGCCTGAAATCCACTCGACTGAACTCCTAACTGGTAATAATCAGGCATCACTCCTTGCCTAACTAGCCTCAGCTCAATCTCCTTGGCCAACTCAATCATAGACTCCAGAGTAAGGCCTGCTGTAGGCATACCAGCAAAAGCAGAACCTAAACCAGTGACATACGTAGTGACTGTGAAATACTGGTCTCGCATCAGATCCTCTGCATATCTACCCAATCGAAGGAACTCTCGGGTGTACTCCTCTACTGATTGATCTCCACGAGAAATATTGGTCAGTCGGAGACGATAGCTCATATGGAGAGGCTCTGGACAGAATCTCCTCATAAATCGCTCTTGAAATTGAGCCCAGGTCATCGTCATCATGTAAGGCTGGATCACCTGAATAAACCAGTCTAGAGCTGGTCCCTCGATAGACAACTCTACAATCATGATACGCTGGTACTCGGTATGAGCAGTCCGAGTCCTAGTCTCGATCGCATCCAGAAAATCTAATGGATCAGAAGTATAGTCAAATGCAATCCTGCCAACTCGGGCATAGAACAAAGCTGCTTCAGGGTCAGACATACCCTGCTGATAGGCAGGCTGAACAGGCGGAACAACTGGAGGTACAGGAACATTAAACTCAAGCTCAACAGGCTCCTCGTCCTGTAACTCTCTCTGCCTACAGCGACCTGCCGCTCCTCGAGGTCTACCTCTGCCACGACCTCTACGTCTAACTGGCTGCTCAAGAGGTAAAACCTCATCCTGAAAAGACTCATCATCCTCGGCCTCAATGACCGATGGAGCGACACGCGCTCGCCTCCTCATACTGAAAAGACAAATGGAACAATTCAGACAAAACAGACAACGGAGGAATAACGCAGAAAACTAAAGCAAGGAATACTTATCAAGACATACTCGAACCTAATTCATTGCAGTAGTTCAACAAAAAAACACAACTTTAAAACTAGGGCCACGACTCACAAAACTAAGCCCTGACATAGAACTCCGCTCTGATACCAACTTTGTCACGACCCCAAAAACAGGGGCCATGACCGGCGCTAGGGAACGGGAATTCTTTCGAATCCGAAACCCGTAGCAAGCCTAAAAATAAAACAAAATAAACATGCAATAGTAATAACAATATATAATGCAGCGAAAATAAAAATCATAAATATCATAATAGCATATGCACCAATTGGATTTAAATCAAATCCTCATCTCATATATATATAACTCTTTTAATACAAATCCAGTTCAAATATATAATACAACATCTCTTTAAATATTTAATGACTACTGCAGTGTCTAAATAAAATAAACCCAAGACTCAGATAAACATTTTACATAAAGAAGCCAGGGCGGAAGAAATCCGGCGTACAGGCCTACTACTGAGGTCTGAGGAAGATGACTCTCCTGAAAAATAGTCAACGGAGGGGAGTCAGACCTCACTGAGTGAATTACTATAATATATATACATGCACACTAAGTGATAATGCATACAATCAACAGTATATATCTAATATGTATATATACAGACAAATACACACAGATGCTGTAAAATCATTTTATATATTTTATTGAAAATCTTGTTTATGAAGGATCACATAAAACCCTAGAATATCGTAACCTCGAAAACAGTGTTAGACAACACTCTAGCCATACAGGCTCACTTATTCCAAATATATTCACTTATTCCCTTTGGACAGTAGACTGGCCCCGAGACACTAAGTCAACCGAGCTCCAGCAGTCTGACTGTCAGTGTGATTGGCCCCGAGACACTAGGTCAACCAAGCTCCAGCAATCACACCTCCAAACCATATCTCACACATGTAATAATCATATTCAATCAATATCCACAAATGGTTAGTAGTATAGCCTAAATGCTATAAGCGCACCGGTACATACTCGGTCCTAGTGCTGCCCACTAGGTAGCACGTTCTATTGTTATCCTTCATTAATAAATATAAAACATTCATTCACAAATAAATGATGCATGAATTTAAATAAAATAACAATATAAACCATATATATACTGGAAATATACCAAAAGTAAACCAGGTATATTTCGAGTATATATACGTCAAATAATTCCAATCAAATTATAAATTAAGCTAGAAATATATTTAAAAACATTTTAAACATAATTTATTAATAAAACATGCATATAATTTAATATATACCAAAAATAAACCAAAAGTAAACTAAAAATATAGTTAAATACAAATCACATTATTTATGCATATTTAATCAAAATAAAACATATATTTCTAAAATTATGCATCCTAAAGCATATATATATAAAATAGTAACTCACACTTAGTGCGCTCCACGAGATGGATCCGACGGGCCTGGTCCACTAGGCCTCGATCTCGGCGCAACTAAACAAACAATAAATAACAGACATCAGAATAAACCTAATAGAAAATCCTAGAACTCGATCTAGAATATTAAACACAAAATCAAAATTAGGGTTCGATCGGACATCACATTTTACGAGAATTCTACCGAAAATTCGGCAGAACCTCCCCTGTAAAACGGACATCTCTCAACTCAAAGAGTATAGTCGACCCTGCAAAGAAACACACTTCAAAAAACAGGCACAACAACTTAACCAAAATCCCTCGGTCGGACTCCAAACTACAGTTTACCGACCGGGGTCCACAATCACAGAAAAATTATAAAAATACCAAAAATACCCTTAAATCACAGAAATACATTTAATAAGTAGAATTTACATAATTAACCTTAAAACACAGTAAAAACCGATAAAACTCATTTTATTTAGAAAAATCGTATATTATATATATAATTGAAAATAATTCACGAAAAATAGTTTTAATTAATTAAAAATACTAAATAATTTGTAGAAATCATTTTTATACCTTAAATAACTATTAAAACCAATTAAATTACATTTTTAGCCAATTTTGTGTAAAATTATCAAAATACCCCTATATATGTAAATATACTATAATTACTTCAAAAATTCACCAAAAATAGTATAATTATCCATAAATTAATTTTCTCAACATATTTATCAATAATATCAATAATTAAACTCAATTAACCAATTAAATTCAATTAAAAACACAATTAACCCTATTTTTCAAAAATTACATAAACTTAAATAATTCAAAATAAATACATAGAAATTCATAAAAATTCCAAGTAAATTCCTATAATTCATTTCAACACCTATAATTATCATAAAACACAATTTCATAATTTAATTAATTAAATTCCGAAAATTAGAAAATAATATTAAAATATTCAAAAATACCCAAAACTCAAAATAATCTCCAAAAATTCTACAAAAATTCACACATGAAGATTAAGCTACTAGGATCAACATTTGTTAAGGGACTTTTCATGAATCAAACAATTCAAAGTTCAAAAAAATCAAAAACCCTAAAATGGCCGAATTCAAAAATTCGAAACCTAAGCAAATCAAGACCATTTCAGCTCAAACCAAAGCTAGAATCACACTCACCGGAGCTCAAGGAGAAGAAAGAGACCGGTGGTGTTGAAAATGGTGACTGGAATCGTCGTGATCGACGGTGAAGAGGAATTCGGCTTCTCCGGCCAAAATCGATCTCCAGACGCCGGAAACGGCTGCTACAGGTGGCGAGGAAGGCTAGGGAAGGTGGTGGCACGCCAGACGACATACCAATGGCAAGGAATCGATGGTAGTAGCGACGGAACGGCGATGGAGGCAATCGGGGAAGAAGGAGTTCGATCGGGGGCAAAAATATAATTTTCCAAAAGTTTTATTTTTTGACATATTATATGTATATATATATATACTTTATACTATATAATAAAATAATATTAAATTACACACATTAAATATACACCACACACTTAATATTTTATATTTTAAAATTTAATAATAAAAAAATAATTAAATAACAATAAAATTAATAAACAAATAATAAAACCTAATTAAATAAATATATACACACCTAGGCTTTATTTAGTAATTTAAAAATATGTATGAGTTCATGCAAGTCCGTAAATCTATTTAAAATAATTAATAATAAAATATTTACGTAAAAATTTCCCCGAAAATGTAAGTCCCGGGAAAATTTTACGTAAAGGACTTTAAATAATATATAATAATTAAAATAGGTTTTAAATACACATCAACTCGTAAAAATATCATAGTATATATACAAAAATTATTAACACTGCATATCCCGATGCAGTATTAAAATATTTAAAAACACGGGATATTACAGATTTATTTTATGAATTACTATCTTATTCTCTAATCATATGCAATTTTATTTAAACCCTAATTAAACATCCATTTAACCCAAAGGCAACAAGTCATAAAATTACATGTAAAAATTCATACAAAATGCATCGTTCCTATGTCTGAACTAGATTATTTTTATTAATTAAAGTTAGCTAATTCTATATATTTTATTTACAAGTAAAATGGACTAAAGATTGGCCTACATTTTAATTGAATTAATGAGCCTAAATCTACTTGTTTTAATTAACTAATGAAATGGGCCTATTGTCTACAAATTTTAAAGAAGAAATAAAAAATACATTGGTGGGTTGGACTAAAGTCTAAGTTAATTTTATTAATTAAAAGTGGGCCTAAATCTAATTAACCTAAATGGGCCTAAAATAATTTTCAATTAATTAAAACCTAAAAACCAATTTTTAACCTATGTATTAAATGGGTTGATCCTACCGTAGGCTTGGGGCCCAAAGAGAATAAAAACATGCAAACCAGCCTAAACAACAAATTAAAGCAAATAATGAATCAAAAACATACATTCAATGATTTCTAATCTAATTTTTAATTACATGCAACATAAATTAATCTAAAGCCACCCTTAATTTTATTAGGGTTTTATCAAATGAACCTAATTTACTAATTAATTTTAATAGTGTAAAAAATTAAAGAGTTTCACTATTCCCACTATCAGGGCTATTATAAAATCTACCCAAAAATAACAAAGAAAATAAAATTAAAATTACAACTCTTAAGAAAATAAATTAAACAAATTAAAAACCTAAAAAATAAATTAGATAGAACAAAAAATACATAAGAATTAAATTGGGATCCTGATTCTTAGTTTTCAATAATGGATTCTCCATGGGTTTTCCTTAGTTTAATCATGTGTTCATCATCATAGAAACATGAAATACAGAGAATAAAAATAAGATTAGAATGAATGAACAAAGAAAACAAAATAATGAAAATTAAACAAAAAAAAACACATAAATAATAAGATCAAAAATAATAAAATAATATAAAGAAAAGAATTAATAAAAAAAAAGAAAGGAGTAGAAGAAGGATGCAATGCATATGCTATTTAAATACCTCTCAAAATGAGATTTCATCGTTTTGAGAAAATTAACTCTGTGTTTTCTTAATTTCTAGACCTTGAAAAGAATGTGTTTTTTTTAAAAGGTTTTTTTCTCTTTTTCTTCTTTTCTCTTCTTTTTTTTTTCTCTTTGTGTTTTTTCAATCAACTCTTTTTTTTTACAGTAGCTATTAGGGTTTTCTCTTTTTTCTCTCTTTACGCAATCTCCCCTCTCCCTTTTTTTCTGCCAAACTTTTCTTTTTATATCTTGTTCTAACCTTAGCTAACCACTTACATTATCACAAGAGAGGCAGCTCTAATCCTCCTCTCAAAACAAATAGGATAAGAATTTTAATTTCAAAAATTATATGCATAAGAGACACAAACTGGACAGATAAATATCAAAATTAATTTATTTATTAAAAATAAATTAAAATTTGGACCAATCATAATTTAAAAAATTGAGAAAATAATTTTTTCTGACATTTTTGTGTCTCGACATTACAGAATATCGATTGGCATTGTGTAATGTCGATCGACATTATGTAACACGTCGATCGACATTATGTAATGCCGATTAGCATTATGTAATGTTGATTGGCATTACATAATGCCAATCGACATTATGTAATGTTAATTGATTACTTTCAAATAAACCCTGCAAACTTTAATTTTTTACAATTAAACCCAAAAAATATTGCAATTTAGTCCGTGAAATCATGAAATTCAACACCAGAGGTTAACGTTCAACTAAATTTTCATTATAGAGACTCTCGTCGCACATGTGCACAATGGCATCCTGAAATTGGGTGCTTACAGTTGCCCCCCCCTTTGTTGTTGTTTGCTTGACAAATTGCAGTAAAGCAATAGTAGCACACAATTTTGAAATAAAGAATTAGGGTACTTTATTGTATCCTAATTGACATGCTAATGCTTAAATTACTGAGCAATTTTTAAGCAAGATGCTAGGTTTAGCATGCTTCACTATATTTCCTATAGAACGTCTAGTGAGATATATGCAAATGAGTTTTTCTATATTCCCTATGGGACTTTTAGCGTTTCATGATTTGAGAACATGTTATAGCTCCTATGGAACATCTAGCAATAATACCATAACTACTATGTGGTGTATGGTTAATTGCATTATATTCCCTTTGGGATGTCTAGTGACAATGGATTTTGTTATATTCCCTATGAAACGTTTAACGAAATATATGTAATGATTCTTACTATACTCCCTGTGGGATGTTTAGCAATTTATGATGTGAGAACATGTTGTAACTCCTCTGGAATGTTACTATGTAGTGTCTGGCAGATCAAAAGATTTAAAAATTCATGTTATAATGATTTTAATAAAAGAAGTACATTATATTCGGTCGTACAATGTCGACTATACTCAGTTGTATAATCTGAATTAAAATACACTACACTCGATCATGTAGTGTTTATTTCTTTTATATGATTATATTGCAATCCATAATTGCTCGCGATTAGCTGTAACCCTTTCATTGCTCACTGATGATATTGCAATCCATAATTGCTTGTAATTAGCTACAACCTTTTCATTGCTCACTAATGATGCTACAGTCCATAACTGCTCGGGATTAGCTGTAACCCTTTCGTTGCTCACTGATGATATTGTAGTCCATAATTGCTCATGATTAGTTACAACCCTTTCATTGCTCATCAATGATGCTGCAGTCCATAACTGCTCGTAATTAGTTACAACCCTTTCGTTGCTCTCTGATGATGTTGAAATCCATAACTGCTTGCGATTAGCTGCAACCCTTTCATTACTTGCCTTTGATGATTGCTCGCCTTTGATAATGTTATTGTCCATAACTACTCGCTGATGATGCTGCAACCTATAATTACTTGCAAATTAACTGCAATCCTTTCATTGCTCGCCTTTGATGATGCTACAGTCCATAAGTGCTTACTGATGATGCTACAACCCATAATTACTTGCAAATTGACTATAATCCTTTCATTGCTCGCTTTTGACACTACAGTTCATAACTGCTCATGATTTTTATCTTTGGTTGTTTGAGTCGAATGCTTTGAATTATTTGTGCTGACTGATTAGCATTTTTATTGACTGACTTTGAATTTTGCTGTGTTGACTGATTAGAATTTCTCTGTTGACTAATTTCAATTCCATTGTGTTAACCAACTCTGCAAGTTGGGTGCACTTCCTTCTGGATTTACAATTCCTATAGACTTGTTGAAGTTAGTTTTAATCATGATGAATGTATAAAAGTACATTATAATGTTGAAAATGTATAAGAAAATTCATCACTTTATCATGAGATAGCATGCACTCAATGAATCTCACTATTTTTTATTTTCATGATTATCATTTATTTGCCATTTGCAAAGGTCAGAGGCATCGTTAACCATCTTATGCTAAGAGCATATTTTTTACCAAGTGAAGAGCTTACTTCCACACCTATTTTTAAGGAGAATTTGCTAAACAAAACTTATGGAAATTGAGTATAAAAAGATTGAATTCTAAGTATCAAAATAATCTTTGAATTATTTTTGTGCTTTTCTTCCTTATTCGAGTATTCCCCTACCTTTCTCATATTACTCAACGTGGATACTGAAAGGTCTTTTGGATACTCATACTCTTATAAAGCATTGGAGTAGATAGAATGGGTTTTTTTAATGTGGGTCCTTTTTTAGTATTCCCCTACCTTTCTTGTATTACTTAACGTGGATACCGCTAGAGGTTCATGTTGATACTCTTACTCATTTTTTAGCATTGGAGTAAATTATGATTGCTCTTATTTTGATTCTCCTTTTAGTGTTCCCCCACCTTTCTCTTATTACTCAGCATGGATACTATTGAGGGATTTGTACTCATACTCATTTATGAGCATTAGAGTAGATTATATGCACATTTATTATTAAAAAAATTAAAATGACACTTTGAAATTCAAGCAATTTATACTGCAAGTCTAGAGATTTTGTCTTTGCATATTCTTCCCCTTATTTAGGTGCGGAGCAAGCATTAGATTGATTACAGTTTATAAACTTTCAACACAAAGTTGTTAACTAATCATCTAAATTCTGTGAGGCTAATAAAAAAGAGCCATTATAATCAAAGGTCATAAGATAGGCTTTTCGCACACGATCTCGTGAAGTGGATGAATTTACTTTCAATTTGTGAATTTTATGATTGAGATGGTACTTTATTACATAATAGAGTTTTGTTATTTCCCTTTATTATCTTAGTGAGGGTTTAGCATTTGCTATATTGCCCATTCTTATTGATGTATCAATTTCTTTCCCCTTCTTCATTCTTTTATCTTTTCCTGCACAAAATACCATAAGTTAGTATAGTTTATTTGTAAGTGAATAGATTTTATCAAAATGCAATGTTATTCTTTTGCATTCTTCCTTTTTAATTATGATGATGATGTCTCTTATCACAAGGTTATAATACTCCATCATTGAAGTCATGGCCTAGGGTTGAATTTGCCTTTCCACCATTCCATTAATACTATGGTAGAGGGTTTTATTGCTCTTCTTGACATCTCCTGCAAAAAAGGTTTAAGAGTTAGAGATCTTATTTCATTATCAAATAATTTTCCAGAGTGCATTCATTTTAAGTTTTGAGTACGTTCTTCCTTTTTATAAGGCCGACGAATGTATTGCTGACATGTTAGACCTTCTCATCACCATATTCTATACCCTATATTGGTCTAACTATTGTGGAGAGATATTCCAGATGATGCTCCTGATGAGACTATAAAGATGGTTACTGAGTTTGAGGAGCCTAAACGACCTATCTAGCCTTTTAAGGTCACCAGGATGATGTTTTTGCAAATATCACTATTAGTGATATTCCCTTACTGGATGGGCCCATAATTAATTAGGCTCTTATGATATAGAGTCCCATTGAGCATAAGGTTCACCTCAATAGTGTCACCTTTTTTCCTTCAGTTGCTTTACATGTGAACATTTTGACTAGCTTTTTGCGTTTTTACAACACTAATCTTGAATGTTAGTAGCAAAGTGTTTGCACAATCTTACTTAGGCTCAAAGACTTTATTATGCAAAGCAAGTATTTCACAATAAATGTATGCAAGTGTATGCATGTTATGTATGACATGCAAGATCCTAATAGGTCTACTATTTAGAACAAATATATATTTGCAGCTTGGAGTGTGAGAACGAGGTGCCTCATCAACAACTTGTAGGTTTAAGCACTGGATGCTTCGTTGTTGGTACTTCTATTGTCAAAGCTTCTGATACAGTTTATCGGACTAATAACCAGGCTAGCGAGTAGGGTCCATGGCTTTACATTGGAGCTCGTGATTAATCGATGCACTATTGAACTTTTCTTTTTGTTATTGCTTTTGTTGTATGATAACTGATGTATTTGTATCCTTGTAGTTTACTCCTTTCTACCGTGAGATCTTTTTCACTAACTTTGAAGTTCTAGTGTTCCATTTACTGTTTTGCCCCCAAACTACCCCAAAGTTACATTTTGCCCCTAACTTCATTTTGAATTTATTCTAGCAGTCTTTTTCTTCATGTGTGTAAAAGACTCAGTTTGATCACTACTGTTGTTGACCCTTTGTCTTACTAACCCTATTAGTTACAGTCTTATGTATTGGAGATGTAGAGGAGTGGGTGAACTGATTGAAGCGAGTTCTTGATGATTAAATCAACTAGAATTGCACTTCGAAGAATTCTTGAGCAGAATATGAGGCTTTATGTTGATGCAACAATTGATGATAATTATAAGGTATGGGTTGCAATGCAAGTTACTGAGCCACCTGAATTCTCAAGGTATAAAGGGACCCTAGGCTTATAAGGAAAATTATAAAAGGGGTGGCAAAAAAGAAAACATAACTAAAATAGTGATCTCATAGCCATGATTTAACTTTCATTATATATTATCCTTCTATCTAGATACTTATACAGTATGATAAAGACGAATATGTGATATTTGAACAAAAGTTTCAAATTCAATTTTAATCATTCATTAGGGCAAAAATGAGAATATTCATTATATCACGTGATACAACTCCTATTATTAGCCAGTCATTAATTTTTTCTCTCTAATTTTTACCTTACTGTTCTTTTTTCTTTTTTTCTCTCCTTATTTTTTTCTCTTTTTTCATTCTTTTTATTTTTTCCTCAAATTTCCTATCTTCAGAAGCTACATCATGTGATATATGTATGTTCTTTGAATTTGCATTTATGTCCATATTGAATGAATCTAATTGTATTGAATTTATGTCAAACATGCAGATGCAATCAATATTATAATGCATAGTATCATTGTGATGTACATTACATAAGTAAGCATGGTCAAAATTTACATCATCGATCACTAAAATAAAATAGAAACTAAAAATTTAGTCAAAGAAGACAATAAGAAATTTTATTTCTTATTCTAAATGTTAGGGATGCTGAGTCTCATAGTGGTTGTCCTTGAGGCGACTGACATAATAACTATTCTTGCATCTTTTTGCCAACTGTCTCCATGACTTCATCTTCATGTACCTCAAATGTGCATTTTTCTTTCTTGTCTAGCAGCTTCTCATCATCAAACTCATCACCCCATCCTGTAGGCACAATCGACTTGAAGGGTATGTCAAAAGAAGGTGGTTTAGTATAAAACACCTTATAGTCGAACTTGCCTGAAGGCTAACCCAATAAGTCTTCTACTCTTTTCACATCTTTGGGGGCATTAGGAGATTTCTTATTAGTTTAAAGGTTTAGGTCCTCAAAAGAGCTAGCACTTCTTCCTCACTAACTCCTAAGTTAATCATCGTGGTAGCTAGGCATGGTATATTTTGGTAATTTATGAAAGGATTATTTATGGTGATTGGGTTTTCAAGGTCTGTGATTTTTCCAAAGTATATAGGGTTTTGGATTTCATGTTTGAGGTGGATGTAGTTATCTATGGAGTGTTAGAGGTTTTAATGGAATTGGCAGTGCTTATTTGGGTTATAGCGTAAGGTGTTTGGGTTTAGTGGGTTTGGATTAGGTAAAGGTTGAAGTAAGCCCTTTTTCATTAGGAGCTCTAAGACTTTTAAAAGTGGTTGGTTAAAATTGGAGAATCTCCTTGGTTGTTGAACAGTATGCACTTCCATAATCCGGCTAGTGCTCTATTGTTGCGTGCCCCCAGTTGGGTAGTTTCGGGTTCTTATACTTCTAAAACTTTTCTTATTCTCACTCTCAATCTCTTTAGCTTGCAAACCATCATTATACAGGTCTATAAATGTTATGGGATTCATTATTTGCAATCTCTCAACCAAATTAGGCGACACGTTACGGAATATCATCCTAACCTGATCTTTCTCAACCAAATTTTTTTCATGAAGCCTACCTTGTTCATGAATATTGTTAGAAAATCAGAGAAAGATTCATTCGATTTCTACTTTGTCAATTTTAAATCTCTAATGGACACTTCCAATCTAGTATTATAATCATCCTGTTTCAAAAAAGTAGTGCACAGTTCTTTCCATTCAGCCGTAACAGATTTTTCCAGCCCATGATACCAATTTACAACCATGCCCTCTTAAGACAACACAAACAACCTAGTGATTACTACTAATAGGGCTTTAATGGTACTTATAGTTATTGTGTACTGATTGAGATGAATCCTAGGATCTCCAGTTCTATCAAACTTCTGCAATTGAGGCATTTTGAACTTCTCAGGTAGCTTATTACCCTTTGTTAGCAGCTTAGCATCAAAGTTAAATGAATATCCCATGCCTTATCCTCTAAGAAGCTCTTCCATCTTCGACATTTTCTAAGTTAGCACTTACATTTACTTGAACTCATGGTCTTTTACCAGTTCAAGTGATTCTCTCTTTGCCTTTTCTATCATGTAGATCTCAACATCCTCAAGCTTCACATCGATAGCAAGTGGGTTTCTAGCAGTAGGTTTCCCCTAGCATTATTGGCAGCAGGTGGAGCATCCGTAGCAATAAGTGGTTGTTCAATTGCAGGTGGTGGCATAATAGTAGCAGGTTGCATCAGTCTAGATAGTGCTTGTCTCCGCTTATCTTGCATCATAGCCCTCATGTCATCCATCAGAGCTCCCTTAATGTTTTCTAAGGTCCAATTCCCTTACTTTTGTTCCATTTGTTCAAATTTAGGTGAAGTTGGTTTAGCTTCCAAGTAAAGTGGGTTAATAGGGCTTCTTTCCAGTCTGTTCAGGATTTCCTTTGCTAAGGCTTTAGGACTCTGACTCATTCTTCTTAGTCTACCACCTCATCATCCCCAAATACTAGAAGACCCCTATGTATCTATGATGGCTGTAAAATAAGTTGTTAGTATGATGAATGAGATGCATGTATGTGTGATGCACATGAAAGTAGCAAGTATCAATCAAGTGTACAACATACATCCTTCTAACCTTATTCCTCCCACACACGTGTTCAATGGTGAGTCTCTTGTCCTAGGATTTTTAGTCTTGGTCTTAATATAACAACGGGGGATATTAGGGACTGATGTGAGTGCCAGATCTCTCTTAAAGCAGTAAAGCATAGAAATAGCATTTCTAGGTATAAAGGTCTAGCCCAATCTTTATAACCCTAGAGGGCTTCAAAAGTATGGGTCTGGGCTTTTATAGATAGAAATACCTCATAGTAATAAGCATAGAAATAATATTTCTAAGTATAAAGGTCCAGCCCAATCTTTATTGGCCCAAGTGGGCTTCAAAAGTATGGGCCTAGGCTCTTATATATAAAAATACCTCATGGAAAAAATTATACAAACAATTTTTGGTAGATCCTAAGGGAAGTAACTAAGCCATTATATGTGGTTAAGGTCCAATAAAAAGACAAGGTTCCCTTAGCAAGATGCCCTCTTTTAAGATTTAAGTTATAGGCCAAGGTCAGAGGGACCCAGCATCCTTTGCAAACTCGAGAGAAGACTCTGGGTAAAGGTTCCCTTTAGGACTTGGGTTACAGACTCTGGTCAGATAAGCCCAGTAATCTCTCTTGAACTGAGTTAAGGCTAAAAGTGATGGTTAGCCAATTTACAACTCCAAGAAGCTAGTGGAATCATGGAATCATAAACCAATGCCATCGGTTTAATAGGGACATGCAGAATGAATACAAGAATAAAATGATAATTAATAAAATAATTCTAAAGAACACAAGTAGAATCAATATCTCTTATCCCTAGTGGAGTCGCCATTGTAGACGATGGGGTTTAGTGCGCACCTAAGATTTTAGTAACCACGATGTTGTTCGGGCTCAAGGCCCTAAAGAACACAGTAACCATTGTCATAAAAACATGGCATGGAGATGAGGAGTCATCACCCAGGGTAATAACTGGGACAAATTATTTTGGTAGTACTCGATTCTCTAAAAGAAGGCTAGCACCACAACCAGGAGATTCTAGGAATGAAATACTAACTTCTTTTAGTCTTATGTTCATTTAGATTTATTTTATGAATTACTATCTTATTTTCTAATTACATGCAATTTTATTTAAACCCTAATTAAACATCCATTTAACCCAAAGGCAACAAGTCATAAAATTACATGTAAAAATGCATACAAAAGGCATCGTCCCTATGTCTGAACTAGATTAATTTTATTAATTAAAGTTATCTAATTCTACATATTTTATTTACAAGTAAAATGGACTAAAGATGGGCCTACATAATAAGCCTAAATCTACTTGTTTTAATTAACTAAGGAAATTGGCCTATTGTCTACAAATTTTAAAGAAGAAATAAAAAATACATTGGTGGGTTGGACTAAAGTCTAAATTAATTTTATTAATTAAAAGTGGGCTTAAATCTAATTAACCTAAATGGGCCTAAATTAATTTTAAATTAATTAAAACTTAAAAACCATTTTTAAGCCTATGTATTAAATGGGTTGATCCTACCGTGGGCTTTGGAATAAAAGAGAATAAAAATATGCAAACAAGCCCAAATAACTAATTAAAGCAAATAATGAATCAAAAACATACATTCAGTGATTTCTAACATAATTTTAATTAAATGCAACCTAAATTAATCTAAAGTCACCATTGATTTTATTAGGGTTTTATCAAATGAACCTAATTTACTAATTAATTTTAATAGTGCAAAAAATTAAAGAGTTTCACTATTCCCACTATCATGGTTATTACAAAATCTACCTAAAAATAACAAAGAAAATAAAATTAAAGTTATAACCCTTAAGAAAATAAATTAAACAAATTAAAAACCTAAAAAATAAATTAGATAGAACAAAAAAATACAAAAAAATATATAAGAATTAAATTAGGATCCTAATTCTTGGTTTTTATTCATGGATTCTCCATGGGTTTTCCTTGGTTTAATCATGTGTTCATCATCATAGAAACATGAAATATAGAGAATAAAAAAAAAGATTAGAATGAATGAACAAAGAAAACAACATAATGAAAATTAAACCAAAAAAATACATAAATAATAAAATAATAAAATAATATAAAGGAAAGAATTAATAAAAAAAAAAGAAAGGAGTAGAAGAAGGATGCTATGCAGATGCTATTTGAATGCCTCTTAGAATGAGATTTCACCATCTTGAGAAAATTAACTCTGTGTTTTCTTGATTTTTGGACCTTGAAAAGAATGTATTTTTTCTCTTTTCTTCTTTTCTCTTCTCTTTTTTTTCTCTCTTTGTTTTTTCAATTAACTCTTTTTTTTTTTTGCAGTAGCTATTAGGGTTTTCTCTTTTTTTCTTTCTTTACGTAATCTCCCTTCTCCCTTTTTTTTTTACTAAACTTTTCTTTGTATATCCCGTTCTAACCCTAGCTAACTACTTATATGATCACAAGAGAGGTAGCTCTGATCCTCCTCTCAAAAAAAATAGGATAAGAATTTTAATTTCAAAAATTATACATGTAAGAGACACATACTAGATTGATAAATATCAAAATTAATTAATTTATTAAAAATAAAATAAAATTTGGACCAATCATAATTAAAAAAATTGAGAAAATAATTCTTTTTTTTGACATTTTTGTGCCTCAACACTATAGAATGTCAACCGGCATTGTGTAGTGTCGATTGGCATTATGTAATGTTAATTGGCATTACTTTCCAATAAACCCTACAAACTTCAATTTTTTGCAATTAAACCCAAAAAACGTTGTAATTTTGTCCCTAAAATCATGAAACTTAACACTAAAGGTCAATTTTTGACTAAATTTTCACATAGAGGTTTTCATCGCACACGTGCACAATTGCATCCCGAAATTGAGTGCTTACAGTATTTATTTTTATATTGATTTAAATTTTAATTCTAGCATATTCTTATTTATTTATTGCATGTGTTTTATTTTTTTAAGGCTTGCTACAGGTTCCGGATTCAAAAGAATTCTAGTTCCCTAGTGCCGGTCATGACTCCCGGTTTTGGGTCGTGGCAAAGTTGGTATCAGAGCCTAGGTTATTAGTGTTGTGGACCTAGGTTTTAAGAGTCGTGTTTTCTTTAAACTACTACAGTAAATTAGGTTTGATCATGTCTTCGATAAGTTTTCCTTGATTTAGTATTTCATGTAATCATTAGGTTTTTTGTCTATTTGTTTTCTATTTTGTTTGAATCTTATTGGTTTTTATCTTTTCAGAATAAGGAGATGAGCGCATATCACTCCACTAGTCATTAAGACTGAGGATGATAAGTCCTTTTAGGAGGTTTTACCTCTTGAGCCGCTAGTCAGGCATAGAGGTAGAGGCAAAGGTAGACCTCAAGGAGTGGTAGGTTATTGTAGGCAAAGAGAGTTATAGGATGAGGAACCTGTAGAGCCAAAGTTTGAGGAAGCTGCAATACCTCCAGTTGCACCACAGATGCAGCTTGTCTATCAATAGGGTATGTTTGACCTTGAGGTAGCGTTGTTCTATGCCAGAGTTAGTCGTATAACTTTTGATAAGACTTTAGACCCTCTAGATTTTTTGCACGCCATTGAGACGAGGACTCGGACTACTCACACTGAGTACTAAAGAATTATGATTATCAAGCTGTCAGTAAAGGGACCAACCCTAAATTGGGTTCTGCATTTGCTTGGATGCTAAAGTTTTAATTGATCAAGATGTTACACATTATTCCGTGTCCCCTATTTTTGCTTCAAAATTGTGTTGGCAAGCTTTGAGGATGGCTTTTTCTTTGTTTATCACTACTCCTCTAAGCGATTCATTAGACACCAATGTTGTTGTTTCTGGATGTCCAGTGTTAGTGGGAGATAAAGAATTGTCTATGGAATTAGTGTTGTTAGATGTGATCCTTGGTATGGATTGGTTATCTCAACACTATGTTGTTGTAGATTGTTGGAGTAAAGAGGTGATTTTCAGAATTTTGTATGAAAAAGAGTTTAAGTTCATGGGTGATAAGAGTTCTGCACCTCATAATCTCATCTCTGCTATCACGGCTAGGAAGATGCTAAGGAAGGGTTATTAGGGATACTTCAATGGAGAAGTTGTCTCTCACAGATGTTCTAGTTGCCTATGAGTTTCCTAACATTTTTCTTGAAGAGTTACTAGGTTTACCACCTCACAAAGAGATCGAGTTATGTATAGATATGGTTCTAGGTACAACTCTTATTTCGATGCTGCCTTACAGAATGGCTCCTGCAGAGTTGAAGGAATTGAAGGAGTAATTATAGGATTTATTAGATAAGGGTTTCATTAAACCCAGTGTTTCTCCTTGGGGTGCACAAGTCCTATTTGTGAAGAAGAAAGATGGTACACTGAGACTGTGCATTGATTATAAAGAGCTGAATAAGGTGATAATGAATAATAAGTATCCCCTTTTGAGGATAGATGATTTGTTTGATCAACTTCAGGGTGCATAGTTCTTTTCTAAGATTGACTTGAGGTCGGGTTATCATCATATGTGGATCACTGAAGCTAATGTTCTTAAAATGGCATTCCACACTCGATATGGCCATTGTGAGTTTTTGGTGATGTCATTCGGGTTAACTAATGCACCAACTACTTTTATGGACCTGATGAATAAGGTATTCAGACCGTTTATGGTAGTCTTCATTGATAATATACTGGTGTATTCAAAGAGTATAGAGGAGCACGTATATCACTTGAGGACAGTATTGCAAACATTGAGAGAATATCAGCTTTATGCTAAATTCTCAAAGTGTTATATCTAGTTAGAGAGTGTTGCATTCCTTAGACACGTAATGTCTAAAGATGGTATCCAAGTTAATCCACAGAAGATAAAGGTAGTGTCTGAGTGGCCCAAACATACGATAGTCATAGAGATTTGTAGTTTTCTAAGTTTAGCTGGGTATTATAGGAGGTTTGTGCAAGATTTCTCTAGAATTGCAACTCCTATGACTCGCCTAACTCAAAAGAATGTGAAGTTTGTGTGGTCAAATGCTTATGAGAATAAATTCCAGTTATTGAAGGAGAAGTTGACCACAACTCTAGTTCTGGCCTTGCCTAATGGAGTAGATAAATTCATTGTATATTGTGATGCCTCCAAAGTTACCCTAGGTTGTGTGTTGATGTAGAATGGTAGGGTAATAGCTTATGCTTCGAGGTAGTTAAAGAAGTATAAACAGAATTATCCTACTCATAACCTAAAGATGCTACAGTGATTTTTGCTCTCAAGATTTAGAGACATTATATGTATCAGGTGACTTATGAGATTTTCACATATCACAAGAGCCTTAAGTACATTTTCCAGCAAAGAGATCTGAACTTAAGGCAGAGGAGATGGTTAGAACTCTTAAAGGATTATGATTGGGAGATTCTTTATCATCCAATCAAGGCTAATATTGTAGTAGATGCCTTGAGTAGGAAGTCCTCAGGTAGTCTTGCTCACATTAGTGTGGAGAGGAGAACATTGATCTAAGAGTTGCATGAGTTAGTGGATCAAGGTCTGATGATGAAGATTAGCATATCAGGTGGACTATTAGCTTAGTTTAGAGTTTGATCAGTATTGAGAGATAGGATTAAGGCAACTCAAGGTTGAGATCCTATTCTAGTTGAGCTTGAGGAGAATGTTCATGCAAAGAAGTTCACTGATTTCACACTTGATGACAAAGGTGTTTTGTGGATCAGTGGTAGATTATACATTCCTTATATAGATAATTTAAAAGAGGAGATCCTTGAAGAAGCACATCTATAACTTACAATATACATCCAGACGTTACTAAGATGTACCACAACATCAAGGATTTGTATTCGTGGGATGGATTGAAGAAGGATGTAGTTGATTATGTTTCTAAGTGCTTGACATGTCAACAGGTGAAAGCTAAGCATTAAAAGCCTTTTGGGAAGCTTCAGCCTCTTCTTATTCCTAAGTAGAAGTGAGAGAGAATTGCTATGGATTTTATGGTTAGGTTACCTCGTTCGAAGGATGGATATGATTCCATCTGGGTGATTGTAGACAGGTTAACCAAGTTTGCTCACTTCTTACCATTTAAAGCCACTTATTATGTAGCTAAGTTGGCAAAGATGTATGTTAAGAATAATATGTGCCTTCATGGAGTGCCTATTTCCATTGTATCTGATAGAGGTTCAGTTTTTACCTCTCGATTTTTGAAGAAGTTACAGGAAGCAATAGGCATTAGGCTTGATTTTAGTATTTCTTTTCGCCCTCAAACAGATGGTCAATCTGAGAGGACAATCCAAACACTTGAAGATATGTTGAGGATGTGTGTATTGGATCTTGGAGGTAGCTAGGATGATCATTTACCTCTTGTAGAGTTTGCATATAATAATAGCTACTATAGTAGTATTCGGATGGCACCATATGAGGCTTTGCACGGAAGGAAGCGTAAATCTCCTTTATGTTGGGATGAGATTGGAGAGAGAGTATTGATTGGACCTGAGATGGTTCAGGATGTAGCTGAGAAAGTCGTTGTGATTAGAAGGAGATTAAAGACTGCAGCTAGCAGACAGAAGAGCTATGTAGATCCAAGGCATAAAGATGTAGAGTTTCAGGTTAGTGACTATGTGTTTCTAAAGGTGTCTCCGATGAAAGGTGTGATGAGATTTAGTAAGAATGGGAAAGTAACACCGAGATATATTGGATCGTTTGAGATTTTGGAGAGAGTGGGCATGGTTGCATATCGGTTGGCTTTACCTTTGAATCTATCTCAAGTGCATCCAATGTTCCATATCTCGATGCTAAGGAAGTATATTTCAGATCCTTCACACATGTTGTAGCCTAATAATGTGGAAGTGAACGAAGACCTGACGTACGAGGAGGAACCAATTGCGATAGTGGATTATCAAGTTAGAAAGTTGTGCTCAAAGCAGATTCCAATGTTTAAGGTGTTATGGTGGAGCAACAACATGGAGGAGCACATATGGGAGACTAAAGCTAAGATACAGGCTGCTTATCCTTACCTCTTTCCTTGATGAATTTCTTGTTTATTGTTCTTTTATTTGAAATTCGAGGATGAATTTTTGTAAGGGGAGAAGAGTGTAATGACCCTTTATTTTAAATAACATAAAATTATTTTGAGATGTGCAGTGTTCATAATATTTTAAATTTTATTTATATAATATATTTATTTATGAATAATATTATTTTATTTTATGCTAAATATTTTATTTTATGTAAAATAATTTATTTGGAAGTTAGTATGTTAATATTATTATTTTATTGTTATTATTATTATTATTATTATTATTATTATTATTATTATTACTATTGTTATTATTGATAGAAATCATTATTATTATTATTGTTATTATTGTTAGTATTGATATTCCATGCATGTGTGTGGTGTATTGTGTAATTATATATATATATATATATATATATATATATATATATATATATATATATAAGAGGAAGGTTTGGTAAAAAAATCGGGTCAACTCACCTCTCCCCCCACTTTCTTTTTTTTTTTTCCTTTTTTTTCTTCTTCTTCATTTTGCTTCTGCCAGCACACCCCAAGCTCCACCAGCCATGTCATCAGCCACCACCAAGCTCACCACCCTCCTCCCTTACCTTCTCACTACTGCTAGATGCCCTGGAGTCGCCGGAAGCCATGAGTTGCTGAGAAGAGTTACTATAGCTCTGACGAATTTTTGGTGATTTCAGCTCGAGTTTTTGGGCTCATTCGACTCCTCTTGATGTGTACTTCTCAATTATCAACTCGTTTCAACTCTAAAACGTCCAGTTAGTTAGATATCTCCAAGTTTAGTTTATGTCTATTTTAAGTTTTTTTTTTTTTTTAAGCTTGATTGTGTTTGATTCTTGATAATTCCTTTAAGTAATGTTAAAGTATGCATCTTTAGCTTCCTAAATATATTTTTAGTTTATTTTTTTGAATTTTTTTGAATTATGGGTAATTATTGAATTTTTTATAATTAAAATGAATTTTTATTAATTATGTGTTTTATATGTTTATTATGGAAAATGTTGATAAATTGTATAGTTAATTTAAGTTATTAATTTTAGAAGTGAGAAAATAATTTTTAGTAATTTTGGTTAATTTTTGAATAATATTTAGTATTATGTGATTTTTAGATTTATGGGTAAAATATGTATTTTTATTGAAATTATAGTTAAATAATATGTTTTAAATAATTTTGGAATAATAAATAGTATTAAAATAATTTTTATGAACTATTTACTATTTTTAACTAATTAATAATAATTTTTGAAAATATATTCAAATAATAATTTTATATACTATTTTTGTGATTAAATGAGTTTTTAACTATTTTTATTATATATTTAAACTATTTAAGTAATTAATTGTGAATATTCCTATTTTATTTTGGATAATTTAAAAATTGAATTTTTATTAATATTATATAATTTATTTGAGATTTTATTTAGTTAATATGAAAATAATTATATTTAATGTTTTAGTTATTTAAATAAATTGTATTTTGGTTTTTTATTGATATTTAAGGAATTGAGTGATTTTTATTATATTTATTATTTAATATTGTTTTTTATTGTGAATTGTAAACCTCAATTGGAAATTGTGTAGTTCGGGGTCCCAACCCGAGCGTTAAGCTAGTGTGTTATAGAAGTGTGTTTTCTTGCAAGATCGGCTCTATTTTTCAATAGAGAGATGTCTGTTTTACAAAGGAAACTCTGTCGATTTTTTATAGAATTCTCGTAAAATGTGACATTGGGTCAATCTTGAAATTTTTTGTATTATGGTAGAGTTCTGTCTAGATCAAGTCTTCCTTTAGAATTCCTAGAAGTATGAATTAGGAATTTATTCTGATTGTTATTATCATTTGTTTTTCTAATTACGCCGAGACCGAGACCTATCGGACTAGACTTGTCGAGTTTATCTTCAGGAGCGCAAACCTGTAAGTTATTATTTTATATATAAATTGTATGTAGATACACGATTATGAGCATTCATGTTTTTAATATGAGTTTAAACATGAATTATTTCATTAAATGATTTAGTATATATTTAATATACTTTTAGTATATTTTGATATATTTTGATATATGTGCAACATATATATTTGATATATTCTTAATATGCATTTGGTATACTTTTGGTATATTTATGTTTTATTTTGGTTTATATGTGGCATCTATATTTGAAATATTTTTAGTATATGTTTGGTATATTTCTGGTATATGAATGATATATTTTTCTTTAATGGATGCCATTATATTTTAATTGTGCATTTTATTATTTTTCAATATTTATGTGATTTATTGAAGAATATTAATAGAATGTGCTACCTAGTGGGCTACGCTAGGATTGTTGCACAACAGTACAGTAGAATTGGGTTGAAATTCTGATATTTGATTATGAATGAGAATATGGAGATTATTGGTTATTGGAAAGGGTGGTTGTGGATCCTCGGTTGACCTAATGTACTTAGGGCCAGTCTACTACCTTGAGTTGAATAAATGAATACTTGAAGTTTTGGATAAGCCAGTAGACTATTGATTTTATAATTGAGGTTGCAAATATGTCAAGGTTCTATTTGATCATTCATTTAAATAAATATTTTTCTGTATTTATTATATATAAAATGCTCAACTGCATATGACTTTAGGTTGCATGTATATATATTATAATAATTCACTCAGTGAGGTCTAATCCTCTTTAATATTTTTACAGGAGATTCTTTTTCTTCAGACCTCAATAGTATACTTCTTCACTGGTCTTCTTTAGCCTCGACTAGACAATGTAAATTTTATATCTAATTCTTATTGTACTTTAGAGACTGCAGTAGTGTGTTGTTTTGGTTTTAAGATTTGTATCAGAATATTGTATGAGATATTTTTATTATGATATGACATTTAAGTATTTATTTTTATATCGATTTAAATTTTAATTCTGACATATTTTTATTTATTTATTGCATGTGTTTTATTTTTTTAAGGCTTGCTACGGGTTTCAGATTTGAAAGAATTCTTGTTCCCTAGCACCGATCATGACTCCCGGTTTAGGATTGTGACAAACACATTATGGAAAACAAGGATGCTCATAATCATGTATCCTATATGCAATGCATATATAAAATAATGACTCACAGGTTTGCGCTCCTCTAGACAAACTCGACTGGCCTGGTCCGATAAGCCTTGGTTTCGACGCAACTATAGAAAAATATAATAATAACAAATATTAGAATCAAACTCCTAATTTACACTGCTAGGAATTCTAAAAAATGACTCAATCTAAGACACAACTCAACCAAAAATCAAAACTTAGAATTGACCTAATGTCACATTTTACGAGAATTCTATCGAAAATTCGGTAGAGTCTCCTCTGTAAAGCGGACATTTCTCTACTGAAAGTAGAGTCGATCCTACAAGCAAACACACTTCTAAAACCATAAATGCACAACACCTTGGGTTGGGACCCCGAACTACACGATTTTCCAACCGAGGATCACAATTCGCAATAAAAATCAATATTTAATAATAATAAAATAAAAATCATTAAAATCCATAAATATTAATAATAAACCACAATATAATTTATTTAAATGACAAAAACATTAAAGCTAATTATTTTCAAATTAGTTAATAAAAATCTCAAATAAATTATATAATATTAATAAAAATCCAAATTTTCAATTATTCAAAATTAAATAGTAAAATTCACATTTAATTATTTAAATAGTTTAAATATATAATAAATAATTAAAAATTCATTTAATCACAAAAATAGTAAATAATTTGTAAATATTATTTTAATACTATTTATTATTC
Organism: Mallotus nudiflorus; assembly: GCA_947683625.1. Lineage (NCBI taxonomy): Eukaryota > Viridiplantae > Streptophyta > Magnoliopsida > Malpighiales > Euphorbiaceae > Mallotus > Mallotus nudiflorus. The sequence goes on along the minus strand of CANTUR010000377.1, from coordinate 155,143 downwards.
CAAAAATATTCAAAACATATTAATTAACCATAATTTCAATTAAAACACCAAATTCACTAATTTATATTAATTTTTTGACATAAACTTTTGAAAATTCATTGTAAATAATCGGGACATATTTTTCATAAACTTCCTTCACAAACTATATTTCAAATAATCCAAAAAATTTATTAAAAATAAAAAAAATTTCTGGATAGGGTCATCGAAACAGTGATTCGCTGGAAAATTCAAATCTCAAAAATCAAATTAATTCCAAAAAATTCAACAAAAATATATTTGCATAGATTAAGCTACACACAACAACTTTTCTAAAGGCACTTAGCTTAAAACACAAGAAATCAAGCTAAAAAAATTAAAAACTAAAAGTTGACTTAAACAAAAATTTAAGAAAACTTACAAATATGAGGATCTAAACTTAAACTGAGCTTAGAATTAGCTTGCTCGAACCATGAGGATTCAAACAAGCCCAGGAACGCAAGTTGGAGCCCTTGGAAATGTCACCTGCAACGTGAGGAGCTTCGGTTGCTACTGCTACTATTCCTGCTAGTTCTAGCATCGGGCAGGCGTGCTGAAGGCGGCGAAAGGAAGAAGAGAAGAAGGGAAGGTGATGGGAGTGGGTGGTGGCTACAATTAGACGCTGGTAGTGGCTGGGGGTAGTCTACGCAGTGACAGGAAGAGCAGGGGAAAAACAGGAAAGAAAAGAAGAATAAAGAAAAAGAAAAAGAAAGAAAAAAGAAAAAAAGAAGAAAGAAATGTCCCAGGAATTTGTCCTAACCCTATATTATTTTATTATATATATAATACACCACATCAACACATGCATAAATAATAATACTAATAGTAATAACAATAATAATAGTAGTAGTAATAATAGTAATGATAATAACAATAATGATTATAATAATAAAAATAATAATAATAATAATGATAATAATAATAATAATAATAATAATAATAATACTAACTTCCAAACAATTTCCTCTACGTAATAAAATATTTAAAATAAAATAAATAAATAATATTCACAAATAATTATAATATATAAAAATTTAAAATATTATTAATACTACATATCTTAAAATAATTTTAATAAATTAAAATAAAGGGTCATCACATATATTTTCTCTTAAATTATATATTATTTTTGACATTTCGTATGCTTTCTCATATATTTATAAATACTCTTATATTTTAACATATCATAAAATAGAATAAATTTAAAGTAATCATTTTCACTTTCTTCTCTTAACCTATAAAGAGTAGACATGAGAATGATAAATGTTTTTGAAAATCTGATTTTTTTTTTTTAAATGTTACTCTTATTACATAGGTAAGACTTTTATTATTTTTTACTTTTTATGTTGGTTTTTGATTAGCAATTTTATTGATACATATAACTTTTACATTAAGCTATTTTTTTATTCTTTCAATTTTTATTTTTTTAATATTTTATATGGATCGAGTTTAAAATGACTACTTTGAATTCATGCCCATATCTTATAAAAAGTAATAATAAATATTATAATTATTTTAAAATTTTGATTTTTCTTTATCAAATTGCTATAGCTTTGTATTTTGCCATGTAATATGTTTTTTAATTTTTGTTTTTATTTAAATTTTTAAAATTGGTATTTTTTATTAATTATATTTCTAATTTTAATAATTTATTTGCACTAATTATTATTTTAATGAGTCATTATTTTATATTTTATGATCCTTTTATTTTATTAATTATAATATTTTAATTTTTGTATTAATTATTAGTTGATAATATTAAAATAATATATTTTTTTTAAATCCCTTACTTCAAATCCAAATCCACATAGAGATGTTTTTGATAGTTACTTTATTTCAATTTACAAAAAATTGAAATATGTAAAAATTCACAATAACTTACTTTTTTGGAAAAATGTAGACACCTGATTCGGTCGGCCCATGTTAGGAGACGAATTAGGGTTGCTCAGTTTGACCGACCCGTTATCAAGCCCAATGATGAGAATGTGACCTTGGACACGAGGCTAAAGACTAAATCTCCAAGTGGAAAGTGGACTTGAAAATCCAGAAGCCTGCAAAACCCAAACTGAGCCCAACTACCTAAGTTTGGCCCAAGCCCGCTCGCCCCAGCGTGGGCCTAGGCCAAAGGGGGCTGCCTCAGTGTAATGAGGCGACTGCCTCATCACAGAGGCGATCGCCTCACCGATGAGGTGCCGCCCCTTTGGCAGCCCACGTGCAGCTGCAATCAAGTGGCGCGGGCCCCACTCTCCAGACTTTCTCCTTGCATAAGGAAAAGACTTTTGAGGAAAGAAAAAAGGCTAGGGGAGCTCATGATGGGCTAGGAGGCTTAAGGGGATGGGAAAGCTAAGGGATAAAAGGAAAAAAAGAGAAAAAAAAAAGGGGAAGAGGAGGAGGGAGCTCTGAAAAAAAAAAAGGAGGAGGAGGGCACTCTTAAAAAAAAAGGAGAAAACAGAGGGAGAGAAGGGAAGAAGAAGGAAAACGTCCTGAAGGAAGAGAGGAGGTCTACTTTCCCATAAGAGAAGAAGGAAGAAACTTGTGTTAAGGAGAGATACCATATCCTAGCAAGGATCTCAATCAAAGTAGCTCTGAGGGCCTCTCATTTTGGTATGAAATTTGCATCTTGAACTTGATATGTTCATCATTTTGTATGTTCTTACTTATGTGTAACTGAGTCTTTAGCATATTCTAGGTTTGTCTCTGGTGCATGTGCTTGACATCTCATTTTATTGATGGATCTTTAAATACTTACATATGCAGTTATAGTATGATGAGTGTAGAGTGTGTATATGCATGTTTCGTTTGCTTAGAGTAGAAGTTTGCAGTCTTGAAAATCAGAGTCGGCCTGGTGGTCAGGCGGCGCCTCTTCGCAGAGTCATCGCCCTATCTCAGTGAGACAATCGCCTCATCAATGAGGCGATCACCCCACTGACAGGCGCTCAGGGAGCTTACCTTTTGTGTGCGTATTGCCAGCTTTTGTCTCAAGATTGCAAAAGCCCTGTTGATGAGGCGTCGCCTCTTCAATGAGGCGATCACCTCATCTCAATGAAGCGATCGCCTCATCAATGAGGCAAATGCCTCATTGACAGGGTTAACCATTTCCTGCTTTGTTTTGTTGATTATTTACTGTGATGTCTGCCTTAACATGTCCCCTTTTGACCTTAAACATGTCTATATGATTGCATAATGGTGACTATCTTGATTGTTCAACATTTTCTTTAACTCATAATGCGACTACCTCTTTGTAGTATCTCTTTATAAATATCGTTATATGTGACTTCATTTTTGTAAGAAGAAAGGCTAATCGTGTGATATTTGTAGGAATTACTTGATAATTTCTGTCGTCAAGCAATCACTTTTGCTATTTATCCTTTGTATATTATTGTCTTTATGTTATTTTAGTAGTTTATTTCGATATATGTTTGATTTATTTTTTGTATATTATTTCATTTATTTGATTAAAAAGCGTTGTAATCCTTAATCCCTTCCCCTTATTTTATTTTGAATGTATGGTTGTAAATTATTATTTATTTTATTTACTGTGTTTTTTATTTGAACGTTGGGACATAAAGGCATGAAATTGGACTAATGTGCAAACTCGGACTTAATTATAAAATCTGGCAATTATCCGAAGGCAATTTCATTACTTATGGTAAATGAGGAACTAATTAAATAATTAAACGGTAATAAAATGCAAAACACAAATGGAGGCCAACCGCAAGGTTGGGTGAGCATTCAAACGCTCATACCTAGTTTCCGAACCTGATATCTGATAACGTCTTCTGGGAACCTCCGTGGGATCCAGTTGTTATAAAGTGTGTCCCGGCTTTTATCTAGGTGGTGACTCCATCTTCGAATAGGCCCATGACCTATATCGTATTTCCTAATGGGCCTCGAGCCCACACAGTGCCGTGGTCACCAAACATTGGGGCACATGCTAAACCCCACTGCCTACAGTGGCGACTCCACTGGGGATAGAGAAACTGATTCCAGTGTTTTGCATTTTATCATCTTTAATTATTTTCTTATTTCTTCCTGCATTTATGCATTCACTACACATTTTGCACACAATGAGCACTTCCGTCCCGAATAAACCCGACAATAGTCAGTACTTCCCTACCTACGTTTCACTCAAACCTGGTGGTGGAATATTTGATTATTGTCACTCATGACACGTACTAATTTGCGTTGTTTGACCCTTGAGTGGGGAGACGTATATGGATGTATATTGTTATGGGAGTCGAAGCCTTTTTACCCATGACTCAAGCCCATGTAATGACTTAGCAACTATCCTTAGGAATTTTCCCACATGCATGTGTATTATGCCATATAATGGACCCTTAAAATAAATCTCGAGCCCATCAATAAGCAGTCTAAAATAAAATGAGCCTTCGTGTCCGACCAAAGCCCATTATAAATAAGCTAGTCAACAAAGGCCTCTCATGCCTACTCATAACCCATTTCAAATGGGCCTTGACAAGCAAGTTTAAGGTGCTAAGGATCTTGGCTCATAGAAAGTGGACTCCAACTTTATTTAAAGGGACCATTACTTATCTGAATCATTTTTGAGAGTTCTTGCATACGTCGGTTTTATTATCCCCCGCTGATAATTAAAACCCAGGCCAAAAATCCTAGGACAAGATACTCACCATTTGAATACGTGTGTGGGGGAAATAAGGGCGGAAGTTTGCACGTTTAAGTTCCATGTTATGATCTTGTATATCTTTTCGTGTGTGACCTTTTTGTTTCTAAATATAACTGACTTGCATATCATGCATACACATCATGCATCATTCTAACCAGCTATTTTGCAGTGCCATAGATCCTTCAAGTTCAGTAGGGTGGGTCCAAACTAGTTCAGGTCGTTTGATCAGAAATTCAGAATTAGGAATGGCAGGAAGGTTTGATCCAAAAACATTTGGGGCACGGTGGAAAGAAGAAGTAATAGCGGAAATCCGGGCTATGATGAGGGAAATGATGGGGGAGATTACTAAGCTCATAAGAGAAGGTCAGCTAACACAGCCACCCAATGCACCGCCAATCGATCCGGTCGACCTTGACGAAGCAATACCGATTAGGGGAAGGGAAGAAGACGATGTAACAGTATTAGCCAATCCGGGGAATCAAAGAAATGTCATCCAAGCTAAGGATGTGGGTCAAACCGAGTGGGCTAAGAATATGACCAGAGTGATGAACCAAATGCAGGTGATGATGAAGGAGAAGGGTATGGTCGCCCCCTTAGATTACGATCTAAATTTGGAAAAGGGTGATGAACCGCTGCCCCGTAAGTTCAAATTCCCAGACATGAAGAAGTACACTGGTGCTAAGGATCCCCATTTGCATTTGAAGCAATACAAAACATACATAAAGGCTACTGAGCTAACTGAGAGCCAGATTATTAAGCAGTTCCCTATTTTACTGGAAGGAGTGCCGATTCGTTGGTATTACACCTTGGAATCGCATGTTCAATCGGATTGGAAAGAATTGTGCACTGCTTTTATTAAGCAATATGGTCTCAACATCCAACTAGAAGTGTCCTTGAGAGATTTACAGAATACCAAGCAAAACTTTAGCGAGCCTTTTGCAGATTACCTGACTCGTTGGAGGGGAAAATTGTCCTTGATGAGGCATAGGCCAGCTGAGTCCGACCAATTGGTCTTGGCAATAGAAGGGTGTGTTCCCATATTATCTAGGAAATTGAGGGATCTGGGGATCAGAAATTTTGAAGAGTTATACAGATTTAGGGTCCAGAAAGAATCAGATTTGGCCCAAGAGAAGAAACTCTTCGGAAGAGGTTCTAGGGGCAAAGAGGGAGCTAGCTCGAGTAGTAATGTTTAGATTCATGTCATTCGACCACCGAGCAATAATGTGCAAGTCAGTGCGGTTAGACAACCCCAGAGATTTTCTAATCTGGGACGTCCTATGTCCAAAGTCCTCGATAAGCTCATTGAGAAGAATCTGTTACGACCTTTGCCTTTGCAACAACCCTTGCCTGGAGCCAACCCAAAGCTTTTTTATAAATTTCATCAAACCATCGGGCATGACACGGACAGCTGCATGTGATTAAAGTGTGAAATCCAGGATTTGATAGACTCAAGTAAAATCACCGACCTAGAAAATAGAAAACCAAACACTCAAACCAACCCATTGCCCAACTACCAAAATGTACTACCCCCTAACCCATCCATTCTGATGGTCAACTCTGGCCTAACAGAGGAACAAGTCCTAAACTCCTTTATTGATGTCTCTTATGATTCTCGATAACTCAGGCCCGAAAATCCGAGAACAATCGAACAACCTATAGAGTTAAAGGTGCGAGTCTTGGACATATGGAGTTCTGATGATGAAAGCAAAGAACAAGTTAACCTATAGGACAACGAGGGGTGCAAGCACAATCAGTCCATGGGGAAGGTCGAAGAGAAGGGAAAAGGAACCGAGGCTACCAAGACTGGGCTCGAAAAGGTGGGAAATATAGAAAAGGGAAAGGGGGTAGAGGAAAACAGAGAGACCATTGCCAGTGTTTGGGAGTTACTCATGCATTCTAGGGATCAGAGGGAAGCCCTGGTCCTAGCATTAGACCAAAGGAAAATTTCCACTAGTTCCACTCTAGAACAGATGGTTCAATCACTAACGAAAACTCCTCAAGGAATGATAACCTTTTCCAATGACGATTTGCCTCTAGAAGGGGAGAGATCACCACAAGGCCCTATTTATCAAAGCCGAGGTAAAAGGGAAGATGACCTGTTGTGTGATGGTTGATAATGGTTCTGCCATCAATGTGTGTCCATTGAAGATTCTGCCAAAGCTGGGGCTGACGATAGTTGACTTAAAGCCTTCTGAAGTAGTTATCAAGGCTTACGATGACACCAAAAGATCTGTGGAAGGAACTTTCAGGGCGTTGGTCAGAACAGGGCCTATAGAAGTTTGGGTTCACCTGCATGTGCTTGATATCTCGATAACATTTGCTATTTTATTGGGAAGGCCATGGTTTCACCCCCTGGGTGGCGTTCCATCCATTGTTCATCAAAAGGTTAAGTTTCCACACGAAAGGAGGGTTGTTACCATCTCAGCTGAAACTGAAGTCGCCATAGCCACACTGAAGTTAATCCCCAAAGAGATTTCCCTTAGCCCTAGTTTTGAAGTCTGTGTGATTTATGAAAATGAGATGGATGAAAGGGTTCTAAGAATGATGTGCAATATGAAGTTTCTGCCTGGCATGGGATTAGGGAGAGATCAAAGTGGACCTTCAAGGTTTGTGGGGAACAAAGTACCTGTTTTGAAGCACGGGTTAGGGTTCAAAGAGGTTCACAAAGCTAGGAAAGAGATGAGTGTGTTGAACTGGTCTGAAGAAAAGGAGGAGGAAACCGAGGCTAGAAAGAAGACTCTATGGGAAATCTTTGTAAAGGAAGGCACCGGGCATTCATATAGCGGGACTCTGAAACCTCTTCTGATGGCTGAGGAAGTCATCCCAAGGTTCGAGATATTTGCCAAATTTGTGAACAAAGCCGGGGAAGCTGCTATCAAAAAGGCCCCTGCTGAGGAGCTGGTACTGGCTGAAGAGGAGTCTAAAGAGAATGAAGCTACTTCAAGGCAGAAAGGCGTTGGTGATCAGAACAAAGACAAAGACTTTGAGACTTACATCCTTGATTCTATCATAGATACCTTTTATGATGACTGTGATGTTTCTATTGTTTCTCTATTTGAGACTGACGATCTTTTCTTTTCGAAGGTGAATACAATGAAATCTGAATTTGCTTATTTGTGTGATGTATTCCTTAATGGTTATTCTATTTGTGATGATCATTTCATGCATATGTTTGAAATTAATTCTATGCAAACCAAATCATTTAATTTAGGCACAAATGATAATCCTAAAAATATATTGCTTACTTCTGGTTTAACTCATGGTGAGAGAGAAAATATAAAAGAAATCTTAAAAAAGAGATAAAAAGTATTTGCTTGGGGTTATGAGGACATGCCTGGGATTGACAGGGAGATCTCAGAACACAGAATCCCCACATACCCTTACATAGCACCAATAAAGCAGAAGCAAAGAAGGTTAAGGCCAGAATGGGCTCTTCTGGTTAAGGAAGAAGTCAAAAAGCAGTTGAAGGCAAAGTTTTTAGAAGTGGTAAAGGACACTCAGTGGTTAGCAAATATAGTTCCAATTCCTAAGAAGGACGGAAGGGTCAGAGTGTGTATGGACTACCGAGATTTGAATAAAGCTTGCCCTAAGGATGACTTTCCCCTACCGCATATTGACACATTAATTGATAGTGCGGCTTCCAATGCAATGTACTCTTTTATGGATGGATTTTCAGGATACAATCAAATCATGATGGCAGTAATGGATAGGTTAAAGACATCATTCATCACCGAATGGGGCATGTATTGTTACCAAGTGATGCCTTTCGGGTTGAAGAATGCGGGGGCCACTTATCAAAGCATGGTGACTGCCCTACTGCACAACATGATCCATAAAGAGGTCGAAGTGTATGTAGATGATATGATGGTGAAATCTAAAACCAGGGAAGGGCATCTTGAAGCACTAGACAAGTTTCTGGCCAGGGCAGAAAAGTATAATCTCAGGTTGAACCCGAAGAAGTGTGTTTTTGGGGTCACATCTAGGAAGCTATTGGGACACATTGTCAGTCAGAAAGGAATAGAGATGGACCCGGATAAAATCAGAGCAATTGGGGACATGCCCACGCCAAAAAATGAAAAAGAGGTCCGAGGGTTTCTGGGGCGCTTACAGTATATTAGCAGATTTATAGCCAAGCTGACAGCCATCTGCGACCCTATCTTTAAGCTTCTAAAGAAAGACCAACTCATTGTGTGGAATGAGAAGTGTCAATAAGCTTTCGAAACTATCAAGGATTACCTGATGAATCCCCTTGTCTTACAACTATTGAAACCAGGTAAGGTCTTAATCCTGTATCTGGCAATTGAAAAGGATGCAATAGGGGCGATACTAGCGCAGGAAGGCGAAGGGAAAATAGAGCATGTTGTATATTACCTAAGTAAGAAGCTCTTACCCTATAAAGCTACTTACAGTTTAGTAGAGAAGACTTATCTAGCAGTGATCTGGGCAACGAGGAAACTCCGACACTACTTCCAGTCGTATAAGGTGCAAGCAGTTTCCAAACATGATCCTCTCTGGTACCTCCAACAAACCTCATCTCTTACGGGGAAATTGGCTAGGTGGCTCATTTTACTCACAGAATTTGATATAGAGTATATGGCCAAAAAGATAGTAAAAGGAAGGGCAGTAGCAGACTTCTTGGCACAAAGCCTGGTCGGGGACACCCAAGAGTGGAAGCTAGAGTTCCCTGACGAGCACTTAGGGGCGATAAAGATACAAGATTGGGAAATGTACTTTGACGGAGATATCAACAACAGGGGAGTTGGGATAGGAGTAATTTTGGTTACGCCAAAAGGAGAAATGATCCCGATGGCAAAAAGGCTCGAATTTGAATCAACCAATAACCAAGCAGAATATGAAGCCTGCATCTTTGGCTTAGAAGCATTGTGTAATGTAGGGGCAAAAAATGTCACTGTCTATGGGGATTCCATGCTGGTTATAAAATAAGCCACCAAAGAATGGGAGATAAAAGAAGACAGATTACAGCTGTACTGGGAACACTTGACCACCATTATGTGCTCTTTCACACAATGTAAATTCATCTATTTTTTGAGGGAAGGAAACTAGGTAGCTGATGCCTTAGCCACACTGGCCTCCATGTGGGAAAGTGGGAAGCAACCAGAAGCTAGACCCTTAATCCTCGCAAAGTCTCGATCCCCCTGTTACGAATAGGTGAGAGTAATGCCAATTGATGTCATTGAGAAACCTTGGTTCTATGATTTATAAAAGTATCCGAAAATTGGGCAATTCCCAGATGACGCTGATAAGAAAGAAAGGATATCCCTACAAATGTTGTCTCAATAGTTCATAAGCCATGGGGGGATGTTATACAAAAGAATGCCGGTCGGGGTACACCTCAGATGTGTCAACAAGGGTGAAGGTCAGAAGCTCATGGAAGCAATTCATGAAAGGGTGTGCAGTCCACACATGAATGGGACTATCTTGGCAAAGAAAATAGCCTGTCAGGGATATTTTTGGCTCACTATAGAAGTGGATTGTGTTGGATTTATGAAGAAATGTCACAGTTGCCAAACATATGGTGATGTTAACCACCTACCATCTATGGAACTTCAAAGAATGACATCTCCTTGGCCGTTTGCTATATGGGGGATTGACATCATAGGGGAGATAAGGCCGAAGGCAACAAATGGTCATCGGTACATCATCGTAGCCATCGACTACTTCTCCAAGTGGGTTGAGGCTGAATCTTATGCTATTATGGGGGTGAGGCAGATGTCGAGATTCATCGAGAAGAACATAATCTGCAAGTTTGGTCTGCCACACCATATAGTCACAGACAACGATGTTCAGTTTTGAGCAGAGATGGCCACGCTACTAGGGGACTATAAGATTGAGCATCACAGATCATCTCCATATAGGCCACAGGCAAACGAAGCGGTAAAAGCAGCAAATAAGAATGTGAAGAAGATTTTGGCTAAGATGCTAGAAAATTACTGAGATTGGGCTGAATACTTATAATTCGTGTTATGGGGGTATCAAACTACTGCTAGAACCTCGACAGGAGTCACTCCATACTCCTTAGTTTATGGGTGTGAAGCATTTTTGCCCATAGAGGTCGAGATAAGGTCATTGAGAGTCCTTCTGGAATCCAAACTCCCCGAGTATCAGTGGATCAAAAGTTGGTTGGCCCAGCTGACACTACTAGACGAAAAGAGGATAAAGGCTATATATCATTCTCAGTTGTATCAGAGAAGAATAGCCCATGCCTATAATAAAAAGATCAAGCCAGGCAAGATTTGAGAGGGGGATCTGGTGTTGAAACTCACAAGATCAGTCACGATCGATCCTCGAGGAAAGTTTAAGCCCAACTGGGAGGGATCGTATCTAGTAAAGAAGCTATTTTCAAAAGGCGTTGCCATTTTGTCTGACATGGAGGGAAACGAGTTCAAAGAACCCATCAACCTAGACAAACTCAAGAAATACTTTCTGTAAAAAGTCTCATTAGGGAGAAAACTTCGAAAAGAGGCTGTCTAGGAAAAAATTAGAGACTAAAAAAAAAGGAGTCCTGCTGGACTGAAAACCTTGAAAGAGGCGGTCTAGGCAAAAGTTAAGGACATATAAAAGGGGAGAGAGAGGCGCAAAATGGTTAGTTGGAAAACTTGCAAGGGCAAACCAACTAATAACATGAGATGTACTAGAAGCGAAATGTATATACATTTTGTGCTTAAATGAAACGAAATGGATTGCTTTAATTGTCATTAAACATTGCATAATGTGTCCATTACAAGCCATTTAACTAGTATAAAAGGGAAATTACATCTAACAATAAGGAAAATGATGACTTCATTCCATGAGCTAGTTATGCCTTCTCTTCTTTTGTTGCCTACCCTATGAACTTAACATCTGTAATTCTCTTGTCTTTTTATATTTAATAAACTCGTCTCTTTCTATCTGTTGTAAATGAACCCACGCTTTGTAATGATCATCGGCGCTCTGATCACCGTCGTAGCTTTCTTTCAATGACTCTTTGAGGCCAAGTTGCCACCAGGTGGTCTAGAAAATTCTGAGAAAGCGGCCCTGGCTTAAATTCGTGAACAGGCTCCATAATCAGTTATTTATTACCATATTGGCAACTGAGGCAAGCTGGATTGTAGAAAGTGGCAAAATAGAGACCGACAATCGGGACACAATACGTATAAGACCAGAGGGTCACATGCCGCAAGCCCCACCAAGGACACATCCAACGAATTAGTATATTAGGGAATGTTGATAGCCAGCTGTGAATGTCCGCAGGGATTGGATGTAGTTTCCTTATTCGATAATGTTTAGCTTAATAACGCCTAATGTCTTGGGGAGTTTTTATCAAGCCCAGCTTTTCATAAAACCACATCTGCGAGACTACAAATGGTTAGGTACAGGTAGTATTTGGCATTGAAAGAAAAGGGGGACAACGGGAAACTTACCTCCAGCAAAAAGGGGCTTCTAGAGAATCATTACGTCATTGTGAAGTCATCCAATCCAATGATGGTTTCTGCTAAGATGAGAGGGAAAGGATTGAGCCCTGACTCCACTTGGTCGAGGATAGAGAGGATCTTCATATCGCAATGCCTTGAGGGGGAAACCAGCAGAAATTAAGCATACAAATAGAGGGCTAACATGCGGGGCCAGTAAGCTTCCCCTTTGTCCACAATTATGATGACTTCAAGGAGGGACTCCAATTTGATTTCTGAGTTAGAGATACAATGGAAGGAAGACCAAGGTGGAAGATTGAACATGCGCACCATTTGTTATTGAATGGAACGAGAATTTGGGTTTTTAAGAGCAGGAATGACAAGTTGGCAAGTAGAATATGTATGATGACCAAGAATTGCCTCGAATTCCTCTGGTAGGGGGCATATTTCTATCGTGTTGAGCTGAAAAATATGTTTCTGGGGATCCCAAAATTGAACCATGGCATGGAGAAAAGGATAATTGATTCTCCTAGTATGGAGTGATTTGAAGACCGCAAAATGGAATGGCTCTAAATCGGCCCAAGATTTATTGTCCAACCCTTTAAGAATTGACTATAAGGACCTCAGACTTTGTTCTGCCATGTTTGCGGCTTTTTAGAGACACTTAGAGAGAGAAACAGAAAGGGATGGATGAAAGGGATTTGAGAATTAGGTCAAATGCAGAAATGAAGATTTTATAGGGGCTGGACCGCCTGATGTTGAGGTGACCGCCTTATTAATGAGGCGATCACCTCATCAATGAGGCACCGCCTCAACAGCATGAGGCGATCGCCTCTTTATCAGGGTTCGAAGAGGTGATTGCCTCATCAGTAGCATAGGCCGGTTGTGTTTCTTCAAGTTGCACAGTCTAACAGGTGGAGCAGTTACGTTACACATACAAGCAGTGAAATCAACTCACATATGAAGGAATGAGAAAAGCAAAACAAATGAATTTAATCGAGGAAAATGTTGAATTTTCCAAGCATCCTGTTAAAAAAAAAGACAACAAAAATTCTGTGTTCGCTACTCAGAGACTACATAATTTTTTTTAATATGGGAACGTCAAGCATATGATCCCGTACCCTCAGGGTCATCTTCTCCCCTCGGCATCATTGTCGCTCCCATCTTCATCCTTGTCATCCTCATCAATCTGGAATACATCAATCTAACGCTCGAGAGTGGCGAACCTCGCCCTGCTAGCCTTATCTCCATCCTGTTCAGACAAATCACAGGTCAGCAAACCATACAAGCATGCATACATGTAAGAAATAATGAAATTCTTACCCTCCACTGCTGGGTGACCTCTAGCATGTAGTCTCTCTGGGCCTCTATCATGCAATACATATACAAGCCCTACTCCAGTGGAATCTACATTATCAAAATAAAGATTAGAACTAACAATTGGTTTTAGAATTATAGTAAAAATAGGTCAGGTAAAGGAACATACGTGAGTAGTACTGACAAGAGTGCATACAGGGGTCAGGTCCTCGTCCAAGGCTAGGAACTGGCGCAATAACTCTCCGGGGGGAACCCAACATCGAGCTAGAGGGTCAGGGACGTGGATGAAGCTACCTGGGGCAAACTCAGAACCGAGGGCAACAGTCGGTATGGCTCCCTCACCGGCAGCAGAAGTCTTCTCCTTGCTCGGATCCAGTCGATGCCTCAAGGGCTCTCTCTCCCGCACTCGGGACCTAATCGGCGCTACAAGCCTAGCAGGCGCACCCTGAAGACAAAAATAGGAGGAACATGTTAAGAATCCAATGAATTTGCAAAGAAAATGAGGACTTGTAAGGATTTACCTGAGAAGTAGAAGCGGCCTGGAAGGGGACCGTCAGTAGAAGGTGGGTGTGGATGAACTTTGCATATCGGCTCTTCACATGAACTGTGTGGTCCACAGCTTGAGCAAGCTCATCGCCCTCCAACTCATGAGCACAAAAGCATACTGTCAGGAGGGGACTTGGGGACCCGCCTACGCCCTAACGCCTGCCTTCCAGTCTAGGACCCACTCTCCCAAGTACCAAGCTCAATACCCTGGGCCACAAAAGAGTACCCTCTTTCGGGCTAAAGGTCTGGAGTGAGTCATCTCGATGGTCCAAGTGTCCTCGGACCCCCACAAGTCATTTCGGATCTGTAGGAAAAGAGAGATGTCAATATGTAAGTAAATCGAATGTGAATAATTCACTAATGAGTAGGTTTGTGCTTTGTAGGTACCGCATCCTGTGTCAACGAGTTCAAGTACTGCCTATGGATGTGAATTCGTGCCAGATGCCTCTTCACGACACGGTTAGCGCCCCACCTACCAAGGGCCGGGAAATGGTCTCCCACTCGGGTAATGCCCATAGGCAACTCTAGCTTTAGAGCCTAGACCTGAAAAATAAAACAGGAGAAGTTGAGAAAACTAATGTAAGTAATAGGGGTCAGAGCAAAAGAAAAAAGAAGGGGATCATGACATACCAGAACAGCATGCCAAAAGCCGCAAAACCTCCTGGCCCCTCGGACCACCTTGTCCATGCTCCGGTATAAGTACGCCAGGGCACAACTACCCTAATCGAATGTAGGAATCTGGTTAAGATCTCAAAGGGCTGGTAGGAACATCAGATCAATAGAGTTGGCGGTGTCGGTAAAGAGAGTGGTACCGAGTAGGTAGAGTAAGAAGGCCCTCACCACCAGGTCAATCTTAAGGGGAGAGGTCATTGCTGTGACCCGGTCTTAAGTATAGAAGCTCCTGATTGAGTCCAACTTAATGGTATGAGTCCCCTTCATGTCAGGAGTCATCCCCAAAAGTCGCTCAATATATGCGGCCTTATCTGTAGACAACTGATGTAGACTCACATCGAAAGGATCAGGATCCCCGGCGCAGGTAATCCCTGTGATGGCAGCAAACGATATTGGGTCTAGAGTAAACTCGCCGAATGGGAGGTGGAAGGTATGGGTCGTATCGAACCACCTCTCCATCAGGGCATGCAATGGCTGATAGTCCGTGTGCCCTTGCTCGGATGGAAGTGAGAGTATGAAGTCCTCGAACCCCATCTCCTGAATTTGATCCCTCTGCTCGTCAGTCAAGTCACTGAAAAAGACTCGGGCTCCATGGAAATTCCTGGCACCCTTGAATGTTTGAGCATCATGCTGCAATAAAGAGATAAGGAAGTAAAATTTATGCATTTTGCGGTCCCAAGGAGAATTCTAGAATGAATGTACATGTAAATGGTGAAGTACCTCTCTGTTGATGAAGCGAATGCCTCACCTTAGAGGCGATCGCCTCATCAATGAGACGATCGCCTCATCGAAGAGGCGATTGCCCCTATATGGCACAGATGAGGGCAGAGTAAATTCTTGACGCAATAAAGCATAAATTCTATGGTTTGTTTGATTAAATAAAGGTCCTAGAATGATAATTATGCAAGATTAATCCCTAACCCGATGTAATTTTATAGGGAATTTTAGGGTACTAACCTCTCCAGATGCAGAAAAGCAGATGTGAGACCCTAGGTCTGCCAGAAGTGGAATCAAGTCTCCACGGGCCAATCCCAGACTCATAGAAGCACTAATGAGAGGCAGGATATGATCCCACTGAGGTACAGGAGGTGTTCTGTCGTTCTCTATCGACTGAAAAGTAGGGAGAGACGCAGAGAGTATGAGAAGTATAAATAAAAGAGGAAAAGGGAAAAAAGGGGAAGAAAAATATAATGGAAAGGAGAAAGGACAAAAGGAAAAGAGTGTTTTTATAGCAAGCAGGAGTGTAGGGTTTCCCCTAAAAAAAATGATGAACGAAAAAATGATGATGAATGAATGACGGTGATGAGAATGATGGGTGGAAGTTAGTACAACATACTAGGGAGGCAAAATTAAGAGAAAGGATCTTTGAATCCCCAAAGCTCAGAGGATAGGGCTGTTCAGGTTTGTATCCCTGAAGCTCAAAGGACAGGGCTATTCGGGTTTGTATCCCCGAAGCTCAGAGGATAGGGTTATTCAGGTTTGTATCCCCAAAGCTCAGAGGACAAGGCTGTTTGGGTTTGTATCCCCAAAGCTCAGAGGATAGGGCTGTTTGGGTTTGTATCCCCAAAGCTTAAGGATAGGGCTGTTCGGGTTTGAATCCCCAAAGCTCAAAGGACAGGGCTGTTCGGGTTTGAATCCCCGAAGCTCAAAGACAGGGCTGTTCGAGTTTGAATCCCTGAAGCTCAAAGAGAGGGCTGCTCAAGTTTGAATCCCTGAAGCTCAAAGACAGGGTTGTTTGGGTTTGAATCCCCGAAGCTCAAGGATCGAGATGACTGTTCGGGTAGTATCCCCAAAGTCGAAAGCAAAGGACAACTGGGCTAGGACAACCTAGAAGTCTATGTCCCTAGAAGAGTGATAATCAGACTAGGAAAATCTAAAAACCACATCCCCAGCGAAGATCGGGCCAGGAAAACCCGAGAATCGAATTCCAATGTTATAAGGGTCGGGCCAGGAAAACCCAAGGTTAGCAATTTCTAAATGTCTCTATCAAGTATTAATGAGTGGCTGATCGGGCCAAGAAAACCCGAGGATCACGGTCACGTTTCAGAATTAAAGAATTCATCTCTTCGGTAAGACCCGAGAGTCAGGTATGTTTCTTACCCTATTGTTTATTTATTGTTATGCATGTGATTTTTTTTAAAAAATGGTCATTGCATGCATTTGATTTTTCAAAAAAATTAGGGGGCAAATTGCAGACACCCAATTCGATTGGCCTATGTTAGGGGACAAATTAGGGTTGCTCAGTTTGATTGACCCGTTATCAAGCCCAATGATGAGAATGTGAGCTTAGACATGAGGCTGAAGCCTGAATCTCCAAGTGGAAAGTGGAATTGAAAATCCAGAAGCCTGCAAAACCCAAACCGAGCCCAACTACCCAAGTTTGGCCTAAGCCCACTTGGCCCAGCGTGGGCCTGGGCCAAAGGGGGGCTGCCTCAGTGTAATGAGGCAATCGCCTCTTTGGCAGCTGCCAATGAGGTGATCGCCTCATCACAGAGGCTATCGCCTCATCGATGAGGTGCCACCCCTCTGGCAGCCCATGTGCAGCTGCATTTAATGCAGCTGCAATCAAGTGGCGCGGGCCCCACTCTCCAAACTTTCTCCTTACGTGAGGAAAAGACTTTTGAGGAAAGGAAAAAGGCTAGGGGAGCTCATGATGGGCTAGGAGGCTTAGGGGGATGGGAAAGCTAAGGGATAAAAGGAAAAAGAGAGAAAAAAAAAAGAAAAGGGGGAAAGAGGATGAGGGAGCTCTGAAAAAAAAAAGAAAGGAGGAGGAGGGAGCTCTGAAAAAAAAAAGGAGAAAACAGAGGGAGAGAAGGGAAGAAGAAGGAAAACGTCCTGAAGGAAGAGAGGAGGTCTACTTTCCTATAAGAGAAGAGGGAAGAAACTTGTGTTAAGGAGAGGTACCATATCCTAGCAAGGATCTCAATCAAAGTAGCTCTGAGGGCCTCTTATTTTGGTATGAAATTTGCATCTTGAACTTGATATGTTCATCATTTTGTATGTTCTTGCTTGTGTGTAACTAAGTCTTTAGCATATTCTAGGTTTGTCTCTGGTGCATGTGCTTGACATCTCATTTTATTGATGGATCTTTGAATATTTACGTATGTAGTTATAGTATGATGAGTGTAGAGTGTGTATATGCATGTTTCGTTTGCTTAGAGTAGAAGTTTGCACGTCTTGGAAATCAGAGCCGACCTAGTGGTCAGGCGGTGCCTCTTCACAGAGGTGTCGCCCCATCTCAGTGAGATGATCGCCTCATCAATAAGGCGATCGCCCCACTGACAGGCGCTCAGGGAGCTTACCTTTTGTGTGCGTATTACCAGCTTTTGTCTCAAGATTGGAAAAACACTATTGATGAGGCGTCGCCTCTTCAATAAGGCGATCGCCTCATCTCAATGAAGCGATCGCCTCATCAATGAGGCAACTGCCTCATTGATAGGGTTAACCATTTCCTGCTTTGTTTTGTTGATTATTTACTGTGATGCTTGCCTTAACATGTCCCCTTTTGACCTTAAACATGTCTATATGATTGCATGATGGTGACTATCTTGATTGTTTAACATTTTCTTTAACTCATAATGCGACTGCCTCTTTGTAGGATCTCTTTGTAAATATTGTTATATGTGACTTCATTTTTGTAAGAAGAAAGGCTAATCATGTGATGTTTGCAGGAATTACTTGATAATTTCTGTCGTCAAGCAATCACTTTTGCTATTTATCCTTTGCATATTGCTGTCTTTATGTTATTTTAGTAGTTTATTTCGGTATATGTTTGATTTATTTTATGTATATTATTTCGTTTATTTGATTAAAAAGCGTTGTAATCCTTAATCTCTTCCCCCTATTTAATTTTGAATGTATGGTTGTAAATTATTATTTATTTTATTTACTATGTTTTTTATTTGAATGTTGGGACATAAAGGCATGAAATTGGACTAATGTGCAAACTCGGACTTAATTATAAAATCTGGCAATTATCCGAAGGCAATTTCATTACTTGTGGTAAATGAGGAAATAATTAAATAATTAAACGGTAATAAAATGCAAAACACAAACGAAGGCCAACCGCAAGGTTGGGTGAGCATTCAAACGCTCATACCTAGTTTCCGAACCCGATATCTGATAATGGCTTCTAGGAACCTCCGTGGGATCCAGTTGCTGTAAAGTGTGTCCCGGCTTTTATCCGGATGGCGACTCCATCTCCGAATAGGCCCATGACCTATATCATATTTCCTAGTGGGTCTCGAGCCCACACAGTATTGTGGTCGCCAAACACTGGGGCGTGCGTTAAACTCCGTCGCCTACAAAAAATTAATCTAAATTTATGAAAAATGTAAAAATTTTATTTTACTCTTTATGAAATTATATTATTTTTCGTGAATATAGGAATTAGGATTTCTTTTAGTATAATTTGATTTATTCTTTGTTAAATTGTTACTTTATAAAAAATTAAACCATTTTTATGGAATCAATTGTTATAATTGTAGAATTTTTTTTATAAGTGTTAGTGCTACTTAATCAATTGAAAATGTTTTTTTAGTTTGATATTCTTTTAAAAGAAGAAATCTTGATTTAGAAAAATGTATTTCATTCATGAAAAAATGTGAAAAGATTATTTTTTTGAAATAATATTATATTTCCTAAGTGTAAAAATCAATATTTTTTATTATAACTTGATATATTTTCTTAAATTATTACTATTTTTTGTTAATTTAAAATAATTTCAATTTATATAATGATAAAAGCTAAAAAAATTAATTTCATAAAAAGTGGTTCATTTATGTATAGTGCAACAATTTAATATAAAATATGTTAAGTTATAATAAAAAATCACTATAATTTTTACATTTACAAAAAATGACGTTAGTTTACCCAAAAAAAAAAGCACAATATTCTTCACACTTTTTTGTAATTTAGATAATTTTTTCTAAACAAAGTACATAGTTTTAAAACAAAGTAAGCATAGAAAGCACGCCGCACGAATTAGGACAAAATTAAGCTCAGCGGATTGAAGACAGCTCTGCCGCTGCAATTTTTTTTTTCGTCCTTTTCGCGTCGCCGGGTGCAATTGTTCTGCATCCTCATAGCAACCAGGTATGTTAATGTTATTTTCGGTTTCACTTTTGTTTGTCTGGGTAATTTTTTTGTATTTATACTTTGACGTGGGTTATAAGGAAGTTAGGGTTTCTAGATTGGAGACGCTGATTTCATGTTCTTTAGTCTGTTTGGGTTTTGTTTACGTGGTCATTCTTATCTTATGTTTTGATTTTGTTTTTGGCATAAGAGTGTCTCTTCATTTGCATAGCATTGTGTTGCACATGAACTTTTTTTTTTTTTTAAAGATTTCATATGTATACTGCTTCTGACTGTTTTAAGGGCTTTGATTAATTTTGTTGCTTTTTTGTAACTGCACAAGCATCAGTGATAAAGATGGCTTGGCTTTGTTTTGGGTTTTGATTAATCGTTGCTTTTGCATCTGCACAAATATTTCAGAGGTTTCCTGAATTGACTGTCTTATTCTTTCCCTATTTCGGGTTTGGGTACAGAAAGTGGGAACCGTTGTTTTTATTATTGGGCAGACTATTAATTGTTGATATTTGTTCATTTTGTACCTGAATGCATGCATTTTGTACCTGAAGAAAGCCTGAAGATTACACTGGCATCAAGTTAATATTAATTTTGGGTTGGGCTGAAAAATGCCTGAAGAATACACCAGCATCAAATTAATATTGGGTCAGGTTTGATTTTGGTATATATATGCATGTTCTGTTTCTTGATTTTTGACAATGGGATTGAAGTGAGTGTTGTTGCCAGTAGTGGTAGATATGATTTGTGTTCAAAAAATTGCATATATCATAATTCATCAGGTCCACCAGCACATACCCTTTTGTAATCTAAATGCTTAATCAGTCAGTTCCTTATCTAATTTGCATATATCATGGTTCATTTGTTTAATCAGTCATCTAAATGCTTTCGCTACATGTGTGGAAAATTTGACATGGAGCTTTATTGATCCTCTCATCTTTATTCACATGCCTTTTTGTTATTTTCTCCAGATGTCTTTTAAAGATTAATCAGCCATTAAATTCCAGCTTTTTAACAAATGTTTTTTTTTTTTTTTGGTTGGTTTGATTTGATGAGCCATGGAAATTATCAAACTTGTACTGATGCATGCATAATTTCTGTTTCAACAGTGAAGACTCCTCATTTTCCTCCGGACCAAACAAGACTTCTCCTTTTACTTCTTTTTTTTGTTGTGTAATTTTCCAGTTGTGCAGCTGAAATTGAGGTTAGTTTCCAGTTCTTCCTCTTCATATATATTATTTCTTTTAATTAGTTGCTTAAACTTCTTTTTCTTTTTGTGTTTATGTGCTCTTTTTTTTGCTAAGCTTGTTTGTTGTTAGCTGCTTTAATGCTTTGTCTTTATTGATTTCAAGTTGAATTCTAGTGCTGAAATTTAGAATGCTGTTTCACTTTCTTGGCTTTTGGTAATTGTTCCTAATTTGCTGTTGCTAATTTTTGCTAATTCAACTCTTAGGGCCTGTTTGTTTGGGCTTAAAGTGACTCAGGAATGGGAATGGGAATGGCCCATTCCCATTGTTGATGTTTGTTTTGTATTAAAACCCATTAGGAATGGGAATCCATTCCCCTTGGAATGGGAATGACCCATTCCAACCTCAAAACCTAGGTAAACAAAGTCATTCCCCCTCAAACCCATTCTTATTTTATTTTATTTTAAAAGTGCAGGTGCAGGGATATTAAAAGTCAAACCTAAACATTGGACTAAACTAATTCGCATATTTTATACATAAAATAACGTATTGTCCTCCATTAAAAAGTTTAATTTTTTTTATAAATATAATTATTTTAATTGTAAATTAAACTTTTTATATTCGTATTTAATATATTTTAAATTTTTTTTATTTGAAGTCTATTAGAGCTATAGCTCGTAGCAACCCAAGGTAATCAATCAATTAAAAAAAAATTATGGATTAACCCTAGGCAATCAATCAATTAAAAAATTTTAAGAATTAATTTTTAATTAATTTTATTTTTTTAGTTATTTTTTAATTCAGTATATTTTAAAAATATAAAACATTAAGAAAAAAGAAATAGCATTCCGATTCCATTACTTTTAACAAAAACTTAAGAAGGAATTAAATTTTTCTCAAAAAAAAATAAAAAATAAAAGGGAATTAAATTTTGATTCCGATTCTATAGTGAAATATTCATTCCCATTCCCATTTCCCTCTATTCCCATTCCCATTCCCATTCCCCTTCATTTCCATTCCGATTCCAGACCTTAGATCAAGTGCCCCCTTAGAGATTAGTATTCAGGTACTTTGTTTGCTGCTGTGATATACGGAGTCTAACAAAATTATTAAAAGTTAAACCTATTAAAACAGTCTAACTACTTAATGAAGCTAATGCCCTTTTGTTGGTTGTCTATGCATATTTTCATTTGGGTATGGCTTGAATTTGTCTTTTATGCTATGGTTTGCTTTGTTACAAAAGAAATTTTGTTTAATTCCGCTTTGTTTTTATTCTTCTCCCTTAAAGCTTGGAACCTTTTTTTAATCTTAAATCTGAAATTCTGTCTCTATCTCATTTGTCTATCATAGTTATTTGATTTGTTGTTTAGGGGAAGAAAGATTTTGGTAAAGAAAATTCGAGGAAGAAAGATTTTAGAAAAGAAAATTCGAAGTCAAATACTTAAGAAGAAAGATTTTGAGGAAGCAGCTAGAGAGGAAGCGGAAGGGGCAGCGTCATTAGAGGATCTGATTTCTCATTATTAGTGGATGGTGTTATTGTCGTTGTAGCTGACAGTGTTACTGTTGCTATCAGTGGAGAGTACTGCTGCTCATTGAGGATCTGATTTCGCACCTCTTAAAAGGTAAAGCTTATTATTCCTTTCAGTATTTTCTTCAGAGATCTGTTGTTCTGTGCATTTAGGTTTTGTTGGCTATTTTTTAGTTGAAGGCAGAGACTACTTAAACAAAAATATATACATATAAATGTGGTTGTTGCATTGTTGAAGGCTTGTGCATTTGGCTTGTTTTGCAATTGGTCTTTTATGTTTGGGATAAATAAATCACTGCCCTTTTTTTCTTGGATCCATCCATCATGTAAACAGCTTGAGAAGTGGACTGCTCTCAACTTCCGTCAAATTCCCTTTTTTAGTCCTAATAAGCAGAATTTACCATTTCTTCACCGCCAAAATTTAGAAAGCTAGCATTGGTAGTAAGATTGGTTAATGAAGATTGTGGGTATTTACCTGTGATTGAAGCAAAATCTAGATGGATTTGCAGTTAGCATTTATCTCTAGGAGGGATTGTTGCTTGCCTCAATCCTGATACTTTTGCCTCATTTTCTTATGTTGAATTTTAATGGGCTATTTTAGTTACCCTTTAGGATTTTTTTAATGCCCATATGGTCAGGCTTTAAGCCTAATTAGAAAAAATCTCATTCTGAATCCCCTATGCTGTTAATTTTTTAATATATTTATTTTCTGTGCATTAAATCCATGTTAGATGCAGAGATACTAATAATTAAAAAAAATATTCATTTTAGTTTCTACAATTTTAGATTTTTTATTAAATATTTATAATTTTTTTTTTAGTAAATTACTTCCTTAAAATTACTAAAATAATTTAATTAGCCTTGTAGGCCATGTAAGAGAAGCAACTTATCTAATACCACATAAAAGTCAACAGAAAAATACTTGGCAGTAATTGCTAGTTTAATTTTTTCATAGCAGTTAAACAATTACAAGAAGTAAGCTTAAGCTTTGAATCAAGATTCAAGTACTGGTCATATGCTAGCATTTAGAAATTTCTTATTTATTTCATGCTATCTTAAAGATAATATGAATTTGCATTTGGAGTAGACCGCGCGTCTTGAAGTGTGAAAAAATTGAGGTCTCAGTTCATGGACTCATAATCTGTTGCATTATAATATATATTGTCCACTTCACTGACCCTTTTTTGGCATGTTTCGCATCTTTAATCAGCTGCTAAGACAACATGATCAATTAATTAGCTAGCAAATAGAGAGAGGTCATGTAGGGAAGGGAATGAACAGATTGGACCGACCATATGCATAATCTTGACATGTCTTGATACCTACATAATTATTTCTTTTATTAAAGATTATGATGCTCAATCTGTCAATATAGAGATTATGATGTTTAATTGGTAGGATTTGTTAGATTACAAACAATAGTAATAAATACAATCTAGAATAAACATAAGATACGAATAATAAAAAAATGATAATCAAGGTGGAAAATTTGCAGCTGAACGGTGAAAAAAATCAAAGTACCACCAGCAATAAACACAGCCCAAAAAGTCAAGGCCTCTACTCTTGTTGGTTTTCTTTTCTAAGTTTGTTTTTTAATGTTTCTTTTTCTTTTATTTTTAAACTGATGCATTATAAATCTGGTAGCAATTTGTACATCTGGCAGCAATTTATTGTGATTTTGCCTTGTAATAGGTAACATCATTGGCTGATTTTGACAGCTCTCTTTGTCGGGTCAGATTTTGGTTTCCCATTTCTTTATTTGCCTTAGTAGATTTGTGATTTACTGCTGCTTTTAGACAGACTGGGCAGGATAAACCAACTTATTATATGCATTTGCAGCTTTTTAGTGGGTCGAATATTTTAGTGGTAGAATTCGTTTAAATTAGGTATATACTAAAATTTTATATTTATCTCTCGTCTGTTTAAAAAGTAATAGTTTTAATTTTATAAAATATACTCTACAAATAATAATTATTGAATATTCAAAATAAAATAAATTTTTGACAAAATACAGCAATTCTAAAGATAAGAAGTTTTAAATTAATTTATTTTTACTTTTATTTTTAAAGATTTTTACACTTGAAGATTAAAAACACTGCAATTCAACTATAGTTTTTCCTTTGTTATTTTTCTTTCTATTTAAGGTCTTCAAATAACTGATGATTTATTCTTTGTTTTGTTTTATTCCTTCGCCGGCTGGTTTGGTATCTGTTTATCATACACATCAATCTATTTTTCTAATTAATTAATCGATTGCTTTTATTTTGATAAAACAAACCAATTCTTTAAAATATCTTATTGATATTTATTCACACATTGCCAGCTAGCCAAAAGGGTCAAATTCCAGTCATGAAATATTGTATTTAAATGTGAAAAATAATCATTTATTTGTTTTTAAGTCTGATCTTTCTAACAAGTACAAAAGTTAAATATAATTTTTTATAATTATTAATTATATAAATTTATATCTATGTATATATTAAATGTTGAGCTTGAAGTGATTAACTCCAAAATTTAACGAGTGTCTTCTTATATAATAAAGTATTCACTCTTAAAGGTTTATGTATTACAAAATTCACAATGTTTTTCTATAAAAATATAAAAAAATTATTTTAAAACACATATTTTCTATTCCATGTAAGTCACTTTAATTATATTATATTTAAAACATTACTCTTTTTCTTTATGAAATTTTTTTATTCAAATGAAAAGATTTATTTTTTTCAGTTATTTCTTTATTTTATTTATTCAATTGTTATGTATATATATACTCTTAATAAAAAATAATAAAATACAATTATTGCAATAATTTTTTAATTCTAATTTTATATTTAATTAAATTGTTTTTATTTATTAAAATTATTTAATTAATTATTTTGAAATGTGTATATTATTTACAGTCCGCGTAAAGTATGAATGTATAGCTAGTTTTAATTAATTTGAATAAATCAAATAAATTTTATGAAAAAAAATAAACTCTCTCTATATAACTAGTCATCAAATAAATATTACAAATAATCAACTAAATAATTTTAATAAATTAAACATTATAAATTAATAAGAAATAAAAGTGAAAATTTAAATTGTTATCGTAATAATTTTATTTAATTATTTTTAATAATAGTATATTAAAAATAGAGAAATATTATAAAATTTAATAATTCAACACAAATCTTTAGAGGTGAATGTTCAATTATGAGAATGAACACTTATCAAAATTTGAATTTAATAACTTTAAAGCTCAACATTTAATATATGAATTTTTATTTTTTAATTAATAAACTGTTAGAAATTAATAAACTAAAGAATTACTGACACATTTGTTTATCATGTCCCCCCCTTTTATTTAGTGTACTTTCATAATCTCAATAATTAGGGATGGATTCTAATGTCCTCTCCTTCTCCTAACTAATATACTAATTCTTTATTGGTAAAACCCATATTCAGGCCCTAAACTTATTGGTAGGGGTGTAATTGAGCTAACCTAAGTCAAGTTTTGACTAGTTTGGGCTTAGTTCGTTTATAAAGGAGTTGAGCTGACTATCCTACATGGTGTTCATGAGCCTAAACGAGCTTAAAATTTTTTTAAAAATATTAACCATAAATTAAAATTCTACATTCAAAATTTTAAAATAAAGTACAATATATTTAATAAAAATTATGATTTTATTCTAATAATATATTTTTGTAAACATTTTTTACAATATAAATTTATATATTATATATATTTAAAATCAAATTAGTAAACATAAAAATTACGAGCTAATTCACTAGTTTCTATTTGAGTTTGTTCGTGAGTTTCACAAGTTAGGCTTTATATATTTTGAGTTTGATTCGTTTATTAAATGAATTTCAGTATACGAGTTCGAATGAATTTTATCGAGCCGAACATCGAGCGGCTTAATTTGTTTATACCCTTACTTATTGGCTTTTTAGCTTTAAGCCCCCGAAGTTTCATTTTGTATATTTAGGTTCTTGAACTTCACAGCTGTTACTTTTTTAACAAAAATTATTTTCTTTTAGTCATTGAAGTTTTATATTTCTAACATTTGTACCATTTTTTACATTTAAACACTCATATCACTTTTAAACTTTTTTTCATTGTTAAAAAATAAATGTACTTATTTTAATTTCTAATATTTTAAATTATTATATACATATTTAAATAATTTTAAAATTTTAAAAATAAACAAACAAGTTAATGCTAAGATAAAAAAAATTATAATAATACTATTGTTTTTTACAATATTTTAAATTATTGTGATAAATTTTTATTGATGTACATGCATGCATTGATATCCACTATTTATAAAAGTTATATTATAAAAAATTATTCACAATAATTCAATTAAAATTTTGTAAAAATGTATTAAAAATATAAATATAAATTTTGAAGAATTATATATGTATATTATCATGATCTCTTTTAATTATGATGTTCTTTTTCATCATATTATTTTATTTTGAAAATATAATATTTTATTTTGAAAAACAGTTTTATTATAATTTTTTTTATCTTCATATTAACTTGTTTATTTAAAAATGTATATACGTTTATATTTTTAATTTAAAATATTAGAAATTAAAACAAGTAAATTTATTTTTTACCTGTTAAAAAATTTAAATGTGATATAATTGTTAAAAGATAAAAAATGATATGAATATTAGAAATATAAAACTTTAGAGGCAAAAAAAAAATTTGGTTAAAAAAATAACCAAAGCTTTTAAAACTTTAAAACCGTGAAGTTCAGAGGTTTAGATATACAAAATGAAATTTTAGGAGTTTAAAGCTAAAAAGCGATAAGTTTAGAGGTCTCAGGATGAGTTTTGTCTTCTTTTTTTAAATAAATAGTCTAATGACTGAATATCATAATATGATATGGAAAAATTAGAGAATTGAGAAATTAAGTTGTGTTATTTACTAAAATATAGTGACCGGTAACAAAATGTTTTCATGGTAATAAAAAAACATGTTTGATGATCATATATATATATATAATTGTCTTCGAATTAAAAAATTTAAAATTGTTGCCAAGATTTTTTTTTAAGTACTTTACAGTAAATGCTCTTGCTAAAAAAAATTTTAAACTTGTGTTGTTGCTGCGTATGAATAGTTGACCAAGTGATCTACTGTTTTCACCATTACCACAAGAAAATAGACGGGCCTGATCCTTACAGAAAGAAACCAAATCTTATTCTTCTGCCGGCGGCGGCAGCAGTCAATTTCCCCAAATTACAGAGGCATAGGGAGCAAAAGCCAATGGGGATAATAAGGAGCTGTTTCTCGTTTATAGTAGGGACAGTTTGTGGAGTTTACATTGCTCAAAACTACGAAGTTCCAAACATCAAGAAACTGGCATCTACTGGTCTTTTTATGGCGAAGCTCATGGAAGAGAAGTACCGTAAGTCCCAGAGCAAAAATGATGATTAGCTTTGTAAAATATATCATTATAAAGGCCTTTTTTTTTTTTTTTTGGGTGTTTTCTAGAGGTAACTTTATATCATCATAAAGTAATTTTTTTTTTATTTCTTAGCAAAATCGAATCAGTTGAAATATTTTGCTCTTTGTAGATTATATATATATATATATATATATATATATATATATATATATATATAGGATTAGTTCATTTTCAATCAATAGATGATTCATGCACTAGTCTAGGAATTAATTGTTTATGTTATTTGATGTGGTGTAATTGGAAATTTTGTATATTGTTTGATGTGTGTGTTTGCTCTAGAATTAGATAAACAAGTCTGAAGGAGGCTGGAGTTGAACAACTGCAATTTTATGAATAGAAAAATATCGACACTTAAGAATGTAGCACCTTCTAACTATAAATTATGAGTAAATTGGCTTGTGAAGAATATAAATTTTGATATTGGAGGTTGCCTACGTAGAAATTCTAACCTAATATGAATCAATTAGGGATTTAATGTCACAATTTGAATTTAGAGGTATGTGATCGACACAAAAAAATGGGAAATGCAAAAAAAATGCAATCAAAATTCATAGTAAGTCTCAGAAGTTTTTCACAAATAAATGACAATCACATAACAATAATACCATGGGTAAAATTATTAATACGAAATACACAAGTCATTACTCCATTATAATAATATTTCAACGTAAAAACGGTACCATAATATCAATAATACAAATTTCACAATCAACTATCGCAGTATTTAGAACTTAATTATATAATATTCAAATCAAATGGACACATATAATGTAACTAGTGAAGAAGAAACCCGACGTAGATGATCAGTGCTAGATTGGCTGTGAGGTTCTAAAAAAATAAATTAAGAAGAATCAGATCTCACTAAATGAATCAATTTTATGGAATGCATGTTGGTTTAAAAATATTTGTTAAAACCCTTTTTGAAAATAAAAATAAAAAAGTAAAATAAATATAAATATAAATATTAAAAATTATTTACTTTAATATAAATTTCTAATACAAAATCATATAAAATTATTACTGTAGACACCCGATTCGGTCGGCCTGTGTTAGGGGACAAATTAGGGTTGCTCAGTTTGACCGGCCCGTTGTTAAGTCCAATGATGAGAATGTGAGCCTGAATCTTTAAGTGGAAAGTGGACTTGAAAATCCAAAGCCTAGAAAATCCAAAATTGAGCCAAACTACCCAAGTCTAGCCCAAGCCAGCTCAGCCCAGCGCAGGCCCAGGCCAAAGGGCCACCGCCTCAGTGTAATGAGGCGATCGCCTCTTTGGCAGCTGCCAATGAGGTGGTCGCCTTATCACAAAGGTGATCGCCTCATCGATGAGGCGCCGCCCCTCAGGCAGCCCACGTGCAGCTGCAATCATGACAATCAAGTGGTGTGGGCCCCACTCTCCAGACTTTCTTCTTGCGTGAGGAAAAGACTTTTGGGAAAGGAAAAAAGGCTAGGAGAGCTCATGATGGGCTAAGAAGCTTAGGGACATGGGAAGCTAAGGAATAAAAGAGAAAAAAAGAGAAAGAAGGAGGGGTGAAAAAAAGAGAGAGGAGGGGAAGTAGCTCTGAAAAAAGGAGAGAAAAAGAGAAGGAAAAAAAACATCCTAAAGAAGGGGAGGAAGGTTGAAGAAGAGGAGGTCCACTTTCCCAAGAGAAGAGGGAAAAAACTTGTGTCAAGAAGAGATACTACATCCTAGCAAGGATCTCAATCAAACCAGCTCTGAGGGCCTCTCATTTTGGTATAAAACCTGCACTTAAACTTGATATGTTCATCATTTTGTGTATTCTTGCTTATGTATAACTGAGCTGTTAGTACATTTTAGGTTTATCTTTAGTGTGTCATGTTTGATATCTCATTTCATTGATGGATCTTTGAATATTTTTGCATGTAGTCGCAGTATGATGAGTGTAGGGTATGTATATGCATGTTTTGATTACTTAGAGTAGAAGTTTGCACGCCTTGGGAGTCAGAGCCAGCCTGGTGGTCAGGCGATGCCTCCTCACAGAGGCGTCGCCTCATCTCAATGAGACGATCGCCTCATCAATGAGGCGATCGCCCCATTGACAGGCTCTTAGGGAGCCTATCTTTTGTGTGTGTGTGTTACCTGTTTTGTCTCGGGCCTATAAGAGCCCTGTTGATGAGGCGATCTCCTCATCAATGAGGTGATCGCCTCATCCCAATAAGGCGATCGCCTCACCAATGAGGCGACCGCCTCATTGGCAGGGTTAACCTGTTTCCTTCTTTGTTTCATTGTTCATTTGTTGTGATACCTGCTTTAACATGTCCCCTTTTAACCTTAAACATGTCTGTATGATTGCATGGTGGTGATTATCTTGATTTTTTGATATTTTCTTTAACTTATAATGCGACAACCTCTTTGTAGGATCTCTTTATAAATGTCGTTATACATGATTCCATTTTTTGTAAAGAGAAAGGCTAATCGTGTGATATTTGCAGGAATTACTTGATAATTTCTGTCATCAAGCAATCACTTTTGCTATTTATCTTTTGTATATTGTCGTCTTTATGTTATTTTAATAGTTTATTTTCGGTATATGTTTGGTTTATTTTCTATATATTATTTCGTTTATTTGGTTAAAAAGCGTTGTAATCCTTAATCCCTTCCCCCTATTTAATTTTGAATGTATGGTTGTAAATTATTATTTGTTTTATTTACTGTGTTTTTTGAATGTTGGGACATAACGGCACGAAATTGGACTAATGTGCAAACTCAGACTTAATTATAAAATCTGGTAATTATCCGAAGGTAATTTCATTACTTGTGGTAAATGAGGAAATAATTAAATAATTAAACGATAATAAAATGTAAAGCACAAACGGAGGCCAACTGCAAGGTTGGGTGAGCATTCAAACGCTCATACCCAGTTTCCGAACTCGATCTCTGATGACGGCTTCTGGGAACCGCCGTGGGATCCAATTGCTGTAAAGTGTGTCCCGACTTTTATCCGGGTGGTGACTCCATCTCCGAATAGGCCCATGACTTATATCGTATTTCCTAGTGGGCCTCGAGCCCACATAGTGCCGTGGTCGCCAAACACTGGGGCGTGCGCTAAACCTCGCCGCCTACAGTGGCGACTCCACTGAGGATAGAGAAACTGATTCCAGTGTTTTGCGTTTTATCATCTTTAATTATTTTCTTATTTCTTCCTGAATTTATGCATTCACTACACATTTAGCACACAATGAGCACTTCGATCCCAAATAAACCTGAAAATAGTCAGTACTTCGCTACCTACGTTTCACTCAAACCTAGTGGTGGAATATTTGATTATTGTCACTCACGACACGTACTAATCCACGTTGTTTGACCCTTGAGTGGGGAGATGTATATGGATGTATATCTTTGTGGGAGCCGAAGCCTTTTTACCCAAGACTCAAGCCCATGTAATGACTTAGCAACTATCTTTAGGAATTTTCCACATGCATGTGTATTATGCCATATAATGGACCCTTAAAATAAATCTCGAGCCCATCAATAAGCAGTCCAAAATAAAATGGGCCCTCGTGTCAGACCAAAGCCTATTATAAATAAGCTAGTCAACAAAGGCCTCTCATGCTTACTCATAACCCATTTCAAATGGGCCTTGACAAGCAAGTTTATGGTGCTAAGGATCTTGGCTCATAGAAAGTGGACTCGAGCTTTATTTAAAGGGACCATTACTTGTTTGAATCATTTTGAGAGTTTTCTTGCATACGTCGGTTTTATTATCCCCCGCTGATAATTAAAACCCAGGCCAAAAATCCTAGGACAAGATACTCGCCATTGAATACGTGTGTGGGAGAAATAAGGGCGGAAGTTTGCACGTTTAAGTTCTATGTTTTGATCTTGTATATCTTTTCGTGTGTGACCTTTTTGTTTCTAAATATAACGGACTTGCATATCATGCATACACATCATACATCATTCTAACAAGTTATTTTGCAGTGCCATAGATCCTTCAAGCTCAGCAGGGTGGGTCCGAACTAGTTCAGGTTGTTTGATCAGAAATTCAGAATTAGGATTGGCAGGAGGGTTTGATCCAGAAGCATTTGGGGCACGGTGGAAAGACGAAGTAATAGCGAAAACCCGGGCTATGATAAGGGAAATGATGGGGGAGATTACTAAGCTCATTAGAGAAGGTTAGCCAACACAGCCACCCAATGCACCGCCAATCGATCCGGTTGACCTTGACGAGGAAATACCGATTAGGGGAAGGGAAGAAGATGATGTAACAGTATTATTCAATCCGGGGAATCAAAGAAATGTCATCCAAGTTGAGGATGTGGGTCATACCGAGTGGGCTAAGAATATGACCAGAGTAATGAACCAAATGCAGGTGATGATGAAGGAGAAGGGTATGGTCACCCCCCTAGATTACGATCTGAATTTGGAAAAGGGTGATGAACCGCTGCCTCGTAAGTTTAAATTCCCAGACATGAAGAAGTACACTGGTGCTGAGGATCCCCATTTGCATTTGAAGCAATATGTAACATACATGAAGGCTACTGAGCTAACTGAGAGCCAAATTGTTAAGTAGTTCCCTATTTCACTGGAAGGAGCGCCGATTTGTTGGTATTACACCTTGGAACTGCATGTTCAGTCGGATTGGAAAGAATTGTGCACTGCTTTTGTTAAGCAATATGGTCTCAACGTCCAACTAGAAGTGTCCTTGAGAGATTTGCAGAATACCAAGAAGAACTTTAGCGAGCCTTTTGTTGATTACCTGACTCATTGGAGGGGAAAATTGTCCTTAATGAGGCATAGGCCAGCTGAGTCTGACCAGTTGGTCTTGGCAATAGAAGGGTGTGTTCCCGCATTATCTAGGAAATTGAGGGATCTGGGGATCAAAAATTTTGAAGAGTTATACATATTTGGGGTCCAGAAAGAATCAGATTTGGCCCAAGAGAAGAAATTATTCGAAAGAGGTTTTGGGGGCAAAGAGGGAGCTAGCTCGAGCAGTAATGTTTAGATTCATGCTATTCGACCACCGAGCAGTAATGTACAAGTCATTGCGGTTAGACAACCCCGAAGATTTTCTAATCTAGGACGCCCTATGTCCAAAGTCCTTGATAAGCTCATT
The DNA here is from genome assembly GCA_947683625.1 of Mallotus nudiflorus. Taxonomy (NCBI): domain Eukaryota; kingdom Viridiplantae; phylum Streptophyta; class Magnoliopsida; order Malpighiales; family Euphorbiaceae; genus Mallotus; species Mallotus nudiflorus. Next base: position 122,205 of record CANTUR010000377.1, on the reverse strand, counting down.
GAGAAGAACTTGTTACGACCTTTACCTTCGCAACAACCCTTGCCTGGAGCCAACCCAAAGCTTTTCTATAAATTTCATCAAACCATCAGGCATGACACGGACAACTGCACCCAATTAAAGCATGAAATCCAAGATTTGATAGACTCAAGTAAAATCACTGACCCAGAAAATAGAAAACCAAACACTCAAACCAACCCATTACCGAAATGTACCACCTCCTAACCCATCCATTATGATGGTCAACTTTGGCCTAACAGAAGAACAAGTCCTAAACTCCTTTATTGACGTCTCTCATAATTCCCAACAACTCAGGCCTGAAAATCGGAGAATAATCGAACAACCCACAGAGTTACAGGTGCAAGTCTTGGACATATGGAGTTCCGATGATGAAAGCAAAGAATAAGTTGACCTATGGGACAACGAGGGGTGTAAGCAGAATCAGTCCGTGGGGAAGGTTGAAGGAAAGGGAAAAGGAATCGAGGTTACCAAGACTGGGCCCGAAAAGGCAGGAAGTGCAGAAAAGGGAAAGGGGGTAGAAGAAAACAAAGAGACCATTGCCAGTGTTTGGGAGTTACTCATGCATTCTAGGGATCATAGGGAAGCCCTGGTCCTAGCACCAGACCAAAGGAAAATTTCCACTAATTCCACTCCAGAACAGATGGTTGAGTCACTAACGAAAACTCCTCAAGGAATGATAACTTTTTCCAATGACGATCTGCCTATAAAAGGGAGAGATCACCATAAGGCCCTGTTTATCAAAGCTGAGGTAAAAGGGAAGATGACCTGTTGCATGATGGTTGATAATGGTTCTACCATCAATGTGTGTCCATTAAAGATTCTGCCAAAGCTGGGGCTGACGGTAGCTGACTTAAAGCCTTCTGAAGTAGTTATTAAGGCTTACGATGACACCAAAAGATATGTGGAGGGAACTTTCAGGGCGTTAGTCAGAACAGGGCCTATAGAAGTTTGGGTTGACCTGCATGTGCTTGATATCCTGGTAACCTTTGCTATTTTATTGGGAAGGCCATGGTTTCACCCCCTGGGTGGCATTCCATCCACTGTTCATCAAAAGGTTAAGTTTCCACACGAAGGGAGGGTTGTCACCATCTCAGCCAAAACTGAAGTTGCCATAGCCGCACTGAAGTTGATCCCCAAGGAGATTTCCCTTAGCCCTAGTTTTGAAGTCTGTGTGATTTATAAAGATGAGATGGATGAAAAGGTTCTGAGAATGATGCGCAATATGAAGTTTCTGCCCGGCATAGGATTAGGGAAAGATCAGAGCAGACCTTCAAGGTTTGTGGGAAATAAAGTACCTATTTTGAAGCACGAGTTAGGGTTCAAAGAGGTTGACAAAGCTGGGTATCTCAAACCGGTCTGAAGAAAAGGAGGAGGAAACCGTGGCTAGAAAGAAGACTTTGTGGGAAATCTTTGTAAAGGAAGGCACCGGGCATTCATATAGCGGGACTCCAGAACCTCTTCTGGTGGCTGGGGAAGTCATCCCAGGGTTCGAGATATTTGCCAAATTTGTGAACAAAGCTAGGGAAGCTGCTATCAAAAAGGCCCCTACTGAGGAGCTGGTACTGGCTGAAGAGGAGTCTAAAGAGAATGAAGCTGCTTCGGGGCAGAAGGGCGTTGATGATCAGAATAAAGACCTAGACTTTGAGACCTACATCCTCGATTCTATCATAGATACCTTTTATGATGACTGTGATGTTTCTCTTGCTTCTTTGTTTGAGGCTGATGATATTTTCATTTCGAAAGTGAATGCAATGAAATCTGAATTTGCTTATTTGTGTGATGTATTCCCTAATGGTTATTCTATTTGTGATGATCATTTCATGCATATGTTTGACATCAATTCTACGCAAACTGAATCATTTAATTTAGGCACAGATGATAATCCTAAAAATATATTGCTTGCTTCTGGTTTAACTCATGGTGAGTTAGAAAAAATAGAAGAAATCTTAAAAAAGAGACAGAAAGTATTTGCTTAGGGTTATGAAGACATGCACGGGATTGACAGGGAGATCTCAGAACACAGAATCCCCACATACCCTCACATAGCACCAATAAAGCTGAAGCAAAGAAGGTTAAGGCCATAATGGGCTCTTCTGGTTAAGGAAGAAGTCAAAAAGCAGATGAAGGCAAAGTTTTTAGAAGTGGTTGAGGACACTCAGTGGTTAGCAAATATAGTTCCAGTTCCTAAGAAGGACGGAAGGGTTAGAGTGTGTGTGGACTACCGAGATTTGAATAAAGCCTGCCCTAAGGATGACTTTCCCCTACCGCATATTGACACATTAATTGATAGTGCGGCTTCTAATGCAATGTACTCTTATGGATTTTTGGGATACAATCAAATCATGATGGCAGTAATGGGTAGGTTGAAGACATCATTCATCATCGAATGGGGCGTGTATTGTTACCAAGTGATGCCTTTCGGATTGAAGAATGCGAGGGCCACTTATTAGAGGATGGCGACTGCCCTACTGCACGACATGATCCATAAAGAGGTCAAAGTGTATGTAGATGATATGATAGTGAAATCTACAACCAGGGAAGGGCATTTTGAAGCACTAGACAAGTTTCTGGCCAGGGTAAAAAAGTATAATCTCAGGTTGAACCTGAAGAAGAGTGTTTTTGGGGTCACATCTGGGAAGCTGTTGGGTCACATTATCAGTCAGAAAGGAATAGAGATGGATCCAGATAAAATCAGAGCAATCAGGGATATGCCCACGCCAAAAAATGAAAAAGAGGTCCGAGGGTTTCTAGGGCGCTTACAGTATATCAGCAGATTCATAGCCAAACTGACAGCTATCTGCAACCCTATCTTTAAGCTTCTAAAGAAAGACCAATCCATTGTGTGGAACGAGAAGTGTCAACAGGCTTTCGAAACTATCAAGGATTACCTGATGAATCCCCCTGTCTTATAACCGCCGAAACCAGGTAAGGTCTTAATCCTGTATCTGGTGATTGAAAAGGATGCAATAGGGGCGATGCTAGCGCAGGAAGGCAAAGGGAAAATAGAGCACACTGTATATTACCTAAGTAAGAAGCTCTTACCCTATGAAGCTACTTACAGTTTAGTAGAGAAGACTTGTCTAGCAGTGATCTGGGCAACGAGGAAACTCTGACACTACTTCCAGTCGTATAAGGTGCAAGCAGTTTCCAAACATAATCCTCTCCGGTACCTCCAACAGACCCCGTCTCTTATGGGAAAATTGGCTAGGTGGCTCATTTTGCTCACAGAATTTGATATAGAGTATAAGGCTAAAAAGACAGTAAAAGGAAGAGTAGTAGCAGACTTCTTGGTGCAAAGCCCAATTGGGGACACCCAAGAGTGGAAGCTGGAGTTCCCTGACGAGCACTTAGGGGTGATAGAGATACAAGATTGGGAAATGTACTTTGACGGAGCTGTCAACAACAAGGGAGCTGGGATAGGAGTAATTTTGGTTACACCAGGAGGAGAAATGATCCCAATGGCAAAAAGGCTTGAATTTGAAGCAACTAATAACCAAGCAGAATATGAAGCCTACATCTTTAACTTAGAAGCATTGCGTAGTGCAGGGGCGAAAAATGTCACTATCTATGGGGATTCCATGCTGGTTATAAAACAAGCCACCAAAGAATGGGAGATAAAAGAAGACATATTACGATTTTATCGGGAACACTTGACCACCATTATGTGCTCCTTCACACAATATAAATTCAGCTATTGGCCAAGGGAAGGAAACCAGGTGGTAGACGCCCTAGCCATATTGGCCTCCATGTGGGAAAGTGGGACGTAACCAGAGGCCACCCTTAATCCTCACAAAGTCTTGAGCCCCCTGTTACGAAGAGGTGAAAGTAATGCCAGTCGATGTCATTGAGAAACCTTGGTTCTATGATTTACAAAAGTATTTGGAAATTGGGCAGTTCTCGGATGACGTTGATAAAAAAGAAAGGATATCCCTACAAATGTTGTCTCAACAGTTCATAAGCTATGGGGGGATGTTATACAAAAGAATTCCAGTCGGGGTACACCTTAGATGTGTCGACAAGGGTGAAGGTCAGAAGCTCATGGAAGCAATTCATGAAAGGGTGTGTGGGCCACACATGAATGGGACTATCTTGGCAAAGAAAATAGCCCGTTAGGGGTATTTTTGGCTCACTATGGAAGCAGATTGTGTTGGATTTATGAAGAAATGTCATAGTTGCCAAACATATGGTGATGTTAACCACTTACCGTCTATGGAACTTCAAGGAATGACATCTCCTTGGCCGTTTGCTGTATGGGGGACTGACATCATAGGGGAGATAAGGCCGAAGGCAACTAATGGTCATCGGTACATCATCGTAGCCATCGACTACTTCTCCAAGTGGGTTGAGGCTAAATCTTATTCTACCGTGGGGGCGAGGCAGAAGTCGAGATTCATTGAAAAGAACATAATCTACAGGTTTGGTCTGCCACACCACATAGTCACAAACAATGGTGTTCATTTTTGAGCAGAGACGACCACGCTACTAAAGGACTATAAGATTGAGCACCACATATCATCTCCATATAGGCCACAGGCAAACAGAGCGGTAGAAGCAGCAAATAAGAATGTGAAGAAGATTTTGGCTAAGATGCTGGAAAATTATCGAGATTGGGCTGAATACTTATAATTCACTTTATGGGGGTATCGAACTACTGCTAGAACCTCGATAGGGGTCACTCCATACTCCTTAGTTTATAGGTATGAAGCAGTTTTGCCTGTAGAGGTTGAGATAAGGTCATTGAGAGTCCTTCTGGAATCCAAACTCCCCGAGTATCAGTGGATCAAAAGTCGGTTGGCCCAGTTGACACTACTGGATGAAAAGTGGATGAGGGCTATATATCATTCTCAGCTGTATTAGAGAAGAATAGCCTGTGCCTACAATAAGAAGATCAAGCCAGGCAAGATTCGAGAGGGGGATCTGGTGTTGAAACTCACAAGATCAGTCACGATCGATCCTCGAGGAAAGTTTAAGCCCAACTGGGAGGGATTGTATCTAGTAAAGAAGCTATTTTCAAAAGGCGCTGCCATTTTGTCTATCATGGAGGGAAAAGAGTTCAAAGAACCCATAAACCTGGACAAACTCAAGAAATACTTTCTGTAAAAAGTCTCGCTAGGGAGAAAACTCGAAAAGAGGCTGTCTAGGAAAAAATTAGAGACCACAAAAAAAAGAAAAAAAAAGGAAAAAAGAGAAGTCCTGCTGGACTGAAAACCTCGAAGGAGGCAGTCCAGGCAAAAGTTAAGGGCATATAAAAGGGGAGAGAGAGGCACAAAATGGTTAGTTGAAAAACTTGTAAAGGCAAGCCAACTAATAACATGAGATGTACCAGAAGCAAAATGTATATACATTTTGTGCTTAAATGAAATGAAATGAATTGCTTTAATTGTCGTTAAACATTGCATAATGTGTACATTACAAGCCGTTTAACTAGTACAAAAGGGAAATTATGTCTAACAGAAGGGAAAATGATGACTTCAATCATGAGCTAGTTTTGCCTTCTCTTTTTTTGTTGCCTACCCTGTGAACTTAACATCTGTAATTCTCTTGTCTTTTTATATTTAATAAACTCGTCTCTTTCTATCTGTTGTAAGCGAACCCACGCTTTGTAATGATCATCGGTGGTCTGATCACCGTCATAGCTTAAGTTTCTTTCGATGACTCTTCGAGGCCAAGTCGCCACCAGGTGGTCCAAAAATTTTTAAGAAAGTGGCCCTGGCTTGAATTCATGAACAGGCTCCATAATCAGTTATTTATGACCATATTAGCGATAGAGGCGGTCTGGATTATAGAAAGTGGAAAAATGGAGACTGACAATCGGGACACAATACGTATAAGACCGGAGGGTCACATGCTGCAAACCCCACCAGGGACACATCCAGCGAATCAGTGTATCATGGAATGTTGATAGCCAGCTGTGAATGTCCGCAGGGATGGGATGTAGTTTCCTTGTTCGATAATGTTTGGCTTGATAACGCCTGATGTCTTGGGGAGGTTCGATCAAGCCCAGTTTTTCCTAAAACCACATCTGCAGGACTGCAAATGGTTAGATACAGGTGGTATTGGTAGTTGAAAGAAAAGGGGGGTAATAGGAAACTTACCTCTAGGAAAAAGGGGCTTCCAGAGAATCGTTGCGTCCTTATGAAGTCATCCAATCCAATGATGGTTTCTGCTAAGATAAGAGGGAAGGGATTGAGCCCTGACTCTACTTGGTCGAGGATGGAGAGGATCTTTATATCGTAATGCCCTGAGGGGGAAACCAGTAGAAATTGAGCATACAAATAGAGGGCTAACATGCGGGGCCAGTAAGTTTCCCTTTTGTCCACAATTATGATGACTTCAAAGAGGGACTCCAATTTGATTTCTGAGTCAGAGATACAGTGGAAGGAAGATCGAGGTGGAAGATTGAACATGCGCGCCATTTGTTATTGAATGGAATGAGAATCTGGGTTTTCAAGAGCAGGAATTGTAAGTTGGCAAGTAGAATTTGTATAATGACCAAGAATTGCCTCGAACTCCTCTGGTAGGGGGCATATTTCTATTGTGTTGAGCCGAAAAACGTGTTTCTGGGGATCCTAAAATTGAACCATAGCATGGAGAAAAGGGTAATTGATTCTCCTAGTATAGAGTGATTTGAAGACCGTGAGATGGAATGGCTCTAAATCGGCCCAAGATTTGTTGTCCAACCCTTTCAGAATCGACTGTAAGGACCTCAAACTTTATTCTGTCATGTTTATGGCTTTTCAGAGACACTCAGAGAGAGAAACAGAAAGGGGGGGGGGATGAAAGCGAGTCGAGAATTAGGTCAAATGCAGAAATTATTGGGATTCGTGATACAAACGCAGCGAAAAAATTAAAATTTTATCACGTTCCCAAGCCTGGATCCATGTAATTCGACTACTTGATTAAATCTAGGGTTTTAAAATCTTACCATAATGTAGAAGAGGCAAGATTCTCTAGAAGGATGAGAGGAGGTTCACACCGGTGACACCTTACCTCGAGCTTTTTTTGGCTTGGTTGTTCGGATCAAGACGTCTCCAAAAGGATGCGTCCTCTATAGGTATCCACACAAACAGCCCTTCACAAAACGAATTTGAGTGTGTATGCTAGCAACCTCCTTGACTGTCTTATAAATCAAGAACAAAAGGAAAAACTCTGTCTTTGTTTTCTAAGAGGAAAGAAGACGAATTTAGAGGCAGGAAAAACAAGTGTGTGAAACCCTAGAGAATATAACATATTTATAGACTCCAAATTAGGGTTTCACTTACCAATGACCTTTTGGTAATTTTCCATTTATTATATTATGATTTTGTTTAAAAATAAATAAAAAATAATATCTTATTTATTTATTTAAAATAACATTTATCTTAAATAAATAAACAGATAAATAAATAAATAAAACACTTTAATTATTTATTTCCACAGAGTTTATTTTGGGCTTATTAAACCCATATCCGTTTTGGGCTTGTTCTAAGTGTGTGACCCTGCAGGTTCACATAACATTGGCAGTGGGCCTAAATCTCTATTTAGGCCTACAAGTCATAAGTGGCCTCTAGCAAGACATTATGACTACCCAAGTCATGTGAAGTCAATAATCCGACATAACCTAATTATAGTGAATTTTATTGTCCCTTTATCATATGATATCTTAATTGAACATAAGGCATAGAATGTCATCCTTATATAGTTCAATATTATGACTTGATTCCAAGTAGACTGGAAATGATAACTCTTTATCAATTCATTTCAGCATGGCCATGCATTTTCCTTCGGTCTATCTCATCAAGGGGCCTTTAGATATTTTTCTCATATTAATGAGGGATACATTCCTTCTAAATCACTCACATTCCTCACATAACTAATTTTATATCCAACAACATCCTTTAAATCGTCCGGTTAAAGACAATGTTAGAATGTGTCAAAACATAAAATAGCTATGTAGAAATCCATGATGATTTTAAGGTCAAAGGATCGAAATAAAATTACTGTGATCAGAAATACTTATGACAATAATCTATGTAGCATTCTCATAGTGGGTCAATCCAGTACATGATCTCTCATCATGTAACTATGAGTTGACTTAATATCTCATATTTATGATTAGTAAAACATAACCATCAATCAACATCATACTAGCCTTAATACTTTAATATTCATATAATGAATAAATGGCTAGGGATAATTAGAATAGAACTCTTATTTTAATCTAAGGGTTTTACTATCAAGTCACATACTTGATGGCCTTAGTAAGAATTAACCATTCATGTAATTATCATAAAATCAAATGATAATATAATACCTCTTTATTAACAAAATAAGAAAGTCAATACATAATCACAAATGATTGACCTAGTGCATATCACTAACAAAAATGAAGGTTTTATAGGGGCTGGACCGCCTGCTGTTGAGGTGGCCGCCTCAGCAGCATGAGGCGATCGCCTCTTTATCAGGGTTCGATGAGGCGATTGCCTCATTAGCAGTATAGGCCGGTTGTGTTTCTTCAGATCGCACAGTCTAACAGGTGGAGCAGTTACGTTACACATGCAAATAGTGAAATCAACTCACATATGAAGGAATGAGAAAAGAAAAAAAAATGAATTTAATCAAGGAAAATGTTAAATTCTGTAAGCATTCTGTTCATAAAAAAAAAACAACAACAAAATTCTGTGTTTGCTACTCAGAGACTACACAAATTTTAATATGGGAACGTCAAGCATCTGATCCCATACCCTCAGGGTCATCTTCTCCCTCGGCATCGTTGTCGCTCCCATCTTCGTCCCCGTTGTCCTCATTAATCTGGAATAAATCAATCTGACGCTTGAGAGTAGCGATCCTCGCCCTGCTAGCCTCGTCTCGATCCTATTCAGACAAATCACAGGTCAATAAACCATGCAAGCATGCATGCATGTAGGAAATAATGAAATTCTTACCCTCCACTGCTAGGTGACCTCCAACATGTAGTCTCTCTGGGCCTCTATCATGCGGTACATATACAGGGCCTACTCCAACGGGATCTACATTATCAAAATAAAAAATAGAACTAATAGTTGCTTTGAGAATTATAGTGAAAGTAGGTCAAGGAAAAGAATATACGTGAGTAGCACCGACAGGAGTGCATGCAGGGGTCAGGTCCTCGTCTAAGGCTAGGAACTGGCACGATAACTCTCCGGGGGGAACCCAACATTGAGCTAGAGGGTCAAGGACGTGGATGAAGCTGCCTAGGGCAAACTTAGAACCGGGGGCAGTAGTCGGTATGGTTCCCTCATCGGCAGCAGAAGTCTCCTCCCTGCTCGGATCTAGTCGATGCCTCAAGGGCTCTCTCTCCCGCACTTGGGACCTAACAGGGGCTACGGGCCTAGCAGGTGCAGCCTGAAGATGAAAACAGGAGGAACATGTTAAGAATCCAATGAATTTGCAAAGAAAATGGGGACTTGCAAGAATTTACCTGAGAAGTAGAAGCAGCCTGGAAGGGGACCGTCAGTAGAAGGTGGGTGCAGATGAACTTTGCATACCGGCTCTTCACGTAAACTGTGTGGTCCACAGCTAGTGAGCCCGCAACAACCTGAGCAAGGTCGTCGCCCTCCAGCTCATGAGTCCAAAGCATACTGTCAGGAGGGGACCTAGGGACCCGCCTAGCCCTAACGCCTTCCTTCCAGTTTAGGAACCGCTCTCCCAAGTACCAAGCTCGATACCCAGGGCCACAAAGGAGTACCCTCTTTCGGGCTAAGGGCCTGGAGCAGGTCATCTCGATGGTCCAAGCGTCCTCGGACCCCTATAAGTCATTTCGGATCTGCAGGAAAAGAAAGATGTCAATATGTAAGTAAATTGAATGTGAATAATTCACTAATGAGTAGGTTTGTGCTTTGCAGGTACCACATCCTGTGTCAGTGAGTTCAGGTGCTGCTTGTGGATATGAACTCGCACCAGATGCCTCTTCACGACACGGCTAGTGCCCACTTGCCGAGGGCCGGGAAATGGTCTCCCACCCAGGTAACGCCCACAAGCAACTCTAGCTCCAGAGCCCAGACCTGAAAAATAAAATAGGACAAGTTGAGAAAACTTATGTAAGTAATGGGGGTCAGAGAAAAAGAAAAAAGAAGGGGATCATGACGTACCGGAACAACATGCCAAAAGCCTCAAAACCTCCTCGCCCCTCGGACCACCTCGTCCATGCTCCGGTACAAGTATGCCAGGGCACAACTACCCCAATCGAATGTAGGAATCTGGTCAAGATCTCAAAGGGCTGGTAGGAACATCAAATCAATAGAGCTGGTGGTGTCGGCAAAGAGAGTGGTACCGAGCAGGTAGAGCAAGAAGGCCCTCACCACCTGGTCAATCTCAAGGGGAAAGGTCATCGCTGCTGCTCGGTCTCGAGTGTAGAAGCTCCTGATCAAGTCCAACTTAAGGGTATGAGTCCCCTTCATGTCAGGAGTCATCCCTAAAAGTCGCTCAATATACACAGCCTTATCTGGTGATAGTTAATGTAGACTCCCATCAAAAGGAATAGGATCCCCGGCGCTGGCAATCCCCGTGATGGCAGCAAACGATACCGGGTCTAGAGTAAGCTCACCGAACGGGAGGTGGAAGGTGTGGGTCGTATCAAACCACCTCTCCATCAGGGCATGCAATGGCTAGTAGTCTGTGCGCCCTTGCTCTAATGGAAGTGAGAGTACGAAGTCCTTGAACCCCGTCTCTTGAATCCAGTCCCTTTACTCGTCAGTCAAATCACTGAAAAAGACCCGGGCTCCATGGAAATTCCCAGCACCCTTGAATGTCTGATCATCATGCTACAATAAAGAGACAGGGAAGTAAAATTTATACATTTTGCGGTCTCAGGGAGAATTTTAGAATGAATGCACATGTAAATGGTGAAGTTCCTCCCTGTTGATGAAGTGATCGCCTCACCTTAGAGGCGATCACCTCATCACAGAGGTGATCGCCTTATCGAAGAGGCGATTGGCTCTGTGAAGGGGTGACAGGAAATCACCTCTTCATATAAGCCTATTGTCTCATTGATGAGGCGATCGCCTCATCGAAGAGGCGATCACCTCTATACAGTGCAGATGGGGGCAGTGTCAATTTTTGACGTAATAAAGCGCAAATTCTATGGTTTGTTTGATTAAATAAATGTCCTAGAACGATAATTATGCAAGATTAATCCCTAACCCGATGTAATTTTGCAGGGGATTTTAGGGTACTAACCTCTCCGGATGCAGAAGAGCAGATGTGAGACCTTAGGTCTGCCAGAAATGGAATCGAGTCTCCACGGGTCAATCCCAGACTCCTAGAAGCGCTAATGAGAGGCGGGATATGATCCCACTGAGGTACAGGGGGTGTTCTGTCGTTCTCCATCGACTGAAAAGTGGGGAGAGATGTAGAGAGTATAAGAAGTATAAAAAAAGAGGAAAAGAAAAAGGGAAAAAAATATAATAGAAGGGAGAAATGATAGAAGGAAAAGAGTGTTTTTATAGCAAGTAGGAGCGTAGGGTTTCCCCTAAAAAAAAGAACGAAAAAAATGATGATGAATGAATGACGGTGATGAAAATGATGGGTGGAAGTTAGTACTGCATACTAGGGAGGCGGAATTAAGAGAAAGGATCTTTAAGAGGCCGAAGCTCAAGGACAAGGCCATTCGGGTTTGAATCCTCGAAGCTCAAAGATAGGGCTGTTTGGGTTTGAATCCCCAAAGCTCAAGGACAGGGCTGTTCGGGTTTGAATCCCCGAAGCTCAAAGACAGGGCTATTCGGGTTTGAATCCCCGAAGCTCAGAGGATCGAGATGACTGTTCGGGTAGTATCCCCAAAGTTGGAAGTGAAGGACAATTGGGCCAGGACAACTCGAAAGTTTATATCCCCAGTGGAGTCGCCACTATAGTCGACGGGGTTTAGCGCGCGCCCCAGTGTTTGGTGACCACGACACTGTGTGGGCTCGAGGCCCATTAGGAAATACGATATAGGTCATGGGCCTATTCGAAGATGGAATCGCCACCCGGATAGAAGCTGGGACACACTTTACAGCAACTGGATCCCATGGAGGTTCCCAGAAGCTGTCATCAGAGATCGGGTTCAAAAATTGGGTATGAGCGTTTGAATGCTCACCCAACCTTGCGGTTGGCCTCCATTTATGTTTTGCATTTTATTACCGTTTAATTATTTAATTATTTCCTCATTTACCACAAGTAATGAAATTGCCTTCGGATAATTACCAGATTTTATAATTAAGTCTGAGTTTGCACATTAGTTTAATTTCATGCCTTTATGTCCCAACATTCAAAAAACATAGTAAATAAAATAAATAATAATTTACAACCATACATTCAAAATTAAATAGGGGGAAGGGATTAAGGATTACAATGCTTTTTAACTAAATAAATGAAATAATATACAGAAAATAAACTAAACATATACCAAAAATAAAATATTAAAATAACTTGATAAGGCTAATCGTGTGATATTTGCAGGAATTACTTGATAATTTCTGTCATCAAGCAATCACTTTTGCTATTTATCCTTTGTATATTATCTTCTTTATATTATTTTAATAGTTTATTTTCGATATATGTTTAGTTTATTTTATGTATATTATTTCGTTTATTTGGTTAAAAAGCATTGTAATCCTTAATCCCTTCCCCCTATTTAATTTTGAATGTATGGTTGTAAATTATTATTTGTTTTATTTACTGTGTTTTTTGAATGTTGGGACATAAAGGCACAAAATTAGACTAATGTGCAAACTCGGACTTAATTATAAAATCTGGTAATTATCCGAAGGCAATTTCATTACTTGTGGTAAATGAGGAAATAATTAAATAATTAAACGGTAATAAAATGCAAAACACAAACAGAGGCCAACCGCAAGGTTGGGTGAGCATTCAAACGCTCATACCCAGTTTTTGAACCCGATCTCTGATGACGGCTTCTCGGAACCTCCGTGGGATCCAGTTGCTGTAAAGTGTGTCCTGGCTTTTATCCGGGGTGGCGACTCCATCTCCGAATAGGCCCATGACCTATATCATATTTTCTAGTGGGCCTCGAGCCCACACAGTGCCGTGGTCGCCAAACACTAGGGCGCGCTCTAAACCCCGCCGCCTACAATTACCTTAGTGGAAAATCTAGTAGAATACCTAGACTATCAAATTCTAATGGCCACTTTTCTCACTTATTCTAATTGACTATTAGTCCTAGAGAGCAAGCTCGACCAGGGTCTTTACATACTCTTTAAGAATTAATTAAAAATAAATTTACTAATCTCATAATAATTAACACTAATTAATTAAAATAATAATTAAACTTAATAATCCACATTCAATATTAATAATTAAAAATTTGGGTCTTTACAGTCTTTCCCTTTATAAAAATTAGTCTTCGAATTTTAACAAAAATAGAAAATGTAAAAAGTTTTACTAATGAAAAAGATAAGGGTATGCCACTCGCATCTCTACCTTTGTATCCCACGTTGATATAATGCAAATTATACATAGTTATTTAGGTTAGTTAAGGTCTATTTTCATTTCATTTCATCATGCTTTATGTGTTTGTTTAGTTATTGAATTAATGTTTTTTACTTATTTCATTGTTAGGACTCATTATGTAAGTTTTATGCATGATTTAAGGCTTAAATGTGCTTTAGAAGACACTTGGAGTTGATTGGAACAAGCTAGGAAGCAAAAGGAGTCAAGCTTGGATCATAAGGAAGGGTGATGAGTCATCACCATATGTACGATTTGTCACTGAGAGTCTTTGTGATGAGTCGTCACACTCATTTCTTACCAAAGGGTTGCAACTTTTCCCAGTTTGAGCAATTTTTGTATTTCGGCTATAACTCTGTCTACAGTCATCCAAATTAGGTAATTCAAGTTGCTTTGGAAAAATAACATAATGTTCTACAACTTTCATGAAGGAAAAAATTCCATTGAAGTTATAGATTCTACAAAGGGGGGGTGACCTTTTATGTCAAGTGGTGCCTTTCCAAGTTCAATCCTATTCTAGTCACTTCTAATAGCTTCCAAGTGCTATATATGCATCATTTCTGGCCTAGAAAAAATAAAGGGGGATGAAAATAGGACAACAATAAGAAGATTAAAGAGGGACATATGAATTAATAGAGTGTTTTAGAAATACTACTATCTTTTAGTTTTAAGAGTCATTGTAAAAACCCTTGAAGAAGACAAAACCAAGTGCAAGAGAAGATCATCCTAAGTATCAAGGATGATTCTTTAGAAGACATAGAAAGGAGTTTTACTTATTTAATTCTTTATCTTTTTATCTTTCTTTCTATGTTGAATTTGGTATTCTTTTGTTGCTTATTAATCATGTATCTAGGCTAAGTCTTTTGCATGGGAATTATAATGATGAATTAAATAAGAACTACATTTTTATCTTATATCTTTCATGATTTACTTTCAATTAGTGCTTATTTGTGTTGTGTATGCTTGATCACCATATGTAACTTATCAATCAAATTATCACCAATGAGAGTTGGGGTAATTTGGTGGAAAGTGATTGAGATTACTTAAGATTGTAATTTTATTAGGAATCGTAAAGGGAATTCATCTTAAGGGAGACATAATTAGTATAATATGCTTTATGGTTTTCTCTTATCTTTGCAATACAATGAGAGTGCTTGTAGACTCTAAGAGGAAATACCTTTAATTGACAACAAGAGTTGCTTTTAAAGACTATAGACTACTTTCCAATCAATATGTTTTATGATAACTCTATTTAAAGTTCTTGTTTGATTATGATTTGTGATTCTCCCATAGATAGATATATATATTATTTGTCTTATTATTTTAGTAATTAGTTAGTGTTTAGATTTCTTTATTTGTTTTAGTCATTATTACTATTATTCTGGTTTTATTTTACTTATCCATCTAAGTATCTATCCACTTAATACAAGATTTACCCTAAGTCCTGAGTGTTTGACACCCTACTTGCTCTATACTAAGTCCTAAAGACTAGGGTATACAATTCCACCCGTATCTGAATTTGGTGCCTTTGCCAGGGACTTGGATATAATTTTTATTAACTTAGGATAGAGAAAGGTTATTTTAGGCCTTGTTTTTGTTTTGTTTTATTTTGTTTCTTTTTTTGTTTTTATATTTTTCATTTTTTTTATTTTGTTTTATTTGTTTTTATTTGTTCAATTGTGAATTTACTTTTTTTCATGCTTACTAGAAGTACTAGCGATAATAATTTGAACTTTGATCCTGAAATTGATTTAACTTTACGTGCTTTATGCAGGGAATAAAGGTAAAGAAGAGAGAATCAACTGAATTTGAATGATATGGCTCAATCGGAAAGGAGAACGTTAGGCGATTTTGCAATGCCTGACATCTCGGGTAGTCTTGGAGGGATTGTGGCTTCGGTTATGCTAACAACCATTTTGAGATCAAGCCAAGTATCATCCAAATGGTGTAAAACAATCAGTTTGGAGGTTTACAAGGAGAAGATCCCTATGCCCACATATTAACTTTCCTTAATGTGTGTGCAACTTTCAAGATTATTGGTGTAACAGACGACACAATCAGGCTCAGATTCTTTCCATTCTTGGTTAGGGATAAAGCACAACTTTAGCTTGCTAGTTTGCCAAATGAAACAATCACAACATGGGACCAATTGAAGCAAGTGTTTCTGCATAAATATTTTCCACCACATAATATGACCAAGTTTCGCAATGAGATCACTGCTTTCAAGGAAAATCGAAGTGAGACAATCTATTCAACTTGGGGGAGATTTAAGGAACTTCAAAGGCAATGTCCACATCATGGCTTGTCGGAATGGATGATTCCTTAAATTTTCTATAATGGGTTGATGGCTGAAAATAGAAACATTATGAATGTAGTAGCTGGTGGAAAATGGATGCATAAAATGGCTAGAGAAGCTGTTACTTTGCTTGAAGAACTTGCATCTCAATGATACATAGGTGATGAAGCAACTATGGTAAAAGTAAGGGGATTTTTGGAGCTTGACACAATTAAAATGTTGAATGCAAAGGTGGATGCTCTCACCAATCTGGTAATTAGAAATCAAATTAATTCTTTAGAAAGTACTAATGTTGTTTGTGAGTCTTGTGGAGGACCTCATTCATATTCTTAATGTACTTTAAGTACAAATGAAGATGTGAACTATGTGCAAGGCGGTTTTAAAATGAATGGGGCTGAATTCCAAAACCTATAACACTCAGTGGAGGAACCATCATGGTTTCTCTTGGTCAAACCCATCCTCTCAATTAAACCCTTTATATAACCCAAACACCAAACCTCAAAACCCATCGGGATTTTCCATGAAACAAAAACCTTTAATCCTACCCATCCTAAACCTACTCTTGAAAATCTCATAGAGTAATTTGTTAACCAACAAATGTCCATAAATAAACAAAATGAGGAGCAATTTAAGCAACTAAACTCTAAGCTTGAGTAGCTTGCTATTTATAACTGCATCCTTAAAACCCAAATTGCCCAACAAGCCTCTTCATCAAATATTATACCTTTGGGAAAGCTTCTAGCCAACCGAAGTATGTACAAAAAGAGTCTTGTCAAGCAATTACCTTGCGTAGTGGTAAGGAGGTTGAAAAGGATCTCAATAAGAAAAAAAGAGTGGTTGATGATGATGGGGTAGAGATTGAGGAAGTGGATGTTAGAAGTAAAGATAATGATGAGTGTGTCAAGAAAGATAATAAGGAAGATGCCATACCATCGAAGAATGATGAACCAAGGGTAGATGTTAAAACCTTTCCTTTTCCTCAAAGGTTTATAAGGCATAACTTAGATAAGCAGTTTGGAAAATTCCTTAATTATCTCAAGGAAATCACTATCACCATACCATTTATAGATGCCATTAGAGACATGCCATCTTGGGGTAAATTTTTTAAGGATATTATTAGCCATAAGAGCAAGCTTGAAGATTATGGCTTAGTATCTTTTGTTGAAGAATTCAAGGCTATGTACTCCAAGTCTCCACCAAAGCTTAAGGATCCAGGTTCATTTATGGTTCCTTGTACAATTGGAGGTACGCATTTTGATAAAGCTTTATATGATATTAGTGCTAATGTTAGCTTTATGCCTTATTCTATTTACAAATGGCTCAATTTGGATGAGCTTAAGCCTACCAATATATGTCTTTCCATGGTGGAAAAATCTGTCATATATCCACTTGGCATTCTAGAAAATGTGCCAACAAAAGTGGGGAAGTTTATAATACTAGATGACTTTGTTATGTTGGATGGAGGAAGATCTTGAGATTCTAATTTTGTTTGGAAGACCATTTTTTATGATAGTAGGAGCAATTATTGATATAAAGAAGGGAAAGATCACATTAAAGGTGGATAATGAATGTATGGAATTTGATGTACTGAAATCATGAAGTCAACACCTATAGAAGTGGCAAGTAGAATTGATTCTATTGATGTTATTAATGAATGCATTGAAGAAGTAATTCATGAGTGTGTGAGGAATGATTCTATAGAGCCATCCGAAATGCAATAAGCTAATGAGAAAATTTTGGAGGTAACTCCATATCAACTTTCCCATAGGACATAAAGATTTGAACCTTTAAGTAGAGAGGATGATCCAAAGGATACTACATTAAATGAAGAAGTCAAGATGGAGCTCAAGCCCTTATCCTCAAATCTAAGATATGCATTTATTGGCTCTAACCTTAAATTTCCTTTTATTGTTAATTCATCTTTGATTAGTGATAATGTTGATGCCTTATATGATGAATTTCTTAATCATAAAAATGCCATTGGGTATTCTATAAATGATTTAAAGGGTATTGGTCCTAATGTATGTATTCATAGGATACTTTTAGAGGACCAGGCTAAGCCTGCTATTAAAGGTCAAAGGCGGTTAAACCTTACTCTTAAGGAAGTGGTGAGAAAAGAGGTAACCAAGTTGCTTGATAATGGAATCATATATTCCATTAGTGATAGTAAGTGTGTAAGCCCCATTTAGGTTTTACCAAAGAAGGGAGGTTTAACCATTGTTAGGAATAAGTCTAATGATCTCATATCTACTAGAACTGTCATGGTATGGCGTATGTGTATTGACTATAGGAAATTGAATAAAGAAACTAGGAAGGACTATTTCCTATTGCCCTTTATTGACCAAGTCCTTGAGAGACTAGCCAACTTTTCTTATTTTTGTTATTTGGATGGATAAAGTGGTTTTTTTTTTATCAAATTCCTATTCATCCTGAGGATCAATCTAAAACCACCTTTACATGTCCATATGGTACTTTTTCTTTTAGGCATATGCCTTTGGTTTAGTAATGAACCTACAACTTTCTAAAGATGCATATTTTCAATATTTAGTGATTTACTTGATGATTATGTAGAAGTTTTTATGGATGACTTTAGTGTTTATGGTACTAATTTTCCAATTGTCTAAAAAATCCATCTAAAGTTGTTGATAGGTGTATTGAGCATGGATTGGTCTTGAATTAGGAAAAATGTCACTTTATGGTACATGAGGGAATTATTCTTGCTCATTCAGTTTTTAAGGGGGGCATTGAAGTTGATAAAGCACATATCAAAGTCATTGAAAATTTGCCACCTCCAAAGAGTGTTAAGGATATAAGAAGCTTCCATGGTTATGCAAGTTTCTATCGAAGGTTTATCAAAGACTTCTCTAAGATAGCAAAGCCATTGTGTAGGTTACTTACTAAAGATGCTATTTTTGAGTTTAATGTTGTGTGCTTTGATGCATTTGCAACTTTGAAAAGAGCTCTTATTTTCGCACCTGTTTTGCAACCACCTAATTGGGAGCAACCATTTGAAATATTGTGTGATGCTAGTAACTTAGTGGTGGGGGCTGTGCTAGGTCAAAGAAAAGAAGGCAAGTCTTATGTGATTTACTATGCTAGCAAACTACTTGATGATGCTCAGATTAACTACACCACAACAAACTAGGAGTTGCTTGCTATTATTTATGCATTTGACAAGTTTAGAGCATATCTTGTAGGGCAAAAGGTGATTATTTATTTATATCATGTTGCTCTTAAGTATCTTCTAAGCAAGAAGGATGTAAAACCTAGACTCATATAGTGGATTTTGATACTTTAAGAGTTTGATTGGGCAGTGACAGACAAAAAAGGAAGTGAGAATCTTGTTGTGGACCACCTATCAAGGATTGATCAAAATAGACTCAAGAGGAATGATGATGGTGTGCTAATTAATGACACATTCCATGGTGAATACTTATTAAGTGTGGTATCAAAGGAACTTCCATGGTATGCGGATATTGCAAATTATCTTGTGAGTGGTGTTCTTCCTTATGAGTTGGATTATCGACAAAGAAAGAAATTTCTGCATGATATTAAATTCTATTATTGGGAGGAGCCTTTGCTTTACAAGAGATGTGCTGATGGTTTAATTCGGAGATGCATTCCTTAAGATGAAGCTCAAGATGTTTTGCCATTCCTTGGATGTTGGAGGACACTTCGGTGCAACAAAAATGACATCTAAAGTACTATAATATGGTTTTTAGTGGCCAAATTTATTTAATGATGCTAGAGAGTTTGTTCTTATATGTGATAGATGTCAAAGAATGGGTAATATCACTAAGAAACATGAGATGCCTTTAAAAGGAATCCTTGAAGTTGAGCTCTTCGATGTTTGGGTTACAGATTTCATGGGTCCGTTTCCTAGTTCTATAGGCTACAAGTATATTCTGGTCATGGTGGATTATGTTTCAAAATGGGTGGAAGCATTGCCAACCATTACTAATGATGCTAAAGTGGTCAAGAGGATGCTTAAGAGAACTATTTTTCCTAGGTTTGGTACTCCTAGGGCATTGATTAGTGATGGAGGTTCCCATTTTTGTAATCATGTGATTGAGGCTCTCAAGTATGGAGTAACACACAAGGTTGCTACTCCATATCACACACAAACAAGTAGGTAGGTTGAGATTAGTAATAGAGAGATTAAGTGGATCCTAGAGAAAACAGTGTCTTCTTCACGAAAGGATTGGGCATTAAAGCTTAATGATGCTTTATGGGCGTATAGGACAACCTTTAAAACCCCAATTGGCCTTACTCTTTACCAATTAGTTTACAGGAAGTCATGTCATATCCCTATTGAATTAGAGCATAAGGCATATTAGGCAACAAGGGCTTTGAATTTTGATTTGAATAAGGCTAGTAGGAAGAGGTTACTTCAACTTAATGAATTAGATGAGTTAAGAATGAATGCTTACAAGAATGAAAAGTTATATAAAGATTGTACTAAGCTGTGGCATGATAAACATTTATCTAAGAAGGAGTTTCATGAAGGTGAGCTTGTTCTCCTTTTTAATTCAAGACTCAGATTATTTTTGGGAAAGTTGAAGTCATGATGGACGGGTCCATTTAAAGTTGTTAAGGTTTATCCTCATGGAGCAATTGATCTTGCTAATGCAAAGGGGAAAATTTTTAAAGTAAATGGACATCGTCTCAAGCCCTAATTGATTGGTGATATGATTAATCTGAGTTGCTCTATCTCTCTCTCTATCTACACCCTAATTAAAGTATGGTAAGTTCAAGCTATAGACTTTTAAAAATTAATAAGGTATGATTCACACATTTTTCTTTTATTTCATGATAATTAATTTCACTAATTTGCAAACATTTCTTTAATTGATATGTTTATTATTAGTATAAATTTTTTTATGATTAGTTTTCTATTCTATTTTTATACATTTTTACATATATTCATTACATTGTCAATTATGTCTAGTTAGGCACCACATATGCACATAATAGCACACACTGTCATGACTTGTCACGCATTAATGAGTCATAATAGAGACATAAGGTGACGAGTCGTCATGCGTTGATGACTCATAATAGCACCTATTGGTGACGAGTCGTCACATGTGTACGACTTGTCACAGAGAGTTAAGGTGACGAGTCATCACCATATTGACAACTTGTACACCCATATACATTCTGCCTGTAAATGCATTCTTATATGTTTTTAATTATCATAGCTTAATTTTATTATTTTTATATATATTACACATCTTATTTGTTCATATATTTGTCTTATTCTACTCATTCCTAAACTAAATAATATTTTATAAATGAAAAGCTACTTCTTTTCCAAGAACGGGTATACCCTTTCCCATCTTTACACATCTTTTCATCAAACCTTACACCCCTATATTTTACACCCCTATTACATCTATAAAAACCCCCTTTTGACCACCCAATCTCATATGTCTCCTTATACCAACAAATTTGCATTTACTTAAACTATCTTCTCTCATCTCTTACTCTTTTATCTTTTCTATTCTTTCATTCCTTATACACTTTGGCTTTCTCTTCATTTCTTCTCCACTCTAAACCTAACCGAACCACTCTTCATCCTTTCATCCTCTTTGTTTTCTTTTTGCCTATAATTCATTCAAGGAGGGCTATAATCATGGGTAAGACTAGAGGATCATCTTCTAAGAGTCCACACATTGAAGAAACACATCAAGAGGAGGAGGATCGTTCCCAAACTTACAAAGCCAAGTTTCCAATCCTTACATATGAGGAAGGTGCCAAGTTCATAAAAATCAAGTTTAGGGAAATCTTGGGTTGTAAGTACATTCTTAACTCCCTTTTGAATGATGTGGGTATGTTTGAATCTTTTGATAAATTATTGACTCAATGTGGGCTTAAGAAATTTTTTTCTATGCATGAAGATACCAATGTTGAATTGACTACCGAGTTTTATACTACTTTGGATCTTAATGCTAAAAATTCATAAATTTTGGAATTTCACATGCAAGGGAAGAAACATTAACTTACTTACACTTTCATGAATCATGTCTTTGGTTTCAAAAGAGATGGGTTGTGTGATCCCCCATCATCTTTTAAGTTGAATGAGTTGTAGATGTTTTTGATTGGTTTGCACACACCATTTGACTCTAGGAAAGGAAAGGCTATGTTTATTAAGGACTTAAAAAATTAGTTGCTACATAAAGTGCTTACATGTGTTATGTTTTATAAAACTAAATTCAATAGAGTCTCTGCACATGAGTTGTTTTTAATGTGGTGCATCCACAATAAGAAATAAGTGTGTTGGACCTATTAGGTGTTTAATCAATTATTAGCTTGTGCTTCCCGTAAGGATGCACCTTTGACTCATGGCCATTTGATTACCATTATTGCAAAAGCTTTGAATGTTAACCTTGATAACTATACTCATTTTGTTGAGTGTTATTATTTTATTAAGCAATATTTTTTATGAGGAGAAGTAGTGGATGCTGCATTTTGTTTGATTCCTCCCCAATCCCATTCTTATTGGAGGGGAATTGAAGGACCACCACTAGCTGAGGAGCAACACTCTGAAGAATCTGTCGAGGAGTGTGATATAAAGGAATATACACCATTTGGTGATGTTCCTCTCCTCATTTATCTAATTCAAAGTACCACTGGTGGATCCTCAAGTGCAGATCCTCCTATTTGGGATCGGATTTTGGATACATAGATTGTTATGTAGCATCAACTCAATGAGATGGAGTTTTAAAACCAAAAACTTGCTTGTCAGCAATGCAAGATGGAGTACAAATTGAATCAATTTTTTGCTCGCTCTGGCTATCTAATCAAGTCTCCAACAACCACCCCTATGCATGATTGAGGGAGTACTTCTATCCTTTCCTTTGCTTTATTTTTAATTATATTGAGGAAAATGCATGTTTTTAAGTGTGGGGGAAGGGATATTAGTAGGATATTAGTAGTATATTAGTAGGATATTTATGGTATATGGTGGTATATAAGTAGTATCTTGTTTGCATGTTTTATATGTTTTATGTGTGTTGCATACTTTGCATTTTGCATATGTTATTGTCACATTTTGCATTTAGGGTATTGTTAGTGCTATCTTGCATTCATATTATTCATTCTCTTCCTATATTTAATAAGTAGTTATTCTTTTTAGTCTATTGATTTTTATTGAGGTTAATCATTAATGTTGATAATTAGATTTTGTATGCTCTATTAATAGAACTTGAAAGTTTCATCTAGTATAGGTTATAAATTTTCCTTTTTATCTCTTTTTATTATTTCTAAGATCTAAAGAATATTTAGTCAACTTGCTAACTATGCTTAAGGCTAAAGTGGTAAAGATTTAAGCGTAGGGTTTCTTAGAATTTTGAATAACCTTAGGGAAACTATAGCCATAATACTCATGAACTCACTTTTCAATAACGGATGAGGATAAGAAAAAAAACAAAATTAAAAAAACCAAATAAATAATGCTTGTAACGTGATGCATCTTGAGTAAGTTGTGTGCAATTGAGTATGCTCCTTAGTTGTATTCATTCAGAAAGGGATGTATGATGTTGCAAGTAGATGTATTTTAAGTAAATTGTGTGCATTTGTGTTTGCTCCTCATTTGCATTCATTTGGAAAGAATACATCCAAAAAATATATATTTGAATAAAATGTCTAAAAATGTCATGAGAAGAGTGAGTTGATGTGTATGCTTAACATTGTCTCAAGGTTGCTTTTGCTTCTAGGAAATCATAAGTTTGGAGAATAACTATTTTGGTTAAGTAGCTTGGTTAGAACTTTGACTTTGTGTTCTTGATTTTATTCTTAGTAAATTGAGATAAATTGGTGAATTTATTGCTTATGCAATGAAACTTGCTTATTTTATTATTGTGGAGCATTGAAGTTTGATTGATCAACTATCTTTTATAACCTCTTTCATTTTTGAGTTGGCTTGATAAGAAAACTACATTTGTTTTGGAAGAGATGAAAATTTTGTGTGCTTTTCTATACTAGATCTTATTTTGCTTGAGGGCAGGTAAGGTTTAAGTATAGGGGAATTTGATATAATGCAAATATACATAGTTATTTAGGCGAGTTAAGGTCTATTTTCATTTCATTTCATCATGCTTTATGTGTTTTTTTAGTTATTGAATGAATTTTTTTTACTTATTTCATCATTAGGACTCATTATGTAAGTTTTATGCATGATTTAGGGCTTAAATATTCTTTAGAAGACACTTGGATTTGATTGGAACAAGCTAGGAAGCAAAAAGAGTCAAGCTTGGATCATAAGGAAGGGTGACAAGTCGTCACCATATGTACAAGTCATCATCGAGAGTCTCTATGATGAGTCGTCACCCCTTGATGAGTCGTCACACTCATTTCTTGCCAAAGGGTTATAACTTTTCCCAGTTTGAGCAGTTTTCATATTTTGGCTATAATTCTGTCTACATATATCCAAATTAGGTGATTAAAGTTGCTATAGAAATATAACATAATTTTCTATAACTTTCATGAAGGAACATTCTAGAGATAAATTAATATAGATGGACAAAAATGCCCTTAAAGATGCAGATTCTGCAAAGGGGGGTGACCTTTGATGTCAAGTGGTGCCCTTCTAAGTTCAATCCTATTCTAGTCACTTCCAGTAGTTTCCAAGTCCTATATATGCATCATTTTTTTCCTAAAAAAAATAAAGGGGGATGAGAATAGGACAACAAGAAGAAGATTAGAAAGAGACATATGAATCAATAAAGTGTTTTAAAAATGCTACTATCTTTTAGTTTTAAGAGTCATTATAAAAACACATGAAGAAGACAAAGCCAAGTGCAAGAGAAGATCATCCTAAGTATTAAGGATGATCCTTTAGAAGACATGGAAGGGAGTTTTACTTATTCAATTCTTTATCTTTTTATCTTTCTTTCTATGTTGAATTTGGTCTTCTTTTATTGCTTCTTAATCATGTATCTAGGCTAAGTCTTTTGTATAGGAATTATAATGACGAATTAAATAAGAACTATATTTTTATCTTATATCTTTCATGATTTAATTTCAATTAGTGCTTATTTGTGTTGTGTATGCTTGATCACCATTTGTAACTTATCAATCAAATTATCACCAACGAGAGTTGGGGTAATTTGGTGGAAAGTGATTGAGATTACTTAAGATTGTAATTTTGTTGGGAATCATAAAGGGAATTCATCTTAAAGGAGCCATAATTAGTATATATGCTTTATGGTTTTCTCATATCTCTAAAATACAATGAGAGTGCTTGTAGACTCTAAGAGGAAATACCTTTAATCGATAATAAGAGTTACTTTTAAAGACTATAGACTAATTTCCAATC
Organism: Mallotus nudiflorus; assembly: GCA_947683625.1. Classification (NCBI taxonomy): domain Eukaryota; kingdom Viridiplantae; phylum Streptophyta; class Magnoliopsida; order Malpighiales; family Euphorbiaceae; genus Mallotus; species Mallotus nudiflorus. The sequence goes on along the minus strand of CANTUR010000377.1, from coordinate 97,111 downwards.
AATATGTTTTATGATAACTATGTTTAAAGTTCTTGTTTGATTATGATTTATGATTATCCCATAGATAGATATATATATTGTTTGTCTTATTATTTTAGTAATTAGTTAGTGTTTAGATTTCTTTATTTTTTTAGTCATTATTACTATTGTTCTAGTTTTATTTTACCTATCCATCTAAGTATCTATCCAGTGAATACAAGATTTACCCCAAGTCCCGCGTGTTCGACACCCTACTTGCTCTATACTAAGTCCTAAAGACTAGGGTATACAATTCTACCCACTTCACATGAACAATCCTCCACTGCATGCTTGCTTCATAGTACCTTAACCATAGGGATCTCTTTGGTGTAGAGCTGACGAACTTATCAATCTACTATCACTATAGGGTAATCCTCATAAGTTAAATCTTCGCTGAGCTCCACTGCCTGAGGCTGAAGAATGTGTGAAGGATCAGAGATGTACTTCTACAACATCAACATGTGGAACATTGGATGAAAACGTAATAAATCTAGCAGTAACACCAATCTGTAAGCACATCTCCTACCCTTGAAGAAATTTCAAATGGTTCAATATATCTTGGAGTTAACTTACCCTTCTTACTAAACCTCATCACTCCCTTCATTGGAGACACCTTAAGGAATACCATATCTCCAACAGAAAATGATACATCTTTCCTTTTAGGGTTAGTATAACTAATCTATCGGGTAAAAGCTATCCTTATCTCTGTTGGATGATAGGAATCTTTTCTGAAGTCAGTTGCACCAATTCTAGGCCTGTTAACTATCTCTCGCCAAATTCCCAACACAAAGGTGACCTACACTTTTATAAAATGCTTTATATAGGGCTATCTCAATACTTGCATGACAGCTATTGTTATATGCAAATTTAGTCAATAGAAGGTGCAAATCCCATTAACTACCAAAATCCATTACACACATTTGAAGTATATCCTCTAAAGTATAAATGGTCTAGTCTAACTGACCATCAGTTTAAGGATGAAAAGATGTACTAAAGTCTAGTCTCATACCCAACGCCTTCTGTAATTCTTGCCAAAAGACTAAAGTAAAGGTTGGTCCTCTATCCGACACTATACTTTTTGGCACTCCATGAAGATAAACAATTCAGTTGATGTACAATCTGGCTAGCCTGTCTATAATAAAAGTCTTCTTAATTGGCAAGAAGTGAACTGACTTGGTCAAGCTATCGGCTATCGCCCATATAGCATCATAACCATTTAATCTGCGAGGCAAACCAGAAACAAAGTCCAGCGCAATCATATCCCACTTCCACTTTTGGATAGGCAACTGTTGTAGCAATCCTGAGGATCTTTGATGTTTTAACTTCACCTGCTGAAAAGTGAGACACTTGGATACAAATTCTGTAACATCTCTCTTCATCCCATTCCACTTATTTGCATCTTTCAAATAATGATACATCTTGGTAGAACTTGGTTGAACACTAGAAGTAGAAAAATGAGTTTCCTCTATGATCTCCTTTCTTAAATCATTTACAGCTAGCATAGACAATCTAGTGCCTTAGCGTAAAATGCCCTTCTTGTCGATTACAAAATCCCGACACTAACGTTACTATACCTCCAACATTATCTTCTATAATTGTGGGTCCATTCTTTATGATACTTTAACTCTATCCAAGTACATAGAACATACCTTGAATTAAGCTAAAAAACCTTTCTTGTTTACCTTCAATTGCAACCCTTGATCAACTAGCTCGTGTAACTCCTTAATAATCAGCCTCTTTTCTAAGCTGATGTGAGCAAGACTTCCTGCTAACTTTTTAGTCAAGGCATCAGTTACCATATTAGCCTTACCTAGATGGTAAAGAATGGAGCGATCATAATCTTTCAAGAGTTCTATCCATCTCCTTTGCCTCAAATACAAATTGCTTTGCTAAAAGATATACTTCAAACTTTTATGATCAATGTAGATTTCACAAGTCACACCATACAAGTAATGCCTCCAAATCTTTAAAACAAACACTATAACTGCCATTTCTAAATCATGAGTAGGATAGTTATGTTCGTGCTTCTTCAATTGACATAAAGCATAAGCAACTACCCTACCATTTTGCATCAATATATAACCTAATCCTACTTGGGAAGCATCATAATACACTATATACCCTTCATTCCTTGAAGGTAGAGTCAAAATTGGAGCTGAAGTTAGCCTATCTTAAGCATTTGAAAATTCTCCTCACACTTGTCTGTCCATACAAACTTAGCATTCTTCTAGGTCGACCTTGTCAAAGGTGTAGATATATTGGAGAAATCCTTGATAAATCTTATATAGTAGCCAACTAAATCCAAAAAACTCCTTACTTCTATCATTGTAGTAGGCCTCAGCCATTCTGTAATAGCTTCTATCTTCTTTGGATCCACTTGTATGCCATCTTTTGACACCACATGGCCTAAGAATGCCACTTGATCCAACCAAAATTGACATTTAGAGAACTTAGCATACAATTAATGATCCCTCAAAGTCTGAAGCATTACCTTCAAGTGCATGACATGCTCGACTTCACTCTTGAAATACACCAAAATATCATCAATAAAGACTATCATAAATAGATCTAAGAATGGCCTAAACACCTATTTCATTAAGTCCATAAAGGCCATTAGGGCATTAGTCAACCTAAAGGACATTACCAAAAATTCATAATGGCCATACCTCATTTGAAATGCAGTCTTGGGTACATCCTTACTTCTAATTCTTAATTGATGGTACCCCAATCTCAAATCAATCTTGGAATAAAACTGAGCTCTTTGAAGCTAATCAAACAAATTATCAATTCTTGGGAGAGGATATTTGTTCTTGATGGTGACATTATTCGACAATCTATAATTGATACACAATTGAAGGCTACCATCTTTCTTCTTCATAAACAACACCAAAGCACCCTAAGGAGATGAACTAGGTCTAATGAAACCCTTGTCAATAAACTCTTGTAATTGTTCCTTAAGCTCCTTTAATTCTATTAGTGCCATTCTATAAGATGACATTAATATAGGATCTATGCCCGGTACAACATCAATGTAGAATTCTATTTCTTTGTCTGGTGGCAATCCTGGTAATTCTTTAGGAAAAACATCAGGAAACTCACACACCACTAGCACATTCTCTACTATCCCCTTATCTACCTTTGTATCTCTTACTATACCTAAATAGCCTTGACACCCTCTTCTAAGCATCTTTTTAGATGTGATTGCAGAAATAATATTATGAGGCATCAAACTCTTTTCACCTTTGAAATGAAACTCTTCATTATTAGGGATTCTGAAAATCACCTCTTTCTCTCGATAATCTATATTGGTGTAATGTTGAGCTAACTAATCCATCCCCAATATCATGTCAAAATCAATCACATCTAATAAAACTAGGTCTGCTAAAAACTCTCTACCTTCCACCAATACTGGACAAGATGGAGAGACTATATCGGTCTCCAACTTGTCATTAAGTGGGGGTCACTACAAACAACAGAATCAACAACTTGGATAGTTGCCATTCCAGTCTTGAAGTAAACATAGCAGAAATAAAGGAATGTAATGCACCAGGATTAAATAAAACTCTAGCATCCTGAAAATAAATTGAAAGAGTACTTACCATAACCGTATTATATGCCTGAGGGTCTTGAGGAGTCAAAGTGAATACCCTAGCCTGACCATGGCTGGCCTACTGAGAAGTGAATAATTGTGTAAATCCTCTACCACTTAGTTTACCTAGTGGCCTAATTCCTGCACCTTGGCCCTGTTAGCCCATAAACTGAGTCAGTCTCTATTGAGGATACACAGGTGCTTGATAAGGCTGATGTACCTACTGAAACGGTTAAGCAACTGAAGATGAAGATCCCTATGCAAATGATGGTTGATAACCAGTGTTAAGACAAGCTCTGGCAAGATGTCCTATCTGCCCACACCTGAAATAGGCTCCAGACAATAGGTGGCATGGCCCTTGATGTACATGGCCATAAGTGGGACACTGATTGGGCCTTGAGCATGTGCTATTGTGCCCAGAACTTTGACTGCAGCTACCACTATTAGCTTCATGTCTAAATCTCAGAGGTATGTTCTGCCTGCAATTCTGTCTCCCAGATCTATATCCTCTCTGACCTCTATACTATTAGAAGGCACTAGCAGTCTAAATGCCAAAACTACCCATTTGAAACATAGACTACTGAATTCCCTAAGCTACCACTGATTACTGTTGCCACTCAAGTAGGGGTCAAGAATAGTACCATGCCTAATATGTTGCCTCTTAAGCTGTCTAGCCTCCTTTATAACACTCTCCAAGTTATGGTCTTTAATCTGAATACCAATATAAGCTAGGCCTAACCTAGTCACAAATAAGCCCACAACTCTTCATTTATCTTGCATCATGTCCTTAGTATGTTATGATAGCCCAAAAAATTCATGGGTCTATTCCTTAACTAATTTATCAACCCTGACTATATACAGTAACTGCCATATGTAATGATCTCTCATAGAAGCTAGGCAGAAATACCTCAAAAATCACTTTTTAAACTCTAACCAAGTCATAATAGTCATATATGGTTGAATAATCTACATGAACCAGTCATATGCTGTAGCTTATATTAATAACTCCACTATTATGATCCTTTGATAATCAGTGTATCTGGTCCTAGTTCTAGCCTCGATGGTGTTTATGAAGTCCAAGGCATCACCCGTACCATTAAAAGAGACTCTTCTAGCTCTTGAATACAACAGAGCTGCATCTATATCTAACATCCCTTGATTTCTCTACTATAACATTTGCTATACCAATGGCATAGCTTGATTAAGTGCTATTAAGTTTTAGTTAATCCTTACCATACCAGCTATAAAAGATGTAGGATCCACTTTTTGAGCTTCTGGCTCAACTTGTTGCTATTGCGCTTTCCTATCAGTTGCAACAGCTCTAGGTCTACACCTTCGTCTACAACATGGGGCTGGAGGAATTTCATCCTGCATGGATTGTTCACCCTCATCATAAGTTGCATCTGCAATAGGAGCATTTAGTGTTCTCCGTCTCATTCTGAAAAAGACAAAACCAACAAAATTCAAAACACGATAATGAACTGATAAATGCATGGAATTCTAGAAACATTGGTGATGACAACTGACATATAACACCTATTTATCGCAATAGTTCAAGAAAAGACATATTATAATGACCCAAAGATCAAATAAATAAACCAAAAGCTCTAATACAAACTTTGTAATGACTCGAACCTAAAGGTTCGTGGCCGACACTAGGGAATGGAAAATGCAAAAAAATACAACCAAAACCTGTAGTAAGCCTTAGAAATTTTTCATAAATAAATGATAATCACATAATAATAATACCATGGATAAAATCATCAATATCAAATACATAAGTCATTACTCCATTACAATAATATTTCAACACAAAATAATACCATAATATCAATAATACAAGTTTCATAATTAATTGTTACGGTATCTAGAATTTGTTTACATAATATTCAAATCAAATGGATATACATAATGCAACTGGTGAGGAAGAAACCCAATGCAGACGACTAATGCTAAACTGACTATGAGGTCTTAAAAGAAATAAATTGAGGGAAATCAAATCTCACTGAGTAAATTAATTTTATGGAATGCATGTTGATTTGAAACATTTGTTAAAACCCTTTTTGAAAATAAAAATAAATATAAAATGAAGAAAAATAAATATAAATATTAAAAATTATTTACTTTAATTTAAAACTTTGGTATGAATTCATATAAATTTATTACCTTAGCGGAAAATCTAGTAGAACACCTACACCATCAAATTCTAATAGCCACTTGGCTCACTTATTCTAGTTGACTATCGGTCCTAGAGAGCAAGCATGACTAGGGTCCAGCCACAGTCGGGCTCTCATTCCAAATGAACACTGGCACTTAGAAAGCATGCTCGACTAGGGTCCAACCAGTATCATACCTCTGTCCAGAGAGCAAGCTTAACTAGGGCTCAAAACAACCATACCTCCACCTAGAGAGCAAAGCTCAACCAAGGCTCTCATTCCTATAAATCTTGCCCAAAGAGCAAAGCTCAACCAGGGCTCACAAATTAATCAATGGCCATATAAACAATTGTTGCTAGTGCACATGCAATCATAGTGATACCCATAAGGTAGCATGTTCTACCATTATTTCCAAATCATTTAAATCATATTAATAAAATAAAATAACATAAACAAATAAAGCGGAATAAAACAATTTCCATAAAATATTCTTCATATACTGATAATGATAAATAAGGAAATAATCATTCTTATAGCAATACAAATAAATTCATAAATAATTCATACCATCATTTCATTATTATTTAAATCACATGGAAATATTATTTAAAACCATCACAACACACATTCTATAAAATCAATTCACAGGTTGAGCATGCTAGGGGACATGTCCTTTGTTGTCCAAATGCCACAGCACTGGTCCTGGAGTTCTCTAAAATAAATAATATTTATTTAAAATATGCTTATATAACTAAATTCATAAAATTCTCAAAATTTAATAAAATCATGAGATGATGAGGTTGACTTGATCTAAGACTTAATGCTATACAGACTCGGAATTTACACATACCGATGTCACATTTTACTAGAAATTTATCAAAAATTTAGTAGAGTCTCCTCTATAAAATAGATATCTCTCTACCGAAGTAAAGTCGTTCCTGCATGAAAAATAGCACTTCTAACTCTCTCACAACTCGACAACTCGAGTTTGGCCCCATACTACACTTATGCCCAACCGAGAACCACAATTCACAACATGTATAAAAATAATATAATTTTCTCAAATTATCAAAATGTATCATAAAAATATTAAAGAAATTATTTTCTGAATAAATAATAAAATTCTATTTTATAAATAATACTTTACTAATAAAATCCATTAATGGAATAAAAATCCCTTTCTACAATTAAATTAGCGTAAATTTTAAATAATTATCGAAATCACCTAATTATATTATAAAAATAATAAAATGCTCATTTAAGCTCAAAAATAATAAATAAATTTATTATTTGTTTAATTTCCCAAAATTACTACTAATTAACTAATAATTGAAAATTAATTATAAAAATTATTTTTATACTTTTATTTTTCAAAATAGTCTAAAACAGAATAATTAACAATAATTTCAATTAAAATTGAACAATTTATTAATTTCCAACAATTTCTCAAAAATGCGTATTTATGCATAAACTTTTAAAATTCATATCTTAAACTTTATACATAATTTCACAAAACTTTCTTCACAAAGTTTAATCTACATAATATATAGAATTTAATAAAAATATAAAAATTACCCAACATGGGACTATCCAGAACAGTGTTGTGAACAGTACTTGATGCCAGGAAAATTCAAAAAATTAAATAAAAATCACTGCAAGCAAGATCAAAATGTCTAGATCATTTCATCTCAAAGCAACTATATCGAACAAAATTGAATTAAAGCTTAGTTTAACCAATTAACTAAAAATAGCCTAAAATCAATTACTCAAAAGTGAGGGGCGGGGCTTACCGGAGTTGGAGTTCAAAATTGATGGAGGACTTTTGAAGTCTAGAGGATGAGGAGTGTTTTGGGACCAGCGGTGAGCCTTGAAGTAGCCAGAGGTGGCATTGGTGACATCCCAAGCAATTTGACAAGAAAGAGACTGAAAAGAAAGAGAAGAGGGAAGGTGATGGCGGGAAGAGGAGGAGGAGCTGGCGATCTAGTGTAACGGGGTGACAAAAGGGGCCCTAGGGGACATGCACCCTTAGAGTCCTTAGCTTATCCTAAGGACATGGAGGGATAAGAAAAGTATAATATGGCCGAGCAAGGATGTACGTGAAAGGAAAAGTACAATGAAGGACATTTTGGTAAATATGAATAAATATTATTATTTATATTTTATGAGGGTGTGATGGGTGGAACATTCTGATGTCTCCTCTTACCAACCTTCAAAGTGCTCTTTATGCTCTTTAGGGGGTACCTTCGGTGTAAGCTATCCACCATCCTTAAGGCTTGTGTGCATGTTCGACGATACAACCTTAAGTGAGCTCCCTAGTGTGAAGCTAGGTGACGGGCATCGAGTTCAGGAAAGAGGAATTTAATGTCTCCATAGGGAAGGAGCTCTATGGACACTATAAGGCCGAAGTGCTCATAGTGCATGGTTCTCCTAGACCTAAGGTTGCAATATGACTTGTGCTATGCGCCAGCATATAGGGGAATTCTGAGGCATTATGGGATTTGAGTATATGTGGGACTTATGAAACAAGTACATGACCTTTGCGTATGCGACAATCATGAGGCTAATGTGGGATTTGGTAATGTGTGGGAACGATGAGGCGAATGCAAGGCTTAAGATAAGAATGAGGCTTGGATACCTATGCGAGATCTAAGGCGAGCATGAGCCTCGAACATATATGAGAAACATAGTAACAACGATAGTAGTAAACATGCAAGGTTGGTTGGGTTGACCAACACTCAACTATAGTCGAAGGACACTCAGTATTAATGCTAAGAGCATGTTCATAAGGCTTGGCTGACCTAAACTTAGGAAAGTTTAGGTGCCACATGGGTCAAATGTCAGGGCTAAATGGAGGACCCATGACATCTAGCATGACGATGGTAAGGCTGAGGTGGTGGTGGTCAATGTCGGTAGTGATGGTGGTGGGTGGTGGCAGTGTGGGGAAGAAGGGAAGAAGATGAGAAGAAAAGAAGGAAAGAAAAGGAAAAAGAGAGGGGAAGAGGAAAAAGAAAAAGAAAAAAAAAGTTATGCCATTTTTTTAACAAAAAGTACAAAAGGTAAAAAATAATTATTTTAAAAATAATAATATCTCCCCTACAATTATTTTTAAACCTTTAGGTGGATCAATCAAAGTCCATACTTGATTATCATCCATGGATTGCATTTCTTATTTCATGGCTTCTAACCATTTCTTAGAGTTTGGATTGTCCATGGCCTCTTGGTAGGTTGTGGGCTCACTTTGATCTATAATCATCACATCATTATTATTTGTTATGAGAAATTCATATCTCTCAGAATTATGACATGTCCTACCAGACCTTTTAGGACCTTATAGTACTTGAACATTTACTTATTAATCTAGTTAAGGTTTCATATGTGGTAAAATGCTATTTTGTGGTTCTTGAATTTCTTCAGGTTGTACTTTACTCCCACTAGTTCCTTTGGAAATATATTCTCTTTCAAAAAAGACACCATTATGAGCAACAAACACTTTGTTCTTAGAAGCATTATAAAAGTAATATCCCTTGGTTTCTTTAGGATATCCCACAAAAAGGCATTTGTCTGATTTGGGTGTAAATTTATCTAAAATTTGACGCTTTACATAAGCTTCACATCCCCAAATCTTAAGAATGGACAAACTAGGAGATTTCCCATTCCATATCTCATATGGTGTTTTTTCAATTGCCTTTCATGGAACTTTATTCATAAGGAATACAACAGTTTCTAGAGCATATCCCTAAAAGGAGAATGGAAGATTTAACTGACTCATCATAGATTGAACAATACCCAATAAAGTTTGATTTCTCCATTCAAACACACCATTCCATTCTAGTGTTCTTGATGGTGTTAATTATAAAATTATTCCACAATCTCTAAGATGATCAATATCTTATTGGCTTAAGTATTCACCATATTGATAAGATTTTAGTGCTTTAATATTCTTACTAAGTTGATTTTGTACTTCATTTTTGAAAATTTTGAACATTTCAATTCATATTAATGTTTTATTAGATAAACATAGCCATATCTATTAAAATCATTTGTGAACGTAATAAAGTACTAATAACCTCCTCTAGTAATGGAACTTAATGGTCCATATATATTAGAATGTATAAGGCCCAATAAGTCATTAGCTCTCTCACAATGTTTAGTAAAAGGTGTCTTAGTCATTTTTCCTAATAAACAAGATTCATATGTTTCAAATGATTCAAAATCAAAAGAATTCAAAAGTTTATGTTGATGGAATTTTGAAATGCGTTTCTCATTTATGTGGCCTAAACAACAATGCCAAATATAGGTTGTGTTTGAATCATTATATTTAAATTTCTTTCTATCAATGTTATAGATGGACTTTCAATTAATGTCATCTATGTCTAAAACATAAATGCCATGATTTCATGGAGCATATCCATAGAAAACATTATCATGATAAATGGAGCCTTTATTATTCCTAATAATAAACTTAAAACCATTCTTATCCAAATAAGAAACAAAGATGATATTCCTACTCATAGTAAGTACATAACAATAGTTTTCCAAACTTAAAACAAGTATACTAGGCAAAGTTATATCATAAGTTCCTATAGTAAAGCCATAACTCTTGCTCTATTTCCAACTCATAGGTCCACTTTGCCTTTAGCCAATATTCTACTCCATTTTGGACCCTACACACAAAAAACAAATGTGAGATCTAGAACCAATATCTAACACCCAAGAATCAAAAGTAGATAAATTAACTTCTATAACATGAATACCTTAAGTGGTAGTTGTATTACCTTTTTTCTCAGGTCATCCATATAAAGCTTGCAATTTCTTTTCCAATGGACCAACCTATTACAAAAATAACATGTTCCCTCCTTTAGTGGCTTTGCTTCAGGTGTAGGTTTAGGCTTAGGCTTGGGCTTATGAAAGCCTTTAAAAGCCTTAATCTTGCCTTTACCTTTTCCTATCCTTTTCATACCTTTCCTTTTATTGACCATTAGAACATCCTTGGTAGTCTTGATGTTCTTTTTAGCAGTCTTAAGCATCCTATGCAATTCAAAAATTATTTTGTTCATGCCATGCATGTTATAGTTCATAACGAAACCATCATAAGTTTTTGGCAAAGACTAAAGAATAATATTAATGGCTAACTCCTGCTCAATCTTAAAACCAAGATTTTTTAGGTCTTCAAGATGACCTTTCATCTTAAGAACATGAGGAGCCACTAAGCTGCCAATAGTCAACTTATAGGAAAGCAATGCCTTTATAGTACTAAACCTTTCAATTCTAGCTTTCTCTTGGAACATTTCTTGAGATGGCCAATTATGGTATAAGCACCCATCTCCATCAATTACTTTTGAAGATTTGATTCCATGCATCCAAGCATAAGGCAAGTGACATTAATAAAGTCATTAAAATGCATATTATGAGCATCCTTTTGAGCTCTAAAAGCATTAGCAGTTGGTTCTTCAAGGATATATTCCATTCTTGCTTGCTTAAGAATAATTCTTAAGTTTCTGTACTAGTTAAGGAAGTTAGTCCCATTAAGCTTATCATTCTCAAGGATCGATCATAGTGACAAATTAGATGTAATGTTTGATGCCATTATCTACAAAAAATATATACATAGTGTATTTAATATTTTATTAAATTATTTTAATGAGGCATAATTATAAATCCCATAAAAATTCATTCAAATCAGTAACCCTCAAAGTTAATTTGTAAATTTTAATGGGTCAAGATCCATATTTCACCATACTCTAAGTGAGCTTTGGCTCATCACCTAAATTATGGTTATTTTGGTAGGTAGCTCTTATTAATTACATCTTATGTAACTCTTGGAAAGGTATGGGATTTGACATTAAATGCCCTGGCTAAATATCAAATCTGATGCCCTAGGTCTAAAACCCTTTTGATGATCTAGTTAAGTCAAATCATAACAAATGTTTGGATATCACTCTTATCCAACTTGCCTTCCTCGAATGACTCAATACACCATGCTTTAGAAGACCCATATATAGTAATCTAAGGCTTGGCAAATGTTTGAGCATATGGGAGGCATCATGGTGACTTAATATTGAATGAGGGTTCCTCTTTTGCTTATTTAGTTATTATTATGTTCTATACATACATGGCATCTCATGCATAGCATCACTTACATAATATAATAAAAACAAAAATAAAGTAAACGTGGCATAGCATGGCCCCAAATCTAGATTGATCTTCATAAGCCAATATGAAAATCAAAGGTCAATCCTAGGTAACAATACTTCCTTTCATCTTAAGCCTTTCACCTTGGATCTCCATCCTTAGCCTCCTTTTGGATCTCCATGTTGGTTTTGATTTATATTACATTATATATTGTAATCTATACTATTCTATTATACTTAATAAAATAAAATTATAATAAATAAAAAATGACACGCATGATGTATTTAAAAATTACAACCCATAAAAAGAATAAATCTAATCACATTGGTCTTAAGGGCCATGCAATGCACCATGGATTTTACATTAAACATATAGAGCATAATAGTTTAATTTTCACTAAAATTAGTTATTATGAAGAGTATGATTTATGTGGTAAATCCATTTAGGGGCTTTTAATCATATTAGTTTTAATTAATATGTTCAAAACATATTTATTTTGTTTGACACTTGAATAGGAATGCAATTTGCCTTAACAGACATGGTTGTGTCAATTTGCAATCTGAAAATTTCCTCTTAGACATGGTCGTGTCATGACCCAAAACAGGGGCCATGACCGGCGCTAGGGAACGGGAATTCTTTCGAATCCGGAACCCGTAGCAAGCCTAAAAATAAAATAAATCATGCCATAACAACAGTATATAATATACAGCGGAAAATAAAAATCATAATATCATAATATCATCCATATCAACTGGATTTAATTCAAAACTCATCTCATCACATATATATAATCTTTAATACAAATCCAGTTTCAATGTAGTACATCTCTTTAAAATAAAGTACATGAAATCCAATACTTTAATTCACAACTACTGCAGTGTCTAGATAAAATAAATAAGACTCAAGTAGACAATTTACATAAAGAAGCCGGGGCGGAAGAAATCCGGCGTATCGACCTGCTACTGAGGTCTGAAGAAGTTGACTCTCCTGAAAAATAGTCAACGGAGGGGAGTCAGACCTCACTGAGTGAATTACTATAATATATATACATACACACTAAGTGATAATGCATACAGTCAACAGTATATATATAATATGTATATATACAGGCAAATTCATACAGATGCAGAAAAATCATTTTTATATATTTTACTGAAAAATCCCAGTTTATGAAGGATCACATAGAACCCTAGAATATCGTAACCTCAGAAAATAGTGTTAAACAACACTCAAGCCATACAGGCTCACTTATTCCAAATATATCCACTTAATCCATTTGGACAGTAGACTGGCCCCGAGACACTAAGTCAACCGAGCTCCAGCAGTCTGACTGCCAGTGTGATTGGCCCCGAGACACTTGGTCAACCGAGCTCCAGCAATCACACCTCCAAACCATATCTCACACATATCAATAATCATAATCAATCAATATCCATAAATAAGTTAGTAATATAGCCTAAAGCTATAGGCGTACCGGTACGTACTCGGTCCTAGTGCTGCCCACTAGGTAGCACGTTCTATTGATATCCTTCATCATTAATAATGTAAAACATTCATTCACAAAAATAAATGATGCATGAATGTAAATGAAATAACAATATAAACCATATACATACCGGAAATATACCAAAAGTAAACCAGGTATATTTCGAGTATATATATATCAAATACATTCAATCAAATTATAAATTAAGCTGGAAATATATTTAAAAACATTTTAAATATATTTTATTCACAAAATATACATATAGTTTAGTATATACCAAAAATAAACCAAAAATATACTTAATATAAACTTAAGAAATAATCAAATTATTTATGCATATTTAATCAACATAAAACATGCATTTCTAAATCATGCATCCTAAGCATATATATATAATATAGTAACTCACCTAATGCGCTCCACGAGACAGGTCCGACGGGCCTGGTCCACTAGCCCTCGGTCTCAGCGCAACTAAACAAGAAATAAATAACCGATATCAGAATAACCCTAGTAGAAATCCTAGAATTCAATCTAGAGTATTAAAATACGGAAACAGAATTAGGGTTCGACTGGATATCACGTTTTACGAGATTTCTATTGAAAATCCGGCAGAACCTCCCCTGTAAAATGGACATCTCTCTACTCAAAAGAGTAGAGCCGACCCTGCAAAGAAACACACTTCGAAATACAAGCTCAACAAAAATCCATAACCCCTCGGTCGGACTCCAGACTACAATCTGTCGACCGGGGTCCACAAACACAGAATAATTCCAGATATAATAAAAATATCCTCACAACATAGTAATACATCTCATAGGTAAAAATTACATAATTAACCTTGAAACACTATAAAAATCGATTAAAACTCATTTTATTAGAAAAACCGTATATTATATATAATTGAAAATAATTCACGAAAAATAGTTTTAATTAGTTAAAAATACTAAATATTTTGTAGAAATCATTTTTATACCTTAAATAACTATTAAAACCAATTAAATTACATTTTTAGACAATTTAGAGTAAAATTACCAAAATACCCCTATATATATAAATATACTTAAATTACTTCAAAAATTCACCAAAAATCATACAATTACCCAAAATTAATTTTCTCAACATGTTTATCCATAATATCAATATTTAAACTCAATTAACCAATTAAATTCAAATAAAAACACATTTAACCTAATTTTTCCAAAATTCCATAAACTTCAATAATTCAAAATAAATACTTAGAAATTCATAAAAATTCCAAATAAATTCCTATAATTCATTTCAACACCTAATTCAACCATAAACTCCAATTTCATAATTTAAATAATTAATTTCCGAAAATTAGAAAATAATATTAAAATATTCAAAAATACCCAAAAATCCAAAAAATCTCCAAAAATTCTACAAAAATTCATACATGTAGATTAAGCTTCTAGGAACAACATTTGTGAAGGAAGTTTCCATTAATCATCCAATTCGAAGCTCAAAAAAATCAAAAACCCTAATAGGCCGAAATTGACAAAATCGAAACCTAAGCAATTCTAGACCATTTTAGCTCAAACCAAAGCTAGAATCACACTCATCGGAGCTCAAGGAGAAGAAAGAGACTGACGGTGTCGAAAACGGTGGCCGGAATCGGCGTGATCGACGGTGGATCGATTTTCGGCTTCTCCGGCCAAAATCGATCTCCAGACGCCGGAAACGGCCTCCTCAGGGGGCGAAATTGGTCGGGGAAGACGGTGGCACACCGGACGGCACACCCACGGTGAAGAAACGGCATGGCAGCGACCGGAAATGGAGAAGGGAAGAATCGGGAGGAAGAAGAAGAAGTCGGGGGCAAAATGGTAATTTTCCAAACTTTTTGATTTTTGACAAATATATGTATATATATATACTTTATACTATATATTAAAATAATATTAAATTACACACATCAAATATACACCACACACATAAAATATTAATATTTTAATAATTTATACTAAATAAAATTAATTAAATAACAATAAAACAAATAAATATTTAATAAAATATTAGGGTAATAATAAACCCTAATTAAATAATTATACACACACAGGCTTTATTTAATAATTTAAAAATATGCATGAGTTCATGCAAGTCCGTAAATACATTTAAAATAATTAATAATACATTGTTTACGTGAAAATTTCCCCGAAAATGCAAGTCTCGGGAAAATTTTACGTAAAACACTGAAAATAATACACAGTAATTAAAATAGGTTTTAAATACATATCAACTCATAAAAATATCATATAATATACAGAAATTATTAACACTGCATATCCCGGTACAGTGTAAAAATATTTTTAAAAACACGGGATGTTACAGTCGTGTATGTCTATATTCTCATAAATGAACAATCATACACAACTATATCTTCTAAGTGACACGACTGTGTTCCTTTGTAACTCAAATTTTGATTTTGAAAATAGCATGTATTTTCATCAAAATCCATACTACAAACTGTGTTTAATCATATTAAACAACCACAAGCATTAATCCAATTAATGTATGTAATTAAATCATCACAAAAACATTTAATTGAATTTTGAAATTATTTTTCAACATCAAATGCATATATATCACATATATATACAAAAACTAATTCCACATATCTCATGTATTTATCACATATATGATATATGATAAAATCAATTTAATTGAATTACAAGTGGCTCTGATACCACTGTTGGGTTTCCATGATTCATACACACAGTGGAAAATAAAAACTTTAATCATGAAACCCTTATAGGATCCATTTAATTCGAATAAAATGATGAAGAAGGATTTTAAACACTCACCAAGATGATCTTATGGTAAGATGGTTGGAAGGAAGAGAGGAGGTTCACTCCAATGACACCCTACCTCGAGCTTTTTGTGTAGGTATTGTCAGATAAAAAGTGTTGCCAATTAAGCCACAACCTCAACTAGTATCCACACGAACAAGGAATCCAAAGCAAAGATGGTTTAGTAGCACCTTTTTCTCTTTAAGACTCTTTTTAGTTTTTATCTCTCTATGTGTTTATTTATTTCATAAAGAAGTAGAGGAAGAAGGAGGAGAATAATAGCTTAGCTTAAACCCTAGAGAATGAGATGTATTTATAGACATCCTTCTTAGGGTTTCATAAGCCTCCATTTACTAAAATAGTTATGGTAAGATTAAACTTCTTTTTTATTTTTATTCTAATTCTACAATTAGAATTACTTCCTATTTAATTAAGATAAATATTCTTATATATATATATATATATATTCTTTTAGGAGAGATTATTATTAGGTTAGTTAGTCCAAGTATGCTTTGGGCCTATTATAAGTGTGCGACCCTTTAGGTTCACATAACGTTAGCAATGGGCCTAAAAGTCCCATTTTAGCCTAAAAGTCATAATTGGCCTTTAGTAAGACATTATGACTACCCAAGTTGAGAGAAGGTCGATAATCCGATATAACCTAACACAGTGTGTACTATAGTTCTTTTGTCACACAATATCTTGGTTGAACATAAGGCATTAAATATTTCATCCTTATATTTTTCAATCATATTGTTTCTCGATCCCAAGTAGATTGATACTAATAACTCTTTATCTGATATTGATAACTCTTCGTCAATACACTCTAGTATGACCATGCATTTCTCTTCAATCTAACTCATTGAGGGGCCCACATATATCTTCTCATAATTAATGAGGGAAAAATTCCAATCACTCACATTCCTTATATAACCCATTCTATATTCAATCACAACTTGTTTTACCATTCAGTTAAAGATGATGTAAGGATGAGCCAAAATACAGAACTCATCATGTAGGAAACCATGGTGATTTTAGGTTAGAGGACTCAAATAATACTATTGTAATTAGAATTGCATATGACAATTATCCATGTAGTATTTTCATAGTGAGCTAATCCAGTACATCATTTCACTAAATATGTACCTATGAGTTTAACTTAATATCTCATATATATGATTAGTAAAATATAATCATTAGTCAACCTCATACTAGTCTTTATTCATTGTTGTTCCTATAACTATGATCGACTAAGGATATTTATATTAGAATTCAAGTGTCACCTCAGAGTTTTACCATCAAATCACATACTTAATGACCTTAGGTAGAATTAACTAATCAAGGATAATATTAGAATTAGCCAATAATAATAAAAATGCCTCTTTATTAATAAAATGGAAATATGACAAAGTCAAAGTATGGCCATTACATAATAGGCCTAAGGCATATCACTAACAACCATAAAGTTTTAGGAGATGAAAGACCCCTTTAGTTGAACCTAAATATGTCATCAAATTTTTGAGAGGTTAAGAACCTATCTTTACCACCCAAAATGAACCTCATGCTATTCAAGGGATTATGGTCATCAATAAATTGAACTTGAGGGATATATGGGAAAAGGGTAAAAAACAAAATCATACATACCCACCCTCTCAAGCATGGTCTTGACTTTTTCATAGCATCCCATCCTCTCTAAAGTAGCTTGAGACATGTATTTGGAGGAAATTATTTTCTTTTCCTAAGTTGTGCCATTCTTTGCCTAACTTAAATGGAGGAGTATGAGATGGGAGGGGTTTTCTTTGGTTGGTCTTTGGTGGCCCTCCTTGAGGAAGAGGAAGGAAATTCTTGAGGAGTCTTCTTCTTTGGAGCCATGGATGAGTTGGATGGAGGAAAATTACTAAGAGTTTGAATGAAGTGATGCAAGGATAAGAGAAAAGAAATTTAGCCAAGAGAAAGAAATTTGATGATGAATTTTGGTGTGAGGAATGAAAACGGGGTGTAAAAAAGTTTAAATATAAGAGAATTAAGTTAAAAAATAATCAATTTTTATCAAAAATAAAAAAGTGTATGTTACTATTTTGGAATTGAGTGGAAAGATTGGGAGTTACAATTCTATTAAAATTACAACTTTTTGCCTAATAATGTACTTCTCATGAGTAGTTCACGATCATGAGTGTCACTCATAAGGGGCACTGACAACTGAAATGGCGCAACATCACGAGTTGATAACCTTTGCAGTGACTCAAAATGGAAATGCCTACAAACCCCTGAACTTTCAAAACTTTTGCAATTATGTCTAAAAAATGTGACAATTAATCCTTAAGAATGATATTGGCATTAAATTGAGTGCAATCAAGACCAAATTAAATGTAAATAGAATCAATACAATAAATTAATATAATTAAGCATTAATGAATTTGCTAATTTCAAATGATTAATTAATTGAATTAATTTCAATAATTAATCATTAAATAGCTAATAAAGAGATGAGATTTCATATGTAAGGATCAAGAGTAGATTCTATCCTTAAATAACTGAATTATTGAATTTTATTTCAATAATTAATTATTAACTAGCAACAAGTTTAAGAAAATCACTAGTAAAGTAAAACATTTTTTACAAGGGCAATAAATTAAAAAATATAACTTAATATAATGGATCATGCAAATGGGAAAATTTATGAGTAAAATAAATTTACTAATTTTAAATAATTAATTAATTGAATTAATTTCAATAATTAATTGTTAAATAGCAAATAGTCAAAGAAAATCACAAATGATGCAAAGAAAATTTTGCATGAACAACCAAAAAATAATTTATCATAAGTCCTAATTATGATAAGGTTTAAAACAATATTTCAAAAAAATAAAATAAAAAGAGATTAATGTAAAATAAAAAAGGCTAAACAACATTGTTGTACAAGAGTTTGTAAAATCAATGGAACTCAACCATAATTCAAGCAATTCAACATATAATCAAGGCAAGCTATCACCATCCATCATACCAAGCACATGCTTAATAAAGTTCATTCTTTCCCCAAAAAGTGGCTTGATAAAGATGTCCACTAATTGGTGATTTGTATCAATAAATTCAAGATGAATATTACCATTTTGCACATGATCATGCAAGAAATGATGTCTTATGTCTATGTGCTTGGTCCTAGAGTGTTGAATTGGGTTTTTGCTAAGGTTGATAGCACTTGTATTATCACATTTAATTGGAATGTGATTAATATCAATGCCATAGTCCATTATTTGTTATTTTTGCCATAAGACTTATGAGCAACAACAACTTACCAACATATATTCCACTTAAGTAGTGGACAAGGCAACTGAGACTTGCTTTTTACTAAACTAGAGACTAAGAAATTTCTTAAAAATTGGCTCTTACGAAAGTGATTTTTCTATCTAATAAACTACCAACAAAGTTTGCATCTGAATAACTAATCAAATCAAAGGTTGAAACTCCTAGGATACTAAAGTCCTAAATGCAAAGTTCCACTAAGATATTTGAAGATTCTCTTAATGGCAATCAAATGAGACTCCCTAGGATTCGATTGAAACATAGCACACAAACATGTAGCAAATATAATATCTTTCCTACTTATGGTTAAACAAAGAAGGGATTTGATCATACCTCTATAACGCTTTTCATTAATCGATTTGCCATTCTCATTCTTGTTGAGTTTGGTGGTGGTGCTCGTAGGAGTCTTGCTTGACTTACCTCCATCCATGCGAAAGTACTTGAGAATGTCCCTTGTATACTTGGTTTGGTTAATAAAGATCCCATCTTTGCATTATTTGATTTATAGTGCAAGGAAGAACTCAAATTTGTCCATCATGCTCTTCTCAAATTCCCTTTGCATAAACTTAGAAAATTCCTCACACAAGCACTGATTAGTGGCTCTGAAAATGATATCATCAACATTTATTTTCATAATAAGTAAATCATGCTTGGATTTCTTTATGAAAAGAGTTGTGTCAGCTTTTCCTTTAGAGAATCCTTTCTCTAATAAGAAGTTACTCAAACTTTCATACCAAGCTCTATGACCTTATTTTAATCTATACAAAAATTTTGAAAGCTTAAACACATGATTAAGAAAGTCAAAGCTTTCAAAACCTAAAGGTTGCTCAATATAAACCTCCTCTTCAATGGAACCATTTAAGAATGCACTTTTAACATCCATTTGAAAAATTTTAAAATCCATGTAAGATGTAAATGTAAGTAGCATTCTAATAGCTTTTAACCTTGTAACAGGGGCAAAGGTTTCATCATAATCAATTCCTTCCTCTTGATTATAACCTTTAGCTACTAGTTTAGCTTTGTTCCTAGTTATGACACCTTACTCATTCATCTTATTTCTAAACACCCATTTATTGTCTATAATAGGATGATACTTAGGTCTAGGAACCAAGGTCCAAACCTTATTTCTCTCAAATTGATTTAACTATTCTTTCATAGCAAGGACCCAAATTTTATCACTCAAAGCATCATTAACATTTTTTTGGCTCAATTTGAGAAATGAAGCTAAATTAACAATAGATTTAAGTTGAGATTTAGTAGTTACCCCACTTATAGTTTCTCCAATGATGAGATCTTGAGGAAGTGCTTTCTTGAAATGCCATTCCTTTGGGAGTTCATCCTTCAAGGTAGGTTGAGGCATCTCCTCATTATCTTTTTTTCTAGGACCTTTAAGCTCTAAAGGTTTGCTAGCATTTTCTTCTTGAATGTTCATACTCACAAGCTCATTTACAACATCATCAACACTACCAAAATCCTTTTTAGGATCAAGTGGGTTAGATCCATCAAACACTATATGCATTGACTCTTCAACTATTTAAGTTCTTTTATCAAAGACTCTATATGCTTTGCTAAAAGTAGCATAGCCTAGGAAAATTCCTTCATCAGCTTTAGAATCAAATTTCCCAAGGTTTTCCTTGTGGTTCAAAATAAAGCACTTGTATCCAAATACTTTAAGATATAAGATCTTGCTATTTGCTATATAGTAAGAAGTGGTAATGACTTCCACTCAAAAGTATAAAGACAAATTATACTCATAAAGTATTATTCTAGCCATTTCCACTAGAGTCCTATTTTTCCTTTCAACAACTCCATTTTTTTGAGGTGTTCTAGTGGAAGAAAAAGTATGTAAAATACCATTTTCATTGCAAAAGGTTTTGAAAAATTCATTTTCAAATTTTGTTCCATGATCACTTTTAATAGTTGAAATACATAAACCTTTTACTTTTTAAACTCTTTTAGAAAAGCTTTTAAAGGCTTTAAAAGCATCATTCTAATGAGCAAGGAAACACACCCAAATGTATATAGAGTAATCATTAACCAACACATAAGCATTGTGCATTCCACCTAAACTAGCAGCTCTAATAGGACTAAATAAATCTATGTGAATAAGTTTAAGTGGCCTAGAAGTGGACACTACATTCTTAAGCTTAAAGGAAGATTTAGATTGCTTTCCCTTTTGACAAGCATCACAAGGCTTGTCCTTAGTGAACTTGAGTTTGGGTAACCCAACCACAAGTTCATATGTACTAAGGTCATGGCATATTATCATTAGCCTCACTTCTAGCACTATGAACAAGCTCAAATTTTCCCTTATGTCGGGAAGCTGCAGCTAAAGGCTTAGGTATGCTACTGCCAGTAATAGGGGTTAGTAGGTTTTTATATATCTCTATGAGAACTAATGGCTTACGCCTTGTCCTTTTTTAAAATGTTCTACTTTGAATTTTCTTAGTAGAAGCAAGCGTAAGCTTAAAGTTTGCATGTCCTAATCTTCTATGTTAAGTCCATATGTCATAGGAAATGGACATTAGCATTTGATGTCTTTGTTATTAACTTTGTTCAAGTAAATGACATAGACATTGTGAACTCTTTCACCACTAAAAATTACTTTGTTATTATCTAACCTACTAATAAAGCACTTTCTAGGATAGAAAGTATCTTTATTTCCCATGTCTCACAATTGACTAATGCTAAGCAAATTGTGTTTAAGACCATCAGTAAGCAATACAGGATGAATATATAAGGATTAAGGGTTACCAATTTCTCCAATGCCTACTATCTTTCTTTTGGCATTATCCCCAAAAGTAACATTATCTCCATCCTTAGCATCAAGCTTATTGAATTGCTCCTTATCTCGTGTCCTGTGTCTTGAACATCCACTATCAAGATACCACTTACTTTTAGCTTTTATGGACTTTAAGCACACCTATATGATATAATTTAAGTAATCTTTTAAACCTAAACCTTTGTTGGTCTAGGTTGGTTAGCTTTAACATAGTCTAAAGGTAATGTATTTGAATGCAATGTCCTATAGTAGCACATATTGCTAGTGTGACCTTTGGTTATGCAATAGAAGTATTCAACGTTGGCGAATCTATTTCTTCTAGGACCATGTGATTGCCCAGTGTATGAGACATGCCTATTATATTGTGGTTGTGTGAACTTCCTAAAGGTCTTTTATGCCTTAGGAGAAGAGTGAGACATGCATTGAAAATGGCATTATCTATTATAAGATGATGGTGTGGTATTCCTACGAGTGTTATATGTAGTGTACATGTAAGCATATCTAGGTTGTGGCTTTTTTGCTTGAGCCTTTGCCCTTTGTGTTAAAAAAGGTTGGGTCTTATGAGACTTGCCCTTGTCATTTGACATGTGAGACATTTTAGCTTTGAAAGCTTGAGTCTTAAGAGGTTTAGAAGTAGGAGTAGACTCACATGAAGCTTTAACTAAGTTAATGTGAGATGATGAGTAGGTAGACATTCCATTTGTATATCCAATTCCATGAGTATTCCCATAAATTTTTTGAGAGTAAAGAAGATCTAAAGTCTCTTTTCCCTTTTGGAATTTGGAAATGGAATTCTTTAACTTAAGTACCTCTTTAGAAAACTTGAGATTTTCATTATTAGCATTGTTGAGTTAGTCCTCCAAGGAATTAGAGGATTTCAAATCATTAGCAAGCTTTTCATTAGATTCAACAAGTTTAGAAAAATCATTTTTCAAGCTTTCAAATTCCTTGGATAAATTAGGTAATTCATGCTTATAAAGCTTCTTCTTAGAGAGCAAGCTTTTCCATTTAAGCATGAGTTTGCTTATAATAGAGCTCTCATCATCATCATCATTATAATCATCACAAGAAGAATAAGAAGTAGATGGTACCTCAATTTCATCTTCAAGAGCTATAAAGCAAAGGTTGGCCATGTCTTGTTGCTCCTCTTCCTTTTTTGATTTAGAGGAGTCATCCCATAAAGCTTGGAATGTCTTCTTCTTATCCTTTGCTCCCTTGTTCTTGAATTTGATCTTAGGGCACTCACTTTTAATTTTCTTGCATTCGTAGCAAGTAACCTCTTTATTCTTCTTGCCATTATACTTCTTATTGCCTTTTTATCTTAAGAAGCTTTTTCTTTTTAAGAACTTCTTGAATCCTTTAGTGATCATAGCTATCTCATAATCATCTTCACTAGAATTTACCAAGCTTTCATCTTCATTTGCTTCCTATATACTCTTCTCTTTTTTCTCATCTCCTCTTTACTTTATGGTGATCTCTTGTGTAAGGAGCTTTCCAATGAGCATATCGATTAAGAGAGTTGAGAGGTTTTGAGCTTTGTTAATTTAAGTGGCTCTAGATTCCCAATCCTTATTAATTAGGATTCTTAGAATCTTGTTATTCACTTCTTCCTTAGAAAAATGTTTTCCAAGTTTCTTTAGTGTAGTAATAAGAGCATTTAGGTGATTGGTCATTTCGATTATTAATTCTTAAGACTTCATCTTGAAGAGTTCATACTCATACACGTAAAGTTAAACCTCCTTACTTCTCACTTGCACTTTTCCTTTATAGTGGTTCTTATGTGTCTCCCATACTTCTTTTATGAATTGGCAATGTTAGGCTTTGCCACCTTCTTCTCTTGACATAGAGGCAAGCAAGATTGTTATGGCCTTTTTATTCTTATAGTTCTCTTCTTTTTGCTCATTGTTCCATTGACTTCTTGTAAGAGTCACCTTTACACCATCAATTGTAGCTTTAGGTGGTTCCTAACCCTTTAAAACAACATCTCAAAGTTTAATGGGATCACTATCTAAATATAACTCCATCTTGAACTTCCAATGTGGCTAGTCACTACCATCAAAGAAGGGCCGAAGAGATGCAAAGTTAAGAGATTCACTCCCTATGATCTTGAATTCTAGCAATTAAGTACTTAAAACCTAAGCTTTGATACCAATTGTAATTGCCCTATAGAGGGATGAATAGGGCTTTTGAATAATTAAAAGAAAATTAAGAATTTTTAAGCAAGAATTAAAAGGAGATTAGGAGGAAGGATGAATGACACACAAATTTAAGGATTTGATTCATAAATGAATCTATGTCTCCACATAATGTATCACAAGTTAGGATTTTCAATCTCTACACTAATCTTATTCATAAAGATTGAGATTATAAGAGTTTTTAAGGCTCAACTCTAAACCATATAATAATGAGCTTTTACATAAGGCTTAGCTCTAACCGTAAACCCAAGTGTTTTAATGGACAAACACTTAAACCAATTCCTTAAAAAAAACCTCACTTCCCTTATAATCTATCATAATAATTAAATGATGTAGAAGTCCTATCCCGAACACACAACCAACTCTCAAAAATTTTAATGAACAATAAAGGAATTAGGAGAAGAATATTAAAGCTTAATGAATGCTAAGAGAGAAATTCACAATAGCCAAGTATCTCACTCTTCAATGAAGCTCTAGCTATTTTTTATATACTTGAGGATAAAAAATATGGCTATTGGAACCATTTATAGCATCTATAAGCTCTCTTCTTCAACATTTAATGAATTTTAGCTTTTTGCAGTTGAACTGCCACTCACGATCGTGGGGGTTATGTCTAGCTCATGACTATTAAAAAATATGATCGATGAAATCTGAAAGAGTTGTTGGATGTTGCTAGGTGACCCTCATCAGTAACTCATGATCATAACCAATGCTTATGAGCAGTTTAGTCTCTTGAATGCTAAAGAAAGGCTTTAAGGCATCCTGCAAGGGGGCTGCTCATTAGCCCCCTCATGATTTGGAGGGTGGCTCATGAGTAGCTACCTGTAGCTTAAAGAAGTTGCTTTTTTTTAGTCTTTTAGCATCCATTTAACTTAGGGACTTACATAATTTTATATTATTCATCAAATTGCGTATAAATGCCCTTTTAAAGAACATTGCATATCTTCAAAGTTTGAACAAATAACTTGATACTTAAATGAGGACATACATACTTAAATTAAATCATTAGCAATCCAAATTGCTTGTCAAAGTCAAAATTAAGGGTTGATCATGCAAATGGTCAACATAAGATATGAGTATAATAAGATAAAAATAATGGATACACAAACAAATGAGTGAAATAAAGAAATAAGGATCATGATTGAATTTATATTTAGAGTTACTCCAACTTGGAAAAAAATTTGAGGAGTATTCCAAGAAATGTTAATTTAAATATTTAATTGACCATTTATAAGAAGTAAATGCATGACTTAAAGATAAATAGAGGACCTTATTTTTGGGTTAAGTTATATTATTTAAAGGATGATAGTTAACCTAATAATGAAATTGTTAGTAATAAAAAGACAATTACTACATGAAAGATAAATAAAGAACTAGTTAAATTTAAATTAAGGGTGAAATTTATAAAAAAGGGCAAACAATTTTTTAGTGTGAAAAGTGTTAAGCTCAAATGCATATTAGAATAACACATTGAAAGTTTAATAGATGAATATCCATCTAAGGTTAAATTGGTAATGAGTCAATTAACTATGTAAGAAGTAATTTAAGCCTAATATAATACCCTACCATAAATGTTTGTGATGGTAAACAATGAGTATAAATTTAATGAATTTGGCGGATAATAAGAAATATTAAAATTTTGAGGATAATAGTTGATCGATTAATATTTTAGTGATAGATATTATTAAAGTTTAGTGGATATTATTGAATAAGTTATATGTTAATATCAAGTTTAATAAGGTATTTGATTTTTCTCTTTTCAAAAAGATGGCAAGGATTAAAAGAGGAAGGTTAGATAACTAGAGTTAAAGGTCAAGATAAAGATTAAAGTAGAGGCCAAGGTAGAGGTTGTGGTGCCTAAAAAGATGGAACTAATGATGTTACTATTAGAAAATTAGAAAGAAGTATAAGAAGAAGCCTAAGTTGTGCAGGTTAGAGCATTATCCTTAAGGATTTTAGTTATGTATCCTCTATGATAAAAAAACTCATCTAGAAATATTCTTTTAATTAGGAGGCAGAATCTTGCAAAATTAATTATAATAATATATGTATAAACTCAGCAGATTTTATTTTTTGAATTTTAAAGAGACTGTAATTAACAACATAATAATGCAATTCAAAATAGTGCATCTGTAAGACATTATGGTAGAATGTAACTAAAAAAATAGAGTCTACATAAAAGGTTTGAAATTTAAAGTTCGTAGTTTAAAACTTAAATTTGTAATAGTAAAAATGAAGTGGTAAAAATTGGTCTTGGTTCGGGCTTTGTGTACATCTCATATAGAGGGCTGTGGGGTGGAAATCCACCCATTTTCACTAAAAATGGGCTATTGGTCCATTTCTCATTCACATAAGACTTCCTCCCATCTTTAGCCCTTTACAAGCCCAATAACTTGAATATATTAATAAACAATAAAACTAGTTTATATCTTAGCAATGAAGGACACTGTTGAAATTTTCACAATAATTTCCCATATATTTCAAAAGGAAGAAACTTTCTGAAAATATGAAAAAAAAATTTTATTGAGTGTAATTATAGGTGTATATGTTTCAAATTGGTTTCTTTAGGACTATAAACCAATTCTAGAAAAAGAAGACATATTTTATAGAAATGTTGGTGAAGCTTGTTGCTTATATGAACCAAAAATTCTATTTGTAAACATTGGTCTTATTTTTCACATTACACCCCTATAATTTTGCAATTAATGCTATTTTGCTCTAATTGGCCATGCTCACCATGGTTATTCATGAATGCTTTAGAGATTATGTCACAATCTCATAGAAGTGGCCTTATTCCATATCCATATTGCATTGATATATACCACTCTTAGGAGACATAAAATCATTAATAGCATAAACTCTTACTCTCAAGTAATGTAAACTAGCTCTTTATCACATCATAGGAATGATCATTATTTTAGTGCTAGCAAAAATAGTATTGACTTGTTATTACCCATATGAACCTTATTCATAGGATCTTCAATCACTAAGGTTGGGTTACTATCACTACAATCCTCAAATTTGTTCAAGTTCTATTCCCCTAGATGTTTCATAAATTAGTTTTCTTAGTAGTTTAGTTAAAGGATTGGCCAAATTAACTTCTGACTTTACATAGTCAATTGATATTGTTCCATCTTTCAGTAGCTGCTTAACCACTTCATATCTTAATCAAATGTGTCTACTTTTACCATTGAAAGCTTTATTCTTTACAATGGCTATTGTTGCTTAACAATCACAATGTATAGACACTGGACGTGTTGGTTTCATACCTAATGGAATTTCTAATAGAAAATTCCTTATCCACTCAACTTCACTACTAGTTGACTCTAAAGCTACAAACTCTAATTCCATGGTAAATCTAGCAATAATGGTCTATTTTGCTAATTTCCAAGCTATAACACCTCCATCGATAGTGAATACATATCCACTAATGGATTTTGTCTTATATAAATTTAAGATCTAGTTAGCATCATTGTAACCTTCTAATCTATTAGGAAATCCACTGTACCTCTTAAATATTTCAGTAGTCTAATTATTGCATTCTAACGATCACGATTAGGATTATGAGTATATCTACTTAATCTACACACATCATATGCTATATTAGGACTAGAAAAGTTCATTAAATGCATCAAACTCCTAATTATCTATGCATATTCAAATTGAGAAACTAAGTCACCTCAATTTTTCTTTAATTGAGTATTAGATCATAGGTTTTATGTCAAAATAACCGAAGTTCTTAAGAAGTTTTTCAATATAATGATTTTATGAGAATATTATACCATTATCTCTCCTTGTAATTTTAACACCTAGAGTGACATTAGCTTCCCCTATGTCTTTCATATCAAATTGCAAAGCTAGAAAACTCTTGATACTATGTACAAAATCAAGGCTTATGCTAAATATAAGCATGTCATCCCCAAAAAGAGCTATGATCAAGCATTCACCATCAACAATTTTTGTATACATACATTTATCCACTTGAATAGATGATGTAATGAACACCCCACCCTGACATCTTCCTATAATAAATCCCATCTATATGAAGGATGATAGATTATATTTATCAAAATAATACAATATCATGCTCCAATAACCCTCTCTAGTCGAAAAAACTCATAAGTCTACTCTAAAGATGTACACCAGCCATAAGCATATAAACTGCCATAGCATCATAATCGTCTCCTCAATAGTGTAACCAAAATAAATCAACAGTGTCATGGCTTATAATGTGTTGGCAGGTGTTTGACCAAGAAGACAAAAAAGGGGTCATAATGTTAGGTTTCGTGATACATAATACAATGGAAAATAACACTTTTAACCATAAAACCCATAACCTGGATCCATGTAATTCGACTTAGATTAATTGAGAGGGTTTCCAAACACTCACCAAGATTATCTAATGGCAAGATAGTTGGAAGGAAGAGGGGGGTTCACTCTGCTAACACCCTACCTCAAGCTTTTCATGTCTTTTTATCAAATTAAGGCGTTACCAAAAGATCACACCCTCTACGGTATCCACACGAACAAGATTATCCAAAGCAAAGTAGGTCTACTAGAACCTTTGTTGTCTCACAACATGTTCTCTTTATGTTTTTTTCTTATAAAAAGTATTAAAGGAAGAATGAGAATATAATTTAGAAAACCCTAAAGAAAAAGATGTTTATATATACATGATATCTAGGGTTTCTCTTACCAAAACAGTTTTAGTAAGATTAAACTTCCTTTTTTACTTTGATTCTAATTCCATATTAAATCATTTCCTATTTATTTAGATAATTCTTACCTTAAATAAATTAGGAAATAAATAAATACTAATATAAATAAATATTTATTTATTTATTTACTTATTTATTTAATCTTACATAGAGATAAATATTAGCTTATTAACCTAAATATGCTTTACGCTTGTTCTAAGTGTGACCCTGTAGGTTCACAAAACATTGATAATGGGCCTAAAATTCCTATTTTAGTCCACAAGTCATAATTGGTCTCTAGCAAGATATTATGACTACCCAAGTTGTGTGAAGGCTAATCATTCGACATAATCTAATACATAGCTTGTACTATAGTCCTTTTATCACATGATATCTTGATTGAACATAAGACATAGATTATGTCATCATTATATTATTCAATCATATTGTTTCTTGATCCTAAGTACACTGACACTAATAACTCTTTATCATTCTAGCATGGCCATGCATTTCTTTTCAATCTAACTCATTGAGAGGCCTAACAGATATCTTCTTAAAATAACTGAGGGACAAATTCCATCTTAACCACTCACATTTCTCACATAACTCATTCTATATCCAATCACAACCTTTTTTACCATTTGATTAAAGTATGGTGTAGGGATGTGTCAAAATATAAAACTTATCATATAGGAAACCATAGTGATCTCAGGTTAGAGGACTCAAACAATACTATTATGATGAGAATTACCTATGATAATAATCCATGTGGTATTCTTATAGGGGTCAATCTAGTACATCATTTCCTTAAATATGTACCTATGAGTTAGACTTAATATCTCATATTCATGATAAGTAAAACTTAATCATCAATCAACCTCATTTTAGTCTTTATTCATTGTTACTCCCACAATAATAATCGATTAAGGATATTTATATTAGAATTCAAGTATCACCTAAGAGTTTTACTATTAAGTCACATACTTAATGATCTTAGTAGAATTAACTAATCAAGGATAATACTAGAATTAGCTAATAATAATTAAAAAAAAACCTTTTTTATTATTAAAATAGAAATATGACAATGTCAAAGTAAGGCCATTACATCATTGGCATAGTGCATATCACTTATAATCTCCTACTTGGACTAGGCCCAATCAACATTGTATCTCATACCCATTGACCTAGTATCACTCTCATGCTTGGCATGTGGAAGAGGCTTAGTTAGTGGATTAGCAACATTGTCATATGTTGGTACTTTGCATATCTTCACATCTCCTATCTCAATGATCTCTTTAATGAGATGATAACGCTTGAGTATATGTTTGGATTGTTGATGTGATCTGGACTCTTTAGCCTATGTTATGGCTCCATTGTTATCATAATACAAGTCCATTGGATTTGATATACCACAAACAACTCCTAATCCATTTATGAAATTTTTAATCTAAACAACTTCCTTGGTTGCCTTCGAGGAAGCTATGTACTCATATTTTATTGTAGAATCGACAATGGTGTCTTGCTTTGAACATCTCTAGCTCACTGTACCTCCATTTAAACAAAACACATAACTTGACTGTAATTGCAAGTCATCTTTGTTAGATTGGAAGCTAGCATTTGTGTAACCATTTACAACTAGCTCATCTTCTTACCCACCATACAGTAAAAATGCATCCCTAGTCCTTCTCAAGTACTTAAGAATATTCTTCACTGCTATCCAGTGACTTTCACCTAGGTCTGACTAGTATCTACTCATTATGCTCAAAAGATATGAGACATCTGGTCAAGTGCATAACATGGCATACATGATGGATCTAATAGTAGAAGCATATGAAATTTTACTCATGTGGTCTCACTCATCTTATATCATTGGACACTAATTCTTGCTAAGACTAATGCCATGGGACATTAGTAAGAATCCTCTTTTAGAGTTTTACATACTAAATCAATTCAGTAACTTGTCAATGTAAGTGCTCTGACTTAGGCCAATAAGCCTTTTAGATCTATCTCTATAGATCTTGATGCCTAAAATATAGGCGGCTTCACCGAAGTCTTTCATTGATAAAAAATTCCCTAACCAGGATTTAACATTTGGTAGAGTAGGAATATCATTTCCAATGAGTAATATGTCATTAACATATAGCACTAGAAAAACTATTGCGCTCCCACTAACCTTCTTATAAACACAAGGTTCATCTTCAATCTTGATGAATCAAAACTCTTTGATTGCTTCATCAAAATAAATATTCCAACTTTGAGAAGCTTGCTTCAATCCATAAATGGATCTTTAAAGATTGTAAACCTTTCCAAAATTCTCAAGATTAACAAAACCCTTTGGTTGTGTTATATACACATCCTCAATTAGCTTTCCATTATGGAAAGTTATTTTGACAACCATTTGCCATATCTCATAATCATAGTATGCAGTTATGGAAAGGAGAATTTGAATAGACTTAAGCATAGAAATTGGTGAAAAAGTTTCATCATAGTCTATACCATGTGTTTGCTTGAAACCCTTTGTAACCAGTCTTACTTTAAAGGTATGCACATTGCCATCCATGACAATTTTCATTTTGAAAACCCATTTGCACTCAATAGTTTTTAAACCTTAATGTGGATCATTCAAAGTTCATACTTGATTATCATACATGGATTGCATTTTTGATTTCATGGCCTCTAATTATTTCTCAGAGTCTATGTCACGACCCAAATCAGGAGTCATGACTGGCGCTAGGGAACAAGAATTCTATCGAATCTGGAACTCGTAGCAAACCTTAAAAATAAAAAGCATGCAATAAATAAATAAAATACAATAGAATTAAAATCTTAAATCGATATAAAATAAATATTCAATGTCATATCATAAAATAAAATATTTGTGTACAATATTCAGAGATAGGTCTCTAACATAAACAACATTCTATAGATATAAACTACAACTACTACAACATTTTTCTAGAATATAGTAGAAGTCAAGTAAGTGATTTACATAAACTAGCTAGGGCTAAAGAAGTTCGGTGTATGGGCCTACTACTGAGGTCTAAGGAAGAAGAATTTGTTGTAAAATAAACAACTGAGGGGAGTCAGACCTCATTGAATTAATTATTATATTATATATACATGCACCTCCTAATGTCATATGCAATCAAGCATCAATATATATATAAATATGTACAGGCATTTCACACAGATGCTAAAATCACTTTTATGTATAATAAATGCTGAAAAACATTTATTTGGATGAAGGATCAAATAGAACCCTAATTATATGCAACCTCAACCAAAAATATCTCTCTAGCCATACAAGCTCACTTAATTCCAAATTAATTCTCTCATTCCATTTTGGATAGTAGATTGGCCTCGAGCAACTAAGTCAATCGAGCTTTAGCAGTCTCACTGTCAGTGTGACTGGCCCTAAGACACTAGGTCAACCGAGCTCTTGCAATCACACTACTCAATCACATTAATCCCAAATAATCAATCAATCAAATAAAAGTCACCTCAAGTGATTTAATAACTCATCCCTAAAATTTGTCGCATCGATACATACACGGTCCTAATGTTGCCCACTATGTAACACGTTCTATTGATATCCTTCAAATAAAATTGAATATACATATGGAAAATAAATAATGCATATTTAAACATAAATAACATTCATACCAACAAAATAAACCATATATATACCGAAAATATACTAAATATATTTCAAGTATATATATGCTACATATAACCAATTTCAACCATAAATATACTGAATATAAACCATTAATATACCAAAAATATTCTAAGTGTATAATGAAAATATAACAAGCATATATATTGAAATATACCAAAAATATACTGAAAATATACCTAACATATACTAAAACATTTAATAAAATAATTCATGTATAAATACATATTAAAAATATAAATACTCAATATCATGCATCCTATATGCAATGTATATATAAAATAATAATACACAATTCTCTGCTCCTTGAGACTGGCTTGACGGGCCCGATGCAATAGGCATCGGTCTCGACACAACTAGAAAATAAATAATAGTAACAATTAGAATAAATTCTTAACTTATATTTCTAAAAGAGACTCGATCTAGGAATACAAAGACTCAGACAAATATGGAAATTCATAATCAACCCGACGTTATGTTTTACGAGAATTCTACTAAAAATTTAGCAGAACCTCCTCTGTAAAACGGACATCTCTTTACTAAAAAGTAGAGCTGATCTTGCAAGAAAAATGCACTTCTAACAAATATTGCACAATATCTTAGGTTGGGACCCCGAACTACACAATTCCCATCCGAGGTTTACAAATTCACCTAAAATACAAATAAAATCATAAATATATTAAAAATCAATAAATTCCATAAATATCCTCAAAATATCAAAATATAATATATTTAAATAATAAAACACCCAATACAATTATTTTCACAATAATTAAATAAAAATCTCAAATAATAATATAATATTAATAAAAATCCAATTTTTCAATAATTCAACTTAAAATAGTAAAAATTCACTTTTATATATTCAAATAGCTTAAATAGCTTAAATATATATTAAAAGTAATTAAAAACCCATTTAATCACCAAAATAGTAAATAATTTATTATTTGAATATAATTTTCAAAAATTAGTATTAATTAGTTAAAAATAGTAAATAATTTATAAAAAAAATCATTTTAATACCCTATATAATTCCAAAATCTTCTAAAAAATATTATTTAACTATAATTTTCACAAAATTACACAATTAACTCAACAATACAAAATTTACATAATATAACTAATATTCTAAAAAATTATATAAATTCACGAAAGATTATTTTGATAATTCTAAAATTATTAAATCACATTACAAACACAAATTCAACTAAATTTTCAATAAAAATAATTAATTAATATAATTATCAAAAATTCAATATTTATTATTAAAATAATAAAAAATTAACCAAAATTCAAATTAATTCAAAAAAATTCACAAAAAATATATTTAAGAAGCTTAAGCTACAACAAATAATATTTGTGAAGCAATTTTGCATGAATCAAACATATTCAAGCTCAAAAAAAATCAAAAACCCTAAATCACATAAACTAAAAATTGAAAATATCTACAAATCTAATGGATTTGAGCTCAAACAAAGCTTGAAAATGAACTCACCAGTGGAAAACCATTCAAAAGAGTCTGGTTGGAGGCCTTGAGGTAGCTGGAAGCTCATCGGTGTAAGGAAGCTCAAGTTTTGGCCTCTCTCTCTCTCTCTCTCCAGCGATGCAGTGGCTTTCCGGTGGCTCTACTGGCGGCTAGCGACATCTGGAAGAAGCTAGAGATGGTGGTGGTGATCAGTAGCAGTTAGACGACTCCGATGTGGGCTATGATAGGAGTGACCGAGAGAGAAGAAGAAGAAAAAAAAAGAAGAAAAAAGAAGAGAGATAGAAGAGTTGACTCGATCCAATTTTTTGACTTCTCTATATTTTTAAATTAATTATGAAATTACCATATTGCCCTCCATCAAATTTAATAATAATAATAATAATAATAATAATAATAATAATAATAACAACAACAACAATAACAATGATAATAATAACAATGTTAACAATAATAATAATAATAATAATAATAATAGTAATAAAATATGTAAATAATATTAACAATTAACGATAATAATATACAAATAAAATTTAAAATTATTAACATTACATATCTCAAAGTAATATCATTTAATTTAAAATACCAGATCTTTATAGTCAAGATTTTCCATGGCCTCTTAATAGGTTGTGGGCTCACTTTGATCCATAATCATTACATCGTTATTATCTATTATGAGAAATCCATATCTATCAGGATTATAAAGTGTCCTACCAAACCTTTTAGAACCTTATGGTATTAGTGTAGATTCAACATTTACTTGTTGATCCAGTCGAGGCTCCATATGTGGTATAATGCTATTCTATAGTTCTTGACAAGTTGTACCTTACTCCCACTAGTTCCTTTGGAAATATATTCTCTTTCCAAAAAGACACCATCCTAAGCAACAATCACTTTATTCTTAGAAGCATTATAAAAGTAATATCCTTTAGTTTCTTTAGGATATCCCACAAAAAGGCACTTGTCTAATTTGAGTGCTAATTTATCAAATTTAATGCTTCTTATAAGCCTCATATCCCCAAATCTTAAGAAAAGATAAACTAGGAGTTTTCCTATTCCATATGTCATATGGTGTCTTTTCAATTGCCTTTGACATAACTTTATTCAAAAGGAATGCAACAATTTCTAGAGCATAACTCCAAAAGGAGGTTGGAAGATCTAACTAACTCATCATAGATCAAAACATATATAATAAAGTTTGATTTTTCTGTTTAGATACACCATTCCATTATGGTGTTCCTAGTGGAGACAAGTATGAAACTATTCCATAATCTATAAGATGATCAATAAATTCTTGGCTTAAATATTCATCACCTCAATCAGATCTTAGTGCTTTAATATTCTTACCAAGTTGATTTTGTACTTCATTTTTGAAAATGTTAAAAATTTCAAAAGATTTAGATTTGTGCTTTATTAAATAGATATAACCATATCTACTGAAATCATCTGTGAAAGTAATGAAGTATTAATAACTGCCTTTACCAGTTGAACTTAATGGACCATATACATCAAAATGTATAAGGCCCAATAAGTCATTAGCCCTCTCACTATGTCTAGTAAAGGGTGATTTAGTCATTTTTTTCCAAAAAACAAGATTTACATGTTTTAAATGACTTTAAAAGTCCATGTCGGTAGAGCTTTGATATGCATTTCTCATTTATATGGCCTAAATGACAATGGCAAAGATAGGTTGAGTTTAAATCATTAGATTTAAATTTCTTTTTATCAATGTTATAGATGGACTTTTTATTAGTGTCTTCAATGTCTAAAACATAAAGACCATGATTTCATGAAACATATCCATAGAAAACATTATCATGATAACTAGAGCATTTATTATTCCTAATAATAAATTTGAAACCATTCTTGTCCAAACAAGAAATAGAAATGATTTTCCTACTCATAGTAGGTATATAATAACAATACTCCGAACTTAAAACAAGTCCACTAGGAAAAGTTAATTCATAAGTTCCTACAGCTAATGCAGTAACTCTTGCTCTATTTCCAACTCCTAGGTCAACTTTGCCTTTTGCTAAGATTTTACTCTATTTTAGACCCTGCACATAAGTATAAATGTGAGATCCAGAACCGGTATCTAATACCCAAAAATCAGAAGTAGATAACTTGACTTCTATGATATGAATACTTGGAAAGGTAGTCACACTACCCTTATTCTTCTTCAGATCATCCATAAAGAACTTTTAATTTCTTTTCCAATGGCTCGACTCATTGCAGAAAAAGCATATTAATTTTGCCTTTGCCCTTTCCCATCCTTTTTATAACTTTCCCTTTATTAACCATTAGAACATCCTTGGTAGTCTTAATGTTCTTCTCAGTAGTCTTAAGTATCCAATGCAATTTAAAAATAGTGTCATGCTATGTAGTTATAGTTCATAATAAAACCATCATATGTTTCTGGCAAAGACTAGAAAATAATATTGATGGCTAATTTTTGCTCAATCTTAAGACCAAGTCTATCCAAATCTTAAAGATGACCTTTCATCTTAAGAACATGAGGACCCACGGAGCTGCTAGTAATCAACTTGTAAGAAAGCAATGCTTTTATGGTGCTAAACCTTTCAATTCTAGCTTTCTCTTAGAACATTTCCTTGAGATGGCCTATCATGGTATAAGTGTCCATTTCCATAAATTGCTTTTGTATTTTTGATTCCATGAATCCAAACATAAGGCAAGTGACATCAACATGGTCATTAAGATGCTTACTATGAGCATCCTTTTGAGCTCTAGGAGCATTAGCAACTGGTTTATTTGGGATAGGTTGATCAAGAATATATTCTTTTCTTTCTTACTTAAGAACAATTCTTATATTTTTATACCAGCCATGGAAGTTAGTCCCATTAAGCTTACCCTTCTTAAGGATTGATCACAATGACAAATTAGATGTGGTGTTTGATGCCATTATCTACAACAAATATATATGTAGTGCATTCAATATTTTATCAAGTTATTTTAATGAGGCATAATTATAAATCCCATAAAAATTTATTCAAATTAATAACCCTCAAGTTAACTTATAAATTTTAGTGGGCTAAGATCCATATTTCACCATACTCTAAGTGAGGTTTGGCTCATTGCCAAAAGATATGGTTATTTAGGTAGGTAACTATTACAAATTAAATCTCATGTAACTCTTGGAAGGGTATGGGATTTGACATCATATGTCCTAGCTAAAAATCCCATCTAATGCCTTAGGTCCAAAACCCTTTTATTGACCTAGGTAAGTCAAAGCATAACAAACGTTTGGAAATCACTCTTTTCCAACTTGCCTTCCTCAGATGATTTAATACACCCTACTATGGTAGACCCATATATAATAATCTAAGGCTTGACAAGTGTTTGAGTATATGTGAGGCGTCATGGTGACTTAATATTGAATAAGGGCTCCCATTTGTTTTACCTTATTTGGATATTATAATGTTGTAGACATACATCACATGTATAGCATCTCATACATAACATAATAATAAAGGAAGAAAGTAAACGTGACATAGCATGGCCTAAATCTATATTAATCTTCATAAGCCAATATGAAGATCAATGGTCAATCCTAGGTAATAAGACTTCCTCCATTCTGAGCCTTTCACCTTGGATTTCCACTATGAGTTTTGACCTTAGATCTCCATCCTTGGCCTCCTTTCGTGTCTCAATGTTGAGTCTTCATTTACATTACATTACAAGCTGTAATCTATGCTACTATATTGCTACTTAATAAAATAAAATTACAACAAATGAAAAATGACTCATAGGCTGTATTTAATAAATTACAACCCCTAAAAATGAATAACAAAAATCTAATCACATTAGTCTTAAGGGCCATGCCATGCACCATGCATTTCTACACTAAATAAATAGAGTATAATATATTACTTTTTATTAAAATTAATTATTATAATGAGAATGAGTTATGTGGCGAATCCACTCAGCAGTCCCGCTATGTGGTTAGTAGGTAAGGGTCAAGGGGCAACACTCCTTGTTGGGGTATAAGGGCAGCACCCCTAAAAAGGTAAATGATTTACCAAAACTCTTTGAATGAGTAGTTGCCAAAACCTTAAACCCTTGTAATCATATTACATTAAATCTATATGTTCATAACATGTCAATTTTGTTCAATACTTGAACAAGAATGCCATTAGGCTTTCCATCTGCACTTTGCAGATTTGCAGTCATGCATGGCCATGCGC
Source organism: Mallotus nudiflorus (assembly GCA_947683625.1). Lineage (NCBI taxonomy): Eukaryota > Viridiplantae > Streptophyta > Magnoliopsida > Malpighiales > Euphorbiaceae > Mallotus > Mallotus nudiflorus. The sequence goes on along the minus strand of CANTUR010000377.1, from coordinate 58,588 downwards.
TTTAATGTGCATGGCTGTGTGCCCTGTATTTTGCAAAAATTACTCATATGCATGGTGTGTAGCATAATTTTGCCTTTGAAAACAACATGTATTTGCCAAAAATTCAAATTACAAATAGTATTTAATTGTATTAAACAACCATAGACATTAATCCAATTAATGTACATTATTTTTTATATGGATTCTTTAAATCATCACATAAAAACAATAAAAAGAAATTTTGAAAACACTTTTCAAAATGAAATATATCACATATATTTCAAAACTTATTTTTCAATTCTCATGTATATATCACATTTATCAAAAATCAATTTAATTGAATTACAAGTGGCTCTGATACCACTATTGGGTTTAGTGATACATAATGCAACAAAAAGCAAAAATTTCAACCGCAAAACCCATAACCTGGATCCATGTAATTTGACTTAGATTAATTGAGAGGGTTTTTAAATACTCACTGAGATGATCTAATGGCAAGATAGTTGGAAGGAAGAGAGGGGGTTCACTCTGGTGACACACTAACTCGATTTTTCATGTCATCTTATCGAATTAAGACATCACTAAAAGATCATGAGCTCTACATTATCTCAGAATAAGATGATCCAAAGCAATGTAGGTCTACTAGAACCTTTATTGTCTCACAACACATTTTCTCTCTATGTGTTTTTCTCACAAGAAGTAGTAGAGGAATAATGATAATATCATTTAGCAAACCCTAGAGAAAGAGATGTCTATATATACATCATATCTAGGGTTTCTCTTACCAAAACAGTTTTGGTATGTTTAAACTTCCTTTTCTGCTATGATTCTAATTCCAAATTAGAATCATTTCTTATTTATTTAGATAACTCTTACCTTAAATAAATTAGGAAATAAATAAATACTAACATATATATATATATATATATATATATATATATATATATATATATATATATATATATATATATATATATATATATATATATATATATATATATATATATATATATATATATATACTTATCTATTTAATCTTACATTGAGATAATTCTTGGGCTTATTAACCCAAATTTGCTTTGGGCCTTTTCTAAGTGTGTGACCCTGTCCCATAATGTTGGTAGTGGACCTAAAATTCCTATTTTAGCCCACAATTCATAATTGGTCTCTAGCAAGACATTATGACTACCCAAGTTGTGTGAACGCCGATAATTCGACATAACCTAATACATAGCTTGTGCTATAGTCCTTTTATCACATGATATCTTGATTGAACATAAGGCATGAATTATGTCATCCTTATATTGTTTAATCATATTATTTCTCAGTCCTAATTAGACTGACACTGATAACTCTTTATCATTCTAGTATGGTCATGCATTTCTCTTCAATCTAACTCATCAAGGGGCCTAACAAATATCTTCTCAAAATAACTGAGGGATAAATTCCATCTTAACCATTCACATTCCTCACAGAACTCATTCTATATCCAATCATAACTTATTTTACCATCCAGTTAAAGTATGGTGTATGGATGTGTCAAAATACAGAACTTATCATCCAGGAACCATGGTGATCTCAAGTCAAAGGACTCAAATAATACTTCTGTGATGAGAATTACCTATGATAATACTCCATGTGGTATTCTCATTGTGGGTTGATCCAGTACATCATTTCCCTAAATATGTACATATGAGTTTGACTTAATATCTTATATTCAAGATTAGTAAAAACTTAATCATCAGGTAACCTCATACTAGTCTTTATTCATTGTTATTCCCATAACAACAATCGACTAGGGATATTTATATTAGAATTTAAGTATTAGCTAAGAGTTTTATTATCAAGTCATGTACTTGATGATCTTAGTAGAATTAACAAATCAAGGATAATAATAGAATTAACCAGTAATAATAAAAATGCCTCTTTATTATTAAAATAGAAATATGATGATGTTAAAGTATGGCCATTACATAATTGGCCTAGGGCATATCACTAACACATAGTCCACGTAAGCTACTTCAAACCCAGGTCAATGAGACCTAAAATCCTTGAATCTGTCATGTAAAACACTCGCACAATTGTGCACATCTCCTCTATATACTCCTTACAAACAATGGGCATGTGTACATTAAAACCCATTAGCTCAACAACTAGTCAGATAGTAAACTCAGTATCATGGTCGTGAACTATAGCATACTTAACCAACGTCTCCACCTTGGTAACCTTAAATACCATAGTAGTGCATTAAATTGCCATAATGTCTACTCTAGTCATACAGATATAACCTTACACTGAAAATGAATAAAGAAAAGAGTGGGAGTAATTTCATAAGGAAATTTCTTAGTGAGTGACTAAAAAAGCAATATAAATAGGGAACACAATACTTAATACAAACAGTAATATATGCACAGAGTATTATTTCAAGATGCATAAAAACCTCGTATACTAACAATTGTTATTAATTCTAAAATCACAGTTCAATTATTATTTGAATATTCTATTTATAATTGCTTTCACTATTTTGTTACTCATTTTATGTGAAATTAATTATTTCTCATAATAATAATTTTAAAATTTAGAACATAATGTTTTACTTTCAATTTTATTTAAAATTTATAAATTGGCCTCTCACAAGAAAAACACAAGTATTAACACACATTTTCATCTTAAAACAACCTATGGATTATATTGCTAGTCTAGCTCTCTCAAAGTGCTACAACCTATAACTTTTTCTTAGAGCATTTTCATTTATTACTCTTTCTCAAAGTGCTACAACCTATAATCCTTTTTAGAGCGCTTTCATTTATTACTCTTTCTCAGAGCATAATTATTTATAGAATTAGTATTCATACTTGTAACCACATAAATTTTGTCCAAAGGCATTTGAATTTATGTGTTGCACCAAAGTTATTAATAGTTGGTCAATGTTGAAACTTAACTCATGATAGATCTCACATAAAGACAACTATATATGCACATACATTAAAACATGACTCTTCTTAACACCTCGATAAATATGGATACAATAGTGTGGACACTATTAGTTTGATTGGCACACAATGAAAGTCCAATGATGAGAAAGTTCAAGTTTTGAATGCAAAGGGAGCTCGAGGCTTCTCTAAAATTGACTCTGAAAGCCCAAACACTAAGCCAAGCCCATAAAAAATATGTCTACGAACAAACACTAGGCCAAAGCCCAAGCCTATCGCCTCTTAACCCACAGGCCTTGACCTAGCCAAGGTGAAGAGGTGATCACCTCAGCGAAGAGGCATCGCCTCTTTACCCCAGGTATCGAAGAGGTAGCGCCTCATCACACCCATTATCTGCATCATTAAATGCCATTAATGATAGTAGTTGGAAGTCCACTTATTGAGATTTGGTCATTTTTGGATGTAAAAGAAAAAGGAAAAAGGCAAAGAAGAGCCTAGGGAATGAAAAAGGGCAATGAGGATAGGGTGAGAATGGGTTTTTGGGAATTTGAAAAGGGAAATAAGAGAGGCTTTAAAAGGGAATGTGGAGAAACAAAGAGGGGAGGTTGGCTGAGTTATTAGAAAAATGCCTAAAAAAATAGAGAGAAAAAAGAGAAAGGAAAAGAAAAATAAAGAAAGGAAGAAGAAAGAAGAGACATTGAAGCTTAAAGGACTTGATTCTTGAGAAGAAGAGGGAGCCTTCTTTGCATTTAAGGCCACCCCTCCATCAACCAAGCTCTGAGGGCTCGATTAGGAGCATAAACTCGTCTAAGACAGTGAGTCCCCTCATTTCTAAGTTTTAAACTCTTTACCTTCATTATAAGCCTTGATCAATTGCTTTTTTTTTATGTTTTCTTGAATCATATTACTTATTTTAAGTTATAGAGAAGCATGGTTACATGACATATTGAATATTGATTGGTAATACTTGTATTGTGTCTATTTCTCATTCACGTGCTTGATTATCACATTTCTTGGGATTTAAGAAATGTAGAGTGTTCTTGCTTCTATTGAAGAGGTGATGTCTCTTCATAGAGGTGTCACCCCTTCATGTTGAGGTGATAGAGGCATTGCCTCCTGGTTAGAGGCGACGCCTCTTTGAAAAGGTGTCACCTCTTTGACAAAGTCATGTCTGATTATGTCGTGATTTTCTGTCCGTATTTTGCATGTTTGGCATGATTTTCGTGTTTAATTAGTGATATTTCTTAAGATTATGCATGATTCCCATATTGATCAATATTTTTTCTATGTTATTTTTTTTGTTTTGTGTTATTTAATAAATCATTTTATGAGTTTATGTTCATTTATTTTTGTGAATATTATGTGTTGATGATTTGTAAATATTATTATTGCTATCGTATGGAATTAACTTGTATGTGTTGTAGGAACCATTTGGTGATTTTTAATCACTAGATATTTGCTTTATTTATTTTTTTGAGTATTAATTTGTATAATTAATTAGTTTATTTTTGGTTTATATATGATTTATTTTTAGTATTTTTATCTTTATTTGCACCAAAAAGTTGTAATCCTTAATCCCTTTCCCCTTTTATTTAGAATGAATGATTGTAAATTATTTTTATTTGTTTTATTTATTTGTCTATGATTGAATGTTGGGGATATAAGCCTAAAATGGGACTAATGTGCAAACTCGGAATAAAATATGAAATTGGAAACCAATCGCAATTTGAATGCCAATAAGGAAATAAATTAATAATCAAAGGTAATAAAATACAAAACACACACAGAGGCTTACTGTAAGGTTGGGTGGGCATTCCAAAAGCCCATACCCAGTTTTTAAACCCAATATCTGATGACGGCTTCTGGGAACCTCCGTGGAATCCAATTGCTATCTAGTGTGTCCCGGCTTTCATCCGGGTGGCGACCGCATCTCCATTTTAGGCCCCAAGCCCACTATGTATTTCCTAATGAGCCCTGAGCACACAATGTCGTGGTTGCCAACACTTAGGTGTGCGACCAAAACTACTGCCTACAATGGTGACTCCACTAGGGATAGAGAAACTAATTCCAAGTGTTTTGTAATTTATCATCTTTGATTATTTCTTTATTTCCTTCACAAATTTTTCATTCACTACACATTTCGACATGATGCACTCTAAGTCCTAAATAAATTGACAATAATCTTTGCTTTGCTACCTGTGTTTCATTCAAACTTGGTGGTGAGGTATTTTTTTATTGTCACTCATAGCGCATACCTATCCATGTTTCATGGACCCTTGAGTAGGGAGACTTAATGGATGTATATAGCTGTTGGAGTCGAAGCTTATTACCCAAGACTAAGCTCATGTAAATAACCTAGTAATTTCCACTAGGATTTTTTCTAAATGCATGTGGTTTATGCCATATGGTAATCCTTTAAATAAGGCCTAAGCCCATTACAAAATAATCCTTGACAAGATGAGCCTTTCATGCCTATTATTAGTCCATTTCAAAGGGATATTGACAAGGTGGGCTTTTGATATCATTCTTGGCCCATTTAAAATGGACTTTGGAATTATTTAGAGGAATTACCAATTGATTGTATCAGCTTGAGAGCTATCTTGTATTCATCAATTTTGTTATCCTCTGTTGATAATCAAAACCCAGAACAAAAATCCTAGGATAAGGAACTCGCCTTTGAACACATGTGTGGGAAAAATAAGGGTGGAGATATTGTTAGAGAGCTTTTTATTTTGTCCTTTGATATGTGCATATATGTTTTGTTTTCCTTCTTACCAGTAGGCTTGCATTTCATGCATACATGCCATGCATGTTTCTGACCCTCAATGGTTGCAGATATAGATCTATAGCAGTTTGCCAGTTGGAAGCAATCTGACACAGGCTGTCTGGTTAGAATCTGTAGAGGGATCAAGATGGCAGAATTTGATGCTAAAGCCTTCAAGGAAAAGTTGAAAGCTGAAATGGTCGAACAAACGAGGGCAATCATGAGAGAAATTATGGGGAAATGATGGGTACAACTAGAGGGGAAATGCCAGCACCACAACCACCAGCACCTCAAACCTAACCTTTTGATGTAGATGTCGAGGTTCTTGAAAGGCAAGAGGTAGAAGATGTTCAATAGACAGTATTGGCAAAGCCTATTATTCATTAGAAAGAAGATATCTAGGGAAATATGGAGAAGCTATATTGGGCTAAAGACCTTGCCAAGTCTATGGCTAAAATACAACTAATGATGAAGGAAAAAGGGATCGATGCCCCAATGAACTATTCCAAGTTGAGCCTGGATAAGGATGATGATCCCCTACCATGGAAATTCAAGTTTCCTGACATGAAGAAGTTCATTGGCACAGAGGACCCCCACCTCCATTTAAAGTAGTATGTGACCCACATAAAGACAACTAAACTGACTAAAGCATAGATTGTGAGGCAATTCCCATTGTCTTTGGAAGGAGCACCCATCATATGGTATTATGCACTAGAACCCCATGTTCAAGTTGATTGGGAGGAAATATGTGTTGCATTTATCAAGAAATATAGTCTCAATATTCAGATGGAGGCTTCTTTGAGAGACTTGTAGAATCTGAAGTATAAATTTAATAAATCTTTTGCAGATTATTTGATCAGGTGGAGAGCTAAGTTAGCACAAATGAAGCAACGACCCGTAGAATCTGATCAGCTAGTAATAACTATGGAAGGGTGTGTACTCCCTCTCTCCAAGAAACTGAGGGATTTAGGGATTCAAAACTTTGAGGAGTTATACCACCATGAAATAGTGCACTGACACGTCTTCATCGGCATTATTTTTCAATTGGAAGATCAAGAACTAACTATTGAGACTTTGGACTATCTGGACACATACTTCATGAAATGGTTCATGCATGTTTGTTACTAGGAGTGAAAGCCATTTTCGGGAGAGAACCAAAAGGGAGTTCAGCTTATATTCCCCAAATGTATAGGTTGGGAGTACAAAAAGAATCAGACCTCGGACAAGAAAAGAAGTTCTTCAGTGGAAGATCTGCAAACAGAGAAGGGTTTGGGTCTGGCAATGCAATCAAGTCAAGCAGTAATATACAGATCAACACAATTAGGCAGTCCTGAAGGTTTTCTAATTTGGGAAGACCCCTCTCCAAAGTCCTGGAAAAGCTGATTGAGAATAACCTTCTACAATCCTTACCTAAATGACCTCCTTTCCCAAATGTCAACCCAAAACCATAATGCAAGTACCACTAGAACATTGGGCATGATACAGAAAGTTGCACTCGCCTAAAACACGAGATTCAAGATTTGATCTATTTAGGCAAAATAATTGACCCAGAAACCAAAAACTAGAAAACCAAATACCAAAAATAACCCTTTATCGAACTATTAAAATGTACCACCACCAAATCCCCGTATCTTGATGATCAATAAGGGCCTAATAGAGGAACAAGTTATTAATTCCTTTATTGATGTCACACCTACCCCATCAAAACCACAACCAAAAAACCTAAATCTGAGGCAGCAGGATGTTAAGTCTCGTGTAAATGTGCTTGATATCTAGAGTTCTGATGATGAAGAGGGAGAAGTAGTTTATCTGTGGAAGAATAATGAGACGAGAGTAGTGAAATCTGTTGAGAAATCGGAGGAGGGGGAGGATGAAGTGAAGAAGGCGAAGGCGGAGAAAGAAGGAAGTAGTTCAAAAGGGGGATCAAATAAAAATGAGAAAGCTGAGGAGATTATTAAGGCCAAAGTGATAAAGAAAACTCTTGCCAGTATTTGGGAGCTGCTTATGAACTCCCATGCCCATTAGCAAGCACTAGTTTTTGCTCTCGATCACAAGAAGATACCTTCAACACACACACTCCAGAGCAAATGGTGAGCTCGCTGACTAGGAGCAATTATGTTCAAAGATGATAACTTACCCTTAAAAGGAAAGGATCATAGCAAAGCCCTATTCATTAAGGCTAAAGTGAAAGGCAAATTGACATGTTATGTCATGGTCGATAATGGGTCAGCCATCAATGTGTGTCCTCTGAATATCCTACCAAAGCTGGGATTGATGGTAGCCAATTTAAAACCCTCTGATGTAGTCATAAAGGCTTATGATGATACGAAAAGGCCAGTGAGGGAACTTTTCGAGCTTTAGTCAAGAATGGACCTATTGAAGTTTGTGTCAACCTTCATATAATAGACATTCCAGTCACCTTTTCTATTCTTCTTGGAAGACCATGGTTCCATCCTTTGGGGGGAGTGTTGTCCATCGTTCATCAAAAGATCAAATTCCATATGAGGGGAGGGTGGTATCTATAATGGCTAAAATAGAGGCTGCAGTTGCTGCATTGAAACTAGCTCCTACTGAGATCCTGAACAGCCCAAGTTTTAAAGTTTGCATGATTTATAAAGATGAGATGAACCCAAAGATTGTCAGTATGATGAAGAGTATGTAGTTTGTGTTAGGGTTTCATGATACAAACGTAGTGGAAAATTAAAATTTTATCATGTTCCCAAACCTGGATCCATGTAATTTGACTACTTGACTAAATCTAGAGTTTCAAGAATTGCACTAAAATGTAGAAGAGGCAAGATTTTCTAGAAGGATGAGAGGAGGTTCACACCGGTGACACCTTACCTCGAGCTTTTTGCTTTGGTTGTTCGAATCAAGATGTCTCCAAAAGGATGCGTCCTTTATAGGTATCCACACGAAACAACCCTTCACAAAATGAATTGGAGTGTGTGCTATCAATTTTCTTTATTGTCTCACAAATCAAGAACAAAAGAAAAACTCTATGTTTGTTTTCTAGGAAGAGAAAAAACCCTTTTTGGAGGGCAGCGAAAAACAACTATATTAAACCTAGAGAATATAACATATTTATAGACTCCAAATTAGGGTTTCACTTACCAAAGACCTTTTTGGTAATTACCATTTATTACATTCTAATTTTGTTTTAAAAAAAAATCAGAAATAATATTTTATTTATTTATTTATGTAAAATAACATTTATCTTAAATAAATAAATAAATAAATGAAACACTTTAATTATTTATTTCCATAGAGTTTATTTTGGGCTTATTAAACACATAATCGTTTTGGGCTTATTCTAAGTGTGTGACCTTGTAGGTTCACATAACATTGGTAGAGGGCCTAAATCTTTATTTAGGCCTACAAGTCATAAGTGCCCTCTAGCAAGACATTATGACTACCCAAGTCATGTAAAGTCAATAATCCGACATAACCTAATTATAGTGAATTTTATCGTCCCTTTATCACATGATATCTTAATTGAACATAAGGCATAGAATGTCATCCTTATATAGTTCAACATTCTGACTTGATTCCAAGTAGATTGAAAATGATAACTCTTTATCAATTCATTTCAGCATGGCCATGCATTTTCCTTCAGTCTATCTCATCAAGGGGCCTATAGATATCTTTCTCATATTAATGAGGGATAAATTCCTTCTAAATCACTCACATTCCTCATATAACTAATTTCATATCCAACAACATCCTATTTAATTGTTCGGTTAAAGACAATGTTAGAATGTGTCAAAACATAAAATAGCTATGTAGATAATCCATGATGATTTTAAGGTCAAAGGACTAAAATAAAATTACTGTGATGAGAAATACTTATAACATTATTCTATGTAGTATTCTCATAGTGGGTCAATCTAGTACATGATCTCTCATCTTGTACCTATGAATTGACTCAATATCTCATATTCATGATTAGTAAAACATAACCATCAGTCAACATCATACTAGCCTTAATACTTTAACATTTATATAATTAATAAATGGCTAGAGATAATTAGAATAGAACTCTTATTTTAATCTAAGGGTTTTACTATCAAGTCACATACTTGATGGCCTTAGTAAGAATTAACCATTCATAAAATCAAATGATAATGAAATACCTCTTTATTAATAAAATAAGAAAGTCAATGCATAATCAAATGATTGCCCTAGTGCATATCACTAACAATCTCCCACTTGCACTAGGCCCAATCAACATCGTATCGAATACCCATGGACCTAGTATGACTCTTATGTTTAGGCTGTGGAAAAGGCTTAGTCAGTGGATCAGCAACATTATCATTTATAGGTACTCTGCATATCTTGACGTGTCCTCTCTCAATGATTTCTCGAATGAGATGATAACGCCTGAGTATGTGTTTGGATCTCTGATGTGATATGGTCTCCTTAGCTTGGGCTATAGCTCCATTATTGTCACAATACAAGTATCACTGGATCTGATATACTAGGAATAACACCTAGTCCAGTTATGAACTTCTTGATCCAAATAGCCTCCTTAATTGCTTCTGAGGCAGCTATGTACTCAGCTTCTGTTGTAGAATCAGTAATAATGTCTTGCTTGGAACTCCTCCAGCTCACTGCACCTCCATTCAAACAAAACACATATCCTGACTGTGATAAAAAATCATCCTTGTCATTTTAGAAGCTGGCATCTGTGTAACCATTTACAACTAGCTCATCTTCCTGACCACCATACAGTAAAAATGCATCCTTAGTTCTTCTCAAGTACTTAAGGATATTTTTAACTGTTGTCCAGTGACTTTCACTTGGGTCTGACTGGTATCTGCTCATTGTGCTTAAGGCATATGAAACATCAGGTTGATTACACAACATTGCATACATGATAGATCCAATAGCAGAAGCATATGGAATCTTACTCATGCAGTCTCACTCATCTTGTGTCATAGGACACAGAGTCTTGCTGAGACTAATGCCATGTGACATTGGCAAGAATCCTCTCTTGGAATCTTGCATACTAAACTTGTTCAATACCTTATTAATATAAGTGCTTTGACTTAGGCCAATAAGCCTTTTAGATCTATCTCTATAGATCTTGATGCCTAATATATAAGTAACTTCACCTAAGTCTTTCATTGAGAAATAATTCCCTAACCATGATTTAACATTTTGTAAAATAGGGATATCATTTCCAATGAGTAGTATGTCATCCACATACAACACTAAAAACACAATAGCACTACCACTAACTTTCTTATATACACAAGGTTCATCATCATTTTTAATGAAGCCAAATTCTTTGACTGCTTCATCAAAACAAAGATTCCAACTCTGAGATGCTTGCTTTAATCCATAAATGGATCTTTGAAGCTTGCATATCTTTCCAAAATTCTCAGGACTGACAAAACCCTCTGGGTGTGTCATGTACACATCCACAAGTAAGTTTCCATTAAGAAATGTTGTTTTAATGTCCATTTTCCATATCTCATAATCATAGTATACAGCTATGGCAAGGAGAATTCGAATAGATTTTAGCATAGCCACTGGTAAAAAAGTTTCATCATAGTCTATACCATGTGTTTGTTTGAAACCTTTTGCAACCAATCTTGCCTTAAAGGTATGCACATTGCCATCCATATCGATTTTCTTTTTGAAAACCCATTTGCACCCAATAGTTTTTAAACCATCATTTGGGTCAATCAAGGTCCACACTTGATTATCATACATGGATTGCATTTCTGATCTCATGGCTTCAAGCCATTTCTTAGAGTCAGGAGTATTTATAGCCTCCTAATAGGACGTGGGCTCATTTTTGATCCACAATTAACACATGATTATCACTGGTTATGAGAAATCCATATCTCATAGGGATTTGATGTGTCCTACCAGACCTCCTTGGGCCTTCTAGTACTTGTGCAAGCTTAACAACTACTTATTGATTCAGCTGCGGTTCCATATCAGGTACAATGCTATTTTGTGGGCCTTGAATTTCTTCAAGTTGCATTGTGCTCCCACTGGTTCCTTTAGAAATAAATTCTCTTTCCAAGAATATACCATTCTAAGACACAAACACTTTCTTCTCAGATGCATTGTAGAAGTAATATCCTTTAGTTTCTTTAGGATATCCCACAAAAAGTCATTTATCAGATTTGGGTGCTAGTTTATCTAAGATTTGACGCTCACAAAAGCATCACATCCCCAAATCTTAAGAAAAGACAAACTGGGAGTTTTTCTAGTCCATTTCTCATATGGTGTCTTTTCAACTGCCTTTGATGGAACTTTATTCAAAATGAATGCAGCAATTTCTAAAGCATATCCCTAAAAAGAGATTAGAAGATCAGATTGACTCATCATAGATCGAACCATATCCAATAAAGTCTGATTTATGCATTCAGACACACCATTCCATTGTCGTGGACCTGGAGGAGTCAATTGTGAAACAATTCCACAATCTTTAAGATGATCTATAAATTCTTAGTTTAAATATTCATCACCTCGATAAGATCTTAGTGTTTTAATATTTTTACCAAGTTGATTTTGTACTTCATTCTTGAAAATTTTGAACTTTTCAAAAGATTCAAATTTATGTTTCATTAGATAGAGATAACCATATCTACTAAAATCATCCTTGAAAGTTATGAAGTACTGAAAACCTCCTCTAGCAGTTGAGTTTAATGGTCCACATACATTAGAATGTATTAGGCCCAATAAGTCATTAGCCCTCTCACTCTATCTAGTAAAAGGTGTTTTAGTCATTTTTCCAAGTAAACAAGATTCACATGCATCAAATGATTCATAATCAAATGAATTTAAAAGCCCATTTTGGTGTAACTTTAAAATGCGTTTCTCATTTATATGGCCTACACGACAATGCCAGAGATAGGTTGAGTTTAAATCATTAGATTTAGACTTGTTTGTATCTATGTTATAGATTGGCATTTCATTAGTGTCTTCAGCATCTAAAACATAAAGTCCACTAGTGCATGGAGCATATCCATAGAAAATGTTATCCTGATAAATATCACATTTATTATTCTTAATAATAAATTCAAACCCTTTCTTATCAAAACAAGAAATAGAAATAATATTCCTATGCATAGTAGGTACATAATAACAATTTTCTAAAGATAAAACAAGTCCACTAGGCAAAGGTAACTCATAAGTTCCTATAGCTAAGGCAGTAACTCTTGCTCCATTGCCAACTCGTAGGTACACTTCGCCTCTTGCCAATGATCTATTCCTTTTTAGACCCTACACATTTGTACAAATGTGAGATCCTGATCCAGTATCTAATACCCAAGAATCAGAATCAGAAGTAGATATATTTAATTCTATAACATAAATACCTGAAGAGGTAGTCTCACCACCCTTTTTCTTCTTCAGATCATCCAAATAGAGCTTGCAATTTCTTTTCTAGTGGCCTGGCTCATTATAGAAAAAGCAAATTCCTTCCTTTGTTTTGGGTTCAACCTTGGATTTAGGCTTGGGCTTTGGCTTGGGCTTCTGAAAGCCTTTAAAGACCTTGCCCTTGCCCTTTCCAACCCTTTTCATCCCCTTACCCTTATTGACCATGAGAACATCCTTGGTGTTACTCTTGATGTTCCTTTCAGTAGTTTTTAGCATCCCATGCAACTCTAAAATAGTCTTCTCCATACTATGCATATTGTAATTCATAACGAAGCTATCATCAGCTTCAAGCAAAGATTAGAGAATAATATCCACAGCCAGTTCTTGTTCAATCTTGAGACCAAGCTTGTCCAAGTGGTCAAGATGACCCTTCATCTTGAGAACATGAGGATTGACAGAGCTGCCAGTAGTCAGCTTGCAGGAAAGCAATGCCCTGATGGTATTGAACCTTTCAATTCTGGCTTTCTCTTGGAATAATTCATTGAGATGGCCTATCATAGTATAAGCCTCTATTTCCATCAATTGCTTTTATAGCTCAGACTCCATACATCCAAGCATAACATAAGTGACATCAGTAGAATCATTGAGATGCTTATTATAAGCATCCCTTTGTGCTCTAGGAGCATTGGCAGTTGGTTCCTCAGGGATGGGTTGATCAAGGATGTATTCCTTTCTCTCATGCCCAAGAACAATTCTTAGGTTTCTGTACCAGTCAAGAAAGTTAGTCTCATTGAGCTTATCCTTCTCAAGGATCGATCATAACGACATGGTAGATGTAGTGTTTGAAGTCATTTTCTATAACAAATATATGCAAAGTCCATTCAGTATTTTATTAAATATGTATGAGGCATAATTAAAAAATCCCACTAAATTTACTTAAATCAATAACCCTCTAAGTTAATTTTACAAATTTTAGTGGGCCAAGATCCATATTTCACCATACTCTAAGTAAGCTTTGGCTCATCACCTAAAATATGGTTATTTAGGGTGACAACTCTTATCAATTACATCTCATGTAACTCTTGGATGGTATGGGATTTGACATCATATGTCATGGCTTAAAATCCCATCTAATTGCCCTAGGTCCAAAACCATTTTGATAACCTAGTTAAGTTAAACCATATCAAACGTTTGGATAGCACCATTATCCAACTTGCCTTCCTCTGATAAATTTATACACCCTACTTTGGTAGGCCCATATATAATAATCTAAGGCTTGACAAGTGTTGAATTTATGGGAGGCATTATAATGACTTAATATTAAATGAGGGTTCGTCTTTATTTAATCTTATTTAGTTATTGTTATGTTGTATTGCATGACATCATATGGCATCACATACATAACAACTAAAATAAATATGACATAGTATGGCCCAAATCTAAGTTGATCTTCATAAGCCAATATGAAGATTAAAGGTCAAACCTAGGTAATATTACAATTACAAATTGAGCCTCCAACTTAGATCTCCATCTTCTACCATGGATCTTCGTCTTTGGTTCCCACCTTGGATCTCCATCCTGGGCCTCCAACTTGAATTGCACCATGGGTCTTGATTTACATAAATTGTCATAATTTATTCTATACTATTCTAATAAAATAAATACAACAAAAGAAAAATGACTCGCAGGCCGTATTTAAAATTACAACCCATAAAAAATTAAATCCAATCACATTGGTTTAAGGGCCATGTTATGCACCATGCATAAAACAACAAACTTGTATAACATAATAATCTATTTAGTTAGCAAATCCAATTATTATGTTAAAAATAAAATAATGTGACAATTCTTTCGAGGTTAAGGGGCAGCACCCTTAGTGGGGTTCCAAGGGGCAGCGCCCTAGGTAGTGGTCCTGCTAGCCAGTCAATGGGTCCGACAGTAAACACTTTACCTTAGTTCTTCGGTGAATTGCCTTTCAAATTTCTGAACAATAATGAATTTTCGTAATCAAATTACTATAAAATTAACTTGTTCAAAAATAGACAAAACGCTTAATTAAAATAGCCGCCATGAAACCCTAATTCAAGGAAGCAACTAACCAATTTTCGTAATCAAATTATTGAATTAGCTACTGCCTAAAACAATATCACTTTTTATAAACAGCTTACAGTCTGAAAACTCTGTTCAAAATAGATCAAAAACTATTTTTAGTTTTTCATAAAAACATCTGTGCTAGCAGCTGATTTTGATCACAATCAAAAATCATAATAAAAGAGCAATAAACAGATCAATTCGTATACTTGTACAAATTTGACTTTACATGTCCATCAGGTCGCACGGCCGTGTGCAAAATGCGCATGGCCGTGCTACCTGATTGATGTCGTATCACGCATAGCCGTGTGCCAAATGCGTACGGTCGTGCTACTTACTATCACAAATTATACTTAATTCATTTTTTTATGAAACAACATCCTATATTCATAAAATCAAAAACTACTTTAGTTTAATTGCATTAAACCATTACAAACATTAATCAAATTAATGTTTAATTCCATTTTCAAATAGATTACTAAGAATTGTCATAAAAAAAATCGAAACCCTTTTTTGATAATTTTGAAAACCCTTTTCAAAATGAATCATAAACCCTAATATATATCACATATACACAGAATCAATTAATTGAATTACAAGTGGCTCTGATACCACTGTTGGGGTTTCATGATACAAATGCAGTAGAAAATTAAAATTTTATCACGTTCCCAAACCTGGATCCATGTAATTCGACTACTTGACTAAATCTAGAGTTTTAAGAATCTCACTAAAATGTAGAAGAGGCAAGATTTTCTAGAAGGATGAGAGCAGGTTCACGCCGGTGACACCTTACCTCGAGCTTTTTGCTTTGGTTGTTTGGATCAAAACGTCTCCAAAAGGATGCGTCATCTATAGGTATCCACACGAACAACCCTTCACAAAATAAATTGGAGTGTGTGCTAGCAACTTTCTTGATTGTCTCACAAATCAAGAACAAAAGAAAAACTCTATGTTTGTTTTCTAAGAAGAGAGAAAACCTTTTTTGGAGGCAGCGAAAAACAACTATATTAAACACAAGAGAATATAACATATTTATAGACTTCAAATTAGGGTTTCACTTACCCAAGACCTTTTTGGTAATTTCCATTTATTACATTCTGATTTTGTTTTAAAAATAAATCATAAATAATATCTTATTTATTTATTTATTTAAAAAAACATTTATCTTAAATAAATAAACAAATAAATAAATAAATAAAATACTTTAATTATTTATTTCCATAGAGTTTATTTTAGGCTTATTAAACCCATAATCATTTTGCACTTGTTCTAAGTGTGTGACCCTGTAGGTTCACATAACATTGGCAGTGGGCCTAAATCTCTATTTAGGCCTACAAGTCATAAATGGCCTCTAGCAAGACATTATGACTACCCAAGTCATATAAAGTCAATAATCCGACATAACCTAATTACAATGAATTTTATCGTCCCTTTATCACATGATATCTTAATTGAACATAAGACATAGAATGTCATCCTTATATAGTTCAACATTCTGACTTGATTCCAAGTAAACTGAAAATGATAACTCTTTATCAAGTCATTTCAGCATGGCCATGCATTTTCCTTCAGTCTATCTGATCAAAGGGCCCATAGATATCTTTCTTATATTAATGAGGGATAAATTCCTTCTAAATCACTCACATTCCTCACATAACTAATTTCATATCCAACAACATCCTATTTAATCGTCCGGTTAAAGACAATATTAGAATGTGTCAAAACATAAAATAGCTATGTAGAAATCCATGATGATTTCAAGGTCAAAGGACCAAAATAAAATTACTATGATGAGAAATACTTATGACAATATTCAATGCAGTATTCTCATAGTGGGTTAATCCAATACATGATCTCTCATCATGTACCTATGAGTTGACTCAATATCTCATATTCATGATTAGTAAAACATAACCATCGGTCAACATCATACTAGCCTTAATACTTTAACATTTATATAATTAATAAATGGCTAGGGATAATTAGAATAGAACTTTTATTTTAATCTAAGGGTTTTACTATCAAGTCACATACTTGATGGCCTTAATAAGAATTAACCATTCACAAAATCAAATGATAATGAAATACCTCTTTATTAATAAAATAAGAAAGTCAATGCATAATCAAATGATTGACCTAGTGCATATCACTAACAGTTTGTGCCTAGGATGGGACTCGAAAAGAATCAGTAGGGCCCACTGGAATTCATTAAACCCAATATACCAATTTTAAAGCATGGGTTAGGATATTAAGGGGAAGATGAGTCTAAAAAGAGGGAAGAAACTAAGGGCAAGTCTGGGAAAAGTAGAATTATGGCTGAGTCAAAGAAGAAGATGCTCTAGGAAACATTTGCAGAGGAAGGAGCCAATTCCCCCTACCAAGGAGCTCCTGAACCTTTGATGATCGCTGAAAAGCTGGTTCCTAGGTTTGAAATCTTCACTAAATATGTGGATGGGATCCAAAAGCCTATTGTTGAAAAGCCCATGGTAGAAGCGCTAGTATTGACTTCAAAATTAGAAAGAGACATTCGTGCAGTGGAGCTGAAGGATGTTGCTGACCAGGAAGAAGAATTTAACTTTGAAGCCTTTGTCCTTAATTCTATTATGGATGTTTTTTATGATGACATTGACCTTCCTATTTCTAATTTGTTTGAGACTGATAACATTTTTATTTTTAAAGTTAATGTGATGAAGTCTGATTATGCTTACTTATGCGATGTGTTTCCTAATGGTTATGTTGTGTGTGATGATCATTTCATGCATATATTTGACATTAATTTAGTGAAAATTGAATAAATTAATCTAGGCACAAGTAATAACCCTAAAAATATACTTATTGCTTCTGACTTAACTCCTGATGATATAGAAAAAAATGAAAGAAACTCTTAAAAGAAGATAGAAAGTATTTGCTTAAGGCTATGAGGATATGCCTAGGATTGATAGAGAGATTGCAGAACACAGGATTCCCACGTATTCTCACATCACACCGATAAAATAGAAAAAGAGAAGACTAAGGCCAAAATGGGCTCTCCTAGTAAAAGAAGAAGTAGAAAAGTAGCTAAAAGCGAAGTTCCTAGAAATGGTAGATGACACCTGGTGGTTGGCTAACATAGTCCCAGTTCCTAAGAAAGATGGTAAAGTTAAGATGTGTGTCGACTATAAGGACTTGAACAAAGCTTGTTTTAAGGATGATTTTCCTTTATCGCACATTGACACCTTGGTCGACAGTGCAACTTCTAGCGCCATGTACTCCCTTATGGATGACTTCTCGGGATACAATCAGATCATGATGGCAGTGATTGACAATTTGAAGACTTCTTTCATCACTGAGTAAGGTGTTTATTGTTACACAGTTATGCCATTTAGATTGAAAAATGCAAGGGCTACTTACCAAAGAATGGCTACTACACTGTTACATGACCTAATCCAAAAAGAGATAAAGGTGTATGTAGATGACAAGATGGTGAAGTCTTTTTGTAGAGAAGGGCATTTCAAAGCCTTAAACAAGTTCCTAGCAAGAGCTGAAAAGTATAACCTCAGAGTGAATTTGAAGAAATGTGTTTTGGGGTTGACATTTGGAAAATTATTGGGACACATTGTTAGTAAAAAAGGTATAGAGGTAGATCCAAAAAAATTCAGAGTAATCAAAGAAATGCCTGCACCAAAGAATGAAAAAGAAGTCAAAGGGTTTATAGGAAGGCTACAATACATCAGCAGGTTTATAGCCAAACTAACTACCATTTGTGAGTTGATCTTCAAGCTCTTAAAGAAGAATCAGCCGATTATCTAGGATGATAAGTGTCAACAAGGCTTTGAAACTATTAAGCAATATTTGATGAATCCTCCAGTTTTGCAGCCGCTAAGACCAGGGAAACCCTTAATTCTCCACTTGGCTATAGAAAAAGATTAGATTGGTGCAATGTTGGCTCAAGAAGGAGAAGGGAGAGTTAAGCATGCCGTGTATTATCTAAGTCAGAAACTTCTACCCTATGAAACCAATTATAGTCTAGTAGAAAGAATCTGTTTGGCTATAATTTGGGCAATAAAGAAGCCATGACATTACTTCCAATCCTATAGGATTCAAGCAGTTTCTAAGCATGATCCCCTTAGATATCTTTAGCAAACTCCATCATTGACAGGGAAATTAGCCAGATGGTTAGTCTTGCTCATTGAATTTGACATAGACTATGTTACTAAAAAGGCAATAAAAGGAAGAGCTATGGTCGACTTCTTGGCCCAAAATTCGGTGGATGATGAACAAGAATGGGAGTTAGAATTTTCGGATGAACACCTGGGGGCAATAGAAATCTAGACCTGGAAAATGTACTTTGATGGAGTAGTGAACAGTAGAGGGGTAAGCATTGGTGTAATTTTGGTCTTGCCAGAAGGACAAGTAAAATTCAAGGTCACCAAGCTGAATATAAAGCCTGCATTTTTTTTCTAAAAGCACTCATGAACATGGGGGCAGAAGAGGTGACAGTGTATGGGGATTCGATGCTGGTAGTGAAGCAGATCACTAAGGAATAGGAAGTAAGGGAAGATAAGCTAAAGCCATATCAGGATTATTCAGCCACAATCCTATTGTCCTTCGCGCAATATAGATTTGTACACTTGCCTCAATAGGAGAATAAGATGGCAGATGCGTTGGATACCCTGGCTTCTGCTAGGTTTGTGATTCAAAAACACAGCGGAAATTAAAAATTTTAACCACAAACCCTAACCTGGATCTAAGTAATTCAATTAATTGATTTAAAACTAGGGTTTTCAAATCTTACCACAAACACAGAAGAGGCAAGATTTCTAAAAGGCAGATAGGAGGTTCACTCTGGTGACACCTTACCTCGAGCTTTTGATTTTGATAGTTCGGATCAAGACGTCTCCAAAAGAATCCATCCTCCATAAGCATCCACACGAACAGCCCTTGATTAAAATGGAAAAATTTGTGTGCTAGCACTTCTCTTAATTTCTCACAAATTAAGAACAAAACAATCTTGTTTTTAGTTTTTCTAAGAGGAGAAAAATGAATTACAAGTGGTGGCCAATGATTAAGTTAGTGAAACCCTAAAGAATACAACATATTTATAGACCTCTAATTAGGATTTCACTTACCAAAACAACTTTTTAGTAATTTCTCAATTATTATTGTTATGATTTTATTTAAAATTAAATCAAAAATAATATTCTATTTATTTAAGATAACATTTTCCTTAAATAAATAAACTATTTATTTATTTCCACAGAGCATATTTGGGCTTCTCAAACCCATATCCATTTTTAGGCCTATTCTAAGTGTGTGACCCTGTAGGTTCACATGACATTGACAGTGGGCTTTAAATCTCTATTTAGGCCTACAAGTCATAAGTGGCCTCTAGCAAGACATGATGACTACCCAAGTCATGTGAAGTCAATAATCCGAATAACCTAACTTATAATAAATATTATAATCCCTTTGTCATATGATATCTTGATTGAATATAAGGCATATTTTCTATCATCCTTATATAATTCAATTATATTATTTCTTGACTCTAAGTATATTGAGAATGATAACTCTTTATCAATTCACTTTAGCATGACCATGCATTTTCCTCAGTCTATCTTATCAAAGGGCCCATAGATATCTTACTCATATTAAATGAGGGACAAATTCCTTCTCAATCACTCACATTCCTCACATATAACTCATTTCATATCCAACAACAATCTATTTAATCATCCAATTAAAGACAATGTTAGATTATGTCAAAATATATAATAGTTATGTAGAAATCCATGATGATTTCAAGGTCAAAGGACTAAATCAATATTATTATGATGAGAATTACTTATGATAATTATCTATGTAGTATTCTCATGATGGGTCAATCCAATACATTATTTTCTAAATAGGTACCAATTAGTTGACTTAATATCTCATATTCATGATCAGTAAAACATAATCATCAATCAACATCATACTAGCTATAACATATTATTATGACTAGGGATAATTTGAATAGAACTCATATTTAATCTAAGGGTTTTACTATCAAGTCACAAACTTTATGACCTTAGTGAGAATTAACTATTCAAGTAATTATCATAATACAAAATGATAATGAAAAATGCCTCTTTATTAAATAAAATGATAAAGTCAAAACATGGTCATACATGATTGACCTAGTGCATATCACTAATAGCTTCGATATGGGAAGGAGACAGACGAGCATAAATGAAGCCTCTTATCTTAGTATGAGCCCAAGTTCCTTATTATAGGGAAATCATAATAATGTCAATTGACCCAGTAAAGAAGCCTTGGTTTTATGATCTACAACGGTATTTTAAGGCAAGAAAATTCCCAGAGGAAGCTAATAGAAAAAAAAGAATGTCGTTGAGGATGCTATCTCAGTTGTTCATTAGCCATAATGGGATGTTATATAAGAGGATGCCAGCTAGAGTAAACCTAAGATGCTTCAATAAGGGTGAGGCACAGAAGATCATGAAAGCAGTTCATAATGGTGTATATGGGCCGCATATGAATGGAACAGTCCTTGCTAAAAAGATAATCCGCCAAGGGTACTTCTGGCTAACCATAGAGGTATATTGCGTAAAGTATATAAAGAGATGCCACAACTACCAAGTATATGGTACTGTGAGCCACCTGCCTTCTATGGAACTTTAGGGATTAACCTCTCCTTGGCCATTTACAGTCTGAGGAATTGACATTATTGGAGAGATAAGACCGAAAGCATCCAATAGACATCATTATATCATAGTGGTGATCGAATATTTCTCTAAATGGGTAGAATTAGAATCATTCACCACTGTAGGGGTGAAACAAATGGCTAGGTACATAGAGAAGAACATAATTTGCTAGTATAGGTTGCCTTATCAGGTCATCACCGATAATGGTGTTCAGTTTAGAGCAGAATTGACCACTCTATTGGAAGAATACAAGATTGAGCATCATAGATCATCCCCTTATAAACCATAGGCTAACGAGGCCATAGAGGCAGCAAATAAGAATGTGAAAAGAATTTTGGCCAATATACTGGAAAATTACAAAGATTGGGCAAGTTATCTACAGTTTGCATTATGGGGATATAGAACCACTGCTAGAACATCAACAGGAGCCACTTCGTATTCTCTGGTATATGGATGTGAAGTTGTATTGCCATTTGAGGTTGAAATTTAGTCACCAAGGGTTCTCTTAGAGACTAAAATCCTAGAGTACCAGTGGGTAGAAAATCGATTAACACAGCTAACTTTGTTGGATGAAAAAAGATTGAAAGCTATGTATCACTCTTAGTTGTGCCAAAAAAGGATAGCCCGGGCTTAGAATAAGAAGATTAAGCCAGGAAAGATCAAAGAGGGTGACTTGGTCTTAAACTCACTAGGCCAATCATGACTGATCTATGGGGGAAGTTCAAGCTGAACTGGGAAGGTTCCTACCAAGTGAAGAAGCTGTTTTCAAAAAGGGCCGCTATTTTGTCTAACTTAGAGGGAAATGAATTCAAAAAGCCTATCAATATGGAAAAGCTCAAAAAATACTTTCTGTAAAGTCTCGCTAGGTAGAAAACCGCAAGAGAGGCTGCCTAGGCAAAAGTTAGAGATAAAAAAAGGAAAAAGGAAAAAGTAAAAAGTCCTGCTGGGTTGAAAACCTGAAAAGGCAGTTCGGACAAAAGTAAATGACATGTAAAAGAAAAGAGAGAGAAAAGAGAAAATAGGTAGTTAGAAAACTTACAAGGGTAAGCCAATTAACGACAGGAGATATGTAAGAAGCAAAATTGTATAGTCACATTGTGCTTAAATTAAATGGAATGGATTGCCTTTATTATTGTAAACATTGCATTAAATGCTTATTACACATATGTCTATCTAAAAAGGAAATCTCATTTGATAAAGAAAGTACATAAAAAGACTAAGTTTCATAAATTGATCTAATATCATCTTCTTCTCTTGTGACTCCCTTGGGCATTCAATGCCTATAATGTCATTGTCCTTTTATTTCCTATAAATTCATCCTTTTCTACTTGTTGTAGTTGAACCCATGCCTTGTACTCGTCATCAGTAGAATGATCTCCATTGTAGTCAATGAACCTCTGAATAATCCTCCAAGGCCAAGTAGGAACCAGGTTGTCTAGAAAATTCTGAGAAAGAGGCCCTAGTTCAAACTCATGTACGAGCTCCATAATTTGTTGTTTCTATCCATATTTTCTGCAAAGCTGAGCTGGATTGTAGAAGGTGGCGAAATGGAGGCCGACAAAGGGAACACATTAGGTATAAGACTAGAGGGTCACATGTTGTAGTCTCCACCATGGGCACATCCACTGAATTAGAGTATCAGGGAATGTAGATAACCAGCTGTGGGTATCCTCTGTGATAATATGAAGTCTCTTAGTGTGATAGTGTTTGGCCTTGTAGTGAGCAATGTCCCTAGGTGGTTTAAGCAACCTCAGCTTCTCTTGTAACCAAGCCTGCAAGAGTGAAGAATGGATAAGAATGATGGAAAATAGGAAATGGTAAAATAAAGAAAAGACTCACCTCCAGTAGAAATGGACTCCTAGAGAATCTCCTAGTCTCAAAAAAGTTATCAAGTCCGATAATGGTCTCAGCCAGAATGAGGGGGAAAGGGTTCAGTCCACTCTCCACTTGGTCCAAAACATGCAGGATCTTCGGGTCATAGTTACCAGAAGGGGAGGCCAATAAGAACTGAGCATATAGGCAAAGTGCCATCATTCAAGGCTAGGGAATATCGCTACTGTCTATAGCCACTACCGTCTCTACAAAAGGGCTAAGTAGGATTTCATTGTCGAAAATGTGATAAAGAGAGGATTGAGGGGACATATTGAGCAATCTTGCCATTTGATATTAAACGATGTGCAAATCTAGGGTTATGACTAAAGGAAAAACAATCTGTTGACTGGAATCCATGTGAGAGCCCAAGATAGCTTTAAATTCCTCTAGCAGGGGGCAGATCTCCATAGGGTTGAACTGAAAAACATGTTTTTTAGGATCCTAAAACTAAGCAAGAACATGGAGAAATGAGAAGTTGATCTTCCTAGCATGCAAGGATCGAAAGGTGGATAGGTGAAATGGCTCCATTCTAGCCCATGACCCACCATCCACACATTCTTGGTTATACTTGTTTTAAGCTTCTCTCAGTCATAATTAAGGATTAGAATGCTATCTGGGAAAGAAGAATAGGGAGAAATGGCAAGATGAAGAGATTAAGGATTGTGAAGAAGATTTGGGGGTTTTTATAGCTGTAGGATAGGCGTGTAGAGGCGATCGCCTCTAAGATCAGGCGACACCTCTATGAGAATAGGCAAATCACATGTCACCTCTTCATATAGAGGCGATGCCCTTTTAAAGAGGCAATGCCTTCATGATAGGTAGGGCAGATCTTTGTATTCTTGGGAATTTTCTAAGTTGAATATAAAGAGTCAGAGCATAGTGTTTTATAGATAAAAGGCCTTCATTCATTCAAAATTCGTCCAAAAATTATCAATGCAAAATATAAAGGCATAAAAAAAGGGGTCAATCAAATAAAAATCAATTCATATAGTAAGAGGGCAATAATGTAAAGTCTTTAATGTTCTTAGACAAAGACACCCCTATGCTAACAAAAATCTACAAAGAGTCCTCTCTACTCATCACTGTCGAACTTGTCAGCCTCCTCATGAGCTGGCTCATCCGTAGAAGCATCAGTGGGACCAGTCCCGTCATCCTCGCTACTATCCTCAGATTCCTCATCGACTGCCCCCTCCTCCTCATCACCCTCAACTTGAAGAGCAGCGAGCTAGCGCTCCAAGGCAGTGATCCTAGCCAAGCTGGCCTCATCTCGATCCTATTGAAGCACAATAAGAGGTAAGAAATCATGAAAGCATGCATACATATAGAAATAGAGCATATTCTATGTGTACCTTCCACTATTATGTCACCTGCATCAGCAAGTCCTTATGGGCATCAACCACCCGATACATGTACTCTCCCTAATCTCAAGGTATTTGTTCCATTGATAATGTTAGAATTAATAATGTGTTATAAGACTTGAGAATACAATTGCCAAAGAAGGAAACTTACATGGGTAGTAGCCTCTAGGAAGAATGTTGGCTCCATAGTTATATCCAGCATTAAAAACTATGTGAATAAGCATCTGGTCAGGTTTGAATCCCCGAAGTGCGCAAAAGAACAAGCATCTGGTCGAGTTTGAATCCCCGAAGTGTGCAAAAGAATAAGCGTCTGGTCAGGTTTGGATCCTTGAAGTGCATTCTTCTTTTACTGAGTAATTCTTAGGCCAGGAAAACCCGGGTGTTATGCCAAACTATAATGAGTAACTGATTAGGCCATGAAAACCCAAGGAACACTGTTATGTTTCATCTTTTTCTGCTGAGTGAATACTAGGTCATGCTCAAGATGCACGCCAAATTATAATGATAACTGATCAGGCCAGGAAAACACGAGGAACATGGTTATGCTTCATCTCTTTTACTGAGTGACTTCTCGAGCTAGGAAAACTTAGGAATCATGCCAAATTTATAATGAGTAGCTTATCGAGTTAGCTTAACCTAAGGATCACAGCTATGTTTCCCTTCTATCTCTAATGAGTGAAGATTAGGCCATGCTAAAGATTCACGCCAAATTCTAATGAGTGACTGATCAAGCCAAGAAAACCTGAGGAATACATTCACATTTTGGAGAAGAAGCTCAACCTCTTGGGTTTGAATTCCCAAGACTAACGGCCCGAGTGAAACTCGCAAGTCAGGTATATTGTTCTTACTCTCTTTATTTGATGTGCATGTTACTTTTTTGAAAAATTATTTTAAAAAAATTGATTTTTTGAAAAACCAAAGGGGCAAATTGTGGACACTGTCAGTTTGATAGGCCCACAAAGAAAGCTCAATGATAAGGGAGTTCGAGTTTTGAATGCAAAAGGAGCCCGAGGCTTCTCTAAAATCGACTCTGAAAGCCCAAACACTAAGACAAGCCCACAAAAAAGTCATGTCTAAGCCCAAACACTAAGCCAAGCCCACAAAAAAACCATGTATAAGTCTAAACACTAGGCCAAAGCCCAAGCCCATCACCTCTTGACCCATGAGCCTTGACCTAGCACAGGTGAAGAAGCGATCGCCTTAACAAAGAGGCATCACCTCTTCACCCCTAAGTATCGATAAGGTGACGCCTCATCGAAGAGGCGGTGCCTCATCACACCCACTCTATGCAGTATTAAATGCCATTAATGACAGTAGTTGGAAGTCCACCTGCTGAGATTTGGTCATTTTTTATTGTAAAAGAAAAAGGAAAAATGTAGAGAAGAGCCTAAGGAATAAAAAAGGGCAATAAGGAGAGGGTGAGAATGGGTTTTTAGGAATTTGAAAAGGGAAATAAGAGAGGCTTTAAAAGAGAATATGGGGAAACAAAGAGGAGAGGTTGGCTGCGTTATTAGAAAAATGCTTAGAAAAACAGAGAGAAAAAAGAGAAAGGAAAAGAAAAAGAAAGGAAGGAAGAAGAAGGAAGGGACTTTGAAGCTTAAAGAACTTGATTCTTAAGAAGAAGAGGGAACCTTCCTTGCATTCAAGGCCACCCCTCCATCAACCAAGCTCTGAGGGCTCAGTTAGGAGCATCAATCAGTCCAAGACAGTGAGTCCCCTCATTTCTAAGTTTTAAACTCTTTACCTTCATTATTAGCCTTGATTGGTTGCTTTTTTATGTGTTTTCTTGAATCATATTATTTATTTTAAGTTATACAGAAGCGTGGTTACATGAAATATTGAATATTGATTGGTGATACTTGTATATTTATGTTTGTATCTCATTCATGTGCTTGATTATCGCATTTCTTAGGATTTAAGAAATGTAGAGTGTTCTTGCCTTTATTAAAGAGGCGACATCTCTTCATAGAGGCGTCGCCCCTTCGCGTTGAGGCGACGGAGGCATCGCCTCCTAGTCAGGAGCCAATGCCTTTTTAATAAAGTCCTTTATGATTATGCCGTGATTTTCTATCCGTATTTTGCATGTTTGGCATGATTTTCGTGTTTAATTAGTGATATTTCTTAAGATTATGCATGATTCCCATATTGATCAATATTGTTTCTATGTTATTTTTTATTTTGTGTTATTTAATAGATCATTTCATGAGTTTATGTTCATTTATTTTTGTGAATATTATGTGTTGATGATTTGTAAATATTATTGTTTCTATTTGTATGGAATTAACTTTTATGTGTTGCAAGAACCATTTGGTGATTTTTAATCACTAGATGTTTGCTTTATTTATTTTTTAAAGTATTAATTTGTATAATTAATTAGTTTATTTTTGGTTTATATATGGTTTATTTTTAGTATTTTTATATTTATTTACATCAAAAAGTTGTAATCCTTAATCCCTTTCCCCTTTTATTTAGAATGAATGGTTGTAAATTATTTTTATTTATTTTATTTATTTATCTGTGATTGAATGCCATGGATATAAGCTTGAAATGGGACTAATGTACAAACCCAGAATAAAATATGAAATTGGAAACCAATCACGATTTGCATGCCAATAAGGAAATAAATTAATAATCAAAGGTAAGGAAATACAAAACACACACAAAGGCCAACCGCAAGGTTAGGTAGGCATTCTAAAAGCCCATACCCAGTTTTCGAACCCAATCCCTAATAATGGCTTCTGGGAACCTCTGTGGAATCTAGTTATTGTACAATGTGTCCCGACTTTCATTTGGGTGGTGACTCCATCTCCATTTTGGGCCCCAAGCCCACTATGTATTTCCTAGTGAGCCCTGAGCTCACACAGTGTCGTGGTAGCCAACACTTGGGCGCACGACCAAAACTGTTGCCTACAAATAGTATTCTAATTACATTTAAAATTACAATTATGAAAATCTCAACTTAAGGGTAATCACTATTTGGATATCACTTAAGATGCTCTATTCATATACTCACAGTATTATTAAAATTTAGCATTTCAAAGGTTACAATACATTGCCCTTTAGTTTCATCCTTTCTCACTTATAGGTTCCTTTATAATAATTTAGTCTTAAAGTTTTCAAAATGTAAGTGTTCAAGTCATTTACTCTAAATTGTTAGTTTCAAGAGTCTAAAATATATTGCAATTGGTTGTACTCCAATTGGATGTGAACAAAAGAAATTACATTAAATTTGGCTCACTAAGGTTCAGATTATATTAAATGTTGCACAATAAAATGTATTTCTCCAAAAGACCATCACAACAACAAATTTTGAGATTTCCCATTTATATCAAAGTTATAGAGAACAGTTTAAAGTTGGTTCAAAAATCACTTCATTTAGAATTATAAAACTTAAGTTATGGCCTTTATAAGTTTACTATTTGAACTAGTCCCACTAAGGCGCCTCCTCATTACTAAAGCATCACCTTTCTATACTAAGGCACCTCCTTGGTGCTAAGGCATCACTTCGAAACCCTAGGACATCGTCTGAATGTTTTGTGGCTACCTTAGTGTCCTATGAGGTATGTTTCCATGTCTGATATGCTATATCACTTTTTTAAGTTAAAATTTGACATATTTTCACTTTAAAACTCAGCAATTTATGTACCAAACTTAACATTCAACTTATCTATTATCTTTATTTATTTCCTTTTAAATTTAAATAAACCACTGGAATGTTTCCTCTGGCTTACTTGACATGTAATGTTAATATTACTTTCTCGGCTTGTTTAAGTCTGAATCAATTAATATAATGTTTTACTTAGCATTGATGTAGGTAAACTTATTTATATAGCTGAGTTACTTATAAACTCTAGCCTTTGCCATAAAAAAAATTCTAGAATAAGAACTCACTCATCATCATTTTCATTTTTTTGAATTTATTCTTTAGCTTAATGTTAAGCAAAGTATATCTTCACTTTGACTTGACATTATAACTTATTTTTAACTTATTATTTCTAGGATCTACCACACTTAACTGGCAGTTACGTAGTAGAATTACTTGTGCCTTTATCAAATATGAAGAATTATGTTTTGAAATTTAAATATTTAAATTAAAGTTCTGAACTAAGTCTACTACACTAAGGCACCGGCTTAATGATCATGCATCGACATAAGAACTCACGTGTCATTTTAGCTAGCTCAGGTGGTGCCTAATCATTTTACAGACAAACCCCTGCAGATGATCCTACCTTGATTTTCAACTCAATAATCTTTTATTTATTCAAAATCTCATCATAAGCACTTATTAACCAAAAATTTCATCTACCACATCATTTCACTTAGCACATTTTGGTTAAATATAATCACAACCATTTTGGTGTCAAGAGCTCATTCATCAATAGACAAATGTGTACATAGTTTGTCATTAGCATTAGAACTTTTCAATTTAATAATTGGGAAGCTCCTAGGTTCATTTTTTTAAAGATTTCAATAAAATAAAATAGTTTGACAAGGGATCGGATCAAGATCATTAATAAGCAAAACTCTCACTCAAACTTAGAAAATTAAATAAGAAACTCACAAGCAACTCAAGATTATAGGAAATTATCAAAAGTTAGCAAGAATTTTATTTAAAGAAATCAAATTATAAGGAAGATAATACTCATATGCAACTTAGAATAATAAGGAAATAAACAAAGATAAGCAAGGATTATTATAGATATTTTATTTTAAACCAAAGGAAAGCACTTACTAAATTTTGTAAATCTTGCTTAGTTCCCTCTTGCAATAGATCCACCTCCTACAGAAGCAAAATCAAGAATTCAGGAAACCTCCATCAATAGCTCTTAGATTTATGCAAAATAATGGTTATGAAATCTACAACTATTAAAGATTAATGCAAGCTATAAAACTTACCCAATTACAGCTTTAAATACTCTCAAACTTCTCAATCTTTCTCTTATACTTCCCTCCTTCTTAGTTCTTTATTTTCATATACAGAGAACTTCTCTCTCTCTTTTTTGAATGCAGGAAGCTCTCTCTTCCTTGCATTTGCATTATTAACGAATGCAATATTATTTTTTAAAATAGCTAATTTAAAGAGAAGGAATGAGAGTTGTATGTTTTTGCCAACTCATCAAGCAAAATTCATTCTAATCCTTTATTTTGCTTCTTCTTAGACTTGAGCCCTCACCTTTTAATTTTTAAAGTTAAGCCTCTTTAATCAATCAATTTTTTTTCATCAATTTGGGACTTTAATTTATTTGATTAATTGATTATTATTATTATTATTATTAATAAATTTAACACCCGAGGACAATGATGTTGCATATGAAAACCCATTGCTCACTATAGTGTGATCAAATTTCTCATGCCACTATTAAAGAGGTTGTTTAAGACCACATAAAGATTTGTTATTGTAAGCTCAGGCTATTCTCTTTTGATGCAACTGGGAGTGATACATAGCTTTCATTCTCTTGGGCCAAATATAACTACACAAGCTATTCTAGGTTTGTCCAAGGAGACATCTGAGGTTTTTAATGTTGCTTATACTGCCCAAGGGAAGAACCGAGGAAAGGGACAAATGCAGTGCTATAATTGCAAGGAGTTCGGGCATATTGCCTGCAATTGTGGTAAGAAATTCTGCAATTATTGTAAACAAAATGGACACATTATCAAGTAAATTTTTCTCAATAAGTTTGTTAAGGACTTTAGATAGACGCCATCCCAAATTCAAGAATCTTTAAGGTTGCCTAATAGTGATAACTTACAAGCCACTGTTTGGCAATCAGATAGCATTGATCTTACTCCTTTTGAACCTCGAATCTGTACAAATATTCAAAATTCCTGATCCCCAAGTCTCTCAGCCTTTTAGACAATGCTGGAACGCATCCTTCTATTGCCAAAACTAATTGATCCAACTCAGTAAGCCTATGCCTCATCAAAGACAACTTCCCTCTCCTATCAAGTGGTGTAATAAGTGTAATAAACCTAGAGTATACCTAAAATAAACCAATAAATTGAATCATATGCAAAATAAATGTCAAAATGACATGAAGATGAAGATATTTTACTTGAATATGAACTTTTGTCAAAATAGTTAATCCTCAGAGATGCCTCTTGGATTATGATATTCATTAGGATGTGAGTTCTACTTAAAAACAAGTTCCTTTTCTTCCCCTATTCAAGGAAAATGGACTTTGTGAGCTTGGATTCCCCTTCCTTCTTGCAAAACGTTCCTCTAGTCTTTTTCAAGAGCTTCTCTTCTTCCTTTTTCTCACTCTTTTTCTGCCTTTTATTAATTACCTTGCCCATGACCCTAGGTTCCTTAGATCATAATGAGCCTCCATAGCCTTTTTCTTCCCCTAAAAATCTCTTCCTCAAGCAAAATAAAGTCTGGGGGTGTATGGCCTACACCACTTTGCAATGGCTGTCAGATGGTAATTGCCTCATGGCACAGAGGTTATGCCTCTCTGGCCTGGCACCGTATTAGGACAAATGGGCCTGGGCTGCTTTGGACAATTTTGGGCTAAATTTTGGGCTTCTAGGCTATGAAGTCCATTTCCAATCAAAGATTTGGGTTTTAGGGTTTAAGTTTCACATTCTCATCATCGGGGTTGATAGTGGGCCGATGAAACTAAGCATCCCTAATTCATCCCTTATCGTGGGCCGACCGAATCGAGTATCTACACGCACTCAATATGACTTCAAAAAAGTCTATCCTTATGTCATTGACAGGAATCTTTATCATCAAACTTTTAGAGGATAAAGAGAAAAATCCAAATCTAAATCCTACTTTGTAAAAGCACGTATAAAGGGTAATTTTTTATGACCTAAATAAGTATTTTAATAAATTGTGCATTTCTATTCTATTTCGCATTTTTATTTCATTTTATAAAAATTATATATTTATTTATTTTTTCCTCATCTTTTTCTTATTTTCTTTATTTTATAAACAATTTTATTATTATTTATTATATTTATATTTTATTTTGATAATTATTATTTTATTTTATTTTTTAAAATCTCTATTTGTACACCTTTTTTCTTATTTTTATTTTTATTCTTTTACTATTTATTATGAAGTTTCTAACTTATAAAGGTTCTAACTTTATTGTCAATACAAAGTTAGTAACTTTATTAACCAAGAATATAAATAATGACTTTTTTTATAAATAAAGTTAGTAGTTTGGACATAAATTTTTCATTTTTGTAACATTCTATCTATAAAAATGGCATCTTTATCAACATAATATGATATCATCTTTAGAAAAATGCATAAAAATTATTTTTTTATTTTATTTTATTTTATTTTATCTTATTTTATTCTAATATATTATGTTTTATTTCATTTTTTATTCTTCAATATATTTTATTTTCATCAATTTGCACATATTATTTAATCATTTGCAATCATACAATAATTAGAAAAGATGCCTAGAACCTTGTGATTTGTTAGTTAATCTTGATGAAAATTAGTAAATCACTTGAGGCATTATTTCTAATTAACCATTTAGATTATGAATATATATCAATATTCTTTTCAGTTATTTATTTGGTTGAGTGTTATTTGCTATTCTCATTTGTTTCTTTTTGTTAAGTTTATTGTTATATGAATGAATGGAATATGTAATTGATATAAATGTGTTCTGTGCTTGCATGTGCTTGTGAACTAATCTTTGTGTTGTGTCAAAAATTGTACTCCTTAATCTCTTTCCCCAATTAAAAGAAAATTTTGGTTCAGTTGTCATTTCTTGAACAATTAACTTTTATCTAACCTATCTAACACTATAAATTCTTAAAATTTTTGTTCTTTGTTTAATTTAATTTAATTTCTCCTCTCTTACGATGCAATGAGTATATGATGATTATCTTATGAAATGTGAGGATAAAGTTGTTTTTAGCTTTGGATTTGCTTTTTCAAGGCTAAAAATGACTGCTTTTTGTTGGTAATTAGTCAGAATGAAAAGCTATCTGATGGGTTAAGCAGGTGATGTGTTTTTTATATGGTATTGATTGATTGATGTTTATAAGAGTAGATCCTGAGGTTGTAGACATGATGAAAAAGATGCAGAACCTACCCGGAACTAGTTTGGGTGGAAGGTGCTTAAAGGTTACTAAATTTCCCGAGTTCCAAGGCCAAACAAGCAAGCATAGTCTAGGATATAATCCTAAGAAGGACACTAGGACAAAGAATAAGGCAAAATTCATAATGTGGACAAGGGTTGTGATAGAAATAATCAGTACAAAATTAAATAAAGTAAAATCGGAGATATTGTTACCCCTTATGGGGTTTTTTTTAAGGCAATACCTAGCAAAGCGAAATACAGGAAGGGAAAATGTCGAATAAAGGTGTAACAGTAGTCAGACCATCCAACAGCAATACGATCAATTTGAAGCATATAACATACAAAAAGTGAAATTTAAACATATGATAAATATTATAACATGCGACACTAATTAATATTACTATGTATACAACTGCAACCACAAAGCAAGAAAACAGAATCCCAATTAGCCAAACGATTGACCGCTTCAAGAAAAAGAATGAAAAAATATATATATAACACACAAAGATCAACAACACCGAAATGAAAATAATGAAAGAAGATAAAATATCTTGAAAGAGAAGAAAAATTTGAAGAAAAATGAAGAGGAGCACAGAATGTAGTTACCCAGAGATGAACTCATAAAGCTTGCCACCTCAGCATCGCAAATAATTTATAGACACATCATCGCAAATAATTTTACCAACTTTAACATAAATCCGATCGGGGTGACCACATTATAGAGGTTGTCGACCATAGTATTTACACTACACAAAGTCAGGCAGCATTATTTTCATTTAAAAAGACAGATTAATAGTAACAAAGAAACAAATCTAACTTCCAGTATTCCGTTTTCAGATATTTAAAAATAACAAGAAAAAAAATGATGCACTAATCTAAATACTTACAGATTTTGAAAGCTGTGATTGCCCTTCCACCTTCACCACAGGCTTTTAAACAACACCCTCTGCCTTGAACAGCACCATACACAAGATGAAAAAATATATATATAACACGCACAAAGATCAACAAAACCCGAATGAAAATAATGAAAGAACATAAACTATCTTGAAAGAGAAGAAAAAGTTGAAGAAAAATGAAGAGGAGCATAGGATGTAATTACCTAGAGATGCTGCAGAACTCATAAAGCTTGCCGCTGTTAGATATAATGATAAGAGCAACCTCAGCATCGCGGGCAACCCATTTCTCAACCTCAGCATCGCAAATAATTTATAGACACATCATCACAATTTAGGTAGGCTGCAAAAACAAAAATTTTCACAGCTTTAACATTAAGCTGCAAGGTTGAAGGTTAAATACTTCGAGAACTTAGATAGTGAAAGTTCGGTGACCACACTACAGAGCTTGTCCACCGTAGTATTTACAGTGCAGACGTTATTTTCATTTACAATGACAGATTAATGCTAACAATTTACCTCAGCATCGCAAATAATTTATAGACACATAATCTGACAATTTAGGTATAGTCCCTTAGTGCAGGCTGCAAAAAACAAAATTTTCCCAACTATAACATTCAGCTACACTATAGACACTACACAAAGTCAGGCAACATTATGACAGAAAACTAATTATATTAGTTCCACAATAGACGAGCAAAAGAATTCAAACATTTAAAATGCAGAGATTATCATCACGTACAATGAAAGATTAATACTATCAAAGAAACAAATCTAACTTCCAGTATTCCCTTTGCATGTGTTTAAAAATAACAAGAAAAAGACAGAAACTTTCAATATAAATTCTTGATTTCTTGTACAAATATCTCTAAAATTCACCAACAATAAGAAGATACAATATTAGTGAAAAGCATCACGAAACTAGTTACCTTGGCCGACTTAAACAAGGCGTCCTCTCCATCCATCCTCTACATCTCTGTCGCTGCTCACTTCCGTCAGGAAAAAAAAAAAAAAAAAAGGTCATAATTTTCATTGCGGCAGCTGCTGTACAACGTACTGGGTAGGGCTTCTTTATTTGAATTCATTTTTTTTATTTTTCATGGGCGGGTCAAATTGCGGGCCTCGCTCTTTATTTGATGGCCCAACTTGGTTTTCAGCATAGAAATTGATAAAATAACTTTGAAGAGGCATAACTTTTTGCTCGGTTATCCGATCGAGACTATTTTTTTTTTCATTTCATGTAATTTTTTGAGATGCACACGTTGGCAAACTGCCGAAAGCAATTTGTCGCAGTTTCGGTCCAAAAAACGCCTTTTTCCCTTCAATTTTGACATTTTTCGATTTTTTACACTTTTTTACTCCAATTTTAGTATGATCAAAAAATAATTTTGCCATTCCCATTGGGAGATGAGTGTGTATAACTAAAATGAGACAATTTGTGTAAAAAAAACCGTGTATTTTGGGTAGTTCATCCAATAAATTTTATTAACATACTATTGCATAACTGAGCAACAAAAACTCATTAGAAGTATTGGTTAGGTCCTTTGCATTGTGCCTTGAGGTCCTGGGATCAATTCCCATGTTCACCTTTTTTTAACAAAAATTATTTGTTTTACACTTGTGTACTTATGTCTTTCTTTTTTTAAATTTGTTTCATATTAAATTATTGTTTTATTTTTTATTTGTTCCTACAGGTCCATTACATCTTTTATTTCTCCTAGGATCAATATGCTTA
This sequence comes from Mallotus nudiflorus, assembly GCA_947683625.1. Classification (NCBI taxonomy): domain Eukaryota; kingdom Viridiplantae; phylum Streptophyta; class Magnoliopsida; order Malpighiales; family Euphorbiaceae; genus Mallotus; species Mallotus nudiflorus. The sequence goes on along the minus strand of CANTUR010000377.1, from coordinate 22,891 downwards.
ACATTGTTTTCCATTTATAAATACAAGTGAATACTTGTTTTAAGGTTCATATAAAGTAGATGTCAACTCATTGCAAGTTTATTACTTGAGTTAAAATCTCATGTTCCTTCTTTTTTCCTCCATGGTAAAATCTTATGGGATGAATGCAAACTTCACAAGATATGTAAATACCAAATTCAATAATACTAAAACTTTATTATCAATAGAAATAGATTTTACACTGCCACTTTGGTGGCCAAGTAATGGACTACTTAAATACATCTCCTAGTAATGTATAACTATACAAACAATCGCAAATGTAGTGGCCTTGCATTCTCAGCGGTAGCTCCTTTTAATGTATAATTTCTCCGGTGGTTTCTCCATTGAATATGCCATTTCTCCCAATGTATCCCTCTTGCTCCAAATGGTAGCAGCTTTTCCAACTGCCTGGCAGACTTGGAAATCCAATTAATAAATCATGCATGAATATTATAGAGATGAGAATAGCTATAAAGGGAAAAAAATTTCAAAATTAAATAGTTACAAATGCAAAAATTCTGAAAATGAGGCAATCTCTGAAAAATATAGGTATATTTTGGGTAGTCCATTCAATATATTTTATTAACATACAATTGCATACCTTAATAACAAAAATTCATTTGGAGTATTGGTTAGGCGTCGTACATTGTTCTTGTAGGTCCTCGGTTCAATTCTCATGTTCACCTTTTTTTAACAAAAATTATTTATTTTACACTTGGGTACTTATGTCTAGCTTTTTTATAATTTGTTTCATATTAAATTATTTTTTATTTGTTCCTATAGGTCCATTACATTGTCCCTATATGTCGCAGGATCAATATGCTTAAGCTTTTTTTATATATATATTTTATATGTTTTCCATTTATGAATAGAAGTGAAAAGTGAATACTTTTCTTAAGGTTCATCGTTCATAGAAGTGAAGTAGCTTGCATTTAGCGGTAGCACCTTTTAATGTATAATTTCTCCAGTGGTTTATTCATTGAACATGCCATTTTCTCCCAATGTATCCCTCCTGCCCCTCCTGCCCCAAATAGTAGCAGCTTTCAATTGCCTAGCATGAATAATATAAAAGATGACCATATTTATTTAAGGGAAAAAATTTTCAAAATAAAATAGTCACGAAAATAAAATAGTCCAAGCTTAGGGGAGCTTACACATTCTCCAAGCAAATAGGTGGGGACATGGAGCTGCAACCTCCATGCCAACTCCTAAAGTATATTAGAGTTGCCTCGGGTTCAACCGCAATGAGCGGATGAGGCCCCTCAACATCCCCAACAATCGGGGTAACATGCCACCACCTCAGGAAAAAATCCACAGCGAGTGGGCCCGGGCCATGGCGTGGTGGCCCGCCATGGCCCGGGTCCTTCCGACATCCGACCGAAGCACTGGAGGGGGTAGGGGGATGTTTTTCGCGCCACACCGAAGCCCACAAGTGCCTAGGCATGCCCTGTTGCCTAGGCGCCCTAGCCCCACCAGGGGGGTTGAGGTATGCTGCACCCCCCTAAAGAGCGTAAGGAGCACAGTGGGTTGTGGTAGGAGGAGACATCAATATGTTCCACCCATCACACCCCCCCTAAAAAATTCAATTTAAGGAATTTTGATATGATTTTTTGCAAATATGTTAAGAATAATACAATATGCTCTAGGAAAAAATTTCAGAATTTTTTGAGCATGCTAAATATTTTTTTTTATTTTTTTAATGTAGAAAATAGAGAAATTCATAAAAAATAGAGGAAATCTCAAAAAATCACCATTTTTTATGGAGAGCCATAAAAAATATGGTAAATTCAATGGTGTGACCAGATTTTAATTCTCATGATGTTTTCTTAATGATTGTGCTACATGTTAAATCTTCCCGAAAAATCGGCCGAAATGCCAATGTGGAAAAAATATGAAGTCCCACCATAATAAAAATCTCTTTCAGATATGTTAAGAATAATAAAATATGCTGTAGGAAAAAATTTCAGAATTTTTTGAGCACGCTAACTATTTTTTTTTATTTTTTTAATGCAGAAAATAGAGAAATTCATAAAAAATAGAGGACACCTCAAAAAATCACCATTTTTTGTGGATAGCCATAAAAAAAATATGATGAATTTAATGGTGTGACCAGATTTTAATTTTCATAATGTTTGCTTGATGATTGGGCTATATGCTCAATCTTCCTGAAAAATCGGTCAAAATGGCTATGTGGCAAAAGTATGTAGTCCTACCAGAACAAACATCTCTTTCTAATGAAACTTTAAAAGTACCATTTTCAAATAATAAGTGAATGGTTTCATCATACAAGAGGAAGGGTAGGGTCACAACATATATGATATAATGATGCCCGATATACTTGTCGGGGTCGTGGCATCGAGGATGATCAACCCCATCCAACTTACCATAAAAAATATCAAGCTCGAACCATATTCAACACTCTAAAAGCAAGTAATGTCTCATGCCAAAAGCATGTGCCCCTTGACCGTGCCGCATAGGCATCCATCCGCCCGTGGAGCATGCCATTAACCTCCAACGACACTCGGCCATGGGCGATCCGAGGCATCCTAGCCTCGGCCGAGGGCATGCCGAGGCCTCGGCCATGCGTGTCGAGGTATGCCAGGCCTCAGCCGACGAGGTGTTGAGGCCCCGCCCATGTGCGCACAGGCACGCCAGGCCTCGGCCTGGGCTTGCCGAGGCACGGCCATGAGCGCCAAGGCATGCCAGGACTCTCGGCCGAGGGCGTGCCAAGCCTCGGCCATGCGCGCCGAGGCATGCCAGTACTCTCGGCCGAGGGCGTGCCCAAGACTCGACCATGCGTGCTGAGGCATGCCTGGTCTCTCAGCCGAGGGCCTGCCAAGGCTCGACCATGCGCGGCGAGGCATGCCAGGTCT